>OU342735.1:466323992-467014333 GCA_910589765.1 Avena atlantica | reverse complement strand
ATTTGAATTAACCCTTTATTTCGGACAGCGATGACACTTAGTACATGATGCAATCATACCAACTTGATATGACACACTCATGTACCCCTTCCTCCCCGGAGTGCCGGACATTCCGGAACCTTCTAGAATGTTCCCGATGAAAACACCGGAATCATTCCGTTACTCCGAAACGGGACTTTCCTTATATGAATCTTATTCTCCGGACCATTCCGGATCTCCTCATGATATCCCGGATCCCATCCGAGACTCCGAACAACATTCGGTCTCTTTCTCATAATACCATAACTACTCAAACAACGTCGAATCCTTAAGTGTGTCTCCCTACGGTTCGTGAATTATGCGGACATGATCGAGACACTTCTCCGAACAATAACCAATAGAGGAATCTGGAAATTCATATGGCTCCCACATATTTCTACGATTACTTTGAAAACCACTTACATACGATACCAATTTCCCTTTGTCTCACGATAGTTTACTTATCCGAGGTTATGATCGTCGGTATCTCTGCATACCTAGTTCAACCTCGTTACCGATAAGTACTCTTTTCTCGTTCCCGTGATATGTGATCCCTTGTGAGCCAGTCACATGCTTGCAAGCTAATTGGATGACATTACACCGAGAGGGCCCAGAGTATATCTATCCGTCATATGGATGGACAAATCCCACTCTTGATCCATGTGTTTCAACCAATACTTTCCGAACACTCAATGCCACCTTTATAGCCACCCAGTTACGGTGTGGTGTTTGATGTCATCAAAGCATCCATCCGGCAAAGGTGATATGCATGATCTCATGGTCGAAGGAATTAGGTTACTATGTATCAGAAAGCATATAGCAATTGAACTATTTAAAATGACTTGATCTTTATGCTACGCTTATCTATAGGAGTATGTCCATCACATCATTCTCCTAATGATATGACCCTGTTGTTAATAACATCTCTATGTTCATGATCAGGAAACCATGATCATATATTAACCAACAAGCTAGTTTAACAAGAGGCTTTACTAGGGACTCTTATTTTAGTTTACAAATCACACAAGTATTAATGTTTCCGGTTAATACAATTATAGCATGGTATGCAAACATTTATCATAAGTATGAAGATATGATAATAACCCACTTTATTATTGCCTCTTGGGCATATCTCCAACATTACATTCCGTGCCTTGTTGCTCTAACAATGTAGCATCTACTTCCTCTAGTGTTTTTGTTGAAACTAACCATGTAGAGGAAATCAAAAGGCTCAAGGCTCAAGTCACTTCTTTGAAGAATGACTTGAAAAAGGGTCATCAAGGGAAGGTCACACTCAACAAAATCTTGAGTGTGCAAAAATCCCCCAATGACAAGAGTGGGCTTGGATTCAACTCCAATGTCAAGAACAAGTCCACTATCATGTTGAAGCACAAGGATAACAAGAAGAATGGCCAAGATCAAGTCAAGAATCCGGACAACATTGTTTGCATCAAGTGCAAGCAAGAAGGGCATCATGTCAAACATTGCCCATTAAAGAAGAAGTCCCTTGGCAAGAAGCAACAAGGGAAGCGGCCTCAAGCTCTACATCTTGTTAGAGATGGGCCTCCTCCCAAGAAGACTCAAGCTCTTCCTCAAGTTGTTTCTTCATCCAAAAAGAAAGATGGCAAGAGTAGAACTTGCTACATATGCCGCGAGAAGGGGCACATTTCTTCCTCATGCACTATTGGTATCTCCTCATCCCATCCTATCTTGATTGATGATGCTTATTCTATTTGTAAGGATGAGGTTGGCAATGTGTTTGCCAAATTTGTTGGTGCTCAATGTGGGTTCAAGAAAAGAACCATTTGGGTTGCCAAGCCTATTGTGACTAACCTCTTAGTACCCAACTTGGTTGGGGACCAACAAGCCAAAACTTGATCAATAGGTATTGTTGGAGGGCATTGGAGTATTGGCTACATTATGAAGAATTGAGGGATCTTCATCAATTATTTTTGTCAAGCCAAGCCATTTGGATTGTCATGATTATATTATATTTCCAATGTTCCTCCCTGCGGTAATATATGCTTAACTCATTACATTGAAAGTTACTCGCCCCTTGTGCATGTTTTGGTTTTGTATCTTCCATGCTTTTGTACATGTTGTGCTTTCCACTTAATTATCTTGAGATATCAAGTATATTTTTGTATGATTAGGTGGCACTCCATGTATGTGTGTTTCTTGTGTTTGAGCCTTACTTGGTTATATTTGGTATCTTATTTGGCTCTTGTGAGAGATTAATGGATTATCCCATTTTGGGGGAGTGTTATGTTTGGGCATTCCACAATCCTAAAAATGTGTGTACATGAGGAATACCACCTAGTATTTATATTGGATTATTGTCTAGTCTCTATGTGGTATAATTCTCATGAGAAATTTAATTTTATAATGTCCATTAATTATCTCTATTTGTATTATTTTGCCTCGTGTTGGTTCTTATGGTAGTGTCACATTATGGAGGATTCATATGCTTAGTGCATATTACAATCCTAGAAAATGTGAATATTCGAGGTTGTGTCACTTAGAATCGATGTTGATAATTATCTAGCACCTATGTGACACATTTGCTCATACAAGTTCCAATTTGATTGAATGGCTTTATTGATCTTATTTTGGATCTTGTATATGAGAGTGGTTCTTGGTATGTGTTTCCTCATATTTAGATATTTATATTCGCATGGAAACCATTTGCTTCAAGTTACTCTAATCACTAGTGATTGTGTGACTATTGGAAGCTACCAAGAGTCTTGTTTGAAGTATCATGCTCAATTCTTATATTTAGTTATATGCTTCTTGTTGTGTGTATATGATCTTGGATATCCGTATGAACTACCTAGGGCAAATTATTCCCAATATTTCTTGTCCTTGGACAATGAGTACTCAATTTAAGGTAGAATTTATTGATCATATTCACTTTGGCCTTGCTTAATTTTATCCTATCTTTGGTCAAGAAAATGTTTTGTATTGTCTCCCAAGCCTTCCTTGATTCTTGTGGATCTTCTTATTTTATTGATATCCTCTTGTGTTTTACTTATTGTAGGTACTAGTGATGATCCTATTTGTGTGCATTTTGCATTTAAAAGGAAAATCCTACATAATGCACTATCCATGGGGGAGCTCTCCTATATTATTTAAAACACTCATATTTAGGCTTCTTTGTTTGATCCATATCTGGTTTTATGTGCTTGGAACCTCAATATTTTTGCTTTGGTACTTTGTGCTATCATGAGAAGTTTGGGGAGTTTGGTTTCTTATTTGTAACCTTGCTCTTTTTGGGAGTTGGTTTTGTCTCATTCCTTGTTTCTTTATTTGACCATTTTAGAATGAGATAAATCCTTGAGCATTTTTATTTCTATCTATCTTTTGCTCCTTTTGATTTTAGCCTAGTTCATTTGTTGAACTTGTGATCTTTCATGTGTTGAATTGGTTCGTTGATACAATTTGGACTCGTTTGTCATGTCACACTCTTGTGTGTGCAATCTCGATTTACTTGGTGTTTTGTTCAAATTGTATCTCCTTTTTGGTTCTTGAAAGCTTGATGCATGCATATTTACTATATGATTATATTATGCCATGCTTGCTTTGTTTGATCCAATATATAGGGGAAACTCCACCAATTCCCATCGGCTAAGTTGTGCATGAAATTCAATTTCATATCAATGTGCACGTAATTATGTGGAGTCTCTCCTATGTATTGTAGTTTCTCTAACTACTTTGGACCCAATAAGTTTGGGGACCATTTGGTACTTAATTGTGTTTTAGGTACATTGGAGATATATTGGATGCTTGTCTTTCAATTTTGAAGAAGTGGTGCATACATGAAAAGTTGAGTCAAGCTATAGGATGATCAACGAATTCATATACTCTACATCCTACCAATTATATCTCGGTAACAAGTATCTCTTTCTCATGCTCATATATCTTGATTCCAACCGTTAGTCGGTTGCCTTCTAGCATGAATTCATGTATTTGTAATTGTTGTAGTTCTAGCCATGGTTTTAATAGAACTCTCTATTGTAAATGTGTATAAGTTGAGATGAGTACATATAGTTGGGACTATACAAAATCATGCATATGATCCTCCAATCCCAAATATGTCAATATAGCAATTTTATTGTCTATCATTTTATCAACTTCTCTCATATGCAATAGTGAGATTTTTGCTAGTCTATTTTATCTTATGATACTTGTTGCCTTTCTCCATATATTCCAACTTTCTCCTTTTTCCTTGGTGATAGTTGTAATATATGTAGTGTGTTGGTGTTTGAAGCTCATTAATGTACAATAAGACATATGTGAGCCTTTGGCCATGCTTTGAAGCAAAAAATTCTTATTGTTATAGGTTATGACTTCATCTTTGCCTTTCATGTGCTTTCTTGTGTAATCTTCTTTATGTGTGCATATTTCTTTTTTTGGCATATGTCTTTGTGATGTTTTCCATTTAGAGACATATACACATACGAGGAGAAAATTTTAGTTGATTTTTAATCCTTGGAGACCACCTTTCTATTTCTTTTGATTCTTCGGTGGCTTCCAAAATTAATTGCCTATGAGTGCTTGTTCCTCTTGTTTGCATCTTTTGACACTCATATCTGTTCTCTCATGCCTTGTATTGTTAAATGAACTCGGATGAGTGAGGATTCCATGATTATGCACCTTGTTCCCAATTACAATTATCATAAATTGGTGCATTATCTTTGGGGAGTTCATCTAATTCATTTAATAATGCTCATTTGTCTTATTTCTCATTTATTGTTTCTTAAATGTTTATGGAGAAGTGAGGATTCCATATTTGTGCATTTTTGTATTGAAATACAACGATTCTAAAGTGTGCACAAATCTTGGGGAACTTCTCTATTTTATTTAAGCATTTATTTGATCTTTAATTTGATGTGTTTTAAATGTTTATGGAGGAGTGATGATTCCATATTTGTGCATTTTTTGTATTGAAATATACCGATTTTAAAGTATGCACAAATCTTGGGGAGCTTCTCTATTTTCTATTTCAAACACTCTTTTGCTCATATCATAACATCTTGTTGTTTCCATTTGGACTCATTTGTTGTTTTCAATTGGTTGTCGGACCTTGTAATTGCTTGCATCATTTGGCTTTATTTTGGTAATATTCGGGTCCTCGATATAGTCCTACTCCCTCCCAAGTATTCATCATTGGATATGTGCGAAGGCACACCTTTGGAGGAATTATTACTATATTTGCCTTCTAGAACTTGTCACCCATTTCGGCAATCGATGCCAATGGGGGAGAAGTTTTAGAGGGTTTAAGGGAAGTTGGTTGATGCATTGATTTTGTTCTTAAGCATTTGCCTTTCATGCTCTTGCATCTTTATTGTTGCTTAGCATGCGTTATATATAGAGGAAACTCCACCAATGATAATGATTGGCAATATATGCAATGAAATTCAAGTTCATCACACATGCATAGATTGTGGGGGAGTTTGCTCTATATATGGTGGTGGTACCAATATCACATACTTTTGTAGTATTTGATATTGGTATTACCATCTTATTCATTAAAATTCCTTATATAAACCCTCTTAAAGGGATTGTCATCAATTACCAAAATGGGGAAGATTGAAAGAACATGTGGGCCCCCATGTGTGTTTTTGGTAATTAATGACAATCTTTATGGACTAATGTGTGTATTAAGTTATACTTGTATGAATTCTCCATTGGCATCGCTTGGAGCTTGTGTCGGCTTCAAGGTCGATGAAATGAGAAGAAGATATGTTGTGCAAGCTCAAAATGCGCAATCTTTAGAAGATCTCATGTTTGATGCTTGCCATCCTCGGTGATCATGGATCGATGATGAGGAATCAAGAAAGGCGTTCCATCTTGAGAAGGGAAAGATCGTCTACATCGAGCTCAAGTGGAATGCTCAAGGCAAAGGTATAATCTTGATAGGTTTTCCCTTTTGCCGGTCTTATATTGTTAGTGGAAGACCGGGTTTAGGATAGATAACCGTATTATCAAGAGGGGCTCTCGAATGAGTAACTCGATCACATCGTTCGGAAAGAGCTTAAACCTTTGCATACTTGCATCATCGTATTTGGTTGTTATTTGGTCTTATCCATGTGAGGATATAGAGCTTATGGTAATCTCCATAACAAGCTCTTGTTCATCAAAATCGGATCCCTCTTTTATATCTTATTGTGATTTTGATCTATGCGGTTTTTCGGTTTCTCACCAAGTGAGGTATCTCACATTATTATACTTGATACATACTCACTTGGTGATAACCAATATTTTCACCTTTTATAGGGAAGCTCATGTCTTCCTCTTTCCAACGCAATTGGAATCGGGTCGATCGGAGTTACCAATCAAAAGTTATAGTCGTTTGAATATCTGCTGGTCTCCTAGGTACCAAAATGCGGTAGTACCGCATTTTAGTACCTAGCGAGGCAGAAGGTTTTGGAAAGTTGCCAAAATCCACTGCTGGGCTAGGTACCAAAAAGCGGTAGTACCGCATTTTAGTACCTAGCGCGGCAGAAGGTTTTTTACTTCGTCATTTGGATCTATCCTCCCTTGCTAGACTATGATGTTTCTTTGCATGATCTTATAGAGGTTGTTGTCCTCTTCGAAACGAGCACAAGATCATCGAAATCGTAGTCCGGATGCAAAAGTTATGGCTGTTTTCGTTCTGTGATGACCGGTAGTACCGGACCAGTATCCAGTAGTACCGGACCAGGATCCGGTAGTACCGGGGTCCGGTAGTACCGCATTTTGGTACCGGGGAGCGCAGAGAAAAAATGCTTTTGGAGCCCCAGGAACCCCAGGAAATGTCCGGTAGTGCCGGGAAAGTCCGGTAGTACCGGGAAAAAGTCCGGTAGTACCGGGAATCGCGTTTTTGGGCTGCAACGGTTGGATTTTGGAGGGACCTATATAAGGGGCCTTCTTCCCCAATGGTTCATCAACCTTTCTTGCAAGTTTTTCCCTCCATTGTTGACCTTCTTGAGCTTGCTTTCTCTCAATCCCTTCGATGATTCTTGCATATTCTTGAGGGATTTGAAAGAGGAGATCTAGATCTACAATCCCACCAATCAATCTCTCCTCTAAGTGAGGGGAACATATTGGGATCTAGATCTTGGAGTCTTTTGTGGATTTCCTCCATTGTTCTTCCTCTCTTATTCCCCCAAAAGCTTTTGTAGCTTTGGTGGAATTTGGGAGAGAAGGATTTGAACACCTTTGTGGTGTTCTTGCCATTTGCATTTGGTGCATCGGTTTGAGTTCTCCTCGGAGGATTTGGTTTGTTTGACTCTTTGGAGCTTGTCCCTCTTGGGTTCTTGGAACCCTAGACGGTTTTGTGGCCTTGGTGGCATTGTGGCCTTTTGTGGCATTTGTTGGGAGCCTCCAATTAAGTTGTGGAGAAGTGCCCCAACCTTGTGAGAGGTTCCGGTTGCCACCGACAAGTGCACCGATAGTGGAAGCGTGGATCGATCCCATTGGGGTGAGATTCACCGGAGAATAAGGGAGGCCTTTTGTGGCATTTGTGGTTTGATACCACCCCCTCTCCAAACGAGACGTACTCCATGTTGGGAGGAACTCGGTAATATATCGGTGTCCCCGCGTGCCTCGGTTATCTCTATACCCAAGCTCTTTACTTATGCACTTTACATTGTGATAGCCTTCGTGCGTGAAGTAATATATATCTTGCTATCACTTTGTTGCTTGTATTGCTTAGCATAAGTTGTTGGTGCACATAGGTGAACCTTAGTTGTTCTAGGTTGTGCTTAACAAAGTAAACACTAGTTTTATTCCGCCTTTGTTGAGCCACTCTAGGAAAAGTTTTAATCGCCTATTCGCCCCCCCTCTAGGCGACATCCGTATCCTTTCACCATATGAATTTCCAGATTCCTCTATTGGTTATTGATCGGAGAAGTGTCTCGGTCATGTCTGCATAATTCACGAACCGTAGGGAGACACACTTAAGGATTCGATGTTGTTGAGTAGTTATGGAATGATGAGAAAGAGACCGAATGTTGTTCGGAGTCTCAGATGGGATCCGGGATATCACGAGGAGATCCAGAATGGTCCGGAGAATAAGATTCATATAACGAAAGTCCTGTTTCGGAGTTGGGGAATGATTACGGTGTTTTCACCGGGAATGTTCTAGAAGGGTCCGGAAGGTCCAGCACTCCGGAGGGGAAGGGTACATGAATGTGTCATGACAATATGGAATGATTGCATCATGTACTAGGTCAATTGGTTGGGCAAAATAAAGGGAGAAAACAAATCCTAGTTTGAAAGTCAAACGCTAATTTGAAAAAGTCAAACGGCAAGTTTGCTTGGTGGAGGGAGAGTAGGAAACCTACTTGGGGAGGAAGTCTCCTTCCTCCACCCGCCGGACAAGGAGGCCGACTTGGGGGAGGACTCCCTCATCCCAAGCCGCGCCCTCCCACCTATATAAGAAGGGGCAGGGCTGCCCCTCTTCCCTACACCCAACACACCCAAAACCCTAGCCCTAGCCGCCGGCCTCCTCCAAGTCGCCGCCGCCACCTAGGGTTCCTCCAACCCGCCGATTTAGGGTTTCCCCAAACCCTAGCCGCCGTTCAAGCCCTCCCCTTGGTGCATGTAACCCTAGATCACCAAGGCCTCTCTCATAGTCCACCATACTCGCTCCGTCTTAAGGCAAAGCCCTGCAAGATCTCCCCTCTACTTCCGGTACCACGCCGTCGTGCTGCCGGAATCACGAGGAGAGTGCTACAACCTCCGCTGCCTGCTGGAACAAGGGAGATGAAGGTCTTCATCGAGTACCGAACGTGTGACCGACTACGCAAGCGCTGCCGAAACGCAGCGACGGAAGGATCGTCTACACGATCTTGAGATCGGCAAGAGTACGAATACATCATCCACGAGAATCTGCTCTCGTTAACCGCTTTGGAATCTTCGAGGGTGAGTTATTCTATAGACTCGTTGCTACAATGTAGTAGATAGATCTTGGCTTGTTTGTTTGCATGCGGTAGAATTTTTTTTCCATGCTACGAACCCCTACAGTGGTATCAGAGTCGTGTCTATATGTAGATCTGTTGCACGAGTAGAACACAATGGTCATTGTGAGCGGTGGTGCTTTTATTATAAATTGCTTTTTGTGTACTTTGCATCTTGCGGTATGATGGTATGAAGCGGTCCGGGCTAACCTTACATGACATCGTTCATGATACTTGCTCCACGCTCAACATGCAACTTGTATTGCATAAGTGTCTTTGCGGGTGCCTGTCTCTCCCATCATAGTATAGATCCAATTTAAAATGGGCACTTGATAGTTCAAACATCAACGTTGTGGTTCTTGTTCGTAAGTTAGATCGACACTTATTGAAAGCCCCAAACCACGTAAAATATGCAAAAAAAATTAGAGGCGTCTAACTTTGTTTTGCAGGGGTGTGTTGTGATGTGATATGGCCATGATTGTGATTATATTTGATGTATGCAATGTTCCTTATTGTAAGTTGGCAACCGGCAGGAGCCATATGGTTGTCTTTAAATTCTGTTAAGACTCGCGTGTCTATTCAAAGTAGTTGTAATAGTTGAAGCTGGTGGACGACAACCATGAAACGACACCATTGACCTTGACGCTATACCGGTGATGATGGAGATCATGTTCATGCTTGAAGACGGAGATCGGAAGCACAAGAAGAAAGGCCACATCATATCATATATTATGAATTGCATGTGATGTTAATCCTTTATGCATCTTGTATTGCTTAGTTAACGATGGTAGCATTATAAGATGATCCCTCAAGCACACAAATTTCAAATTTTAAAGTGTTCATCCTTAGTAAGCACCGTTGCTAAAGCTCGTTGTTTCGAAGCACCACGTGATGATCGGGTGTGTTAGATTCTGCGAGTGTATACAACGTGAGCAAGTCAGATGTGCTCATGCGGAAGCTAAGGTTTGATCTTGACGAGCCTAGCATGTACAGACATTGTCTCGGAACACGGATCACCGAAAGGTAAAGCATGAGTCATATAGTAGATATGATGAACATGTTGATTGTTTGCCATTGAAGTTACATCAACTCTCGTGATGATCGGTTTTGATGTGATGAATTTGGTTCGTGTGATCACTAAAACAATGTGAGGGCTTTGTTGACCTCTGGGTGAAAACCTTGCATCGACTTTGGTTGATGCCGATAATGGTGATGCATTCTGTCACTATTTCCCTCATTGGAGGCATTGTTGAGGAGCCCCTTCACCAACATGTCGATTATTTGGTCTATTTGGGTGGTTTGCATTGTCTTGTATCCTCGTCTTTGCTAGGCGATGTTGCATGGCCTAGGGCTGACATGCAGGAGTATGATAGATCGGCTGCTCCGATTTTTCGTCTTCTATGTGTCGCTTTGAGGTGTTAGGGTGCCGTCTTTGGTCACTTGGCCTATTTGATCATTGACTCCTGCGGTGCACGGCTTTATCGTTTCATTCTTTTACTTACTTAGCTTGCCTACAGTATATATATAAACCGCTCAATTCACTTTTGCTAATATAATGGAACGACAACTCTCTTAGCTTGTCTTCAATTTTTCCCCTAATTGTAAACAATATTTTTTTTGCAACAAAGATTTGTATTTATTTCATGAGTTTACAAGAAGGATAAGGCACACCAACATAATAAAAATTAGAGGTCCTTAGACGAGAAATCCATTTCGGGTCATAGGTCTAGATGAACCCATTACGTAAAAAAATATTTTTTAGAGTGTTTAAAAAATTCTGGAAAAAATATGCAGGTGTACATCCACACGTTTTATGGTCCCACATAAAATTTCACCAACAAATGATATTTTTTGTGGCGTATGTAAAAAAGACAAAATTTGGGTGATACGTACTACCTATCAGTAGGATATTTTGTTGTATTTTTTACGCATGCCAAAAAATGTTCCTTTTTATCGATATTTTGTGTGCACACATAGAACATTTAGATGTACATCTGGAAATTTTTCAATTTTTTTTGATATTTTAAAATATTGTTTGCATAATAGGTTCATCTAGACCTATGAGCCAAATTGCCACCTCCGTCCTAGACCACCTGGCCAACTACTATTTGAGTAACAAGCATTCACTACGAAAAATGCTTTTAGAGCTCGAGCTCACTGGAGCCTTTTATTTTCAAATTTTGAAAATGATATTTTAATATTTTTTAAAAAATGGAATATATATACATGTAAATTAAGAGATATACTTAAGTGTGCAATTTTGCAATCTGAAATACATTGTATTATGTGCTATACAAAAATACCAAATCTGACAAGATTTGACATGTACTATTTATAGATCTCGATATGAAATTTTGTCTTTTATGTAGCGTATTATAAAACATATTTTGGATTGAAATTTTGCACACATACAATATATATCATGTTCTATATCTATAAATGTTTTCTATAATTTTTTGGCACTTTAAAAATATATTTTTAAATATTTAAATTAAAGGGCTCCAGTGATCCCGGGAGCCAAATCGACGCACCCGCATTGACTTCCCTTATTAAAGGAAAAATCAGTCTAGTCATGTATACAACTTGTAACTACTTTGCTGGGAGAACCGAACATGTGTTTGGATACTTAGTAGGACAATGGTACTCCCGATTTATCCGAATTCAAACTCTAGATTTAACTTTATTGTAGTGTCTAATAAAAAATATTCTTTAGTGAGAGAGGTGTTCTCGTCGAAAGCGAAAGCGAGGTATCGTGTGATAACTTTGTCAATCTCCAAACCTTGTGATCGATTTCTCGGACTCAGTATTTCAAAGAATAGAATGCGTGGGTGTGTGTACTGTGTTTAAAAAAAAACTGACTTGCTTGTTTGCGGTATATATCGCTCGGTATTTCACCTCCGACCTGTTTTAGGAGTGATGAAAGAGCTTTACGTACTGTACTAGAGTAGTAGTGCGAGACATAGCACTAGATATTTCTCGTCCGACGTGGCGTGGCGTCACCCCGGGACTGACATTTTCCAGCAGGATCTAGATCGTTTCCTGACGCTGTCAGCAGCGAAAGATTATTTTTAGTGACATCCAATCCAACGTGCGCTTTTTTTAGCCAAAAGCGCGAGGAACCTGACCACGTAGGAGACTGAACAAACTCGAGCACTTTTCTAGTGCCCGCCGAGCACAAGTGTCGATGCGACCAGGTAGCCACGTACGTGTACTTCACAGATGCCTCCATGAAATCCGACACGTGTGCCTTCGCCCAACGACCCCCTGACACGTATCCCCGCAAAAATATCTCCCCGCCACACGCGCGGGAGCTCGGCGCACTTTACTGGCCCACCTCCCGCTGCAGCGGACGCCGACGTGTCGCCGCCGAGGCCCGGCGCCCGAGAACACGCGCCGGGAATGCCCATGGCGATCGCGTCACGAAAAAACCGTATAAAATCGAGGCAGCTCGGTAGGCTTGGGCAGGATGCGCGACGCGCGTCCGCCACCAGGGGCCACGCGGCGGCCGCGGACGAGGGCAGCGCGGATGGACGCGCGCCGGCGCAACACGTGGTGCACCGGTCCCTCTCGGAACGGCCTGACCGCCGCCGCGTCCCTCGTCTCGCCGAGCTCCTGGAGAGCCAGTTTATTAGTAGGTGGGATTAAGAAATGCGGCACCGGATTAAGCGAGCGCGCTTTCTCTGGGAGCGTCGTGCTTAAACAATGTGGAGTAGACTGATCCGCGGGGTGATTTGGGCGGCTTAAAATAGGCAATGGAGAGTATAGAAATGGCTAACGGGCGGGTCGTGTACGCCGGAGATGTTTGTCAGGGAGTGCCCGGCGGGATCCCCCGTTGGGGTAGGGATTAGGTGGTCTTGATCGCGACGCCGCGATACAGTGCCATAGTTTTTTCTTTTGGACCCAACGAGCCTGCCACATTTGGGGAAGAACTGAAAGTGGCTTTGCTTGGCGAGACGAAATTGGCAACCCAGCGAGTAGTAGTAGTAGCAGCGAGGGAGCAAGTTACCGGGGCGTGAGTGGTCCAATTGTCAAAGGGGCGGCGGTGACACGGCGACACGGCCGGTCCGATCCTGCCCCGACACCACTCCCTCCGGGGAGCACCAAAGTGCGCGGCGCGCGTCTATATAGAGGGCACTCCCGCCGCCGTCCTGTCATATCCCCATCCCCCGCATATGCACATTGGCCACTTCGTCACCGCCGTATCATTATCGGCCGCTCTGTTGGGGCTGGCTGGCCACATATCCTACGCCCACGACCACATACCGTGCGATCGATGAGCGAGGGGTGGACGCGGAACACGCGCCAGTTCCGCGGCGAGACGAGCAGCGGCGGCGGCACCGGCAGCGCGGGCTACCGGGATGGCAGCGGCATTGGGTCCCCGCGCTACGGCGGCGTGAACACGGGGATCCTGGACGAGCAGGTGCTCTC
The DNA here is from genome assembly GCA_910589765.1 of Avena atlantica. NCBI lineage: Eukaryota > Viridiplantae > Streptophyta > Magnoliopsida > Poales > Poaceae > Avena > Avena atlantica. The sequence goes on along the minus strand of OU342735.1, from coordinate 467,000,945 downwards.
GCTCGTCTTCCGCTCCATCAACTGGGACCCGCAGACGCTCTGCACGGCGGCCAGCGTCAGCCGCCGCCTGCGCGCCGTCGCGGAGCGCGTGCTCTGGCGCGAGCTCTGCATCTCCCGCGCGCCGCGGATGGTGGCGTCCCTCACGGCGGCGGCCACAGGGGCCGGAGGGGTCGGCCCGCCTCCGGGCCGCATTGGCGGCGGGTGGCCGGCGCTGGCGAAGATGCTCTCCTTCTGCTGCGGCGCGGCTGCGGCGGCGGGGACGGCCGCCGTGCCCGGCGTGCCGGGGCACCTCACCCGGGTCTCGCGCTTCTCGAAGACGTCCGGCCGCAGCTTCCTGCCGCGCAGGTGCAGGGGCGACCTGCTGTACGTGTCCGACCCGTGCGAGCACGCGGTGCCCGGCGCCGACGACGACCTCGGCGCCTACCGCGGCGTCTTCCGCTGGTTCATGCGCTCCCGCACGCGGGCGTGCCTGCTGGGCCGCCAGGCCGCGCTCGACCCGCGCGTGCGCTGCCCCTACTGCGGCGCGCGCGTCTGGAACATGGTCGTCGCCAAGCTCGTCCCCCGCGGGGCCGCGCGCAGGATGGGATCCGACGAGGGACGCCTCGAGTACTACGTCTGCGTCAGCGGCCACGTCCACGGCACCTGCTGGCTCGCGCACCTCACCTCAAGTGACGGCGAGCACGACGACGACGACGACGACGCGTCTGGAGGCGCCAGCTCCGGAGACGGTGGCGAGGACGACGGCCATGCCGCGCCGTGAGCGCGTCAGTCAGGTCCACCACCACGTGCAGACGTGATCCATCCTCCGTGGATTGGAGGCAGAGGGCAGTGATGTGGCTGGCTGTACCATCAGCAGTGCGGCACGGAGCAGCTACTAGCTAGAGTACCCGTCGATGTAGTAGATCAGAGGATAGAATGGCTGCTGCTGATTGGATATGGCACGCTCTTTACTGTTCTAGCTGTCGCGGACTGTGCGGTTTTATGTTGATCGTTGACCTTGTTTCCTGTCCCCTCTCTCTCTCTCTCTCTCTCTCTCTCTCTCTCTCTCTCTCTCTCTCTCTCTCTCTCTCTCTCTCTCTCAGCATCTGTTTTTCCTCCACACCATTGGCACCGACATATGCATCTACCTTTTTTTTTTGGGCGGGAGGCCATCTTTGTTTACCTACATCAAAGTCACTGTCATAATATTTTCAGAATGAACCACATCTCAACCTCGGATATTCCTAAATACATGCGAATCTACGGAAACTTATTGACTACTTTCTTTTAGAGCAGGGAGGCCATATTTGTTTATCTACATGAAGTTCCATTCACTATGCGCGTGTTTGTTGCAGCAACTTTTTAGCCCAGCCCGATACAGACATTGTGCCATAAATTGTACGTCGTTGGTAGCCTGCAGTTTATCTATGATCAATTTATGCAATCCGTTTGGTAGCCTGTTTGCAAACCATTGTCCAAATATAAAGCAAATGGGTGTGTTTGGTTGCCTCCAGGTCTGAAATACGGCCAGCTCTTCTCTCCAATGAGTGCTTTTACCCTTTTATCATACAACTGAAGGTATAAATTATAATATGAACTGGAAGTTTATCAACGGAAAAATCCTAGCTACTACGAATATGCAGTTCATAAGTTCATCATCACACAACCCTAGCTAATACACTAATACGAATGGAAGTTCACAAGCACAATCGATCATGATTATTGTTCAGGAATCAGGGGAGGGAGGGGGAGGGGTACTGCAACCTTCTTCTCATCATCATCATCATCATCATCATCATCATCATCATCATTATCTTCTCCTTCTCCTTGTCCTTCTTCTTCACCTCCTTCTTGTTGTCAGATGGTGGGGCCTCTATCGTTCCACATTGCCGTTGCTCAGTCCTTCCTCTTCTCCTTCCAAGCTGCATTGTCAGATGCTTCCACACCATGGCTAGTGTCATTCTCGTTAGGAATCACATTCTCCTCATCCGGCACATACGAATCAAGGCCATACCCTAAGATCCAGTTGTGGAGTATGCACCATACAAGCACTAGCCTTACCTGGGTGGGGAAGGTGTGGAATGGCTTCTGATCAAGGATCTTGAACATGTTCTTCAAAGCAGCGAATGCCCTCTCAACGGTAACTCTTAGGCTAGAGTGCCTGAGATTGAAGAGATTTTTGGCATTCTGTGGCATGTTCCTTCCAGTGAACTCGTTGAGATGGTACGTGGTAGACCTGAAGGGTGGAGGAATTCCAGGGCGACATCCATATCCCGCATATCCTAGATAGAACTTGCCATCAGGGATATTGATCCCATCAGGCCTGGACATGCTGTCAACAAGGATGGTTGCATCATGGGCTGATCTTTCCCAACCAGCTAGCACATATGTGAACATCATGTCGAAATCAACATCAGCTAGTACATTTTGGCTGGTGTAGTCCTTCCTTCCCCTGTAAGCTGCATCTTGTGATCTTGGAACTCTAGCAGTGCGTACCATCAATTGCACCGATACAATCCTGTTACAGGTACGCAAGGATGAAATTGGAAAAAGGGAACACATGGGACTCAATCGAAGGAGAGAACACAAGCTCGCCTTAAAATATGGCATCCACCTCACGCTATTGCGTATCTTTTCAGGTGTTTGACCCGTAGGCGACTTGATCATCTCCCCTCTCAGCTCACTGAAATAGCGCGATGTTGTCTCCATGCTTCTTCTGAAAGAGTTGTGGATGACCCTAAACCTCTGGTTATGGAACCACATGAAGGAACATCACGACTTGTTCTTCCACTAAGGTATGGATGCTATCGACCAAAAGTCCACCCGTTATTAATCTTGTGGCAAGTGCGAAGAAGGGGGGTCTTATCATCCTGAGCATGTTCAAAGACTCTACATCGTTATAGTTGTAGATGTAGTTCAGGTTGGCCATCCTCTCTTGATCTCGTGCCAACATAGGACCGTACATCAGTCTAGGAAACGCAGCCCGCCGAATAGCTCTCTTGTGTAACAACAGGATCCAGACTTGAATCACCGCTACAAGCGTTGCTGCCTGATGGACAAACGCTATCCTGTCGGCCTAACAAATCAAAGCTATGGTGAGTTCTACCTAAATCGGTGCTTCGGCCCTACTAAAAACAGTAGTGGAGAAAGATTCACGGTGCTTACCTCACCCATGGCGATGCGCGGCTGGGAACAAGGATGGAGATACGCCCTCGATGCCGCTGACTGACGCTCAATACACGGAGTTGGAGGAACGCCGGGTACGGTTGATCCGCACCACCGCTGCCTCTGCCACTCGTAGATAACGTTGATATTAAAACAATCTTTTGGATATCAAGAATCATGGAGATAAACATGATACTTATTTACTAACACTGGAATTGTTACTCTTAATTTAATACCAATTATTAAACTTCACGGAGTAACCGGAACTTACTGAAAGTTTGCAATTAGACTTTTAAACTTTAGATCAACACTTCAAAACAATACGATACCAGTTCATAAAGTAACTAGCCAGAATTCTATAGTTCTATTATCTCAATTATAACTAAGCGCAAGGTGGTAAACGGATACCAATGACTACAACAACTATGCAAATTCACTTTGATTTAATTTATGATAAATAGTGTTCAACTTTTAATCATATTGTTGTTGAACTCCCACTCAAAAGAATATCCCTCACATTGTTTTAGTGATTACATGAACCAAATCCACTATACCAAGTCCGACCATCACGTGACATGATGTAGTTTCAAAAGGCGAACAAACATCATGTTCATCATATCATCTATATGACTCATGCTTTACCTTTTGATATTCCGTGTTCCGAGACCATGTTTGTATATACTAGGCTCGTCAAGATGTAACCTTAGTTTCCACATGAGTAAATCTGGCTTGCTCCCGTTGTATACACTTGCAGAATCTAACACACCCGATCATCACGTGGTGCTTCGAAACAACGAGCTTTGGCAACGGTGCCTACTAAGGATGAACACTTTATAACTTGATATTTTGTGAAAGGGATTATCTTATAATGCTAGCGTCGCGATCTAAGAAATACAAGATGCATAAAAGGATTAACATCACATGCAATTCATAATATGTGATATGATATGACCTTTCTTATTATGCTTCCGATCTCCATCTTCAAGCACAAACATGATCTCCATCATCACCGGCGTGGCGTCAAGGTCAATGGCACCGCTTCATGGTTGTCATCCACCATCATCAACTATTATAACTACTTTGAATAATAGACATGCAGGTCTTAGAAAAATTAAAAGGCAACCATAAGGCTCCTGTCGATTGCCGACTTACAATAAGGAACATTTCATACATCATATATAGTCACAATCATGGACATATGTTGGGGAGGTGACCCCGGATAGGGTAAGGACGGGGGAAAGACGAAAGGAGATTCCCTGTCCAGTTTCCGAGTTACACTCTAAATTGCCGAATCCTGTAAAGGTCGGCCGAGGTGTGAAAGAGTAGGACCCTTATGATAATAGCAAGGCATTACCCGGCCGGGATACTGCGTAAGTCGGCCGGGTCAGCCCGAATAATCTTAATGCAGGTGAAGGCCAAGCCGAGTTATGCGAGACGGGGCCGAATGATATGAAGCTTGCAGGAGAAGGAGATGCCAATAGTCAAACTCTAGTTGCAGGCTAGGGAGAATCTGAGCAGAGCCAAGCACAAAGGACAAGGCGCAGAGCGACAGAGGGGCAGAAGGAGGTCACGGAGGTGACAGTCCTGAAGCCCGAGGCATGCAGGTGGGGTCATCTAGAACCTTGCCGTCGTTAGAAGGGCGACACGGAAAGGAGGCCGCCGAGTTACTATATTGGGACAAGCATATTCCTCGAATATGCTTGCCACGTCAGCCCTAAAGGAGCCCATGGTTCTCCTTTATAAGGAGAGGCTTGGACTCTGAGAAGGGCATGAGCTCATTTAGTACCGTTAGGCTGGTAAAGTTCTTCCTCTCTACTTGTAAACAGCTCAAGGAGCACTTGTAGCCCAAGGAAGGAGAAATAAAGATCTTTACCTTAGTCTTCTGTGTGTAGAATCAACTACATCATCCCTCCCCAGATCCCTCTAGCATCCATTGGCCCCATACGTTAGCCTACCCATGGCATCTGTCGTGCCACCACCACGACAGTTGGCGCCCACCGTGGGGCCAGCAGCGGTGCTAGCTGGAGTCATGATCCGGACGGGAAACTTCATCAACACTGGCGAGCGCATTGTCTCTGTCTTAGTCCGGAGACTCGATCTCTGTGACTACTTCAGCGACAACGCAGGCAGCTTCAAGGGAAGAGCTCCTCCGCGCAACGGCGTCTTCATCAACTTGGGCATGCACCAAATCTACGTCGGCATCGACATCTCTGGCGTTTATCCTCACCAGGTTGTTATTGCAGGAGAACCTCCCCTTAGCGCCGCAAGCAGTCCACGCGGAGCGCGCACTGTCAGCAGCGTCGAGGTGATGGTCGCAGTCGGGGTGCAGGCGGGAGCAGCGGGCGCCGGATCAAGCAGAGATCCGTCGACAGGTGTGCAGGTGGCGCCCAGGCAGATAGCTCCACAACCCACCGAGGTAATTCCTTCAGCAGCCAACCAGGCCGAGAGGCAAGAGACAACCCCAAAGGCACCAAGGGTAAGAGGGCCACCTCTGGAAAAACCAGAAAACATTCTCTAGGCAACCATAGATAATCTGACTACACCTGTAGCGCCGATACTTGATCCGGCAAATGCTCAGGAAGAGTTAGAAGAGACCAGGCAGAAAGTACTGGTAGAGGCAAAAAAGGTGTCGGCCTTGCGGGAGTCCTTAAACAGGACCCTACGACAATATGCCAGGGCAAACAAGCTTGACGTCGCCCCCGAGCGGGTTGACGAATTGAGATTAAGAGGAAAAAACCTCATAGATGATATCAACAAGGAGCATGATGCTCATAGGGCAGAATCAGTTGATATAGGCTTGCCGAGGTACAGTACCCCAGCAAAGAACCTGAGGGCGGCAAATGTCGCTGCGTTAGAGTTAGAAGGATTGACCGGTGAAGCCCGGCAGAAACATCAAGAAAGAGTGAATGAGCTGGTGCGCATTGCGAACTAGCAGAATGAAGAGATGCTCAGGGCAGACCCGGCAAGGCCAGGTGCCTCGCGAATGGTTCACGCGGCTAGTGCAGCACCTGCCTTATCTACGGCAGCAGCATCTTCGCCAGGAAACAATGCACGAAAGGACAGAGCGGTAACTTCGGGAAAGAGAAATAAGCAAATTGTTCCATATGATCCGGCGATAGCCGGAAAAGCAAATGAGAACAGAGGCAATGGAAGCCGAGGTAACAGTGGCGAGAGAAACCCCGGCCGTGCCGAGAAAGGCAACGGAAGCCGAGGTAATGGAGTTCTCGGAAGAGGAGATCTCGGAAGAGGAAATCACGAGAATAATATCCCGGCTGAAGGAAGGAGAGAACCGCCACCAAATCCACAACCGAGATATGAACCTCGGCAGGAAAGAGAAGTGATACCAGCTCGCCACAATCAGGTGAATGAGAGGTATAATGATGGTTATTCCGGAATGGAATATGCGGTTCATGGTGGAAATAACCACTATGGAATGCAGGAAAGAGTTATGTACAGAGATTTGCCGTCAAGTGATGCGAGAGTAAAGCTGGACCGGCTATACCGGTACGAGCTGTTAGAAGAACAAGGTCCACCAGGCCCGGCATGCTTCGGACCTCGGATCATGGGCGAGCCGCCAGTGCCGAACTTTTAGCTGGCAAGAGGCACAAAAACGTATAATGGGAGCACCAAACCGCAGGATTGGTTGATTGATTATGCCACTGCTGTAAAAATAGCTGGCGGAAACTTACGATGGGCAGTGCGATATGTCCCGCAAATGTTGGAAGGACCAGCTAGGGTATGGCTGAATAATCTGCCAGCAGGCAGCATCAACTGTTGGTTGGATTTTGAAGAAATGTTCGTTAGCAACTTCACCAGTACTTACAAGAGGCCAAACAGGCCGCAGCAGCTAGCCATGTGCAAGGAGAGGCCGAATGAGACAGACAGAGAGTTCTTAACTCGATGGTGTAACCTGAGAAATTCGTGTGAGGGAGTTATAGAATCACAGGCAATAGCTTGGTTCGCTCAAGGATGCCGCTATGCCAGTGTATTATGGCAGCGATTGCAAAGGGATAGCGGATTCCTATGCGTTGGGAGACTTGACGCAACCAGAATTAATGTCAGCAAATCGTCGGGAAAATCAAGATCAATATGCAAGAGAGGTGGTCGGGTCATCTAGGCGCAATGATTTCAGAGGAAGAAGAAGAGAAGAAAGATCGGATTATAGATATGGTTCGACTCAGGTGGCAGCAGTAGTGCAAGATCAGCCGAGTCACGGAAGCAATCCGCGGCAAAAGAATGGTCCTCAGCAATTGACACCAAGGAATGAAGGGAAAAGACAGTGGACACCAGAGCAAAAGAAGCAATGGCAAGAGAGGCCGAAGTACACGTTTGAGTCTATGTTAGATCAGCCGTGTAAATTTCACACGTCAAACCCGGCCAGGCCGGCTAATCATACAACTCGCCAGTGTGCCTGGATGAAAAATGCAATGGGTAACCCCGTAGGCATGCAAGCAACGCCCCTCCAGACACATCAGCAGCATCAACCACAGTTGACTTTGGCAAATGCACAGCAACTGATGTTACCGCCTCCTCCCCCGAGGTATGAAAACTCGGACCGAAGAGACGCAGTGCATCAAGTGATAAACCAGGGTCCGGATGGAAGGACAAATCCAGGAAGTAATGGACGCAACGATTACAGAGAACATCATCAATCATATTGCATGTTCACAACAGAATAACAAGACATGCAAAGTGTACATCGCCGGCATATGGAAGTAAATGCAGTTATGCCGGCAGTACCAAGATATGTGCCTTGGTCAGATCAAGAAATCACTTGGATCATAAAGGATCACCCCAAAATAATGTCGAGTCCGGGATCGTATGCACTCGTGCTAGATCCGACGTTTGTCAGACCAAGCATTAGTGTGAAATTTTCAAAAGTACTCATTGACAATGGGAGTAGTATCAATACCATGTACAAAGATACAATGCATAAATTCTGAATATCGCAGAACATGCTGCAATCCACGAGGACCACATTCCATGGGATAGTACCAGGGCTTTCATGCGAACCCATTGGAAAGGTTCGAGTGGATGTGTTATTCAGCACAAGAGATAACTGCAGAGCAGAAAATTTAGAGTTTGAAGTGGTGGATCTAGAGAGTTGCTATCATGCTCTACTCGGACGACCAGCATTGGCCAAATTCATGGGCAGCTGCCACATAACTTACCTGAAAATGAAGTTACCCGGATCACAAGGGGTGATAACAGTAGCAGGGGATTACAGGAAGTCAATGGAATGTGCTTCAGCCAGATCAAATCTGGCCGAGTCATTGGTAATAGCAAGAGAAAAAAGAAGGATTCAGGAGGTAGCGGCCCTCGCTCAGTCGGCACAACTGAATATGCCGGCATTATCCAACCCGCATGGAACTGTCTCCTTTCAGCCGACTAAAGAAACAAAAAAGTTCCAGATAGATGAGCAGTTCCCAGAGCGCACCATCACCATTGGTGCCGGCCTAGATGCTAAATAGGAAAGCGAGCTCATCAACTTCCTTCGTGAGAATCGGGATATCTTTGCATGGTCAACTCAGGATCTGCAAGGTGTGCCGAGGGAGTTGGCTGAGCACTCTCTGAATGTAAGGCCAGGAGCAAGGCCGGTGAAGCAACCTCTTCGCCGCTTCGCCGAAGACAGGATAAAAATAATAGGGGATGAAATAGCTCGGCTCCTTGCGGTCGGGTTCATCATGGAAGTGTTGTATCCGGATTGGCTATCGAACCCGATGCTAGTGGAAAAGAAGAAGGATGATCCAAATGTAGCCACTGTATGGTGAATGTGTATCGATTACATGAACCTGAACAAGGTGTGTCCAAAAGATCCTTTTCCTTTACCTAGAATAGACCAAGTCATTGATTCGACCGCTGGTTGTGAACTATTATCATTTGTAGACGCGTATTATGGTTTTCACCAGATACCGTTAAATCCGGCCGATCAAATAAAGACTGCGTTTATTACCTCGTACGGGGCTTATTGCTATCGCACCATGCCATTCGGCCTGCGTAACGCAGGAGCAACGTATCAGAGATGTATGCAAAAATGTCTACATGACCAGATAGGAAAAAATGTACAAGTATATGTAGATGATGTGTTATCAAAACCAAAGAAAGCAAAACGCTACTGGATGATATCCGGTAGACTTTCGCGAACTTGAGAAGGTTCCGAATGAAGCTTAACCCGGAAAAATGCACATTCGGTGTGCCTGCGAGAAAACTGCTCGGTTTTCTCGTATCCAGCCGAGGTATAGAGGCCAACCCAACTAAGATAAAAGCAGTGGAAAGGATGGAATTGACAAGATGTCTAAATGACGTACAAAAGTTCACGGGTTGCTTAGCCTCGCTCAGCCGATTTGTGTGTCGGTTGGGAGAGAAAGCACTACCACTTTATCAGTTGATGAAAAAATCTAATAAGTTCATTTGGACACCACAAGCAGACAATGCATTCCATGAATTGAAAAACATGTTGGTCACAGCGCCAGTCTTGGCCTCTCCATTGTCGAAAGAGCCTATGTTACTTTACATAGCGGCCACGAACGGAGTAGTGAGCGCTGTGATCGTGGTGGAACGAATTGAAGATGATAAATCAGTACAAAGGCCGGTGTATTACCTAAGCGAGGTACTATTAGCCTCAAAACAAAATTACCCACATTATCAGAAGATGGCATATGGGGTGTACATGTCAGCAAAGAAACTTAAACATTACTTCGAAGAGCACCCCATCAAGGTGATTTGTGAAGCACCCATAGCCGACATATTGAGCAACAAAGATGCAAGTGGCCGAATAGCAAAATGGGCAATTGAATTGTCACCTTATGCTCCGCAATTCGATAGGCGAGATGCAATCAAATCTCAGGCTGTGGCCGACTTCTTCGTGGATTGGGCCGAGGTACAATATGAGCCACCATTACCAGATCTAAATTATTGGACGATGCACTTCAACGGTTCCAAACTAAGAAATGGTTTGGGGGCAGGAATAGTGTTAACCTCGCCAAAAAGAGACCAGCTGAGGTATGTGTTGCAAATACATTTTGCCGCGTCAAACAATGTCGCCGAATATGAAGCACTCGTCCATGGATTGAAGGTGGCGAAAGAGATTGGCATACGCCGAATCTTGTGCTACGGAGACTCAGATCTAGTAGTACAGCAAGTCTCAGGCAATTGGGATGCATTAGATGCTAATATGGCCTTATACAGATTTCATGTGCAAAAACTCAGTGGATATTTCGATGGATGTGAATTTCATCATATACCTCGGGCCGAAAACGACGCCGCAGACACATTGTCAAAACTCGGATCAACCAGATAGTCGATTCCCCTAGGTATCTCCCTAGAGCACCTGAGGAAGCCATCAATAACACCATCTCCAGAGTCCGAATCCATCTTCATTACAGCAAAATCAAGAGAAGATAATGTGCCGATGGAAATTGACAAGGAATGTAACCCGGAATTTCCAAAAATGAAGCCGGCTGACGCAAGGATGAATATGGAGAAATCCAAGGTAGTTATGTCGGCAGAAAATATGGAAATAGATAGTGAGATTACAACAGAAAAAATCACAGCAACATGGGCGCAACCCATATTCTCTTTCCTTAAAGATGCGATTTTGCCGAATAACGAGATATTGGCAAGACAGACAGTGAGAAGAGCTAAAGCTTATACAATCATAAACAATGAGCTGTATAAAAGGAGCGTCACAAGCGTGTTGCAAAGATCTGTGAGCTCGGCGGAAGGCCATGAGATCCTCCTAGATATACATCAAGGAGAATGCGGTCATCACGCCTCATCCAGAGCTTTAGTGGCCAAAGCATTCAGGCATGGGTTTTATTGGCCAACAGCGTTGAAAGAGGCCAAAGAACTGGTCGAAAAATGTAATGGTTGCCAGAGATATGCCAGCAAGATACATATGCCATCGTCCGAATTAAAAACGATACCAATTACTTGGCCATTTTCTGTATGGTGCTTAGATACGGTGGGACCATTTAAGCCAACCCGAGGCGGGATGACCCACATCTTAGTCATGGTTGACAAATTCACAAAATGGATTGAAGTGAAACCAATAAAGAAGTGTGATGGGCCCACAGCAGTGAAGTTCCTCAAAGATATTATCTTAAGATATGGTTACCCACATAGTGTTATTACAAACAACGGTACAAACTTTGCAGAAGGAGCCTTCGCTAGATTCTGTCAAGAAAAGCACATAAGACTAGATGTCGCCTCTGTGGCTCACCCAACATCCAATGGGCAAGTAGAAAGATCTAATGTACTAGTACTGTCTGGAATAAAACCACGACTCGTCAAACCGCTGCAAAGGTCGGCAGGGTGTTGGATTGAGGAACTACCAAAAGTACTATGGAGCCTCAGGACTACCCCGAACAGATCAACAGGCTATACACCAATTTTTATAGTGTATGGGGAAGAAGCTGTGCTTCCAGCCGACATAATACATGACTAGCCAAGGGTTACCCAGTATACAATCGCTGAAGTAAATGAAGTAGCTCGGCAAGATGATGTCGATCTGCTGGAAGAAGCCAGAGAGCTGGCGCTATCAAGATCAGCTATTTATCAGCAGGACTTGCGACGATATCACATCAAGAAGGTGAATCCAAGAGTGTTTAAAGAAGGAGATTTGGTTCTCCGACTGGTGCAACGCATGGCCGGCATGCACAAACTGTCGCCCCCATGGGAAGGACCATTCATCGTGAGCAAGGCATTGCACAATGATGCGTATTACCTAATCGATGCTCAGTCACCAGGAAAGAACAAGGAAGATAAAGCCGGCGAAGAGTCAAAAAGACCATGGAACGTAGCTTTACTTCGTCCATTTTACTCATAGGAGTCATCTACGACACATCGTAGAGTGACATTTCAGGACGGAGCATCAGCTATGTATTGAACCTCGGCACCCAGAGCAGTGGCTCGGGGACTGCCATATGTTGTTTTTGACTTTGTGTTATGTATCAAACCTCGGCACCTTGAGCAGTGGCTCGGGGACTGCCCTATATTGTTTCTAAGTTTGGTTTATGTATTAAACCTCGGTGCCTTGAGCAGTGGCTCGGGGACTGCCATATGTTGTTTTTGACTTTGTGTTATGTATTAAACCTCGGCGCCCTAGCAGTGGCTCGGGGACTGCCATATATTGTTTTCGATTTTGTGTTATGTATTAAACCTCGGCACCTTGAGCAGTGACTCGGGGACTGCCCTATATTGTTTCTAAGTTTGGTTTATGTATTAAACCTCGTTGCCTTAAGCAGTGGCTCAGGGACTACCCTATATTATTTCTAAGTATGGGTTATCCCTTGTTACAAGAGTGGGTATCAAACTCCGGCACCCAGAGGGATATTATTTCGCTCTCCCCAAATACGGCCTTCGAGATTTACACCCATATTAACAATCCAAAACACAGTGGTCAAGTTGTGAAGTTTATCAAAGTCAGGCAATTTTTGACGCCGAACCACGGTAGGGCAAAGGCAAACATATACTCCAAACTCAAGAAATTAAAATCTATGAAAGCAAAGATTCGGACAAACAAGGATCAGTTTAAACAAAGTGATGACAATTACAAACCATGTGCGCCTCAGTGGCGACAGGCAAAAGAGATTCATACCGCACAAAAAGACGGACAAATGTTAGACACACATCATACGCCCGGCATACCAGGGATAAGAAATGACTTAAAGTTTTTTAACTGGAGAGGCAACGACTTGATCAGGAGCTGGGCCCTCCGAGGTAGGTGGTACTTCGGCCGAAGTTGCCTCGCCCTCTATAGATCCAGCAGCGACTTCGGGGGAAGCCCGAGGCTATTGAGGAACGTCAGCGTGAGCTGTGGAATGCCTAGTACCTTTGGAGGAGGATCGCGCGTCGCCATTACCATCCGAACTCGAGCTAGAATCACCAGAAGTAGCCGAGTCACCCTCATCTTCGCCCTGTTCGGCTGAGTTATCATCAGAGGCATCCTCAACTTCGACCTCGTCTGCCGGGTCAGGAAGGAAACTCGGCCCTTCATTCCAGTTATGCACGTCTGCATACTCAACAAGCTGGAAGGCACGAGCTTGCCGGAGAGCGACAAATTTTGGGTCCTCAACCCAACGGGAACCAGTGCGCAAATTTATCAAGGTATCAAGGGAAATATCCTCATACCATGACATAATGACTATGAGAGCCATATCAGCACCAGCTCCTCCGGCGGATTCCCTCCAAAGATTTAACTGTCTCTCAGATGCCATTAATCTTTCCACCAAAACTTTGACCTCATCAATATCAGGAGTCCCAGAAGTATTCGGCCAGAGAACATGGTAGGCCCGGATGGCTGCCTGCACCAAGTCCCTGCCCATAATCTTCATCGGACCAACAGCAGCGCCAACAGCAACCAAAAAATCTTCCATCGAGTACTCTGGTTTCGCGTCAACTGGAACGCCTCGGTGCACACGAGCATTAATCACCGCTTTAGAGCTCACGGGTTTAGTTTCTGGAAAATGGTCTGCGCAAAACAAAAGTACGTCGGTCAACAGTAAGAAAGGGAAAAAGATAACTCGGTCGCGGTCAGAAGCTTACGGTGAATGTAGCTCAGCATTATCTGAAGATCTTTAGCCCCGTCACTCTTGTTTTTCTCGAAGCGAGTGATCTCCTCGCTCATCCCCCGTGTCTTCAATTCGGCATCCTCGAGGAGCTCTTTATTTTTATGCAATTGCAGAGCTAGCCGATTCTTCTCCTCGGAGAACTCCTGGTCGACTTTTTCTAACTCAGATTTCTGAGAAAGCTTGAGGGACTCCACCTCGGCGCGCAAGCGAGTTATTTCGTCATCTTTATCTTTCAGCTGCGCCGAGTGAGTGGCATCTTGTTCTAAAAAATGCAGCATCATATCAGGCATGGGTATGCATTCTTGGTGTGACGCTGCAAAAGTTTGTAACTCGGCTATACCGAAGCTAGAAGGGTTAAGAGAAACCCGGTGCATATTTCAAATAGATATGCGTAAAATAAAAAATAGTAACTAACCTTCCAGGGCCTTGACTTTCTTTTCGAGACGGGTATTAAGATTGTTGATATTACCTATTCACCAGCAAAGTCAGCCAACACCTCACTTCCAAAGCAATAAGAATTTTAGGAATAATGCGAAAGCTCGTTAACTTACCAGCTTTCTTCACCACGGGAATGACCTTCTCGTACTTATCTTGCAATTTTTTATGAGAAAAGATCAGCCTTTGGAATTCGGCGGTCCGTCGATCATGCGCAACCTAAACAACAAAACAAATAGCAATAAGATATTCAAACATAAAACAGATCCGAATCAAGCAAAGCTCAATTCGGATCTAGGTGGCTAGATATTCGAAGCTCAGACAGATCTGAATCAAGCAAAGCTCAATTCAGATCTAGGTGGCTGGATATTCGAAGTTCAGGCAGATCCGAATCAAGTAAAGCTTAATTCGGATCTAGGTGGCTGGATATTCGAAGCTCAGACAGATCCGAATCAAGCAAAGCTCAATTCGGATCTAAGTGGCTGGATATTCGAACACTAACGAAAAACTGAACTAAGTAAAACATTATAAAACTTCCAAACGAATAACAAGTTATTCGATTGCAAGCTTCGGGGACTAGAGTATATATAATAGCCTCCGGAGGACTAATCAAAACTCCATAAAAACAATTACCTCATTCATCTTGTCACTGTGGAGAACGATCTTAGCAGCCAGATGTAGGCGGCTGCTGATGTCGGAGAGTTGAAACGGCTGGCTGCTTGGATTACCCTCGAGCTGATCGGTAGCGTTCCAATTGTTGGCATACTCGACCAACGAGCCGAGGCTGTTCCCACTTTCCGTGCGAGTCAGAACTTTACCTCGGACGTGTTGGGTAGCCACCGCCGCCGTGGGACTCTTGTGGAGAGCGAGCTGTGTATCAGCAGTCGGGGTAACAGTACTCTTGGCAGATGAAACCCCCTTGCGCAGCGCATCAGCAATTGTAGGCTGAGATGAGCTGGCAAGTCCTTTCTGAGAGGACGGAGGCTTGGTAACAACGACCTTTCTTGCCTTAGAAGAGGCGTCGGCAGGAGCCGTTACCTCGGCACTTGGAATGACGTCTTTAGGGGCCGGAGGGATTACGATTTCTGAGGGCGCCGAGATATTGGTATCCTCGGCTGAAATCGGAGTCGGAGCAAGGGTTGTGGGGGTCAAAGGGACCTCAGGCGAAACTTCAGGGTTCACGGAGGAGGCAGCAGGCTCAGTACAAATATCTACTGGCCGAGTTGTATCGGCATCAACAATAGAAATCTCAGGTGCATCCTGGCGAGGTGGCGTCTGATTCGGAGCAGGAGGAGAACCAGCGCGAGCAGGACTCGGAACTCTGGTGTCCTCAGGAGGCGGAGGAGAAGGCGGCCGAGTCGTATGACTCGTCATGCTAGGACCGCTGGGCTTAACAGAAAGAGGAGCCCTACAAAGACAAAAAGATCAAGTCAAAAAGCAGAAAGAGAGAAACAAGAAATACAAACAAAAGCAACTCACCTAGTAACCCCAGGCATAGTTTTGCGCTTCGGAGGGTGCTGGGCTGACTTCTTCATTAGTTTCTTGGGAGCCGCTTCTGAGGCACCGGCTGGAGCGCTACGTTTCCACGAGGTAACAGGAGGCCGGGAGGCAAGAGGCTCGGCGTTGTGAACCTGACCGGCCGGATTAGTTGAGAAAGTAGAAGCCGGAAATGCATAAGAAATTGGCATTGCGGCAACTACCTGTAGCATCCCATTTGTCTAACAACTGTAATGCTACTTGGTCTAGTAATATAATGGCTACTTCATATATATAATTGTTGCATCATCATTATATCATGCTCATGTCATCATGCCACCTTGCATTTGAGCATCATATAAAACCCTTTTTGTGTTGGTTCTTCTCTCATATGCATTATAAATTGTATTTGCCTCTTGATATTGTATTTGGTTCTTGATATATTGTTTAAATGCCCAAGTTGAGTTGGGGGCATATCTTTTATTCCACTCCACCACCCCTTTCTTTCACCACCTTATAATTCCACCATCCCTTTATCCATGAGCTATTATTATATTTTCTTTTGGGTATTTGATCTAGCTCATGGGAGATAGGATGGATCTACTTCCACAAATTCTTTTGCTTGGCTTTAATCCATTGTTGGGAGTGCATATGAATAATGCCATGTCAAATATTATTGTTTTCACAAGAATAAACATGGCATTAATTATTTTGCATGGGCCATGCAAGAGTACCATCACCTTTGGCCATTTGTTTTACTCTTGGTTTAAGTGGGTGTTCTCTTTTGGGATCATCCCCATCCCTCACCACCATCTCTCTCTCTACCCCCCTCATCTTGATCTTGTGTTGGATCATGTTAACACCTCACCACCTTTTACCTCACCCTCTCTTTTCTTGTCTAGTTCTTGCTTGCTCTTTGCTTGATCTTGCTTGAGCTTGACAAAACAATAAACCTCACCCCTCCTCTCTCTCTCCCCTCTCTCTTTACCTTTCTCTCTAACACCCCACCCATCTAACCCTAACCCGAGCCCCTCTAGCTAACCCTAGTCCCACCCTCTCTCTCTCG
Source organism: Avena atlantica (assembly GCA_910589765.1). Classification (NCBI taxonomy): domain Eukaryota; kingdom Viridiplantae; phylum Streptophyta; class Magnoliopsida; order Poales; family Poaceae; genus Avena; species Avena atlantica. Next base: position 466,984,253 of record OU342735.1, on the reverse strand, counting down.
GCCTTCCTCCTCTCTCTGCCCTGCAGGCCCCACCTGGCCACCAGGACCCACCTAGCTGCCTCTCTCCAAGCCCTAACCCGAGCTACACCCCCCTCTCTCAAACCCTAGCCCCTACCTAACCCGAGCCACCTCCTTCTCTTTTGCATAAAGGAGACCCTCCCATGTGCCTCTCCCCTCTCCCCCCCTATATCACCTCACCCACCCCCAGCTACCCCAGTACCCCCAGATCCCATCTGGAAGTGCCCTGACCCCTCTCCATCCTCCCTTCTTCTTCCCCCTCCCCACCATGATCACCACCATGCCCCAAAACCCTAGCCTCAGCCACTTCTTCCTCTAGACGAGCTGGAGCGAGCCAATCCGTACCAGGAGCACCAGGACCTCCCTCGGCTTCCTCTTCGACGCCCAGGACGAGGGGTAGCTGCAGGACCTCGCCGGAGCAGCCTGACGCCGCCGTGCACCGCCAAGGTCAGGAGCTCCACAGCCCCATCTACGCGCCAGATCGCGACCGCCCCGAGTTCCTCCGACCACACCAACGAGCTCCTGGTGAGCCCCTCTACCCCCCCAGACAAGGTCCCATTCCCTCTCGTGCACCATAGCGCCGCCACCTTCCGTCGAGCACTCCGCGTGCGCCGCCGCGCGCCACGCTCTGGCAACAGCAGCAGCTGCTGCAGCTCCTGTCTCTGTTCCTCGTCGAAGCCCGCGCGTTGTAGTCCTCCCTCGTAGATACTCTCTGAACGGAAGTTGTAGCCCTTCGTCGTGCCTGTATTTTTCGTTTCTAGGGCTTAGCAAAATTCTCGCTAGATGCGTCGCCATCGTCGCTGGAAGTCGCCAGTATCTCGCCGCCGGCAGCACCGCGTCTGTCAGCGCGCAGCAGCAGTTCCGACAGCAGCTGGCCGTTTTGCGCAGAGGTCCCTATAGTTTTTCCCGCCTCAACCCGCGGTCCGCAGAACCCCACCTGTCAGCCGCCCGTCCGATCTTGCAAATAGCACCCCCAGATCTTCACCACCTCAACCCGCAGTACCTGGATCCACCACGTGTCAGCGCCCGATAGCCGCGCGCGTGCGTGGCCCCTGTTCTGTCCCTGGCCCACATGTCATCCTCTACGGCTAGGTGAACCTGCGGTGTAAATAGAATTGCCGCGCGCTGAGTTGCTGAGTCAGCATCGACCCCACCTGTCTGTGACTGTGGCTAGATTTGCCTGAGTAAGAAAAGTATTTTCTGTGATCTGTTTCAAATTCAAACCTTTTCAAATTTAATTCAAATTCAAATTTTCAAATCTGTTTAAATATGAATTAATTCATAACTTTCAAATGGTTCGGAATTTGAATTCAAACCTTATATGAAAAATGTTTTGTTTTTGAATGTTAATTCAAACCTTTAATCAAATATTTTCAGAATTGATTCAAACTAGTCAAACCTTTGACTTTGACTCCTTTTGACCAATTTTGACTTAAAAATAAATTTAAATTCATAAATCCAAATAATACAAATAATATATGTTTTCAAATCAGAAAAATGTGAGGAATTCAAATATGCCCTCCAAAATATATTTTGAACACTTTAAATTCCAAGTTGGCTAAAATTACAAGAAAATGCCCTTCTCCATTAATTAATTAATAACTTTTGTTTTATAACTCCAAATTTGACAAATGATATGTCTAAAATGTTTAGCTCGACGAGACCTTTCTGTTTATGCATTCCATGTTCTGTTTTGTAGCATGCATCATATAAATATAAAGAGTACAACAACTTATTTGGGTATAAAGTGTGACCAAAACTCAATAAAATGTTTATTTCTTGTAATCTACACCTCACCCATGCCATGCTACTTTATTGCCATGCAAATTGTGCATCATTCATCATGGCATGATTGTTTGCTTGTCGCATTTTATTCTTATGCTTGTGCACTTTATTTATGTTGGCCCTTGTTTGTTTGGTTCTTCTTCGAATAGACGCTGAGCAGGGGATATATCAAGAAACCCAGGAGCACTACCCAGATCCTTCTCTCGCTTCAACTGAGCTGCCAGACAAGCACTACCACATGCTTGCATACATATAGTACCTATTTCCTCTATCTTATTCTTGCATCATTGAGTCGCGATTGCATTAAACTGAATCCCAAGTATTGCATAGCCTTTACTTTTAAACCCCACCGAAGCTTGTTCCTCCATCCCTTGAGCCATTACTACAGGAGTTGTTTGAGCCATGCGAGTCGCAGAACAACATGTGTAGGGTATGTGAGAGTCTGTTGGATAACGAGGTACCTAAACAACCTAACCTGAGTAGTAATGGGATAACTAATGAAAGTGGCACCGGTGAGAAATATCTGCTATTTGGTTTTTCATGCTCACTTGTGTCCCGTAGGACCCCGAGTACTTGATTCCTGTTCCTTGAATATTCGCGCTATCCACATCCGGGAGGCTTATGGGACCCCCCTGAGCCAGAGCTTGATTCATTCTTATTTCTTGGGGCCACAAACTAGTTTGAGGTTTTATTTACTATCCTGTACTTATGCCATGCTTTACTGCTTTATTTACGATTGTGCGAGGAGCACCTGTACTGTTTAGGATCGTGACCCGTTTACGCGGTATCGACAAGCCCAGTCACACTTTCGGGTTCCCAGTCGTTTACAGCCGGCCCCACAAACCTTGAGTCCATCTCGAAGTCAGCTAACTTCGTTGCGGGTATACTTAATGGGGTGGCCCCCTGAAATATTTCTGAATCTTGTGATTGCTTTGTCGTGAATGCCTCGTTGGGTTTTGATTTGGTTTTTTTCCGAGGTTGATCGAGTGTGTGTTGCTATTTGTGCACCCCTGCAGGGTAAAACTTTCTGAAAGCCGTGTCCGCGGTTATGGACGACTTGGAGCACAGTTTCTCGATCATAGACAAGCATAACTAAAATACCGCTTTAATTTGACTAAGTAACTGACTAGTAAATAGTGCAACACCCATGGAATGGTTAATAAAACTGCCAACGGATGGGGGGGTGTTCGTCCGCTTCCTCGTTGGTAAGCGAGGAGGAGGATGGATCTGTTGATATTACTGTTATAACTGTTGTCATTAATTCACGGACATCCGTCTATCTTTGGTTAGGCGGATGGTTAGCGAGTATCTATAGAATTGTTAGGGTTTATCTTTTGCTGCAATTGCGTCACCCCAGGTTGTGTCCCCTTTAGAGGCATAAAGACTTGCTGAGTACCCCTAGGGTCTCACACGATAAATTGTTTGATTCAGATGGACAGGTACACTCACAAGAGGGATACTGGGTGGAGGAGGCGGACGATGTGGGCAACGATCATTCGGTGTAGAGATTCCGGGAACGGGGATCCGTGAGATCTATGGGCGGGATGTGTTTATTCATGGGGCATCTTATGCCGATTTGCTTCTTATCCGTACTCGGATCTTGTTGCCGCTTCCGCCTGATACTCTGATGTTTGATGTATGAGGAGATATCCTAAACTATTATATCTATCTAGGACATTTGGATCTTGCCGTATGGCGTTGCTATATTTCCTTTCTTTTTAGATGGAATGGCTCTGATGTACTGTTGTATGGTGGCTTGCATACATACTCATTTGTGTATGTAGTTGATCCCTTCGCCTGCCGATTACGCCGCCCGTTCTTGTCCCGATGTTTGGAAATGGTTGGGACGGCCGAAAGGTCTACCTGTGAGTGGCATTTGGGCCCCACCGTACTATTTCAACCATATCCGCTCATCCAGGCTTGTAACTAGGAGCGTAATTCACCGAGGTAGTTACAATTGGTATCAGAGCCATCCCGCCCTTCAGGGTCTCAGCCAAATGGTCGTTGTCAGTCTAGCGAATATTTTTGGTAGTTATGTATACTAGGGAAAAACAAAACGCGAGAGTAGGACTGCTTCCACTTTTCTTCTTACCCACCCACCCACCCTTTTCTGGTAAGGAAGTGTAATGTTTTCAATCCTCTTCTTAAAAGTTCAAACTAGGATTCACGTGTTCTGGGTTTCCGTAGTACCATAGGTTGTGTGTGTGTGTGTGTGTGTGTGTGTGTAATTCCTTGTCTATCTGTTGCATCCAAGTTGTTATCACAATCGGCCTTTTGGTTATCAACTGTTGGTACATTCCATACCGACAGGCTTTTGCAAACCGACGCGATCTATCTGATTCGTTGTACACCGCCGCGATCTGTCTTACTCTTTGTTATCCGACGTTATCTTGTTTGGGGTGTTCGTTTCCGTAGTTACCAATCTTTAGGTTCATAGTGAGAAGAAGGGGTTAGGATATGTGTTCTACTTATTCATGTGCGGAGTAATGCTTTGAGTGCGGGATGGAGTCGCGACCATACCACTACTCTTATCATTCGCTTTTGTATATTGAATTGGTAGAGTCACTAATCTTGATTCGTTAAGTGACTTTGCGCATCTACTGGTATTTTAATGCAGAAATTTGCGGAATTTTTTTCTTTGATATACCTGTGTACCACACTCCCTTTCAGTCGTGTGCGATATGCTTAATATCTTCTAGGTGCTTTGAACTTTGTTGATATTTTAATATCATCTTAGTAAATTGTATCCTTTAATCTTGAGTAATTCCATCTTGGTACTATTTTGGATTATTATTATTCTCCATTATAGTACTGACTTGTGTTTTATATCAATCACAGGATGGCACCACCACGCCGTTCTGATGAGGACATACCACCTGAACTGGGGTCCGCGTTGTCAAACATCGCCAATGCCTTGGCAGCAATGCAGCAGAACCAGCAGCGTTTTGAAGAGAGTGTTCGGAGGAATGAGTTTGCTCCGCTACCTCCACCTCCCAAGCGAGGAGACATCAAAAGCTTTCTGAAGTTCAACCCACGCCAATTTGATGTTTCTGATCAACCACTTGATGCTGATGATTGGTTGCATGAGATGTCAAGGTTACTAGCAACTGCTGATGTTCCTGAGCAAGAATGGGTAAAGTGTGCTACTCACCTTATGAAGGGAGATGCAGCTCTCTGGTGGGAGAATTACCTGAAGACAAACTGCATTGGTTTTCAGCCTACTTGGGAACAGTTCACTGGAGCGTTCAAAGAGTAGTATCTGTCAGAAATTGTCACGGAAAGGATGAAGGAAGTGTTTCTCAACCTCAAGCAGGGAAATGACAATGTCAATACCTACATCAGGAACTTCATGAACCTTTCTCGTTATGGTGGCGATGAGATCTCTGATGACAAGAAGAAGAAAAAGAGGTTCCGACAAGGGCTCAATGCATCGATTAAATATGCAATCACACATGCAAGGCCGACGTCTTTTCTGGAACTTCAGCATACAACTCTGCAGAGGAAGCAAGTAGGCAAGTGTTTGAGGAGTCAAAGAAACACAACCGCGAGGCAGCAAGCTCTTCAGCTATGTCAACTCCTTCTAAGCGTCGTGTCTGGGTTTCTAACACCCCACCGTCGCTCCCGGCTCCACCAAGACCTTCAAGCTTCGCGGCAAGGCCAACAAACTTCCTCACTGCTGCTCCCAGGGGCTACAACCACCACTACCCTGGAGCGCCTGGCGGAGTCCCTGGCTACGTTGCTCCACGTCCACCTGGTGCTTGTTTCACGTGTGGAGACACTGGGCATCAAAACTAGAACTGTCCGATGAAAAACAAAGCTCTTCCTCCACCACCTCCAAGATCTGCGGCAAGCTCTCCTATGGTTCGTGCACCACCACCTCGGGCTCTCAACATCAACACCAAGCCCGGGTCTACTGTTGCTCAAGCTGAGCATACACCTGGAGTTGTGATGGGTATGCTTCCCGTTAACTCAGTCCCTGCACGAGTTTTGTTTGATTCTGGTGCTTCGCATTCTTTTGTTTCGCATAAGTTTGCACAAGAGCATGACCTGGCTAGGGTTCCTTTATCACGTCGTCTGGTGGTACTATCTCCTGGTTCAAACATGAGGGCTGCTCATATCAGCCATGTCAATCAAATTGAGATTGGTGGCTCTTCATTCTCGGCGTCCTTAATTCTTCTGGGCAATTCTGACATTGATGTCATCTTGGGCATGGATTGGTTGACAACAAATGCAGCTGTGATTGATTGTGCGGAACGCTCGGTTTCTCTGAAGATTCCTGAAGGCCATATAGTCTATTCTCCAAGTCTGACTCCTGCTATCCAGCTTTTCTCTTTGGCGGCTCTGAATGATGATGCTATGGAAGCTATTCAGAGTGTTCCGGTGGTCTGTGAGTTCCTAGATGTCTTTCCTGAAGAGTTGCCAGGTATGCCTCCGGATCGTGAGGTTGAGTTTGTAATTGAGATTGAACCTGGAACGGCTCCTATCTCCAAGCGGCCTTATAAAATGGGTCCTGCTGAGTTGGCTGAACTCAAACGTCAGCTTGATGAACAAGAGAAGTTGGGTTTCATTCAACACAGTACCTCTTCTTGGGGTAGCCCAACAATCTTTGTGAAGAAGCGAGACATGACTGATAGACTTTGTGTCGACTATCGGGCTCTCAATGCTAAAACCATCAAGAATAAATATCCCCTTCCGCGGATTAATGATCTCTTCGATCAGCTAGCTGGAGCTGTGGTATTCTCTAAGCTGGACTTGAGAAGTGGTTATCATCAAATCAAGATTCGCAAGGAAGATGTTCCTAAAACAGCTTTCACCACCTTCTATGGCCTGTATGAGTACACGGTCATGTCTTTCGGTCTCACCAACGCACCTGCCACCTTCTCGAGGCTCATGAACTCGGTTTTCATGGAGTATCTTGATAAGTTCGTTGTGGTCTATCTGGATGACATCCTAGTCTATTCTAAGTCAAAGGAAGAACATGAAGAACACCTTCGGTGTGTCCTAAACAAGCTTCGTGAGAACCGCTTGTATGCAAAGTCCTCCAAGTGTGAGTTTTGGCTGCCTCAAGTAACCTATCTTGGTCACGTCATCTCTGCCAAGGGCATTGCAGTCAACCCGGAAACTGTGAAGACAATTGTTGAATGGCTTCCTCCTGTTAATGTCAAAGAAGTGCGGAGTTTCCTTGGTTTGGCTAGTTATTTCCGTCGCTTCGTTCAGAACTTTTCGAAGATAGCGAAGCCTCTTACCGATCTCCTCAAGAAAGGCAAGAAATACCTTTGGACTCCTGCATGTCAAGCAAGCTTTGAGACACTCAAAGAGAAGCTCACTTCCACACCAGTCTTGGTTCCTCCGGACACATATAAACCTTTCCAGATATTCTGTGACGCCTCTTTGCAAGGATTGGGTGCGGTCCTTATGCAAGAAAAACAAGTTGTTGCTTATGCCTCTCGACAGTTGAAGACGCATGAGATCAACTATCCTACACATGACCTCGAGCTCGCAGCAGTTGTCTTTGCTTTGAAACTATGGAGGCATTACTTGCTGGGCAACCGTTGTGAAATCTTTTCTGATCACAAGAGTCTGAAGTATATCTTCACTCAGCCTGATCTCAACCTTCGGCAGAGGAGGTGGATTGAAGCAATCAATGATTTTGATTTGACCATCAACTACACTCCGGGCAAAGCTAATGTCATGGCCGATGCTCTCAGCCGCAAAGCTTATGTCAATAACCTCATGATGGAAGAACAATAGTCTCTCTTGTGCGAGGAATTCCGTCAGCTCAACCTTGAAATTGTGGAACAAGGGTATCTCCTAAACCTTCTAGCAACCCCTCTCTTGGAAGAAAAGGTTCGCTCTCGTCAGCTTGGTGATCCGCACACCAGAAAGATCATCTCCAAACTTCAGCTTCCGAAGTATGAGTCATTCCACGTCGATGATCAAGGCACGCTTTTCTTTGAACACCGGATGTTTGTTCCGAACTACCCGGGTTTGAGAGAGTAAGTTCTCAAGGAGGCGCATGATTCTGTTCTTTCTATCCACCCTGGCAGCACAAAGATGTACATGGACTTGAAAACACAATATTGGTGGCCGGGATTGAAACGATATTGTGCCAAGTATGTCTCGGAGTGTGATGTCTGCCGTAGAGTGAAAGCTGTCCATCAGAAACCTTACGGTCTTCTACAGCCATTGAAACCCCCGGAATGGAAATGGGAGAAAGTAGAGATGGACTTCATCACTGGTTTTCCAAGGTCGCAGAAGGGCAACAATGCAATCTTTGTTGTCATTGACAGGCTTTCTAAAGTGGCTCACTTCTTCCCCGTCAAGGAAACAATTTCTGGAATTCAGTTCGCTGAGCTCTATATCAACAGAATTGTCTCTCTGTATGGGGTGCCGCTTGAGATCAGTTCAGACCGTGGGAGCATCTTCACTTCCAAGTTCTGGGAGAGTTTCCAAAATGCTTTGGGAACAAAATTGAACTTCAGCACAGCTTACCACCCTCAGTCGCAAGGACAAGTTGAAAGGATCAATCAGATTCTGGAGGATATGCTTCGTGCTTGCGTCATCTCTTTTGGCATGAAGTGGGAGGAATGTCTTCCTTATGCTGAATTCTCTTACAACAACAGCTTCCAAAAAAGTCTAAAGATGGCACCATTTGAGGCTCTCTATGGCCGAAAATGCAGAACTCCGATTGGTTGGTCGGGTGCAGGAGAAAGAATTTGGTTTGGCCCTGACATTGTAACTCAAGCGGAGGATAAGGTGCACATCATTCTTGAAAATCTGAAGATTGTTCAAAGTCGCCAGAAGAGCAATTATGACAGAAAGCACACGGACATGGTGTATGTCCCTGGTGATCTCGTTTACCTTCTTGTCACTCCCATGAAAGGCACGCACCGTTTTGGTATCAAAGGAAAGCCGGCTCCTAGATACATCGGTCTTTTCAAAATTCGTGGAAGAAGAGGAGAAGTTGCTTATGCTCTTGAGCTCCCGGAAAAACTCAAGGTCCATGATGTTTTCCACATCTCTCAACTCAAGAAGTGCTTCAAGGATCCCGGCAGGACCGTGGATCATGAGCTAATCGTTCTCCAAGAAGATCTGTCTTATCAAGAACACCCCACAAAAATTCTTGAGACCGCAGAAAGAAGGACTCGCAACAAGTCCATCAAGTTCTGCAAGGTGCAGTGGTCGCACCATTCCGTTGATGAAGCCACTTGGGAGCGTGAGGATGAACTCCGTGCCAACTATCCTACCCTCTTTGAGTCTTCTTCTTCTTCCTAGAATCTCGGGGCGAGATTCCTGTTTAGTGGGGAGAGTTGTAGCATCCCATTTGTCTAACAACTGTAATGCTACTTGGTCTAGTAATATAATGGCTACTTCATATATATAATTGTTGCATCATCATTATATCATGCTCATGTCATCATGCCACCTTGCATTTGAGGATCATATAAAACCCTTTTTGTGTTGGTTCTTCTCTCATATGCATTGTAAATTGTATTTGCCTCTTGATATTGTATTTGGTTCTTGATATATTGTTTAAATGCCCAAGTTGAGTTGGGGGCATATCTTTTATTCCACTCCACCACCCCTTTCTTTCACCACCTTATAATTCCACCATCCCTTTATCCATGAGCTATTATTATATTTTCTTTTGGGTATTTGATCTAGCTCATGGGAGATAGGATGGATCTACTTCCACAAATTCTTTTGCTTGGCTTTAATCCATTGTTGGGAGTGCATATGAATAATGCCATGTCAAATATTATTGTTTTCACAAGAATAAACATGGCATTAATTATTTTGCATGGGCCATGCAAGAGTACCATCACCTTTGGCCATTTGTTTTACTCTTGGTTTAAGTGGGTGTTCTCTTTTGGGATCATCCCCATCCCTCACCACCATCTCTCTCTCTACCCCCCTCATCTTGATCTTGTGTTGGATCATGTTAACACCTCACCACCTTTTACCTCACCCTCTCTTTTCTTGTCTAGTTCTTGCTTGCTCTTTGCTTGATCTTGCTTGAGCTTGACAAAACAATAAACCTCACCCCTCCTCTCTCTCTCCCCTCTCTCTTTACCTTTCTCTCTAACACCCCACCCATCTAACCCTAACCCGAGCCCCTCTAGCTAACCCTAGTCCCACCCTCTCTCTCTCGGCCTTCCTCCTCTCTCTGCCCTGCAGGCCCCACCTGGCCACCAGGACCCACCTAGCTGCCTCTCTCCAAGCCCTAACCCGAGCTACACCCCCCTCTCTCAAACCCTAGCCCCTACCTAACCCGAGCCACCTCCTTCTCTTTTGCATAAAGGAGACCCCCCCATGTGCCTCTCCCCTCTCCCCCCCTTATCACCTCACCCACCCCCAGCTACCCCAGTACCCCCAGATCCCATCTGGAAGTGCCCTGACCCCTCTCCATCCTCCCTTCTTCTTCCCCCTCCCCACCATGATCACCACCATGCCCCAAAACCCTAGCCTCAGCCACTTCTTCCTCTAGACGAGCTGGAGCGAGCCAATCCGTACCAGGAGCACCAGGACCTCCCTCGGCTTCCTCTTCGACGCCCAGGACGAGGGGTAGCTGCAGGACCTCGCCGGAGCAGCCTGACGCCGCCGTGCACCGCCAAGGTCAGGAGCTCCACAGCCCCATCTACACGCCAGATCGCGACCGCCCCGAGTTCCTCCGACCACACCAACGAGCTCCTGGTGAGCCCCTCTACCCCCCAGACAAGGTCCCATTCCCTCTCGTGCACCATAGCGCCGCCACCTTCCGTCGAGCACTCCGCGTGCGCCGCCGCGCGCCACGCTCTGGCAACAGCAGCAGCTGCTGCAGCTCCTGTCTCTGTTCCTCGTCGAAGCCCGCGCGTTGTAGTCCTCCCTCGTAGATACTCTCTGAACGGAAGTTGTAGCCCTTCGTCGTGCCTGTATTTTTCGTTTCTAGGGCTTAGCAAAATTCTCGCTAGATGCGTCGCCATCGTCGCTGGAAGTCGCCAGTATCTCGCCGCCGGCAGCACCGCGTCTGTCAGCGCGCAGCAGCAGTTCCGACAGCAGCTGGCCGTTTTGCGCAGAGGTCCCTATAGTTTTTCCCGCCTCAACCCGCGGTCCGCAGAACCCCACCTGTCAGCCGCCCGTCCGATCTTGCAAATAGCACCCCCAGATCTTCACCACCTCAACCCGCAGTACCTGGATCCACCACGTGTCAGCGCCCGATAGCCGCGCGCGTGCGTGGCCCCTGTTCTGTCCCTGGCCCACATGTCATCCTCTACGGCTAGGTGAACCTGCGGTGTAAATAGAATTGCCGCGCGCTGAGTTGCTGAGTCAGCATCGACCCCACCTGTCTGTGACTGTGGCTAGATTTGCCTGAGTAAGAAAAGTATTTTCTGTGATCTGTTTCAAATTCAAACCTTTTCAAATTTAATTCAAATTCAAATTTTCAAATCTGTTTAAATATGAATTAATTCATAACTTTCAAATGGTTCGGAATTTGAATTCAAACCTTATATGAAAAATGTTTTGTTTTTGAATGTTAATTCAAACCTTTAATCAAATATTTTCAGAATTGATTCAAACTAGTCAAACCTTTGACTTTGACTCCTTTTGACCAATTTTGACTTAAAAATAAATTTAAATTCATAAATCCAAATAATACAAATAATATATGTTTTCAAATCAGAAAAATGTGAGGAATTCAAATATGCCCTCCAAAATATATTTTGAACACTTTAAATTCCAAGTTGGCTAAAATTACAAGAAAATGCCCTTCTCCATTAATTAATTAATAACTTTTGTTTTATAACTCCAAATTTGACAAATGATATGTCTAAAATGTTTAGCTCGACGAGACCTTTCTGTTTATGCATTCCATGTTCTGTTTTGCAGCATGCATCATATAAATATAAAGAGTACAACAACTTATTTGGGTATAAAGTGTGACCAAAACTCAATAAAATGTTTATTTCTTGTAATCTACACCTCACCCATGCCATGCTACTTTATTGCCATGCAAATTGTGCATCATTCATCATGGCATGATTGTTTGCTTGTCGCATTTTATTCTTATGCTTGTGCACTTTATTTATGTTGGCCCTTGTTTGTTTGGTTCTTCTTCGAATAGACGCTGAGCAGGGGATATATCAAGAAACCCAGGAGCACTACCCAGATCCTTCTCTCGCTTCAACTGAGCTGCCAGACAAGCACTACCACATGCTTGCATACATATAGTACCTATTTCCTCTATCTTATTCTTGCATCATTGAGTCGTGATTGCATTAAACTGAATCCCAAGTATTGCATAGCCTTTACTTTTAAACCCCACCGAAGCTTGTTCCTCCATCCCTTGAGCCATTACTACAGGAGTTGTTTGAGCCATGCGAGTCGCAGAACAACATGTGTAGGGTATGTGAGAGTCTGTTGGATAACGAGGTACCTAAACAACCTAACCTGAGTAGTAATGGGATAACTAATGAAAGTGGCACCGGTGAGAAATATCTGCTATTTGGTTTTTCATGCTCACTTGTGTCCCGTAGGACCCCGAGTACTTGATTCCTGTTCCTTGAATATTCGCGCTATCCACATCCGGGAGGCTTATGGGACCCCCCTGAGCCAGAGCTTGATTCATTCTTATTTCTTGGGGCCACAAACTAGTTTGAGGTTTTATTTACTATCCTGTACTTATGCCATGCTTTACTGCTTTATTTACGATTGTGCGAGGAGCACCTGTACTGTTTAGGATCGTGACCCTTTTACGCGGTATCGACAAGCCCAGTCACACTTTCGGGTTCCCAGTCGTTTACAGCCGGCCCCACAAACCTTGAGTCCATCTCGAAGTCAGCTAACTTCGTTGCGGGTATACTTAATGGGGTGGCCCCCTGAAATATTTCTGAATCTTGTGATTGCTTTGTCGTGAATGCCTCGTTGGGTTTTGATTTGGTTTTTTTTCCGAGGTTGATCGAGTGTGTGTTGCTATTTGTGCACCCCTGCAGGGTAAAACTTTCTGAAAGCCGTGTCCGCGGTTATGGACGACTTGGAGCACAGTTTCTCGATCATAGACAAGCATAACTAAAATACCGCTTTAATTTGACTAAGTAACTGACTAGTAAATAGTGCAACACCCATGGAATGGTTAATAAAACTGCCAACGGATGGGGGGGTGTTCGTCCGCTTCCTCGTTGGTAAGCGAGGAGGAGGATGGATCTGTTGATATTACTGTTATAACTGTTGTCATTAATTCACGGACATCCGTCTATCTTTGGTTAGGCGGATGGTTAGCGAGTATCTATAGAATTGTTAGGGTTTATCTTTTGCTGCAATTGCGTCACCCCAGGTTGTGTCCCCTTTAGAGGCATAAAGACTTGCTGAGTACCCCTAGGGTCTCACACGATAAATTGTTTGATTCAGATGGACAGGTACACTCACAAGAGGGATACTGGGTGGAGGAGGCGGACGATGTGGGCAACGATCATTCGGTGTAGAGATTCCGGGAACGGGGATCCGTGAGATCTGTGGGCGGGATGTGTTTATTCATGGGGCATCTTATGCCGATTTGCTTCTTATCCGTACTCGGATCTTGTTGCCGCTTCCGCTTGATACTCTGATGTTTGATGTATGAGGAGATATCCTAAACTATTATATCTATCTAGGACATTTGGATCTTGCCGTATGGCGTTGCTATATTTCCTTTCTTTTTAGATGGAATGGCTCTGATGTACTGTTGTATGGTGGCTTGCATACATACTCATTTGTGTATGTAGTTGATCCCTTCGCCTGCCGATTACGCCGCCCGTTCTTGTCCCGATGTTTGGAAATGGTTGGGACGGCCGAAAGGTCTACCTGTGAGTGGCATTTGGGCCCCACCGTACTATTTCAACCATATCCGCTCATCCAGGCTTGTAACTAGGAGCGTAATTCACCGAGGTAGTTACACTACCTCTAGAACTTGGACCTCGTCTGAATCACCTTCCTCCTCGTGGGTCGTGGTCTTGCCGCGGGCGCGAGCCGGAGAAAGATCCGACTTGGGGACGAACTCTTCCGAATCCGGCTCCCCGCTGTCCGGAGTGTTCCGGTCCGCGGGCCATGGGAGGGACAAAACCTCGGCGTCCTCAACATCCTGCTCCGCAAACCTCTACAGGACAAGAAAGAGAAAAATTAACAAGAGAAAACATGGATGCAATTAAAAGATAAAACATGACTGCGAGAACTTACTCTGGGAGGGGGGTGCTCGCGGGTGAACGGCTTCAATCCCTAGGCCCAGTCCTCCGGCATGTCCGTCTTAAAGATAGCCCGGACGCGCTTGAAGATAAGGTAATTGTCCAGATCCACCGTCGAGACTCGGTTGGGTTCAAGGGGACCGCTCATGTAGCAGAGCTTGTGTGTGAGTTTCTGGAATGGGCAGACCCGGCTGCTGACAAAGGTAGTCATCAGATCCTCGCCGCGTAGCCCGGAGCGGATCAGTTCCTTCAGCCGAATCTCAAAAGCTTCGGCCAGAGCATGACTCTTCCTCAGATTATAGGTCCAGTTCTTCTTGGAAGGAGGGCCAATGGAAAAAGCAGGGAGCCGAATCCTATCCTCATTCCCAGAGTTCTTGACATAAAAGAACGACTTATGCCACTTATTGCAACGCGAGGAAATTCGGATTTCCTCCCAGGTGTGATTAACGCGGCACCACATTGGGTAAGCAACTTCTCAGAGGGTTGAAGAGATTTGTCTGGGACGACGTTGGATCGAATCTGGAAAAACTTTGACCAAACGTGCACAGACGGCCATAAGCCGAAGTATCCCTCCGAGGCAGAGATAAAGGCAGAAAGAGAGGCAATGGCATTAGCAGGCAGATGATGCGGCTGCAGGCCGAAGTAATCAAGGAATTCCCTAGCGAAATCGCTGAGGGGGAGACCAAACCCACGAGAAAAATGTGACATGAAGACGACGTACTCCCCCTCCCTAAGAACTGGAGACGATTCGCTGCCGGGGAAGCGACAGGCTACCTCGGCAGGAATCCGGCGAGTTCGAATTAGCCACTCAACCTCTCGGCGGTGACGGAAGAGCCCTGTCATGAGCCCCGCTCGGGCCCAGACGCAGTATCGTCGTCCTCAATGAGCGCACCGCTGACGGAGCTCGACATGAGGTCGCCGGAGGAACTTACAGAGGAAGAAATAGCGGCGGAGGGAAACCTAGAACTGCAAGGCCCCGTCGTGGTTCTACGCGAGAACGGCGGCAGAGCAGAGAAGGAACCACCGCGCCAGAACTAAAGAAAAGCAGAGGTGTGTAGAGGAAAGCCTGGGCGTTAAGACCGGAGGAACTCACCGGTGCGGACGCCGGAGCAAGCGAACGGGGATGAGGGCGACGGAGCAGTGCGGCGGAAGCCTTGCCGTCGAAGACGCAGATGGGCGCACGGCGGCGGAAGCACGAATGGGCGCGGAGGCAAGAGGAAGAAGAAGGGCACCAGTAAGCAGAGGGGGAAAGTGAATCTCCTAGCCCCGTGCCTCTCTTATAACCGCGCCACCTGAGAAGTAGTGGGATCGTGGGTGTGGCAGTTATCTGTGTAGATCGTGTATGCAACACGATCGCACGCCGCTAAGTGGAACCACACCAACGACCACACGATGATAGAAAAGGTCAAGATCCCTGAAGGAAAACGGTACGCGAGGCGTCACAGCGTTGACGCGACAGGCGCAGTAATTACTGTAGCCTGTCAGTGAACACTGTAGGGGAACAAAAAACTAGAGAAACAATGATGAGTATGACACGTAGGACGAGGAGTACGCGAGAAGATATGCAGATACCTCGAACGAGAAAAAGATAACTCAAAAACAATGGGAAACGAATACCGTGAAGTTGATACGGCCCGGCCGAAGTTATAGGCAGGACCGTACCAGCTTCGGGGACTAATGTTGGGGAGGTGACCCCGGATAGGGTAAGGACGGGGGAAAGACGAAAGGAGATTCCCCGTCCAGTTTCCGAGTTACACTCTAAATCAGCCGAATCCTGTAAAGGTCGGCCGAGGTGTGAAAGAGTAGGACCCTTATGATAATAGCAAGGCATTACCCGGCCGGGATACTGCGTAAGTCGGCCGGGTCAGCCCGAATAATCTTAATGCAGGTGAAGGCCAAGCCAAGTTATGCGAGACGGGGCCGAATGATATGAAGCTTGCAGGAGAAGGAGATGCCAATAGTCAAACTCTAGTCGCGGGCTAGGGAGAATCTGAGCAGAGCCAAGCACAAAGGACAAGGCGCAGAGTGACAGAGGGGCAGAAGGAGGTCACGGAGGTGACAGTCCTGAAGCCCGAGGCATGCAGGTGGGGTCCTCTAGAACCTTGCCTTCGTTAGAAGGGCGACACGGAAAGGAGGCCGCCGAGTTACTATATTGGGACAAGCATATTCCTCGAATATGCTTGCCACGTCAGCCCTAAAGGAGCCCATGGTTCTCCTTTATAAGGAGAGGCTTGGACTCTGAGAAGGGCATGAGCTCATTTAGTACCGTTAGGCTGGTAAAGTTCTTCCTCTCTACTTGTAAACAGCTCAAGGAGCACTTGTATCCCAAGGAAGGAGAAATAAAGATCTTTACCTTAGTTTTCTGTGTGTAGAATCAACTATCTTCCCTCCCCAGATCCCTCTAGCATCCATTGGCCCCATACTTTAGCCTACCCATGGCATCTGCCGTGCCACCACCACGACAACATATCACATCACAACACACCCCTACAAAACAAAGTTAGACGCCTCTAATTTTCTTTGCATGTTTTACGTGGTTTGGGGCTTTCAATAAGTGTCATTCTAACTTACGAACAAGAACCACAACGTTGATACTAGTATTGTCAATCACCCATTGTAAATTGAATCTTCACTATGTTGGGAGAAACAGGCACCTGCAAAGCCACTTATGCAATACAAGTTGCATGTTAAGCATGGAGCAAGTCTCATAAACGATGTCATGTAAGGTTAGCCCGGGCCACTTAATCCCACCATCCCGCAAGATGCAAAGTACACAAGAAGCAATCGACAACAAAAGCATCAACGCGCACAATGTGTTGGAGATATGCCCTAGAGGCAATAATAAATGTAGTTATTATTATATCTTTGTGTTTATGATAAATGTTTACATTCATGCTATAACAGTATTAACCGGAAACATTAATACTTGTGTGATTTGTAAACTTAATTAGAGTCCCTAGTAAAGCCTATTTAATAATACTAGCTTGTTGGTTAATAGATGATCGTGGTTTCTCGATCATGAACATTGAGATGTTATTAACAACTAGATCATATCATTAGGAGAATGGTGTGATGGACATACTCCTATAGATAAGCGTAGCATAAAGATCAAGTCATTTTAATAGTTCAATTGCTATAAGCTTTCTGATATATAGTAACCTAATTCCTTCGACCATGAGATCATGCTAATCACCATCACCGGAAGGATGCTTTGATGACATCAAACACCACACCGTAACTGAGTGGCTATAAAGGTGGCATTGAGTGCTCAGAAAGTATGGGTTGAGGCACATGGATCAAGAGTGAGATTTGTCCATCCATATGACAGATAGATATACTCTGGGCCCTCTCGGTGGAATGTCATCCAATTAGCTTGCAAGCATGTGACTGGCTCACAAGGGATCACATACCACGGGAACGAGAAAAGAGAACTTATCGGTAACGAGGTTGAACTAGGTATGCAGAGATACCGACGATCAAAACATCGGATAAGTAAACTATCGTGAGACAAAGGGAAATTGGTATCGTATGTAAGTGGTTCATTCGATCGCAAAGTAATCGTAGAAATATGTGGGAGCCATATGAATTTCCAGATTCCTCTATTGGTTATTGATCGGAGAAGTATCTCGGTCATGTCCGCATAATTCACGAACCGTAGGGAGACACACTTAAGGATTCGATGTTGTTGTGTGGTTATGGAATGATGAGTAAGAGACCGAATGTTTTTCGGAGTCTCGGATGGGATCTGGTATATCACGAGGATATCCGGAATGGTCCGGAGAATAAGATTCATATAAGGAAAGTCCTGTTTCGGAGTTCGGGAATGATTCCGGTGTTTTCACCAGGAATGTTCTAGAAGGGTCTGGAAGGTCCGGCACTCCGGAGGGGACGGGTACATGGATGTGTCATGACAATGTGGAATGGTTGCATCATGTACTAGGTCACATGGCTGGGCAATATGAAGAGAGAAATCAAATCCAAGTTTGAAAGTAAAACGCCAATTTGAAAAGTCAAATCCGAAGTTTGCTTGGTGGAGGGAGAGTAGGAAACCTACCTAGGGTAGGAGTCCCACTCCCTCCACCCGCCGGCCAAGGAGGAGGAGTTGGAGGAGGAATCCCTCCTCCCAACCGCCTCCCTCCCACGTATATAAGGAGGGGTAGGGCGCCCCTACCCCTCACACCCAAAACCCTAGCTCCAGGCGCCACCACCACAAGTGCGGCTGCCGCCGCCTAGGGATCCCCAAGTCGCCGAGTTAGGGCTTCCCCAAGCCCTAGCCGCTAGCTACACCACCCTCCCTTGGTGCCTCTAATCCGTAGATCCCCAAGGCCCTCTCTTACTCCACCATACTCTCTCCAGCTTAGGCGAAGCCCGGCGAGATCTCCCCTCTACTTCCGACACCATGCCGTCATGCTGTCGGAATCACGAGGAGAGTGCTACAACCTCCGCTGCCTTCTAGAACAAGGGAGAGGAAGGTCTTCATCGAGTACCGAACGTGTGACCGACTGCGGAAGCGCTGCCGGAACGCAGCGCCGGAAGGATCCTCTACGCGATCTTGATATCAGCAAGAGTACGACTACATCACCCACGAGAATCTGCTCTACCGCTTTGGAATCTTCGAGGGTGAGTTCTTCTATCGACTCATTGCTACAATGTAGTAGATAGATCTTGGCTTGTTTGTTTGTATGCGGTAGAATTTTTTTGTTTCCCATGCTACAAACCCCTACACAATGACCATTGTGTTCAACTCGTGCAACAGATCTACATATAGACACGACTCTGATACCACTGTAGGGGTTCGTAGCATGGAAAATAAAAAATTTCTACCGCATGAACACAAACAAGCCAAGATCTATGTACTAGATTATAGCAACGAGTCGATTAGAGTACTCACCCTCGAAGATTCCAAAGCGGTTAACGAGAGCAGATTCTCGTGGGTGATGTAGTCGTACGCTTGCCGATCTCAAGATCGCGTAGATGATCCTTTCGGCCCTGCGTTCCGGTAGAGCTTCCGCAGTCGGTCACACTTTCGGTACTCGATGAAGACCTTCCTCTCCCTTGTTCCAGCAGGCAACAGAGGTTGTAGTTCTCCCCTCGCGATTCCGGCAGCACGACGGCGTGGTGTCAGAATTAGAGGGAAGATCCTACAGGGCTTCGCCTAAGTAGCAACAGGTTATGGTGGAATTTAGTGTTTCTGGCGATCTAGGGATTAGTGGGCCGCAGAGGAGGAGGTGGAGTCGATGGCGGCTAGAGCGACAGCGACGATCCGGCAGTGGCGCTGGGTGGCGGCGGCGTTGGGGGATGGCGGCGGCGCGGCGGCTAGGTGGGGAGGGGCTGGTTGTGTGTCTCCTTGGGGCACCCCCTCCCGTCTATTTATGAGAGGGAGGGCAGATTTGGAGAGGGGAGTTTGAATCCTTCCCCAACTCCCTCTCCTTGCTGGCTTGTGGTGGAGGGAAAGAAGGATTCTTTCTTTCCTCCATGAGGATACATTGTCCCAGCTTGACTTTTCAAACTTGCCTTTTTGACTTTTAGTTTGGAGCTTAATTTTTTTTCTTATAAATGCCCAACCAAGTGATCTAGGACATGATTCAATCATTCCACTTATCCATGACACATTCATGTACCTTTCCCCTTCTGGTCCGGTGAACCTTCTAGACCCTTCTAGATCATTCCGGTGAAAACACCGGAATCATTTCTGAACTCCGGAATTGGACTTTCCTTATATGAATCTTATTCTTCGGACCATTCCGGATCTCCTCGTGATATCCTAGATCCCATCCGAGACTCCAAACAACATTCGGTCTCCCTACTTACATTCCATATCTACTAAACAACATCGAATCCTTAAGTGTGTCTCCCTACGGTTCGTGAATTATGCAGACATGACCGAGACTCTTCTTCGACCAATAACCAATAGAGGAATCTGGAAATTCATATGGCTCCCACATATTTATACGATTACTTTGTGATCGAATGAACCACTTACATACGATACCAATTTCCCTTTGTCTCGCGATAGTTTACTTATCCGAGGTCCGATCGTCGGTATCTCTGTATACCTAGTTCAACCTCGTTACCGATAAGTACTATTTTCTCGTTCCCGTGATATGTGATCCCTTGTGAGCCAGTCACATGGTTGCAAGCTAATTGGATGACATTCCACCGACAGGGCCTAGAGTATATCTATCCGTCATATGGATGGACAAATCCCACTCTTGATCCATGTGCCTCAACACATACTTTCTGAACACTCAATGCCACCTTTATAGCCACCAGTTATAGTGTGGTGTTTGATATCATCAAAGCATCCATCCGGTGATGGTGATTAGCATGATCTCATGGTCGAAGGAATTAGGTTACTATGTATCATAAAGCTTATAGCAAACGAACTATTGAAATGACTTGATCTTTATGCTACGCTTATCTATATGAGTATGTCCATCATACCATTCTCCTAATGATATGATCTTGTTGTTAATAACATCTCAATATTCATGATCAGAAAACCATGATCATATATTAACCAACAAGCTAGTTTAATAAGAGGCTTTACTAGGAACTCTTTTATGTTTACAAATCACACAAGTATTAATGTTTCGGTTTAATACAATTATAGCAGGGTATGTAAACATTTATCATAAGCATGAAGATATGATAATAACCTATTTATTATTGTCTCTTGGGCATATCTCCAACATGCAGGCTACCAAATGCGCCCTATTAGTATACTATTTTCAGAATGAACCACATCTCAACCTTCCCTTATTTGTTTTATTTACTTTTTCAAGATTATACCATGTTGTACTTCTACCCAAAAATAATAATGGATGCACTTATTTTACAACAAAGTACGTGTTCATCGGCAGTCATAGAACATAATTAATAAAAACAACTAATCATCGTCACAACTAATGGTCGCAGAAAAATTTATACCTTTATTAAGTCATCGTCGTCCCATAGGGAGGGTTTGACATAGCACCACCGCCAGCGGATCAACACACCATGCACGAACGCGTCAACAACCTATAGCCTTTCGTGCCACCTCCAAATCAACGTCATCTTGCCTAGGCCACCTCCACCTCGAGAGCCTTGCCTCGCGGACCACCCCTCCTCGACGGCTCCCAAGAGGAGGATGTCCAGAATGCGGATCATGTAGCCTCCAATCCCGAGAAGGAGGCCAGTCCTGCCAGCTCCACCGCATCCCAAGAGGTTGTGTAGAATGTGGATCCCGTAACCGCTAATCCTGTAGGGCAGCCAACCTCGCTTGTTCCACCGTGTACCAAAAGGAGGATGTGCGCATAATGAGGATCCCGTAGCTGCTAATCCCATGAGGGTGGCCAACCTCACCTGCTCCACCATGACCGTCATAGTCAGACACAACGTTAGATCTAGAGTGTAAGGGGAAATTGAGAGGATTAAGGGCATGTAGAACATGCGAATTTCTTAAACACATGCTAAGAAATTTGCTAGACTCGAATCTAAGAAACCAGATGTGCTCTACCGTTAGCACATGTAAGGGGCCCCACCAACTAAAATAGAAAGGAATAATAAAAAAAGGTATATCGAACGAGTGTATTCGTCTTCCATTTGATTTCCTTAGACATATGTCTAGTACTAGACTCAAGTCTAAAAAACTTAGATAGGTGTACACTGAAATAGTTCTCAAAAAATAGGGGCTAGACATTGCTCTACATGATAGTTATTAGCGTGAGAATATCTAGACTCAATCTAAGAAATTTATTAGACTCTATGTCTAAGAGATAAAGTTTGCTCCAATGTTAGCTTACCTAAGGAAAATGATACACATCCCCCCGGGGGATCGAGCGAAACGATCCCCCGGGTCGCTCGCTCGTGCAGTGGTCGTATAGTCGGTTGTACATACGAAAGTCACCCACTCTTTTCTCTCTCCCAGCCTTATCTCTTGCATCTGGAGCTGCTCCCGGCCGCCAATGCCATGGATTCGTGCTACCGCACGCCACCGCTGGCCTGCTCCACGCCGCCGCCGACCCGCGCCCGCGATGCTCCCTGCCACCTCCAGTGAGCCGCCGTCGATATCCGCCCTCCGCCCTCCGCCTCCGCCACCACCGCGGCCGGAGTACCGGTGGTCGAGGCCGTGGACGGCCGCGGGCCTGCCTCCACCCCGTGCTCTCCTTCACCCTTCTCGCCTCCACGAGCCACGAGGCGATGCTGCTGCTGCCAAGGGGGGAGAGGTCAAGGTGGCCTGCCATGGCGGTCGAGGCCTGCTCGCCTCTTCCTAGGATGCAGATCTATATTTTTTTTGCTACATTCGTATATTTATTTAGCTATACACTTGTATTTGTTTTGCTACTTTGGTATTCTGTGAATGCTACACCGTTTTATGTATTTTTCACCGTGAAAAAAATACTTCAATGATGCTACAATGTCACAGTGTTTTTGCTACAACTATTTTATGATCTTGCTACAATAGCGCAAAGATGTTGCTACGTGATCTCCGACGAGGTATCCGGCGAGCTCTCCCAACGAAAGTCTCCGGCGAGTCTCAGACGAGGTCGGGTTTTTGCTACATTAGGACAATTTTTCTGCTACCATCGTTCTCTGGTTTTGCTATAATCGTGTAAAAGTTTTGCTACACAGTCTCTGTTGAGGTCTACCAGCTAAAGCTTCCGACGAGTCTCCGGCGAGGTCGGACATGCTACATTAACACAACGGTTTTGCTACACGGTCGCCGACAAGATCTCCGGCGAAATCTCCGGCGAGGTTCGGTCTTTTTTTCTATTTTCTAGAGCGAACCGTGTTTTGCTACAATGTAGCAAAAGCGGGGCAAATATAGCAAAAGCGGGCAAATGTAGCAAAAGCGGAATTTTGAATCTAAAAAGAGGACACGTGGTTGGCTGGGGACCCGGGGGATAAAAAGCACATATCCCCCGGGGGACGCGTAGGGCTGCCCCTTACCTAAGGGCTCCACCAATCAAAATAAAAAGAAACAATAAAAAATGTTTCCATAGGGCCCATGTGACATTTGATTCTCTTAGGCTAGTCATAGTGGGAGTAACTTGAGTGGTAACATAGTTCTACATGTATTGCCAACTAAGCATTTAAATGACATGACATACAATTAAATGATGAGAGAGAGTTGTGGTAACTAGCTATGTTACCATAACATCACACATTTCAAGACAAAATAAGTCTATATTGCAATAAATAATCCTTTGCATGACACCACACATATGTTATTTTCCACTAAGTTACTTTCCACTATGACCAGTCTTAAACATATGTAGTGCTAGACTCAAGTCTAGAAAAATCTTAGCTAGACTCATCTCTTACATTGTTTAGACATATAGATTTAAGGCCTAAAAGATTCTCTTAGACATAACTATTTCACCACACTGGACGTGCTCCTAGACTCGATCTTTCTAGTGTTTTTACTAAATTTGTTAGATTCCCTTCGAATGCATTCGGCCTGACAAAGAAACGAGGAAAAAGCCCATTCGGTTGTTGATGTCCTCGTCACCAATTAGCGATTCCACAATCCATCTGTAGAAGTGCACATCGACCAGGTCACGTCGCCGTTATTGAGCTCCAAGCCTGCCTGCGGCAGTCGACGGCCGGCGAGAGTGAGATCCTCCTATAGTCCTGTTCCCGTCGCAGTTCCTCTCCGATTCGGTCTGAGTGAGGCGAGACTGGGGTGGCCAGCAGCAGCAGGGCGGTTCGACGGGCGGCTGGCCGGTTGGAACAAGTTTCTCAATAACGACTTCTTTCTAGACATCAACGACCTCTACGCCAATGTGAACATGTGCAACATCTTAACCGTCACTGCTGCTCAGGCTGCCCCGTATGTGTTTCTGAACTTTCTTATTCAATTTTTTCTAGAGTTTATTGTTCTGGTATTTGGAGTAGATCTGGTCGGTTCTTGTATAAATGCAATTGGTTTATCTACTATGTTAGTTTGCATGATTAGTTTAACTATTGATAATTTAATCACGCTTTAGCAGTTTATTCGGATTAAATCATTTGAATTGTTGCTCATATTTTCAACAGGCAGACAATATATTTATACTTCAATATAGATGCATATCTATAAACTAAAACATGTGTACATACGTATGTATGCCAGTTATACACATGTTCTTAACTAAACATGTAGTTTTATTGTCACCGTTGAAGCATACTGATCCTCGCTCGCTCCTAATATCTTTTACTCATTGTCGTCGCCATCATCGTCGTCATCCTCCTCCTCTTTCTTATTAGCATCAAGATTATCCTCCTCCTTCTCCTTATTGACACATTCTTTCTTCGACTTGAGGAGGTCGATAAGATCAGAGAGGGCGACATCGGGGTCTTCGCTCCTCATCAAGGTCTCGGCGACATCTGCGGGTGTGACTTCCACCTCCGCCATCAGCTTTTCGATCTCTGGGAAAGTGTCATGATCGTCGATGGAGTGGTAGTTGTTGACTAAAATCCTGAAAGGCTCTGGGGTGCAGTATCCCATGTTGACGTGCATGTCCATCCTGCCAGGCCGTAGAAGCGCAGGGTCGAGACGCTCCTTGTAATTGGTGGTGAAGACAATGATCCTCTCCTCGCCGGCCGTGGACCATAGGCCGTCGACGAAATTGAGAAGCCCGGATAATGTCACCTTCTCGTCCTTGTTGCTAGAGTCGGAAGAAGGTCTGTTCTCGTCGTCATCTCGTTGTTTGAGTTCAATGGTACAGTCGATGTCTTCAATGACGAGAATCGATTGGCTGGTCATCCCGAGAAGAAGCTTCTTGAGCTGCGAGTTGCTGTCGACCCCGGTGAGTTCGAGGTCATACATGTCGAACCTGAGGTGGTTGGCCATGGCGGCGATGAGACTAGACTTGCCGGTCCCGGGTGGCCCATGGAGCAGGTAGCCCCTCTTCCACGCCTTGCCGATCCTCTTGTAGTAGGCCTTTCTGCTGATGAACCTGTCGAGGTCGTCGATGACGGACTGCTTGCGCGCGTGGTCCATGGCGAGCGTTTCGAAGGTGAAGGGGTGGTTCAGGTCCATGGGAGTCCACTCGGAGCCTTCGTTCATGTATATGGTGAGAGGCCTCTCCTTGTTTCTTATGGCCTTGACGGTGGCCACAATGTGGCGGACGTAAGGTTTGAGGGCCTTCTCCTTGTGCATCTTGTCGACTGTGAGCTGGTAGTAGAGCTTGCCGCCGCCGCGGCCGCTGACGGAGTCGTTGGGGACGTCGTGGGAGTAGAGGCACCATCGGAACTCCACGCCCTCGTACACGTCGGGCATCTCCTGACCCTCCTCCATGCTCACGACGAGCTTGTCGGCCGTCGTGTCCTCGTCGTCCTCGTCCATGTCCATGCTGCCGCTGCTCAGGCGCAGGTGCTGCAGGTCGGTGATGGCGCCGCGGGTCTCCATGATCGAGGCGAGGTAGGTCTTGACTGCGTAGAAGAGATTGTTGGTATGCCAGCCGTCGTTCTGCTCGATGTTGATGGTGTGGCGCCGCGTCACGCGGGAGCGTAGTAGGCCGGCGAGGCTGGAGGAGAGGTAGTCGCGCGCCTCGTACGGGATCAGCTCGTTGGCGACGCTGCGCACCAGCATCATGGACGCCGCCACGGACGTGGCCACCGTCATAGCCTCCTTGGCCTTCCCGTAGAACGACGACGACGAAGAAGACATGGCGACGGCGATCGAGTGTGGGTTGAGCCTCAATCTGATTCTGACGACGGCGGCGATTGTTTGCTGCTGTGCCTCCAACTTACGGGCTGCGGGCCACTTATAGTTGGAACCTTAGCCTGAGTACGTACAAGGCTCCAATATATCGACTACAACATATGGAATCTTGAATCCGACACGAACTCGTTTTTCCCTGCATTGTCTAGCTACTCGGCATCCAACACGAACACCTCCCGGAGTCAGGACACGATCTTACCCCTGCCAGCTGGTAGAACGACTGCCTTTAATAAACTCAAAAAAAAAAAAAGTTGTGCTGGAACACAGAGTTTTACTTTCTTGACATCCAAGTTTTCTCTAAATTCCTTTTTCGCGGATGACATAATCATGCACCATAAGGTTGTAGAGACATCTTAGGGCATTTACAATGGGGGTGATGTCAGCTTTCTTTTAGAGTTGACACGATTGTATTTCTGTTTAGTCGAGGGAGAGAGAATGAAAAAAAGACATTGTTGTCTTCTCTTAGCTAATGATGATCCCTTATACAAAATAAGAGAAAGTTATTTTCTCTATTGTACAATATATATGCTATCCCTAATTAACACATTTACTATAATTTAATTAATTCTTCTTAATTGCTAGGGATGATAGTAAGAGATAAGGCATTATGCTACTTAATTTTTTTGCCTTCTCTAGATGACATGGATGATTAAGAGAAGACTCGCTTTTTCTATCATTCTACATGCCCTTATATCATCCAAACATTAGGTTTAGGTCTCGGTAACTCCTATGAATTGAACAATTTCTGGAGGTAATGGTGCGATTTCCTCAACGATTGCGTCACCTGTCACGTGACACCATTTTTATGTTTCAAGATGATGTAGAGGTTGCTTGGAATTTAATGTTTATTCTTTAATTATTTTATTCAAATTATATAGAATATACACATACAATACATACTAGGTATGTCTACTCACATATTAGTATATTACAATACATTATGTTCGGCCACATAATTATTACAGTATCATATGTCTTATGGCAAAAATATTTTACAACACAATATATGTAAGGACATCATCCAAATACTTATGACACCACAAGGAGTTTAAAACTGGTCTCCATATATGTCAGTCTTAGAAGTGAAATCTACTAGCATGTCTTCAGCATGAAGTGTCGATCCTTCCTTTTGCTTAGGCCGATAATGGTTCTCCATGTTTGTTGCGCCTTGGGAACTCTCGACCATTGGTCCAGTGAAGTGAGCTTCGTATTGGTGCCCTTGAGTCTTCTTTCCTTTGATTGACTGTTGATACAGCGCCACCAAATGGTTAAAATTTGTACACTTCTTTGCAATATGAGTATTAGAACCACATCGGTAATAACTTTGAGAATTGTTATCCCTATCATTTATCTTGAAATGATTCTTGTCCTTTTGGACTCCATTACTATTATTCTGATTCTCATTGCGCTTCCACTTTCCCTTAGAATTCCCTTGGTTCCTCTTCGAACCACATAAGTTTTGAGTATTGTAAGAATTGAAATGTGCTTCAAGTAGCGGGAATGCTCTCGTTGGACGAGAAAGATTGTTCTTATCAAGAATTTTATTGTGCTTTTCTCTCACGCGCGACGTTGATTAACAGCGATTTGCTCAGGGACAAATCACGATCAAATACTGTCTTGCCCGGGCCATATTGGCCAATATTTTGGCAGTTGGGCCATGCCTCTCCACGCCAACTCGTTGTGGGCCACAAAACGGGCCAGAATCTCTGGAACTGCAACCAGTGGATTCTAGAAAATATCTTTGGACTATCGTTGCCTTTTCACCAGAACCCCCAATTGCCAAATGAGAGCACTAGGCGTCCCCTGTTCCCATATTCCTGCTTCCCCCACCGTGTTACCTAAACATCTTTCTATTATGCTTTTCCGATTTTGTTATATGTACTTCCTCCGACCCATATTAATTGACTTCGATTTGTTAAAATTTGGATAAATCTAGACACTATTTAGTAAATAGGTTCATCCAAAATTTGATAAATCAAAATCAATTAATATGGGCCGGAGGGAGTAGCAAAAATGGTTTGATCCAAAAAATACAATAAAAAGACTAGACGTGATCGGAGATTTCCTCGAAGACCTCGTCATCGACTTTATAGCAAAAAAAAGTTTTATTGTAGCAAAACCGACTTCGCCGGAGACTTTTGCCGAGAGACCTCATAACAAAAACTTTACGCTATTGTAGACCAGAAAACTATTGTAGCAAAAAGTTTAGAAACTATAGCAAAAAACGGACTTAACTGGAGAAAACGCCGGAGATCCTCGTCAAATACCTCGTCGGTAGCACTATCGTTGTCGACGGCGGCGACCGATGCAATGACCGCAAGCAGTGTGGAAGTTGTCCAGTCAGGGGGGGAGGAGGGGCGCCGGAGAGCTGGTTCTGGAGTTCTTGGGGACAACAACATCGAAGAGAAACTAATAGAAAAAGAGAAGGAGATGGAAGGGAGAGACGTGAAGGAAAGGATGAGGTGGGGCCCTCCTTCTCGTTTCCTCTACACGCCATGTGGTTACGTTGACTCGCTCGCTCGACTCGGTCGATCGCATCTTCCGGGGAAGGGGTATCATTTTCCATTTCCAAATTTGTTTCTTCACTGAACCCTCCTCGTATGACCGTGACCTTCCGGCGAGAAGTAAGCTAGCCACCGGCGAGTTGGCAACCTCCGAGGCTCCGATTCCGAGGATGGCCTCCGACAACGGCGGCTAGCGGCCTAGGCATCAAGGCGCAACCGCTGCCCCGCTGCCGGCACAGACGGCAGGCACAATCAGAAGCGAAGCAGTGGCTCAGTTGTGCCGACGACAACGGTGGCCATGGGAACTTGGCGGGCGGCATCTCAAGTTAGGGCCGACGGCTAGCTCTATCTCGGCATCCACAGGAAGAAGACAATTATGTTTGCATTACTACAGATGTGCAGTTTGCTTTACTTCCTGAGTTCTAATTTTAGCACTGCCATTTGCTGAAACTAGATGAATTTGGAACTAGATAATTGATGAAATGAACTTGTAGTACTATTAATGAGCATAAAAATGTTTAAATTTCAGAAATAAACATTTACATGTGCTATTTTTTTATGTATCGTGTCCATGTTTATATGTAGAAAATCTCTACGTGTTTTTTATATTTGTCAATGCGTATTCAAAAAAATTGTTACTTGAGCTTGCCCAGGCTTTGAAAATTTTCTGGGTCCGCCAATTTAGAATGCTTCTTATAGTTTTGGTTACGATGATGTTAAACAATTAACCTCATATTAGGATGGAAAGTGTAAAACGTCTTCTCAATGAGATCTACATCCGAAACTACACCGTTAATTGCAGAATCTCAACTTACAATTGATTTGATGCACGGTGGAATTGTATGCCGAAACGGACTTAAAATCCTGAAAACGGGTAAGTGCATATTACCTTTATGCCTCAGGCAACATCACTAATCTTTGTTGATCATAGAGCTGCTTTAAGGAGTCCCACAATGATAGAGGGGTTTCCTCAATCATGTACTCTTCTTTTAGAGCATGATCAAGGTGGTGTCGAATGAAGTGCAAAGAAGTATACTTTGACGGAGCTCCCTAGAAGGTGTGGTTATAGTGCGGATCAGATTCCTGGCCGACAAGTTAATCTTGATATCCATAGCCTAGATCAGATAGTTTCTACCATCAATGGCAAGCTCAGCAAATTCTTTCTTGGATAAGTTATCCATACCTGCTTCTTTCTTCTTATTATTGGTTTCTTATTGCTCCAGCGATCGACGGAATTTGGCCTTTTCTATCCTTCGGCAAAGCGGGTGCTGATAACGTGTGAAAGTGAAGTCGCCCTGCCACATACGGGCCTGTGGAGCCGGTCCTAGAGTCGCCGTACAACTTGCAGCGACCTGCTCCTATAGCCATTGGGTCCCTAACGGCTTCGTGCGCCCCTCCGCGACCTGTTCTAGAGATGTCGCCGACCCTTCCTCGTTCATCACGGCTTCCCCTGGCTGGGAGGTTTTGGAAGGAGAACGCCAGCGCGATGGTCTTGCTCATGGCCATTCCCATGCCTGTGGCAGAGGCTACTCTAGGTCTGACGCTCTCCACCCTGTCACGCTCGCCGATGTCATCTTCGGGCTGCCCACGGGGCCGTCCTCGCCTCTGGCGTGCTATTGCCTCGTGTCTGCAGTTGCGGGGTAGTTCGTTCTAGGGACACTGCTACCTTCAACATCTATCCGCGTTTCAAGCGTTGTTTGGATCACTAGCTCTGGAGATTCTATCGACGACGAGGAAGGCGAAGAGGAGTTGCCCCTAGATGTCGTCACCTGTTTCGGCTTTGACTCTGCCAACCCCCTCCGTTGCGAAGCGACCCCCTTTGTGGGTTTCTGCAGCTAAGGATGACAAGGACAGTAATGATGAAGAGCTAGCTCCTCAGACGCCGTCGGCTACCAAGTTCTGCACTGCTATTGTTGACGGCGAGGTCGAGGGCAACATGGTGAAGATGACCTGCATTGCTACCACTGATGTAGATGAGGAAGGTTGGGTGTAGGTGGGTCGGGACAGCCGTCCCGGTCGCGAGCCATCATCTTTTCTTCTGAAGGAAGGTCTCGAGCGTAGTCTCGCCTTCAAGCGTTGGGCTCGAGGGAGATGCCTCGGGGATGATGACCAGGTCAACACTTGTCGTGATCCCTTCAGATGCATTGGATGCCATCATCCTGGTCATCGGGAGTGTTTCTATCGTGCTCTCTTTCCTGACGCTCTTGGAGACGAGGTGGTCACTCGTGCTTGTTCTCCAGTCAGTTGTGCTCCTTGTCAGCGAAGCCGATCTCCGTCTGCTTAGCCTCGTCGTCCCTCATCGACCCGGAGTTAGGCTAAGGTTGTGGGCCACTTGTCAGTGATTGCAGCGGTGCCACCAAGACCCTCTTCCAGGTGTTGCGAGCAGTTCAAGGTCAACGCCACTTTGGAGTCTCTCTTTCAATCCTAGGTAGCCTTGATGTGCATGGAGCTCCTTCAGCTGGTAGAAGTACGCAATGAGGAGGTGTCTCGCCTCCTTCGTGATGAGGTGGTAGCTCTCAAGATGTTGGCGCGTGGTGGTGATTCTTTGGAGTCGATGGAGGTAGGTCCTTCTGATGGCCCAGGTCTCGGCAAAGCGCATAATTCAGTTGCACTTGACTCCTCTGAGCAGAAGCCATTTGTGGTTGAGGAAGAGCAACTCTATGGTTGTTTCTTTCCTCGTGGCCCGTCTTCGCAGCCCCTGTTGTGTCCGTTGGCTCTGAGTGCGATGGCATGGGGTTGATCATGACTCAAGCTCTTGACTTTGAGAAGAGTGGTGGTGTTGACGCCGCAGTCTCTCTCGCATGTGTCCAACGGGTTTGTGGTTTCTATAGGTGATGGGGTTGCTAAGTTAGGAGAGTTGACTCCTGAGCCTAGAGCTGTCGTAGCAAGAGAGATTTGTGATTTTCCCGCCACCTTGGCTGCTGCCTAATCTGGATCCAACAAATCGTTTGGGTGTAAGGTTAAGTTCATGAGAGGTGGTGTTAGACCAAGATTAGCCTTCGGGAAAGAGAAATCAAGCAAAAAAGAGGGGTGCTATAGGTAATGAGTCTACGGTTTCTTGATGGATGCCCCTTTGTCCTGGTATGTCTTTGACGGCGTTGCGTAGGAATGTTGTGTTTGGTGTTTCCGTTAGTGTGTCTCTATGGTCTCTCTTAGGCTGGTTGTCGGTGTGTGTGTGGGTGTTGTCCCTGGATTGTTAGTGTTGGGTGGGCTTGACCTTGTTGTTGTAGGTTTTCGTCCGTTTTTTTTTAAAACTAAACACTTTTTTCTTAATTAATAGACGTGACAAAGCTTTCACCTCTGTTTTCAAATAAAATAATCCAAAAGCTGCTTTATTTTATAAATGATCAGGGTTTATACAAAAGGAAAGGACGTGTACGAGGAGTCGCGTCTGATCGTGAAAATGTAAGAACGAGGATCCGACTTACGGTTGCTATATGACCAACCGTACGTGGTATACAGGTAGAGGATTATCTAGTATCTATTTATGAATTAATAAATAAATCCTAACACCTGTATCGCCTTTGCCTCTGACTTACCTAAGTAGAAAGTTAACAGTATTTGCCACGCTCATAGATATATAGGATGGATTATTAATTTATTATCCCTGCAACCTAAAATGTGGGGGGCTTCGGACCAATCCATATGGTATGAAACAGACCACCGTCTTGAGACATGAGGATGGGGATGACGTCTTCCGACACGTCTCTCGCGCGCTCCGTCATCTGCGGGTTCCCTGTTCATGGCGGGCGCCCGTTCTCTGGGGAGGATGACGGGTGTACGGGCGCGCCCCGGATCCCGTCTCAGGCCCTTACCTACTCCCAGCGTAGCGCTCTCCCCGGTGGTGCTCTGTTTTCTCCACCTCTGCTACTCCGAGCTAGATCTGCGGTCGAGCGTCGTCTCACGCTGGCGGTGGCGAAGGATGGAGGCCAGGATGAGCCGAGCTGCTGCTCGGTTGGCGCGGGGGAGGCTGCGGGAGCAGGGGAGGAGAACTGGGGGCGAGCGGAGGGTGGCGCCGTCGTGGGGTCTTCGAGCGCCCCATTCGGAACTGCTTCGTCAACCTCGGGTGAGCTCGTCGTCGCACCCTTCGACATCGGCTTGCGTGATGTGGGATGGGTTGGTCGTGCTAGCTCTTCCTGCTCAAGCACAGAGAGAAGCGATGCAGGGGTTGTGCATGGGAAGTCTCAGGGGGGCATACATGCGAGCTCAGAAAATCTGCTTGGATTTGGAGATGCCACCGGCGCAGGATTTCCTAGGGGCTCCGGGCTCGTTGGGGCAGATGGATCTGTTGAACTTGACTGCGTTGGAGAGGGTTGCTCTGGAATCTCTACTACTCCTGGTTCAGTCAAGTTAGATGGGGTGTCGTCTGCTGGTGTCTCTGTTTCCTCGGATAGAAATCTCAGGGATGGGATGCTAGTTGAGATACCGTTGGTTTTTGGACGTCAGAAGAAGCGGGAACACTCCTCTGGTCATGGTACTGGGAGGAGGAGCTGTCTTTGGAGGGGTCCAGCCTGCAGTAGTAAAAGTGGGGAAGGAAGCTTGGTCCATGGTGACTGTGAGGTGGAGACCTTTTTCCACCAACTTTGGCATATCCCGTGGCACTTCCGTAAAATCGCCAACCCTGCACCCCTTATAACCAGCACCCCTGCCCCTCCTAGGGTTTGTTCTCTCCTTCCTAAGCTGGCGGCGGAGGAGTTGGTGGGTTTGAGAGTTTTAGGCGTGGAGGACGTGCTGCCTCTAGTCTCTAGTCTGGAGAAGATGTCTATGGCTGGTGGTGATGTGAAGCAGGGGAAAGGAAAAAAGCCTGAGGCCTGGCAACAGCAGCAGATGCAGCATCCCCAGATGCACCAGATGCAGCCTCAGATGCAGCAACAGCAGCAGATGCAAGGGTATGAATATCCTCAGATGCCTCCTCCTCCCTTTGGATTTCAGCATCCACCTCCTCCTTATGGTTTCATGCCTGGGAATATGCCACCACACTGGGGTTTTCATGGGGGTTTCCCACCTTATCCTCCTCCACCTCAGTTTAGTTTGCAGTCAAATCAGTGAGTTGCTTCTTCCCAGGGGGGTGCTCAACAACAACAATCTCAGAGTAGTGGAGAAACTCAGAAGCTTAAGGTTCAGGGTAAATCCAAGAAGAAAGGGGGGGCACAGCAGGAACAGATCAATACATGGAGTGAGGTGTTAGCTCAGCTGAACTATACCAGCTCCATTTGTATGTGTTGTGGGGAACCTGGACATCATCAGGATGTTTGTTCCAAGCAAGCTGAATGTTTTGTCTGCAAGGCTGTTAACCACACAGCTGATGTCTGCCCTGTTAAGAAGAGGCCACACCAATTGGCAAGATATGTTGGGAGTGCTGCTACTGGCCTGGGATTTTATCACATCGAGACTCCTGAGGTGATTGTGAATCCTGTGTCTTCAGCAAAGAATTGTGGGTTAGTAGTGGTTGAAGGTGGTATGATCTCTAGTAATGAACTAGCTGAGGAATTCTCTAAAATATACAAGACAAACTGGCCTTGGCAGGTCAGGGAGCTAGGGCAGCCAGGGGTCTTTCTGGTCAAATTTCCTCCTCACATATTAGTGGAACAGGTTATTGGCTATCCCAGGTTTGGCTTGTCTAGGGATGGGCTCTGGGTGAAAGTTGAAGCCTGGAATGATGACCCAGAACCTTTGGAAAGTTTAGTGGACACTTGGATTAATGTGACTGGTCTCCAGGCCAAATTGTGTGAGTGGAATGTGCTTGATCAGGTTAGCTCTGTTTGTGGCATATTGCAGGATGTTGACTGGCTAGTGTCTTCAAGGATAATGCTAAGTCTGTCAGGGTGAAAGTTAAGTGCAGGGATCCTACTAAAATTCCTAGCAGCAGGATTTTTCACTTCCACGGGGGCTTATTTCAGTTGGGCTTTTTAGCTGAAATTCCTATAGAGGGTGATGAGGCTGATGATTTGTTAGGAGATGAGCTTGACCAGAATAGAAGGAATGAGAATAACCAGAAGCAAGGTGGCATGGACCCTGATAGGAATGCTGGTCCTCAAGATAAAACTGATGCCAGTAATCAAACCACTAATGCTCAGGGGAATACTGGTGTTAGAGCTAGAATGATGGCTGGTGTCAATGAAGCTCAAGAGGATGAAGTGTTCAGTGCAAACAAAGTGTTCCAGATCCTTCAGACCAAAGGTTTGATTGACAGCTCAGGTGATTTTGTGTGGGATAAATCTCCCATTTCTTCCAGGAAGGTGGATCAAGTTACTGGGTTTTGGAATGAGGAACAGGGTTCTTTCCAAGCTGAAAAAGTGGCTGCTGATGAGGTGGGGCTACATCTGCCTGACTGTCTTTTACCTTCTGTGGAAGAAATTGTGGACCAGAACCTGGAGAAGGATGCCGGGAGAATCAAAAAACCAAAGGCTTGGGGCCCTGTTCATCCTACCAGGCAGAGTAGTAGGATTGACAGGTCTCAGAGGGTGCTGGACAAGGCTATGGAAAGAAAGAAGTTGGTTAATCTTGAGAAACCAAAGATGAAAGGTATAATGATCTCTAATCCTTTTAATGTTTTACCTGTTGATGAATTAGATAATATGGCTGTAGTGGTAGGTGTTAATATTAATGAGGATTTAGTGTCTACTGAATCTGTAGAGGAGTCTGCAGACTTGTCTATTGTTAGTCCTAATAGTGAGTCTCTAGAAAGAACCTTTTCTACTGAGAAGGAGTTGGTTGATGTTCTGGCTGAGGGCTGGATTGATGTAGCTAATAAGTCTCGGGGCAAGCACCCCAGGAAGAAAGCTAAATGATTTTTTCCTTTTGGAATTGCAGGAGTATTTCTGCTCCTGGTAGGAAAAAGTTTATTGATGATAATATTGCTACACTTAATGTGGACTACATAGGTTTTCAGGAGACTAAAAAAGATCAATTTAGCAAATCTTTTTTGAAGTCATTGTTAGGAAATAGGAATTTTGAGTGGAACTATCTACCTGCTGTGGGTACTGCTGGTGGAATTCTAGTTGGAATTAACTGTGATGTTTTTGAGCTAGTTAGTTGGGAGATTAAATGTTTCTCTGTTAATTCTGTGCTTAGAATTAGATCTAATGGTGTCATTTTTAGAATTTCCACTGTTTATGGTCCTGTGTATGAAGATAAGAAACAGGATTTTATTTCTGAATTACATGAGTTGTTTGTTAATTGGGATGGCCCTGCTATGATTGGTGGGGATTTCAATTTAATTAGATCAGCTAGTGATAAAAGTAGTGGTAATGTAGATTATAAATGGGTAGATAAATTTAATGAATGGATAGAGATTTGGGCTTTGATGGAAATTGGTTTAGCTGGTAGAGCTTTTACCTGGGGTAACAACCAGGAGAATCTTATTATGAGTAGAATTGATAGGATTTTTTGCTCTACTAATTTTGACAGTGTTTTTCCTTTGGCTAGTGCTAGAACTTTAGCTAGAATCTGTAGTGATCATACCCCCATTGTATGGGAGTCTGGTGAAGCTCAGATTATTAGAAATAGAAAGTTTAAATTTGAGAAATGGTGGCTGTCTAAACCTGATTTTAAACTAGTGGTAATGAAAGCTTGGGATATTACTGTTAGGAGCTCAGATGTGGTTGATATTTGGCAAGCTAAAATTAGATACCTTAGGAAATTAGCTAAGGGGTGGAGTGCTAATTTAGAGGATACTATTAGAAAAAAAAAGAGTTGATGGTAGAATATGATATGTTGGATATTAAATCTGAGACTATCCCTCTTAGTGATGAGGAGAGGGATAGATTGGATTTTATCCTTAGTGATCTTAATAAGTTTTGGATTCTTGAGGAAACTAAAGCTAAGCAAAGGTCTAGGGATAGAGATGTAATAGAAGGGGACAGAAACACTGCTTACTTCCATGCTGTGGCCAACCAGAGAAGAAGGAAGAAGATGATTTCTGTTTTAGATGGGCCTGAGGGTCCTGTTACTGAAACAAGAGAAATGATTAAGGTTGCTCTAGATTTCTATAAAGATCTTTTTGGTTTTGAACCCAGGGCTGATATTAGTCTTAGACCTGAATTTTTCTCTAATGAAGAGAAAGTCAACATTGATGAAAATAGTATGTTGGGTGGTGCCTTTTCAGAGGAAGAGATAAAAATAGCTGTCTTTGATTCTTATTCTGATGGAGCTCCTGGGCCAGATGGTTTCTCTTTTATGTTCTATCAACACTTCTGGGATATTATTAAAGCTGATCTGCTGGCCATGTTTGATGCATGGTCACAAGATAATCTAGATTTGTATAGATTAAATTTTGCTATGATCACTCTTATTCCTAAGGAAAATGATGCTAGATCTATGAGGAAATTCAGGCCTATTAGCCTGTTGAATTGCTCCTTTAAGATTTTTACTAAGGTTCTAACTAATAGATATGCCAAGATTATTGGGAGACTAATTTCTCCTTATCAGTCTGCTTTTATTAAGGGTAGATTTATTCTGGAGAGTGTAGTTACTGCTCATGAGATTGTTCATGAGGTGCATAGGAAAAAAGATAAAGGTCTAGTTCTAAAGATAGACTATGAGAAAGCTTATGATAGAGTTAATTTAGAGTTTCTGTATGAGATGCTAGAATGTAGGGGTTTTGATAGTACTTTTATTAGAATGATAAAACAGGTTACTGCTGGAGGTTCTGTGGGTGTTAAAATTAATGATGTAGAAAGTAACTTTATTCTCACAGGAAAAGGATTGAGGCAAGGTGATCCGATTGCTCCTCTCCTTTTTAATTCTGTAGTTGATGTTTTTTCTAGAATGTTGATCAAAGGGGCTCAACATGGTCTGATTAGGGGGCTGTGTCCAAATTTTGTTCCTGGTGGGGTGATTAGTTTGCAATATGCAGATGATACTCTCCTTTTCCTAGATAAAGATATTGTAGTTGCTAGAAATTTGAAGTGGATCCTCACTTGTTTTGAACAGATCTCAGGTATGAGAATTAATTTTCATAAAAGTGAGTTAATTCCTATTAATTTAGATCAGGATGAGTTTGATCCCTTCCTTGATATTTTTCAATGTGTAGCTGGTAAATTCCCTGTGAAATATTTAGGAATCCCTTTGCATTTTGATAGACTAAGTAGGGAGGATTTACAACCTCTTTTTGAAAGCATTTTAGCTAGGATGACTGGTTGGAGAGGGAAGCTTTTATCCTCTGCTGCTAAAAAAACCCTGATCCAAGCTGTGCTGGCTAGTATTCCTGTGTACCTTCTTTCTTTTTTCAAGTTTCCTAAGTGGGCTTTAAACCTTTTAAATTCTAGTTTAGCTAATTTCATGTGGAATGATGAGGAAGGCAATCATAAGATTCATCTTGCTAATTGGCCTTCTATTTGCATGAAAAAAGAATATGGTGGGATGGGCATACCAAATTTACAGGATCTTAATCTTTGTCTCCTCGGATCTTGGATCAAGAGATATATTCAAGGGGAGGGATCTTTGTGGAGGAAAGTTATTGATGCTAAGTATGAAACTAAGAGTCCTAATATCTTATCTTGCCAAGATGTTCACCCCTCTACCTTTTGGAAAGGGGTGATGTGGGCTGCTAAAGCTGTTAAGGTAGGATATAGATGGGTTGTTGGGGATGGTAAATTAGTAAAATTTTGGGAGGATGTTTGGTTTGGAAACTCCCCTTTAGCTATACAATTCTGGGATTTGTACATCATCTCGAATCAGCAAACTTTAACTATTGTTGAGGTCTGGGATGGTACACAGATTAGGAATGACTTTAGGAGGACTTTTAATGATGACATGATGGTTCAATGGCAAGAGTTGGTAACCATTGCCAGTAGTATAGTTTTTAATAATCAGGTGGATCAATTGGTCTGGCAGTTTGAGTCTAAGGGTGTTTACTCTTCAAGCTCCATGTATGCTATAGTAAATTTCAGAGGAGTTAAGCAAATCTTTTTGCCTGCTGTGTGGAAACTTAAGATTCCTCCGAGGGTCCAAGTTTTTCTGTGGCTCCTTTCCCAAAATAAGATAATGACTAGGGATAATTTGAGGGCTCGTGGTATCATCAAACCACTAGAATGTGAATTTTGTAAGGAATTTGAATCTGTTCATCATCTGCTCTTTGACTGCATTGTAGCTAGAAGTTTGTGGGCTGATGTCTTTAAGATCTTTCATATTCTAGTTACAAATTATGAATCAGTAGCTGGTAGATGGTTGTGTAATAAGAAATATTTATATTTTAATGTAGTTTCTGCGGCTGTCCTGTGGGGACTGTGGAACTTTAGAAATAGTTTAGTTTTTAACAGAGTTATCTGGATTAATATGAAACAGGTTTGGAGTCTGGTGCTTTCCTATCTGAGGAACTGGAAAGTGCCGTTCAAGGATTTAGAAAGCGGAGAAACGGCCTAGTTCACAGAACGACTACTGCGAAAGCTAAGAAGACCTTTGAGGCTGGCCCCGTGCTGACATGCCCAGGCTTTGGCTGGGTTTCGACCTGGAACTCCTCAGCGCTGGCAAAGATGCATGGGGGGAGGACATCGCTGGGTTACCTGCAGCAGCGTCCGGAGGAAGGAGACTCCAGTCACGTGGTGTTTTGAGTTCTCTTCCCTGCTGGCAGTCTCAGGTTAACATGTCATGTGGCCTCGGCCTGGTCTTCAAGGACTTCTGTAGTTGTTCTGGGAGATAGGTTTCTCTCGCTAGCGTCATTCCCTGAAGATGTTTAGTTTTAAAAAGTTCTCTTTGTGGTAGTTGTAGAGGTTAGCTTGCCTCTACCCCGTTTTAGTTTTTGTTTTGGTTGTAATCGTTTTAAACTGTTGGATGTCGGTTTTGGCGTTTCTTTTCTTTGAAAAGGACCGGGGGAATAAAATCCTTTTTGATCGAAAAAAAAAATGTGGGAAGCTCTCGTGTCCGATCGAATTGCTTCCGTACTGGAGACTTTCAGCTGCACCTACCAGATCGCGCCCGTACGTGCTGTCTCGATCGCCGACGTTGGCTTTCCTCTCGCGCCGCGCCGAGCTAGCACGCACGGCGGCACTCGCCGAGGCAAAGAACGCCGAGCACGCAAAGATCCAGCATTTAACAACCGACGGAGCTAGCTAGCAACTATCCACTATAGACCGATAGCGGTGGTGGTGGATAGCTGGACCATACTACAGTGTACTCCACCGTGGCTCACATGCTTTCTAGCAGTCTCACGCGCGCGATCAGCTCATCCATCCACCAACCAAGTTAAGTAGCGCGCGATCGAGCTAGAGAGGTTGGACCTGGGGCGGGCTGGCCGATCGATCTGTAGCGGCGGGGGAAATGAAGCTGGAGAAGGTGGTTTTCGCGCTGAACGGGCGGCGGTACGAGCTGGCCGGCGGCGAGATTCACCCGTCCACGACGCTGCTCGAGTTCATCCGGACAAGGACGCCATTCACCGGGACTAAGCTCGGCTGCGGCGAAGGTACGTACGTACTGCATGTTTGCTGCTAGCTCTTCTGTCGACCGGTAGCCCGGTTTGCTAACTGCACTCCGGCAAGCAGCAGATTCAGTGCCTGTGCCTGTGCCTGTGCGTCCCCCTTGTCGAAAAAATTATTACTATGCCATCCGTATACGCTTGAAATTAAAGACGTCTTCTGCTTAATTTGCGTTTAAGTATATACTGTAGATGATAGAGCATGATGCTAATTTCAGTATTGAATTATTTAATCTAACAAAGATTAAAACTTCATTAATTTGATGTGGAGGGAGTAGTAGGGAAAGCTAGCTTTGAGAGCGAAACAACCGAAAGCACTGTTTTGGCACATCAACTTTTGGCCAAATAGAGTAGTAGTACCAGATAGGGACGTCATGCCATGCTGTAGCTTTGCCTTTAATTGCGTGGTGATGTGCTGCGTGGCGATAGAGATGGATATGCTAATGTCAACGATGTCCACGCAGATCAGTTCTAACCAGACCTAGCTACTACTGACAATTTGCGATCTTCCTTTCACGCCACGCATCTAATTCGATCAGTCTCACGTTTCTACCAAATAAATAAAGTTATTGATGCCCCGTAGCCGTAGCCTATCGAAAGTACTCCTCCAAAGTCTCATACGGTACTAACAAAAACACTGCTTCGTCACTGGCTATTACTAGATGGTTCGGAAGATAGCACGTCTCTTTCTTTCTTAAACTAGTTGATTGATGTCCTCTGTGGGCACGTTTTCGTACAGATTTAAGGACACACAGATAGTACACTACTAGTAGTAGTGCCACATCCACATGCACGTATCTCTGCATAGCTTCCTCGTCTTACTTCTTTGAAAACAACGCCACCCACCGTGCAGTTCCCTGGGCGCGCGGCACCGGGGCGAAAACCTAGCTGCCAAAAAAACCAAGGCCTGGTGGCTGCCGTTGCCGCCAACGAGGACCACGGTAGCGGCAGGCCTGGCACCGAAAGTGTCGGGGGTTGCTTCGTGGCAGCGGAATACTAGTGGCGGTTGGGCACGACATCGGTGTTCATCTGCGTGCGGGGTCTGGGCCAGTGACCTTGGTCTTGCAGCCACTGCGGTGTTTCCTCGGGCATGGTGTCCGAGTGGGGCTGGAGACCGTCTACTCACGGCGATGTGGCGGCGCCCTGTACATGTCACGGTGGTGGCTTCCCTTGGTTGTCCGCGCATGAGGTCGAGGTGGCGGCTGTAGGCCTAGGACCCCCGCCTAGACCCTGCATTGGACACCCGGAGGTGCGTGGGAAGGCGGTGTGGTGCTCGCGGTTGGCCTCACTGCGCATCGTATGGGCATCAACCAGTGGGATGACACGTGCACCGTAAGGGGTTAGCCGGCGGGTGGGCGGCATGGAGGCCTGTCGATCTTCTCAATAAAGGGGGCGATCCTTTGGGACTTTTCATGCCTGGACAATGGCCTGCTTGACTCTCATTTTTTGGCTATTACTTATTAGCTATTACTAAAGATAGCACGTCTTTTTCTTTCTTAAACTAGTTGATGTCCTCTGTGGGCACGTTTTCGTAAAGATTTAAGGACACACAAATAGTACTACACTACTAGTACCACATGCACGCATATGTGGGGTTTGGGGTGGAATCGAGCCGAGCCGGCTCGATCAGGCTGGTTAAAACTCGAGCCAAGCCTGGATCGGCTCAGTGCTATAAATTGTATGTAAAACAGGCTCGTGGCTCGGCGCGGTGGGCTCGAGGCTCGGCTCGTACGGCTCGCGAGCCGGTCGCTATAGCCCCCAACAGCCAACACCTCCGTGTTCCTATCGATCCCCTTCTGTTCTAATTCCTAGTCATGTTCTCTCTCTCCTCGATAGGGCCGCCGGCCGCCACCAGCTTTCGTCACCGACGCCGGCTACCACCACCGAAGCTGGCCGCCACCAATCCGCTCCCACCTGCTCTTTCCAGTCCTCTAAGATTCGCATGGCTATGATTAGCGCCGGGCTGCTGGCCCTCCGCCACCCGCCGTCCGTGTGCAGCAGGCAGCAGGGTGTTCGCATTCTTCTCTTCGTCTCTTCTCCACAGCTGCCCCGCGTCCACATGGTCTGCTCTGTCTCTGCTAGGTTCGAACGAAGCGTACTACTGAATCGCATCTTAATTTTCCGGTTGGCCTGTAGTAGTAGAGCTCTCGTACCCAGGTTAAGAACAAGTCACGTTTTGTTTGGGAAAAAAATCGCGATGGTGGAGGTAATCGAAACACGTTGCTAGCAATTGATCCAATTATTTTATTTGGATAAATTTTACTTTTACGATTCTACTACTCCTAAGAAAATATACTCATTTGGAGTATTACAAAACCTATAAGTCACACTTGAAGTTACAGATTTAGAAGGAATTATTTTTGGAGTATTACAAAAACCTATGGGTCACACTTGACGTTACATATTTTGAAGGAAATTTTCTTTAACTTCATATATTTATAGAACTTAGAGTTCACATGTGTTGAACTTCATATTAAGAGTTGCCTTTTGATTGGGTAGAGCTCATGTTCTATTTGTTGAAGTAAGTGTATATGTTTGTGATAAATGGCACTCACTGTGGGCGAGATTATTATTATTTTAAATAAAGAGAGACCTCCAAGGATTTTTTTTCGTAAAAAGATCCAGATCTATTTCATGAGTTCATAAGAAATACAAAGTACCTCAAACATAATAAAAATTATATCGAGATTCTTGGACCACCTAATGACCATTATTGCCGCCAGAGCGAGCCACGACATGCCATTGTTGCCGCTCCCTTACTGGAGTCGGCCTGACGTTGTTGATGACAGTCGAAAAGTCTTCGTGCATGTGCCCCTAAGGACGAGCGCCCTAGAGCTAAAGTCATTGCCAGATCCGAAGCTTGTAACACCAAACCTAGAACACGAGTATATTGGACGAGATCCACCACTCCAATGAAGCGACGACTAGACGAATCCCTATCCTCCTCAATGTGAGCGGCTAGATCATCGCCGACGAGGTAGAAGAGGAGGTGGATACACCTTATTCTTATCCGCACAACATCGCCATAGCCACCATAACGACGATGCCGGTTAACCAAACTCTATTTTTAAGGACCCTTCAACAGTGCCGAGCGCAGGGTCGAGGTCCCTACCCCCTCCTGCCGACGGGGCGGCAAGCACAGGAGGCGGGGACCCGTCAATTTCGGTCATAGACAGCAAGGATCAGGCAGAAGGATCCGGATGCCATTAAAAGTCAGCGGTAGACCGGACAATAAATAAGTTCAAAGTTCACACAAAATCATGCAAATAAGTTTAAATTCATGGCCACCAAGCCAAGCCTAAAACGCCATCAAAATCGGACGATCATATTACAAACCAAGCATGCATAGAGATCAAATGGAGGGCGGCGGGTCCTTGGTTACCGCCTATGCCGATGTTGTAGCGACCGCCGCAGCAGTCGCCCTCATTTCTTGCATGAGATTCGTTGAGGTCGAGGAGGCATCATATACCAAGCCTGATCATCGGGGTCCATGCTAGATGTGTTGGCCGTTAATATCTTCAAACCCTTGGCCATTTTGTGACCGTGTCTTGTGAGGAAGCATTCGTCGCATGGATCATGATGGCATTGGCGGAGGCCTTGGCAAATTCAACCTTCTCCTCCTCAATCTTGAGCTTCTTGTCGGCCTTTTCCATCATAGCCTTCCACCTTGCCTCACTTTGTTCGGCTCAACCTTTGGCGCAAAATGTGACCTCGGCGATGACGGTGTGAATGGACGTTTCCACCGAGGCCATCGATGCCGCAGCATTCCTCCCGCCCTTTGCCTTCTTATTCTCGGTTGGGCAATCGTCCAAGGCGTTCGCTAGGGCATCCACATCAACAAATTTACCATCATTGAGGCTTAGCCGGACCTTCTCCCATCTAGGGCAAGTCTTGTTTTTGGTGAAGCAATGCATGACATTGAACTCATTTTCCTCGTTTTTCTCTTTCGACATAATCAACGCATCATTCAGCTAGGAAATCAAAGAAACATCAAGACATGTGATAAGCAATGCATATACTACATTGAAGTATGGAAAATTGAACAAAGTTCGAGCATTTATGCGATCCGCCATATTCTTGCCACTATCTTTTCTTATTTGAATCGTCCCAACATTTTTTTCTTATTCGAATCGTCTCAACATTTCCATGAAATCTATTGCACATAGCTTGTACAATGCCCCGCCTATGCGACGTCGCATTTGGATTGCGGACCTTGTGGATCTTCATGTAGTCATCGTAGAGCTTGTGTTCATTGAATTGGTCAAAGATCCCCCTCTATTATGCCCCGACGGTTTGTTGGGCGCCGCCACGCCGGTAATAGGGTCGAGGATCACAGGCTTCCATGCATCATATAGGCATTGATCCTCGGCCATCTTCCATCTTCTATTGTTGGCGCTATTTTCAACGTCGACCACTTCTTCCTCCTCATCCCTCCTCTTGCGTGGTAGCAGCATCCGCGCCGTTGTGCAAACCGCCCTTGTCCCCGCCACAGATCATGCCAACAAAGACGCTGGCGCCCGTGGCCTATGCACATAACCACAAATCCTAAAGAGTGTGATAAAATCTGCATTGAAGCGGAGGACATCAAAGTGAATGCGCTCCTCATCAGTGTTGAAGCAGACACCCTGCATTCCATCTAACACATGTTGGGTGTTAGTGCTGTCACAACCGAACATCAAACATACTCTGCCGCCGCAATCACCTTTTTCTTCCCTCGCCGCCAACTGTTGCGGTTATTCATGAGGAGCTTCCGCTATACCACATTCGCCTTCCAAACGTCGTCCGGTATCCCCTTCGGCTGCGTTGTCACATGTTTCTTGCATTTCCGAGCTACGACATTGGTCGGCGACCCATGGCAACGACGACGTGGGCTAGGCGGGAGAATAGAATGGGTGATGAAAATTCGTTGAAAATGGGGAAAGTGGTATAGAATTTATTTATGTCGCTGACAAAAGTGTCCACGCAGCCGACGTGCCATTTTATATCAGCGCTCCCAGACCGCTCCCTATGGGGTCAGGGTCGGATAGGAGTGCCTTGTCGGTACCATTTTGGGCTATCGGGCCTGCCGGTGGATATGCTC
The DNA here is from genome assembly GCA_910589765.1 of Avena atlantica. Classification (NCBI taxonomy): domain Eukaryota; kingdom Viridiplantae; phylum Streptophyta; class Magnoliopsida; order Poales; family Poaceae; genus Avena; species Avena atlantica. The sequence continues at coordinate 466,939,570 of OU342735.1, read as the reverse complement.
TAACGGGTGCCCCTATTTTCCGCTCTTAGCGGACGGAATCCGCTACGTCCGCGGGGGTTCTTAATGGGCTGCTCCCAGCGCGGCCCTATAAAACTGGTACATTTATATTTTCTAGTTTTTATTCTTTTTTGTGTTTTCTTTTCTGTTTTTAACCGGATTTGAAAAAAGTCTAGATTTGAAATTTTAACTGAATTAAAACTTGTTCAGATTTCAAAAAAGTTAAATTTTAAAATTGTTTGGATTAAAAAATGTTCAGATTTTCAAAAGTTCAAATTTGAAATTTGTTTGGATTTAAAATATGTTCGGATCTCAAAAGGTGTTCCAATTTGAAAAATGTTCGAATTTAAAACATGTTTGAATTTGAAAAAACAGAAAAGAAGAAACAAAACAGAAAAAACGCCAGAAAAGGTTGCTACCTCCGCTAACGGGACACGGGCCCACGTGTGCGGGATGAGCGGGTTTGCCTGCTCTCTAACCCAGTCGGTGCGCCGCCGCCGCTGCCCGCACCCCGGCTGCCGGCGTCCCCACCGCTGCCCGCAGGAACCTCAATGCCGCAGCGGTCCCTCGCCGGAGATAGCCTCCACCAGTAGCAGCAGCTCCGGCGACCGCGGCTAGTGCGAAGAAGAGGACACCTTCCTCCACCACCGCTCTCCGCCACCTCGAACTCAACGGCGACGCCTCCACCGCGGGCAACAAAACTGGTGAGCCGCACGAGCTTACTGACGTTATCCTATATACTGAGCCAAACCTGCTTGAATGTTTCGATTTATGAATGGATCCCCTCTGGTTTCTTTTCCTGCGTCTCCCGTTGCAAGGGCAACCTTTTGCTTCCCTGTTATCTAGACTAGATTGTTAGTGCAAGATATCATATCAATGTCCCTTACTATATTGGCTCTCAAACAAAATAAATTCAGAGTAGATTGTTACATTCCTGAAGCAAACACACAATTGACACTCCCCAAGTTCAGGTTTAAATAGCTGGACTAATAACTGAAGCAAATACATTTTAGCTGATGCCATTTTTCACTAAAGCATGCAAGTATAGACATACTGCTACTCCATAACCCAAAAGGCCAAATCGTATGACTAAATGATATCTTCTGCATCAATGTCTTCAACACTAACAACCTGCGGAGTTAAGAACATTTCATATCTTAGAACTGTGATACATTATTGACTGTACTAACTTGTAATTAACTTTGTGGCGGAGAATCTCATAGATCTTCATATTCATTTTGGATGTTGCCACAACCATTCTGTGCTATTGATTGACTTTGTGATGTCTCCCTCTTGTTTCCGTGCTGTTGAGAAGTTTTCCTCCTGTTTTTCTGTTGCTGGGATGTTTTCTTCCTACTTTCTTGTTGCTGGAACCTGTAGTTTTCTTCTTATCACCACTGGAGCAGCGCCGCGTACGATCAGAACAACAGCGCACTGCTACTGGCCGGAAAGGACTATGTACCTGGCAACGAAGCAGACACAGCGATCGACGCGATCGAATGGATGCCGGCGACGTCAACGGCGACCAGCCACGGCCACGGCGGTGGTGCCCTGTCTTCTTTTCTTGATGTCTCCCAGTTTACTGCAGATTTGATCGCTTTGTCTCCTGTGTGGTTACGCCATGTCGCTGTTTTTTGGCGCCAAAAACATGATCAAGAGAGGACAAGGGAAGGATTTCGCCTGCTGCAGGGCTCTATTCGCGCGTGATGGAGCTGGAATAGTTAGGCCTGCTTGATGGATTTCTTGTGCAACGAGCAGCTGATGGGTGGCCGCACGGCAGTTCTGACGTGCCTTCAGCACGTTAGACAAGCCGTGTCCCCCCTCCCCCCGGGGATACACTTGCTGTCGTGCGTCACCATAGTTCTGTTAACCTTGTCGTTGCCTCCCCGGCTCAACTGGATAATCCGTCGCCGTGCTGCCTCCCCTCCTTCACTGCCTCTATTTCTAGTACATTTTCCTGTCCTGCTACTAACCAATGCCCCAAGTTCCGGAGCAAGCTGCAAGCTGCATGCTGCCTAGTGCATACCCCCAATTTGTGGTGGAGGATGACGTGATCTGAGATTCTAAACGGATATAGAGATGCTCGAGAGAGTAGAAGGCTGTGCTGCCTAGTGCATACCCCCAATTTGTGGTGGAGGATGACGTGATCTGAGATTCTAAACGTATATAGAGATGCTCGAGAGAGTAGAAGGCTGTGGTATTCATCGCAGTCTTCTCCTAGTGGCCATGGGAATGAGTATTGGATTCCTTTAGCTGTCTACCATGGCGGCGCAAAAAAAAAAACTGTAGATGGTCCGAAACCATGTATCTGCCGTTTATTGCTGCGGTTCTGTTGATACTCCAGATAGCGGCAGCTTTCAGGGTCCTGCTTGGCTGCTCACCCAAGCCGCAGCCCGCACACCACATTGCTTTCTCATGATATATGTTTCTTCAGATCGTTTCATCCATTGAGATGCAAAAAAATGGGAATTACCCATCTCCGATATATCATGCAAAAAAAAAGTCACCGAGTTGACAATGGTCTTATAATAAACAGGGGGCTATTTGGTGAGATTATAGATTTCCGCAGTCATATATCTCAATAATGGTGGGTATTCTTATAGAACTGAGGAATATATAACCCGTAAATGGTAGTTTACAGGGTATTTTACTTATTGCCTGTTAATTTTTTTTGCCACTTCTCTCATTATCTGCCATCTGGTTACTTTAGAGTTCAAACTTTGAAAAATGGAACCCAAACCAATTCGAATAAATACAATAGCAATCAATTTGGATATATTTGTTCAGTTTTCACTTAAAGTTCAGTTCCTTCAGTTTGGCAAGTTCCTCCGCATCTATGATGAGAATAGGAATTATGCTGCGTTATTCTTATAGAAAAGAGGCGGATATAGCATGTTATAACTGATTCATATTATTGTGCTCTTTTGCAGGTGGATGTGGAGCTTGTGTAGTCCTTATAGCAAAATATAATCCAACAAAAGATGAAGTGACTGAGTTTACTGCAAGTTCATGCTTAACACTGGTTTACAATATAAATTTCTATTCAATTATCACCACTGAAGGTCTTGGAAATACACAAGATGGTCTTCATGCTATTCAGGAAAGAATGTCCGGGTTCCATGCTTCTCAATGTGGTTTCTGCACTCCTGGCATGTGCATGTCCATTTTCACTTCTCTTGCCAATGCTGACAAATCCAAGAAGCCTGAACCAGTAAATGGGTTCTCAAAGTTAACTGTATCTGAAGCAGAAAGGGCCTTCTCAGGCAACTTGTGTCGATGTACTGGTTACCGACCAATAGTTGATGCCTGCAAAAGTTTTGCTTCAGATGTTGACTTGGAAGATTTAGGCCTTAATATATTCTGGAAGAAAGGCGATAAGCATGCTGATGTTAGCAAACTGCCAACTTATACTCTTGGTGGAGGAGTCTGCACTTTCCCGGACTTTTTAAAATCTGAGATCAAATCTTCTCTTGATCACCTGAATGTTTTGAATGTTACGGTCTCCAGGGAGGGATGGTATCATCCTAAAAGTATTGAGCAATATTATGACTTACTAAACTCTGGCATATTTAGTGACTGTTGTGTCAAAGTTGTCGTTGGAAACACAGGTTCTGGTGTATACAAGGATCAAGATCTATATAACAAGTATATTGACATAGGTGGCATCCCAGAACTGTCAGCTATTTTAAGAAAAGATAGTGGCATTGAAATTGGAGCAGCTACACCAATTTCTAGGACCATTGAGATACTTGAGCAAGAAAACGGATCTATATCAGTTCCAAATGGAAGTTTAGTTTTCAGAAAACTTGCTGAGCACATGAGCAAAGTGGCTACACCGTTTGTCCGTAACACAGCAAGCCTTGGCGGAAACATAATTTTAGCTCAGAAATACCCGTTTGCCTCAGATATTGCAACAATACTTCTTGGTGCTGCATCAACTGTTCGTCTTCAGGTTGCTTCACAAACACTAGAGGTTACTTTGGAAGAGTTCCTGGAGCAGCCTCCTCTTGATCCTAGTACTTTACTTCTGAGCATATTTATTCCACATTGGACTCCAGATTCTCAGACACAAACTAATGTGGTCTTTGAAACTTATCGAGCAGCACCACGCCCTCTTGGCAATGCTGTTTCATATATTAATTCTGCTTTCCTAGGACTTGTCTCCTTGAATGAACCATCTGGTGATCCTGTATTGAGTAACCTACACTTGGCTTTTGGTGCCTATGGGACAGAACATGCTATTAGAGCAACAAAAGTTGAAGAACATCTCACGGGAAAATTGCTCACTTCATCTGTTGTGCTTGAAGCAGTTCATTTACTTAGAGAAACAATTGTACCAATGGAAGGGACATCACATCCCGGATACAGAGTCAGTGTGGCTGTTGGGTTTCTCTTCAGTTTCCTATCTTCAATTTCTAAAGACATCAAAGGGCCTGGAAAAACACTCAACATTAGCTCTGCTAGTTCTGTAGATACCTATGATCTCTGTAACCCAACATTGTCTTCCCATAGAGAAGCACTTTCCGGTGATGACTATAAACCAGTTGGTGAACCAATTAAAAAGTATGGAGTTGAGCTTCAAGCTTCTGGTATGTGGTTAGCTTACATTCTCAGTATTGTGAATGAGATCTAGAAGTTATCTTCCTCTCCAAATCATCCATTTGTTTGTATTATGTATAGATTGATAGACTTTCATTTCTGTAATGCAGGGGAAGCTGTATATGTAGATGATATTCCTGCTCCAAAGAACTGCCTCTATGGAGAGTTTATTTACAGCACAAAACCTCTTGCATATATCAAGAGTATTAAATTTAAGCCTTCTTTAGCATCGGAGAAGATCCTGACAGTTATTTCTGCGAAGGATATTCCAAGTGGGGGGCAAAATATTGGATCATCGTACATCTTTGGAGATGAACCACTTTTTGGCTCTCCAATCGCTGAGTGTGCTGGACAAGCACTTGGTGTCGTGGTATTTATTTTCTCTTCTTAACATTCACATGACAATAAATTATAGTATACAAAAGAGCGATTTGTAAATGTTTGCTTTGCTAATCTTTTTTGTATAAAGTATAAACATTTGTGGATGTTAAGTATGTAGTTTTGAATAATGAGGGCCAGTCTGTACAAATTAAATACCTTATTTCACGCAGGTGTTCATCTAGGGCTGCAAATTGGTCACCCTTAGGGTACCCTCCAACCCTACTTATATCAAACAAGTTCATTTGATTGGACTAAATAGGGTTGGTGGGTAACCTGATGGTCATTAATGTACACCTCTATGCTCATGCAAAAACATATGTATATATGTGTATCAAGAATTTTTGTTTGTACAATACCCTAAGGAAAGCATTAGTTGGCTTTTGCTTTACAGATCATAAACTTATTACATAGTGTTGGAATTCTGTATTTATTAAACATTGACGTCACTGAAATTTGGACTTTACCTCAGATTGCAGAAACTCAGAGATATGCGGACTTGGCACGAAAACAGGTCGTTGTTGAATATGACACAAAAGATTTGAAGCCACCAATCTTAACTGTAGAACAAGCAGTACAAAACAACAGCTATTTCAATGTTCCTCCAGAGATGATTCCAAAACAAGTCGGTGACTTTTCCAAGGGCATGGCAGAAGCTGATCACAAGATCCTCTCAACAGAAGTAAGCTCATTTCAATTCCGTGAGATGTTTTCGTAATGACATCTCACTTGCATCGCTGAATACAAACTTCTAAATTTTTTTTTTGATGGTCTCTATTTTTATCTCAACTATACCTATTACTACGTTATATCAGTATAGAAAGATAGCATCATATTTGAGCAAGCGGAAGCAAATAGTGAGCTGTGAAAGAAACAAAACTGTCCTAATAAACGCCTTTTTAAATTACTAACTTATGTTCTAGTATGGAGTATGTAGTCAATCCGACTATTCATTTTTGTTTGAGAGGTACCATTTTATTTGCACACGAACATAGCACCTGTATGAAACTTTGATTTTTTGTGACGCAAGTTTGCCTATGCTATGTAATGAGTTTTGCTCCCAGTAATGTGACATCATGGAACCCCACAGACACAGGACTATATGGCATGCATTAAATTAACTAATGTGTATATATATATATATGTCTGGTGATCGCAGGTAAAACTTGCCTCACAGTATTACTTCTACATGGAAACACAAACAGCACTAGCGATTCCAGATGAAGATAACACCATGATTGTATACAGTGCATCACAGTACCCTGAGCTTGCACAGAGTGTCATAGCTAAGTGCCTTGGCATTCCATTCAACAATGTGCGTGCCATTACAAGAAGGGTTGGAGGAGGCTTTGGTGGAAAGGCAACCAAATCGTTCAATGTGAGTAAGAATATAAAAAATTTAAATAGTTTTCCAAGTGATAGACACACTACTTTGAAGTTATGAGTTCTTATGCATGACGTTTTGATTAGTTTCCGGACTAGCTGTTTCAGAATGTTTTTGTGCCCATTTGCAATTATCCAAACTTTGAGGACCTGTTTCTTTAGAAATCAGATGTGGTGCAATTGAATTTGTTGTTACATTTCTTTAATTGTAATAGCTTCATATAGCTTCGTGGTATAACACATTGATAGTTTCAATTTTACCTCTAGTACATACCTGCACAGAACACAAGAGCGGTAAACACAGGTGTACATTGGACGGGTTTATGATGCAGGTCCGACATTTTTTATAAGGGAGATTAACATGAATTTGTCCATTTGAGCTTGATGTACCATTCATTCGACTTCCAAGGAAGCCAAAAACATTGACAAGTTGAGCTGTCTCTGCTAATTGGTCCAGTATATGTGTTTGTAGGTAGCAACAGCTGCTGCTCTTTGTGCGTACAAGTTACGGCGTCCTGTGCGGATGTATCTCAATCGCAATACTGACATGGTCATGGTTGGGGGTCGGCACCCAGTGAAAGCATATTACTCTGCAGGTTTCAAGTCTGATGGGAAAATTACAGCCTTACATCTAGAAGTACTAATTGATGCTGGAATTTTTCCAGATGCGAGCCCCGTTATACCAGAAGATATTATATCAGGTCTGAAGAAATACAACTGGGGTGCTCTCTCATTTGACATCAAGGTCTGTAAAACAAATAATCCATCCAAATCAATAATGCGTGCTCCTGGAGATACACAAGGCTCTTTTATTGCTGAAGCTATCATTGAGCATGTTGCTTCAGTGCTCTCACTTGACGCTAACACTATCAGGCAAAAGAATTTTCACACCTATGATAGTCTGGTGTTGTTCTATCCAGAAAGTGCAGGCGAAGCTTCTGCATACACGCTACATTTTATTTTTGATAGATTACTATCAACATCGAGCTACCTGCATCGCGCTAAATCCGTCAAGCAGTTCAACAGTTGCAACAAGTGGCGGAAGCAGGGTATCTCTTGTGTGCCCCTCATTTTCAAAGTAGCACTAAGGCCAGCTCCTGGAAGAGTTTCTGTGCTCAATGACGGTTCCATTGTGGTTGAGGTTGGAGGTATTGAAATTGGGCAAGGATTATGGACAAAAGTACAGCAGATGACTGCTTTTGCCTTGGGACAGTTGTGGCCTGATGGGTGTGAATGCCTTCTTGACCGAGTGCGTGTTCTTCAGGCTGATACTTTGAGCTTAATCCAAGGTGGAGTTACTGCTGGCAGCACTACATCGGAATCTTGTTGTGCAGCAATCCTTCAGGCCTGCAACATGCTGATTGACAGACTGAAGCCAGTCATGGATAAGATCAAACAGCAAACAGGTGCTGTTTCATGGGACTCCTTGATTTCCCAGGTTAATTGTTTATTATCCTCTGATTTTTCTTCATGCCACAGAGAGTAGAATGTTTATCCATGGAGATTATTATCTTCTTATGTGCTGATACTTAACTCGCATATGATTCAATGTTTCCACGTAGGCCTCTAAGGATAACGTTAATTTGTCTTCAAGTGCATACTTGGTTCCTGGCGAAGAATCCAGTACCTATCTGAACTATGGAGCTGGTATAAGTGAGGTGCACAAAATTCTATGCTAAACGTCGAATACACAAGTGTAGTATAGTTAAACTTATATTTTCTATGGATGGTAGTGCGATGTGTCTCTCATTTCCTAATCAATTCTTGTTCTAAAAAACGCAGGTGGAAATTGATGTTCTTACAGGAGCAATAACTATACTAAGGAGTGATATTATCTATGATTGTGGGAAGAGCTTGAATCCTGCAGTGGACTTGGGCCAGGTTTGCATAAATATTGTCCATCATGTTACACTCTTCTATACTGCTATATACTCCATTAAACATGAATACCATTACTGAAAGCGTAATTTAGAGTGAGTACATGATAGTCCTGACTATAGTTTCTCTAGCTTGTAGTGTATGGTGGCACTATATATGATCTCTCCCCTCATTCTTGCAGATTGAAGGTTCCTTTATACAAGGAATTGGTTTCTTCATATACGAAGAACACGAGACAAATATTGATGGCCTTGTTGTGAGTGACAGCACATGGAACTATAAGATACCAAGTGTGGATACCATCCCAAAGCACTTCAATGTTGAGGTGCTGAATACTGGATACCATAAGAACCGTGTGCTTTCTTCAAAAGGTAGAATGTGATTTTGTTTAAGGAAAAATGGACACATGAATTTTTAGGCGGGTAGAAATTGTCGTCGGTTCAAGTAACTTAACTACTTCTTCTGCCAGCTTCTGGGGAACCTGCCTTTGTTCTTGCATCATCAGTCCATTGTGCAGTGAGAGAAGCCATCCGAGCAGCAAGGCAGGAGTTCGGAAATTCAGCGGTCACATTCCAACTCGACGTCCCTGCACCAATGACAGTGGTGAAGGAACTATGTTGTTTGGATATCGTGGAGAAGTACTTGGAAAATCAATCTGCAAATGAGTTTGCAGCTGGAGCATAATATATAGGAGACTCTGATGTTATCAGGTCGCAAACGGAGTGGTGTGATCATATTGTATTCGGTGTGATTATATACTGCACTTAAATGTTCGAAATGTTTACAGTTTGCGGTGTTGTGCTTGCACAGTTGTCTAATAATTCTGGGTTTGAGGTTTCATATTCATAAATCCTGATCGAACCAGTTGAAGGAATGTAAACACTGCAAGTTACATACCCATCCAGTTGCAGTAATTCTGCATGAACTCTGTTGCTAGGACATACTACGCTCTATGGTTTAAAATAATATGATTTTCTAAAATTCCTGTGAAGCTTCCGTGAATCAAAACCATGCATTACCCAGCTATAACTCACCTTGTAGTTGTAGACCACAAAGCCGCAAAAAGTAGACTGTTAGGTGGGATTCCACCAAAGTCCTACTTATAGTTCATTTTCTAAATTCTAGTACTCTCTCCGGTCCATATTAATTGACTTTGATTTGTCAAAATTTGAATGAACCTATATACTAAATAGTGTCTAGATTCATTCAACTCTAAATAAATTTGAGTCAATTAATATGGACCGGAGGGAGTATAAATTTTTGCTTAAAATTTCCACTAGATTTTGATAGATGATCTAAAAGTAGGATTTTTGTGGAATCCCACTTACATCTTACGCAAAAGGAACTAGGGAATTGGTATCATAGTGGGCCTGCTTAGAAAGTTGAAGAAACTTTGTATATTCCAAATTTAAGCCAAGCGGACTTCGACCAGATTGTGGTATTAATTATACATGACTCCCACAATTTCTCGTCTCGCTCACATTAGTTGGTATATTGTGTGAGGCCATGCTGGCCTTGCCTCGTACTTCTACAAACCATCATGTCTTACATCGAAGAGTAAGCACAACCTGGTCATAATCGTGGTTCCAACCATGATCTTAAAAATGTAGGTTCCATCCAGATTCAGTAAGATTCTAAAATATTACCTACCATGATCTTAAAAATGTAGATTCCATCCAGATTCACGCTAGTCGATTTTGATTGTATATTCATAAGAATTGCATGGTAGAATCACTTATAATTGCAAGAATTTAAAAAGTTATGTACTAAAGCTAAAGATGGGTTTTTTAGAAGTATTCTAAAGCTATGAATTGAAGTTAAGGATGACTTGTCAATGATAATATAAATTTCAGCTCCCCTGCCGGGAAAGAGTCGTTCTCGACTCTTGAGTATCTTCAACTCTATGAAATGGCGAAAAATCCATTACATTGAAAGTGTTGATCACAAGGTACTTGGACATTGGTATGTTAACGACGTAGACGTTGGTGTTGATTCGCTTGGACCTTGAAGGGACCATCACCACCAAGCTTGAGCTTGAATGTCGGAACCTATCCTTACATAGGTGTATCCATATGAAGTCGCCTTCTTCAAAGATCATCTATTTCTTGTGTTTGTTGAGTTTTGTAGCTTGACGAAAAACTTGTTGCTCAATTGTAGCTCTTGTCTTTTCATGAAGTTTCTTCATTTGTTCGGCTCGTTTGTTGATGTCCATGTTGACACACTGATGTAGAGGAAGTGGTAAGATGTCAAGCTCAGTTTGACCGTCGGTTTGAGGATGCGAGGCGGATGAGAAAAGCAACTTGACGCCGAGCTTGGCCATTAATGCCTTTCAAATATAGCTTGTGGGCCGCAAAAGAAACTATGGAATTGATGTCATAGTGATCCTGTTTACAAAATAGAAGGGACTATGTATATTATACGGCTCCAAATTTAGGCCAAGGGGACTTCAACCATATTGGTGGAGTATTAATTATACATGACTCCCACAATTTCGTCTAGTATACAAAGTCAGTATATTGTGTGAGGTCGTATCTTTCATCAAAGAGTAAGCACAACTTAGTCATAATTGTGGTTCCAAATCTGATCGGAGCTCAACATTACCTATCACAATCTTAAAAATGTAGGTTCCATCTAGATTTGCGTGAGTCAATTTTGATCTATATTCATAGAATTGCATGATAAAATCGCTTATAATTGCAAGAACTAAAGAAGTTATGCACTAAAGCTAAAGATGAACTAAGCACCTTGGCTTATATGCGTAAGACGATTTTTTCCCTATCGTACTTCTCCATACATGAATGGCATTGTTGGGGATTGCCTTTCTAATGGTACATGTGTGTTGCCGTGTAAACCTACCGTGTGCCTATGCACGGTACTTCCATGCTTGTACTAGCTATATTTGCCCAGACTTCCATATATATACTCTATTTGTCCAAAAATAACTGACTTAGGTTTGTCTAGATTCAAATATATCTAGACGTAGAGAGATGTGTTTCGGTCCCCCCCCCCCTAAACTTAAGTTTCATGGGCCATTTTATTTCTTTGACCCGTCGAAAACCATATCGAGGCCACGTATATCTTCGTATATGTGTACTCGGTCGAACTGAGTATAATCCATGTCCTGGACGGCTGATTCCACCTCTTATTATCGCGATCTACGTCTTTGCATGTCATATTTAATTTTTGTTGTTGTTGCTGTTATATAACTTACGATTTTCGCTTCTGCAGGCACATGAGTATTAGTGTACAGGGAGTATACGTCTAAGAGGACCATATGGATTTCGGATGGGTTCGTACGGTCCTGAAAACAATTGGTATGAGTTTTTGTTTGTCAAAGTTTGAAAAGGAGGGAGGAGGGGGGGGGGGGGGGGGGACCGAAGCAAAAGTGCTAGACGTATTTTAGATATTTAAATTTAGACAAACCTAAATTAGTTATTTCTAAACGGAGGGTGTATGTAAAACTTATGTATAGAAGAGAAAATATGCTTTGCTTTAACTTAGACTGCCACTATTATCTATAATACATTCCCTGTCTTCTCCATCCACCCGGACCACCTTCAGCGGCAAGGCCCGCCGCCACCGCGGCGAGGCCGGTGACAGCGGTGGTGCAAGGAGCAGCGGCGGCGGCAGAGCCTCCGGTGTCGTCCTGGGGTGTAACACGCGTTTTTTTGTCCATACACTCTCTTAATAGGTATATCATTTTGATTATCAGGAGTGTGAAATACGAGGCCCCCCGCCAAGTCACGACCCAAGAATCTAGTATATTGTGTAGCAAGGGGAGAAGTACCAGGAAGTCACAAAGCTTCCGTACTTTCTACTGCATTTTCTAGGCACATAGGTAATTTTTTTAAACAAGACAAAAGACTTGCTATTTTTATTAATTAAGGAGAGAGTTTTTAGATAGGGCTTACAAACCACGTTTTGACAAAAGCCAAGACCAATAACAAAACAATTATTCGCTTCAGACATACTTTACGAAAAAGGGGAAACTCGGTGGAAAGTTCTTTCCAGTCGAAGTTGAGTTTTTGAGCCCTCGATGAATCAAGGGAATTTGAATCTTAGCTCTGCTCGTAGTGTTCTTGTCACCAACTGGTATACAAGTACTGTGATTATCTAACTCTTCAACAATCTGAGTAATATCCTCATTCTCTGAATCAGAGCTTAACTCGACACCTGACTTTAACAAGCAGTTTGTGCTAGAAACTGATGCATCTGATTCGGGCACTGGTGAGAGATTAAACTACTAAGTGCTTTTGCCCTGCAAAACTCCACAAGCGAGCTTCATCCTTGATTTTTGTTACCATTATATCAACGGTGACGGAGTGGCCTTGGAAAACTCTTGCATTCCTTTCCTTTCATATTTTCCATGAGACCAACATTGCGAGCGAAGCCAAAGCCTTCCTTTGTGGTCTTTTCTTGTGAATCGCCTTCTTCCACCACCCTTTGACGGAGTGGAATTGGTGCCAAGTAGCCGTGTCAATTCGGTAAAGACCGAGCCAAGTCTTTAACTTGTTTCAAATCCTTATGGAGAAGCGGCACTTGAATAAGAGGTGGAACGCCGAATCTTGTCTTTGATTGCATAGCTTACATAGGCCCAGTTCTTTTGTTGGCTTCTCTGAGAAGCCGTCCTACCCCCAGCTTCCTAGGGAAGCCGGTTTCAAAATTTTGAGGCTTCCAAATTAGTTTAGTTTTAACCATTTTGGAAGTCTCATAATTTTTTTGAACTGGCTTCCCCAGAAAGCTGGGGGTAGGGCAGCTTCTCGGAGAAGCCGCTAAAAGAACTGGGTCATAGCCCCAACTTGGCCATCCTCTTCGGGCAAGCCTATCCGTCATCCACACTCTATTTTGTAGGACCAACCAAGCAAAGAACTTGCATTTAGGAGTTGCCCAAGGATTCCAAACAAGGGGATGCACCGATGAGGTGGTTAAGCCCAAGAATTGCATATTGTATGCCGATTTAGCCGACTAGAATCCATCATTTGTGAGCTTCCAAGAGATGGCGTCGGCCTTTGTGGGTGTAGAGTTACATTAGCAAGTTTCTCCCGAAGCTTATAGAATTGGTCAATATGTTTTAAGGATAGACCATTTTGGGTGTTGATTTGAAAGACCCAAGAATCATTGCGCAATGCATTTTGCACCAAACATTTCTTCTTCCTCAATATCTTAAAAATTAGAGGGGCGGCGTCCTTGGATCTCATTCCATCTAGCCAACTTGCCTTTCAAAAAAAGCCTTTTTTCCATCTTCTTGGGTCACATAGGTACTTTCTACTTATAGGAAGAATTATTTTCCGGGCAAGAGAAAATGTGGGAAGCTTTCGTGTCCGATGGAATTGCATCCGTACTAGAGACTTCAGCGGCGCACCTACCAGATCGCGCCCATAACGTGTTGTCTCGATCGGACACGGTGGCTTTCACAGAACGCGAGTACAGAACGATCGAGCATTTAAGTTGGTCGTTTCGAAACTCGGACCAAACTTTGGGCGGATCAAACATGTTTTCGGCCTGGAAACGCCGAGTTTCTCACTCGCGTCCCTAGGCCGAGTTCTCAGGACGCTCTTTTCGTCCAAATTCGATTCAAATTCATCCAGATTTTGGTATAGTTTGGTATAATATGAATACAGAATATTGTTTGGTCTATTCAGCATACATTCAACATAGTTCGGTGAAATTTTAAACATAGTCCATGGCTGAACCGAACAAATGCCGAACACTTGGCGGGCGTGGTGGTGGGAGCTCGTAGCGAAACCGTCCTACGGCGAAGTTCGGGCGGCGAAATGGCGGCAAAATGGGCGGCGTAGTGGGTGGCGACTACGACGAGCATATCTAGAGGCGTGGAGGAGCACCGCCGGCGAAGTCACAGAGGCGATAGGAGCTCTTCGCCGCAGTCTGGGTGAGTGGAGTGGGGGGAATGGGACTGTCTCGTCGACAGTGCTGGCCCACGTCCGTTTTCGCTTCGCCCGGCGTTCCCGGGGTATTCCCGTGATTCTGGAAATGACCCGAGAAGTCCGACCAAAGTTGACCTAAATCCAGACGAAAAGAGATTCGTAAGAACCGACGTCCAGACCTATTTTCAGCGTCCGAATCGGCGTGCCGCGTAGTCCACTGTAGATGCTCTAGCCCCCGATCGATCGAGATAGCTAGCAGCCGGTACTATCCACGCGATTTTTAAAAAAATAATATACCTTTTCTAATCAATTCTGGAACTATTGCACGAATTTAGGATTTTCTAAATATAGCACATTGTCGGCATCCTCTAAACCGATTACACTAATCGGCTTCACGGCACCGAATGAAAGGCGAACTTTTCTTAGGCGAGACCGACTGCATGTCGTAGCAGGTCCTAGCAGGCCAAAAGCTGCTATAGCAATCGGCCTAAGACAGAACGACTGGAGCATGTAGATTTCTTTGTTTTTCCTTATGTACTGGTTAATTGCGTTTAAATTTGTGAAGAAGATATATCTAGACGTCTCTTAGTGTCTAGGTTTATCTTTTCGGTTTTGCTATTTCTCAGGCGTCTGAGAAATAGTTATTTCTCAGTCATCTTGTTTACCGTTGGATTTTGGTTCCAAGATTCGATTGAGCCATCTGGTTGCAGTTTTTTGTTTGTAAACCATGTATGTTTTCATTCGATTGAGCCAGCCAAGTCAGCCGACTGAGAAATAGTTATTTCTTAGTCGCCTGAGAAGGCGTTCCCTTATCTTTTAATGTCTAGGTACAAATGAATCTAAACATTAAAAGATGTCTAGATACATCTTTTTTACAAATCTAAAATATCGTATATTTCTAAATAAAGGGAGTAATTAGCTATAATGAATAATTACGATACAATTAGTACTATTCGACTAGTCAATTAGACACGAAATTTAGACATTAAAAGATGTCTAGATACATCTTTTTTATTACAAATCTAAAATACCTTATATTTTTAAATAAAAGAAATAGTTAGCTATAATAAATAATTACGATACAATCGATACTATTTGACTAGCGATTAGACACGTATTTCTTCGTGTGTCCAGGCGGCTGATCAGGCTAGCTGGTCGATGCATGTGAATGAGCTAGCTAGCTCACAGTCCCGATTGGATACCAATTATCTATAACTTAATTAGCAATTAACCAAGGCATAACGGTATTTACATCGGCTCTACCATCCCGTTCCGTACGAGCGTGTCTGAACTTGTCTTGCGGACGAGCGGGGTGTACGCGACGCCCAACGGCCTAATCTATTTGGACAAACGCATCCGGTTCGATCCATCCGGTCATTTAATCTAGGACTCGAGTTGTGTCAACGGGGGTGCCCTGCCCGCGCGTGCCACTGTACGCCGTCTGTGTTCCCGCGCCGGCATTAATGACAAGGAAAGGGAAGCTACACATGTTCACGAGTGAAGAGGCTATTTAACCGCCTATCGGTGACGCGCTCCTCATCACCTCTCCCCATCGCAACCCTAGTAGCAGCCGCTACCGCCGCCACCAAAGATGAAGACGTCGTCCTGGTTGAAGAGGAGCAAGAACGACCACAAGGCGTCTGGCTCAAGCAGCCAGCGGTCTCGGCTGCCGGCCTTCCTCCGCGACATATCCCTGCCGCCTCCGCCAGGGCCGGAGGATTTTCAGGGCTGCCCCATGAGGAATTGCCCGCCACTGCGGGAGCGCCACACACGGCAGTACTTCCGTGTCGCGGAGTGCGAGCGCCGTTGGAGGGAGGGGCGCGTCATCAAGCACACAAATGTCTCCCTCCCTACCGGCTGGCACCTCAATCGAGACCGTGTCCCGATGCCGCCCGTGCCCAAGAAGGGCAAAGGGTTAGATGAGGAGATCCCCCGCCAGATCAGGAACCTCCTGTCGGCCCAAACGGTGGGAGAGTGGCTACCATAGCGAGGACTACTGGGTAGAGTTCCTTGAGTGGGAGCACAAGGTGCGGCGCGCCACCATCATCCACCACGGCCTGATGCCGGGGGAGGTCTACCTCGTCCCCGACATTGACTCGGACGATGAGGGAGCCGTTAACCACTCCGACGCCGAGCTCGACTGCGAGGACGACGATGACATCGTCGTCAAGCAGGATGGGCGGTGGCAGGGCCGGAGGTGGGGATGGAGTTGGCGCACCTCCAGCATGGTTGGGCGCCGTGGCCTGGGAAGGTGATCATTCCACCTTCGCTCCCTCCCGCTCCAGCCCTGTCACCGCCCAACCTCTAGACGCCGTCGGAGTACATCGACCTCGACCCGTAGATGGACGAGACGGCGCCAGCGCGCGATGATCGGTAGCTAGGGTTAGGATTAGTTTAAATTCTATTTTTCCTATTTTGAACGTAAATTAAGTATGAACTTTGTCGGTTTTTAGCGCGAATTGTTTGTGTTTGAATCTTTTTTTTTTTTGCCTCGCGTAGCCCAGACAAATGGGTCGCACCGCTGGGTACGGTCGGGCGAACAGGCTGGACCCTCTCCATAGTCCATCCAAAACGGACAAAGATAGATCATTTGAAACGACCGAATAGATCTCCCCCGGTAAATATGCCTTAAATAAATTAAATAAATATGCATGCTCCAGTTGGCCTATCCTTGGCCAATTGCCCAATCAGTCTGCACGTGGCCGATAGCAGCTGTCGGTCTATGTAGGACCCATCACACAATTCAATCGGTCTTGTCCACTCAGATTAAATTTCATTCGGCTCCCACAAAGCCGATGGATGCAGTTGGTTTGGCTGAAGCCGACATTGTGTTAGATTTAGAAATTCCTATATTTATGCAATAGTTTTAGAATTAAATAAATAAAGTATATTATTTAAAAAAATCTCGCTACTATCCACAACCACGCTCTCCGGTCTCCATCTATAGTGCCAGCCCCGACTGGCAGGACCATACCACAGTGCTCCACTGTGGCTCCACGTTCAACACATCCATCCACCAACCACGTTAAATAGCGCGCGATCGAGCTAGAGAGCTTGGACCTGGGGCGGAGATGAAGCTGGAGAAGGTGGTGTTCGCGCTGAACGGGCGGCGGTACGAGCTGGCCGGCGGCGAGGTCCACCCGTCCACGACGCTGCTCGAGTTCATCCGCACAAGGACGCCATTCACCGGGACAAAGCTCGGCTGCGGCGAAGGTACGTACGTACTGCATATTTGCTGCTAGCTCGAAGCAGCAGATTCAAATGTTTGGGAAGACCGCAGTCTGGCTAGCTACAGGAAGGAACCGGTGTCGTTGCCGACAGCCAGAAAAAAACACAGTAAAATGTTCGGCAAACGCCGCTCGATCGGCATACAAATTGCTTTGCCTATACATACATCATGGAGAAATTTTTTCGGCTGCTGTCTGCTCATAAAATAGACAGTAACATCGGTTCCCAGGCGATTTAGTCTTGTTAATATCTATTCCACAGCACTCACGGTGGGTACTATCATACTGTAGTTTATATACTCTAGGGACGTGTTTGTTTCAAGAATGGTAATGAAAACGTAAATGTAATTGATTTACACCGTCAATGTAAACGGAAAGGGTAAAACCTGAATTTTGTTTGGTTACTGCTCCGGTAACAGACGCGCGGGAGTAGCCACTACTGATCGTGGCCGGCAAAACCGGAACCAGGCATCGAGCAAAGATGGAGATAGGGACTCACGCGTAGCTGGTGCGCAACGGCAGCTTGCAGCGGCGGCAACGGCAGTGATAGCTAGCGCACTACTTGTGGTGGCGGCGGCAACTACACCGGACGGCGACGACATCCGGTGACTGGAGCGGACGGCAGCGGCTACCGGCGACTACAGAGGATGGCGGTGGGGGCGCCCGGCGACTGCAGCGGCGCCCGGCGACTATACACAGGGCGGCGGTGATGACTACAGTAGGCGACGGGGCGGCAGACAGCTTGGGATGACGGGGATCGGAGATGACAACGACGGGAATAGCAGCTGCGACCACGAACACGCAAGTCCTTTGCGGTATCGGTATCCGATTACGCAGGGTTCCCAGGGGAATCAAATTTGTATTAGGCTGGAATCAGATACCATGTTATCTGATTACGGAGCAACCGAAACAAACAAGATTTAATGGGAGCCGTTAACTCCGCTATCAGGTTACGTTACAAAACTAGGAACCAAACACGTTCTAGATGGTACGTAGTCCGTGATACTAATTTGAAATTGAATTATTTCCAACCCAACAAATTAAGGTAAAACTTCAACTAATTTGATGTGGAGGGAATAGTAGGGACAGCTTTTGAGAGCGAAACACTAAAACAACCGAAAGCAGAACTGCTTGGGCACATCAACTTTGCCAAATAGAGGAGGAGTACGAGATAGGGACAGGCCGTGCTGTAGACTGTAGCTTGCCTTTTGCGTGGTGATAGAGATGCTAATGTCAACGATAGCCAAGCTTTTACTCTTTCCTCTTTTGTAATTTAACATGTACCTCTAGCTAATCTCTCGGCCCATCTTTGTGCGAAGTATGCGTGCACCCTGACGGTGACGGGCAGCTGGCTTGACATTCCTCTGAACTTCCTCGTCGCCAGTCTTCTGGCTGAGCAGGCCGAATCTGTTATTAATGAATAAAGCTCTCTGGTTAACTTGAAAAAAAAAGACAGCCAAGCATATCAGACCTACTACTACATGTGATCTTCCTTTCACGTTTCCATTTTTCACGCCGCGCAGCTAATTCAATCAGTGCACGGTTTTACCTACTAAACAGTTGTAAGCCTGTAACGTAGCGAAAGCTTTTACCTAGCCCATGACCCCATGTAGATCTGGCTTTCCACAAATTCTGATCATATGTCCTCGTCCAAAGTCGCACTGTAACAAAAACACTGCTTCACTGGCTAGCTATTACTAGGGTGGTTTGGAAGATAGTACATCTCTTTCTAATTGAAGATAGCACATCTCTTTCTTAAACTAGTAGTACTAGTTGAGGTCATGTGTGCGCACGTTTCTGTAAAGACCAGACATAAATATGGAGGAAACCACGATGCTAGAAATACTCATCATTCTTCTTTGGATAACCGACGTGGCTCCACCAGAGAAGAGCAAAATAAATTTCATTTCAATTAGCTATGTAAGAACAAATACTCCCTCCTTCACGGTTTGCAGGTCGCTCTACAAAAATCTCACGGACCTAAGCGTGAACGTATTGGCTAAAAATTAGGCCTATTAATGAGCGGTTAAGACACATGCAGTGGTGAGAGGCTGTTGCATGCATAGGAAGTTGGGAGGAAAACTGTCACATTAATCAACAATTAATTCTTATACGCCTAGGAACATTATAGTTTTGGAAAAACTCAAATTTAATTAGGCGTCCTGCAAACCGTGAAGGAGGGAGTACACAATAAGAGAGATAATAACAACGCGAAACTCCCGTGAACTTTTATTTAATGAAAACTATGAAAGGAGTACGTGGAAATTCAATTCGCCTCTCGGGTGCAAATAAACCATTGTGTGAAAACATATTTTAAAATATCAAATAAATAAATAAAATATACGCATGTACACCCGGGCATTAAATATTCGTACACAAGTTTGCGGGTCAAAAGAATATTTTAGATGTCCCATATAAAAAAGACAAATTCAATGCTCCAACGTGTCTATTCACGAACATGCCTTTTGTATTTTTTACACAAGCCATATAAACTATTTTTCTTTCTAAAATCTTGTGTAAGGGCATTAGAACGTCCGGATGTATATGCAAGTTTTTTGTTCAGATTTTTTTAATAATTTTATTTTATTTTTTATGTATTTTCCGTAATAGATTTATTTGCACCTGGGAGCAAAAAAGGCCACCTCCGTAAAGGAGCTCATACTCCGGTCTATGCATCATCATCATAGGATAAAAGTAGGAGAATTTTCTGCGGTTACACATGAATTACTTTGACTTTTTCGAACGAACCACCCCTGCTGCAGAACTTTTGAAACTTGGGTTCTACCAGAATCCATTTTCGGTTGAGTTTTGCTATATCATGTCTACTCCATCTGCCTGAATTAATTGACGCGGACGTTATTTTTGCAATAAAAAAAACTCAAACCGCTTCCGCATCAACCCGCACTCCCGTCGTCATATTGACCTCGCTCCATTCCATTCCCCTCCATTCCTTCGCAAATAGACTCCGATCAATAATGCTTAACTTACGAAACTATTTCCCTCGTTTTAAAATATAAGATGTTTTGGCTTTGTAAAGCAAATGTATCTAGACTTATTTAAGATATTTTAGCTTTGAGTAGTTTACCAAGGGACATGCAAGAAACTGGTTGGTGCAAATCCTTTCCCTGCGATAGAACCGCAAACAGACTTTGCTAAAACCCAAGTATATCTTGGAGTAAAACATTATTACAAGCCACGCGGTAGACGGATTTGGATATATTTAAAAATTGTAGGCTACCTTAAGGTCTCCATGTTAATCGTAGATTTAAAAAGTCGTCGATTCAGTACCGCTCCGCCCCTGCCTCCCCTCCTTCACTGCAAAGCACCGGCCAATTCTTGTCCTGCTACTGAATAGTGCATACTTCTTCTCCCACGGAGGTCACCTCCCTCCCCCGGGGGGGGGGGGGGGGCACTGGGGCACTCCATGTAGGGGCTCGTAGCATGGAAAACAAAAATTTTCTACCGCATGCAAACAAACAAGCCAAGATCTATCTACTAGATTGTAGCAACGAGTCGATAGAGGAACTCACCCTTGAAGATTCCAAAGCGGTTAACGAGAGCAGATTCTCGTGGGTGATGTAGTCGTACTCTTGCCGATCTCAAGATCGCGTAGACGATCCTTCCGGCGCTGCGTTCCGGCAGCGCTTCCACAGTCGGTCACACGTTCGGTACTCGACGAAGCCTTCCTCTCCCTTGTTCCAGCAGGCAGCGAAGGTTGTAGCACTCTCCTCGCGATTCCGGCAGCACGACGGCGTGGTACCAGAAGTAGAGGGGAGATCCCGCAGGGCTTCGCCTTAAGCCGGAGCGAGTATGGTGGACTATGAGAGAGCCTTGGTGATCTAGAGTTTAGACACACCAATTAGAATGGGCTAAACCAGCGGCTAGGGCAATTAGAAGCTCTAACTCGGCGGCTTGGGAGAAATCCCTAGGCTGTGGCTAGGGTTTAGGTTTAGAGGGAGGCAACTTGTGTGTCTAGGAGGGGAGCCCTGCCCCTCCTTATATAGGTGGAGGGAGGCGTGCAAGGGGAGGGGAGTCCCTCCCTAACTCGGCCTCCAAGTGAGCCGGCGGTGGGAGGAGGAACTCCTCCCCCAAGTCGGTTTCAAACCTCCTTCTCCTCTTTCCCAAAACTAGCCGTTTGACTTTCAAACTAGCCGTTTGACTTTTCAAACTAGGATTTGAATAAACCCTCTATTTTGGTACAGCGATGACACCTAGTACATGATGCAATCATATCAAATTGATATAACACATTCATGTACCCTTCCCCTCCGGAGTGCCGGACATTCCGGAACCTTCTAGAACATTCCCGATGAAAACACCGGAACCATTCTCCAACTCCGAAACAGGACTTTCCTTATATGAATCTTATTCTCCGGACCATTCCGGATCTTCTCGTGATATCCCGGATTCCATCCGAGACTCCGAACAACATTCGGTATCCCTACTAACATTCCATATCTACCAAACAACATCGAATCCTTAAGTGTGTCTCCCTACGGTTCGTGAATTATGCGGACATGATCGAGACACTTCCTCGAACAATAACCAATAGAGGAATCTGGAAATTCATATGGCTCCCACATATTTCTACGATTACTTTGCGATCGAATGAACCACTTACATACGATACCAATTTCCTTTTGTCTCACGATATTTTACTTATCCGAGGTTTTGATCGTCGGTATCTCTGTATACCTAGTTCAACCTCGTTACCGATAAGTACTCTTTTCTCGTTCCCGTGATATGTGATCCTTTGTGAGCCAGTCACATGCTTGCAAGCTAATTGGATGACATTGCACCGAGAGGGCCCAGAGTATATCTATCCATCATATGGATGGACAAATCCCATTCTTGATCCATGTGTCTCAACCAATACTTTCCGAACACTCAATGCCACCTTTATAGCCACCCAGTTACGGTGTGGTGTTTGATGTCATCAAAGCATCCATCCGGTAAAGGTGATATGCACGATCTCATGGTCGAAGGAATTAGGTTACTATGTATCAGAAAGCATATAGCAATTGAACTATTAAAATGACTTGATCTTTATGCTACGCTTATCTATAGGAGTATGTCCATCACATCATTCTCCTAATGATATGACCCTGTTGTTAATAACATCTCTATGTTCATGATCAGGAAACCATGATCATATATTAACCAACAAGCTAGTTTAACAAGAGGCTTTACTAGAGACTCTTTTATGTTTACAAATCACACAAGTATTAATGTTTCCTGTTAATACAATTATAGCATGGTATGTAAACATTTATCATAAGTATGAAGATATGATAATAACCTACTTTATTATTGCCTCTTGGGCATATCCCCAACACTCCAACCCCTCAAGCCTACTCCTAGCCACCGACCTCCACTACTTCTCGCCGCCCCCAGTGAGCGCTGCCGGGCAAAGCCAGCGTGGTGCCGACGGCGGCAAGATGTTCTCTACCCACACATTAGGAGGGTTGGACGAGCGGATCCGATCTAGCGATAGTGCGGTTTGGCGAGGTGGGGCTCAGCCATCGAGGCTTCGGTCTAGACGATGAGTGGGTTGGAAGACAAGACGGTGGTGAGCCGTGGGTAGCACACTTGGCCGGCGGCATGGCCATGGGGTTGGGAAAACAATGGGAACAGAGCCATGTTGAAGGAACATATGGAGGTAGTAGACACAAGGGGCGATGATGGAAACAAAACAAAGTACACGAAAAAGACTTACCAGTGACCTAGGCGGCGTCGGTGATGCACGGTGGAGGGGCGAAGGTGGCGGAAGGGGGTCATTTCAAGTCATCGTCGACCGGCTTTGACAGCGTAATCAGTGGGTGGCGACGGCGTCGAGGGTTTAGTGTGTAGAGGGAATTAGGATTTTGAAAAGGGGAAAGGGAAATATTTTCCTAAGAAATGGCACGACGGTCTAATTTCAAGCGGAGCCATTTGAAATCTGTGCGGACCAGTGAAAAGAGTGGTGGGAATAGCGAAAAGCGGGATGAGAAAAGGAAAATCAGTAGTGGAACCTGACAAATGTGGATTGCTACACATATAGGCGCCACAAATCACACAATAGCGGCAATACAAGCATTACCTGCTAGTGGCGCCAGTGCTCATGTGCCGCGTACCTAACTTTTATAGGTACTGTTTGCTTTTGTTGTCCAAAGGAAGTGTTGGGCATGGGGATATTTTTGTAGCAACCATATGTTCATCCTCTACGCTGACATCAATGGCATGCTGCTTGGCCTTTGAAGCGTGCCACTCAAAGTCCATAATATGCAATTCTTGTGAACGAAAGAGATATTCGATTTGAGCATCTTCCCACACGGCTTCCGTTGCCACTTCGAGCCAATCTTGCTTCCTCACACCACATCATCGACAGTTATGGACGGAGCAGCATCAGCCAGGGGCATAGGATCGAGGGGTCGACTAGGATGCCCCCTGGACTAAGAGTGAGGCCGAGATTGAGGCCATCGTGCATCTCTGTATTCGTCACTGTCGCTGCATGCATCGACGTCTCCGTCTATGTCGTCGGCACTGCTTCTGTTCACCGTGGACCTCTCGGACTTCGAGTTTGTTGTGCACATCTACCAAAACTCATGGGACAAACAGGGGCTCCATGGCAAGTTTGGATGGGTGCTCGATGGACATGAGCCTCGTGAAGTTAACCCGCCGGAGGCCAGAGGCGGGCGCCGCATATGGCCCGTTGAGGTATTGTTCGACGACCAAGGACATATGTACCTCCACTATGGTTGTGAATAGTTCGCTAGCACGCACAACTTGCAGCTCAAGCACTTCCTGGTCTTCATCTACAACGACCACGACATAATCATCATCAAGATCTAAGATGGTAGCATGTGTTGCAAGCACTACCACACCGACAACAGGGGGAAGAGTATGCAACAATATGAAGATGCCAAGATTACTTATATATTTTCTCCTTTTATTCCACCTATGCAAACCCCTAGTTGTTTCAATGGATATGTTTAGCCGCTGGGTGCACCCCTGACCCAAAGTGGACATGGCCGATTTGTTGTCCGCTGGCCAATCCAAACAGACCAAAATAAATATATTTGATATTCGAAATGGGTCAATGAAGATGGTCTAAGGGTAGCCATAGTGGGATATCATAGCTAGTATGATGCATGAAAAAGTTGACATGTCACTACAATTAATGACAAGGACGCATGTTAAAATTCTCACAAGGGAGATCTTGTACACAATTTTATGATAGTGATATCATAATCATAGCACGTAGACTTAAAAAATAATATTAAATAGATTTTGTACATAATTTTATACGCAATTTTATATTGAGATCTGTCATGTTTCGAAAAACGCTAGAAAGATAACAACCTATACAATACTACCACTATGACTATGATCATCCTGTGTCTCGAGAGAAGAAAAAAACTCATGATTTTGACTCTATCCTCCCTGAGCCCCCACGCCCTAGCTCAGGCCACAACGAGCGCCCGCTGCCGCGCGCCGCCTCCACGTCCCTCCGCCGCCGCTACTCCCAGTCATTCGCGCAGGCACAGTTCCAGCACTCACCGCCGCCATCCGCAGCCTTTTCTCTCACCTTCTTAATAATGGGGAGGGAGGCGGCGTCTCCGATGGTACAGATGCCAAAAGGAGATTCAGGTCGTTTATCTCGCCGGTGTCATGGTGTGTACAGAGCAGGTAGTTGGAGGAGAGAGATGCAAAAGTGGGGTGGGTGGCTGGAGGCGGTGGCAGCGGCGGTAGACTTGGGAGGAGCAGTGGCAGCCCCGCGTTCCCCAGCCTGTGAAATAGTCTCTACATGGTTGCAAAACAGTCAAACCTTTGTGGCGCAATCTTCAGTTGGAGGAGGTGATTACTCATATCCGTCAGCTTAGTAGGGAGCAGAAATTGCTGACCATTGCCTTGTTCTGGTGGCGTTGGAAGGATAGGAGTAAAATTGTTGCTGGAGAGCGCGGCAATACGAAGGAAATCTTCTTCACCTGATTACAGGGACAGGGAAATTTGCCAAATTACAGTTAAGATTATCAGCAATCTATAAAGCGGGGCGAAAGCCTGATTCGAGAGATTACAGGGACATCGACTGAATTTCATCAGTTCTGACCGCGTGAAGCAACCAAAACAGAGTCAGATATGGGCTGCTCCAACTGGGGATGAGCTTAAGCTGAATGTCGATGGTAGCTTTAATTCATCTGATCGTACAGGAGGCTGGGGTTTTGTTGTACGCAATACTGATGGTGAAGCGGTGGCTGTGGGTGCAGGAACACTTCCCTATGCGTATGATGCTTTTCATTCTGAAGCTGCAGCCTGCCTTGCTGGTATTCAGTGGTCAAGCTATTGGGGCATGGGTAAGATACAAGTGGAGATGGACTCACAGAAGATGGTGCAAGCTATCACATCTGAGGCTCATGACATGTCCGTTAATGGACATCTGTTCAGACTTCAGAGAAATAAAGTTATTCGCTAGAAATGAATTTCTCTAGTTTTTCAATCAAGTTTTGCCGAGGGCTGTAATAATGCTGCGGAAGCATTAGCGACGTATGGCGCGAATTTAGGACATGAGTCCCCAGCCGTTTGGCCGGACGGTGTTCCTGAATTTGTACAGGGGTTAGTGGCCAGCGATCTTGCTGCGGTCACCGGTTAATGGAAGTTGAGGTTTCCATCTCAAAAAAAAAAAACCACCAGACCTTTGCATGAGGCCCATGTTACTCTCGACTCTTTTCTGTAGATGCCAAATCCAATACTTTTCACAGAGATGGGAAATTAGGAATAACCTGATCCTGTTTTAAAAATATGGTGATGTTCACACAAGAGAAAAAATTGGTAAGCATGTTTTGTTTTTCCTTGATGGTTTCGTGCTTGCAGTTTGGTAATAATTCTTTGATAAAAAATAAATGGAATAAGGCCAAATAAGTGTTTGTTAGAATGTATTGTTTCCTACTGCATCTCACCTGAACAGATAGGAGAAACACAAAGGCCGGGTATGTTCTCTAATTTTTTACCTCTGTCATCTCATTATCTGGATACTTGATAGCAAGTTCAAACTTTGGAAAATGGAAACCAAACCAACTCGAATAAATACAATAACAATCAATTTGGATATGCTTGTTCAGTTCTCACGTAGGGTTCAGTTCCTTCAGTTTGGCAAGTTCCTCCGCATCTCTGATGAGAATATGAATTATGACGCGTTCTTATAAAAAAGGGACAGATATATCATGTTATAATTGATTCGTATTATTGTGCTCTATTGCAGGTGGATGTGGAGCTTGTGTAGTGCTTATTGCAAAATATAATCCAACAAAAGATGAAGTGACTGAGTTTACTGCAAGTTCATGCTTGACACTGGTTTACAATATAAATTTCTATTCAATTATCACCACCGAAGGTCTTGGAAATACACAAGATGGTCTTCATGCTATTCAGGAAAGAATGTCCGGGTTCCATGCTTCTCAATGTGGTTTCTGCACTCCTGGCATGTGCATGTCCATTTTCACTTCTCTTGCCAATGCCGACAAATCCAAGAAGCCTGAACCACTAAATGGGTTCTCAAAGTTAACTGTATCTGAAGCAGAAAGGGCCTTCTCAGGCAACTTGTGTCGATGCACTGGTTACCGACCAATAGTTGATGCCTGCAAAAGTTTTGCTTCAGATGTTGACTTGGAGGATTTGGGTCTTAATATATTCTGGAAGAAAGGCGATAAGCATGCTGATGTTAGCAAATTGCCAACTTATACTCTTGGTGGTGGAGTCTGCACTTTCCCGGACTTTCTAAAATCTGAGATCAAATCTTCTCTTGATCACCTAAATGTTTCAAATGTTACGGTCTCCGAGGAGGGATGGTATCATCCTAAAAGTATTGAGCAATATTATGACTTACTAAACTCTGGCATATTTGGTGACTGTTGTGTCAAAGTTGTCGTTGGAAACACAGGTGCTGGTGTATACAAGGATCAAGACCTATATAACAAGTATATTGACATAGGTGGCATCCCAGAATTGTCGGTCATTTTAAGGAAAGATAGTGGCATTGAAATTGGAGCAGCTACACCAATTTCTAGGACCATCGAGATACTTGAGCAAGAAAGTGGATCTTTATCAGTTAAAAATGGAGGATTAGTTTTCAGAAAACTTGCCGAGCACATGAGCAAAGTGGCTACACCGTTTGTCCGTAACACAGCAAGCCTTGGCGGAAACATAATTTTAGCTCAGAAATACCCGTTTGCCTCAGATATTGCAACAATACTTCTTGGTGCTGCTTCAACTGTTCGTCTTCAGGTTGCTTCACAAACACTAGAGGTTACTTTGGAAGAGTTCCTGGAGAAGCCTCCTCTTGATCCTAGTACTTTACTTCTGAGCATATTTATTCCACATTGGACTCCAGATTCTCAGACACAAACTAATGTGGTCTTTGAAACTTTTCGAGCAGCACCACGTCCTCTTGGCAATGCTGTTTCGTATATTAATTCTGCTTTCCTGGGACTTGTCTCCTTGAATAAACCATCTAGTGATCCTGTATTGAGTAACCTACACTTGGCTTTTGGTGCCTACGGGACAGAACATGCTATTAGAGCAACAAAAGTTGAAGAACACCTCACCGGAAAATTGCTCACTCCATCTGTTGTGCTTGAAGCAGTTCGTTTACTTAGAGAAACAATTGTACCAATGGAAGGAACATCACATCCTGAATACAGAGTCAGTGTGGCTGTTGGGTT
Source organism: Avena atlantica (assembly GCA_910589765.1). NCBI lineage: Eukaryota > Viridiplantae > Streptophyta > Magnoliopsida > Poales > Poaceae > Avena > Avena atlantica. Next base: position 466,911,526 of record OU342735.1, on the reverse strand, counting down.
TCTCTTCAGTTTCCTATCTTCAATTTCTAAAGACATCAAAGGTCCTGGAAAAACACTCAACATTAGCGCTGCTAGTTCTGTAGATACAGATGATCTCTGTAACCTGCAACTGTCTTCCCGTAGAGAAGAACTTTCCGCTCATGACTATAAACCAGTTGGTGAACCAATTAAAAAGTATGGAGTTGAGCTTCAAGCTTCTGGTATGTGCTTAGATTACATCCTCAGAATTGCTAATGAGATCTAGAAGTTCTCTTCCTCTCGAAATCATCCATCTGTTAGTGTTATGTATAGATTAATAGACTTTCTTTTCTGTAATGCAGGGGAGGCAGTATATGTAGATGATATTCCTGCTGCAAAGAATTGCCTCTATGGAGAGTTTATTTACAGCACAAAACCTCTTGCATATGTCAAGAGTATTAAATTCAAGCCTTCTTTAGCATCGGAGAAGATCCTGACAGTTATTTCTGCAAAGGATATTCCAAGTGGGGGGCAAAATATCGGATCATCGTACTTATTTGGGGATGAACCACTTTTTGGTGCTCCAATTGCTGAGTTTGCTGGACAAGCTCTTGGTGTCGTGGTATTTATCTTCTCTTCTTCTTAATATTCAAATGACAATAACTTATACTAGTATACAAAAGAGCGATTTGAAATGTTTGCTTCAGTATTATTTTTTTAAAGCATTTGTGGATGTTATATGTAGTTTTGAATAACGAGGGGCCAATCTGTACAAATTAAATACATTTATACACGGATGTTCATCTAGGGCTGTAAACTGGTCACCCTTAGGGTACGCTCCAAGGCTCCAACCCTTAGTTCAAACAAGTCCATTTGATTGAACTAAATAGAGTTGGTGGGTTCCCTGATGGTCATTAATGTACACCTCAATGTTCATGCAACAGTATATGTATATATCTGTATCGGGAGTTTTGTTTGTATAATACCCTAAGGGAACCCCTAAACGCCTATGCAGATTTTCTGCAGTGTAGAAGTACAGTGCACTTATCGCTGGTTCTTTGTTTCTTTCATGATATTGTATAGAAATTCTGTACAGGAAAAACAGCATTAGTGGTTATGCAGAAGTATACTGAAGATGTCATGTTTTAATATAATAAGATTGTTCCAGCTTTGAACACAGAGTAATCTTGGTTAGTGAAGAACTGAAGATTTTCCCCTAACAAGAAAGCATTAGATGGATTTTTCTTTAGGGATCATAAACTTGTCACGTAGTGTTGTGTTGGAACTCTGTATTTCTTAAACTTTGACATCACTGAAATTTGGACTTTACCTCAGATTGCAGAAACTCAGAGATATGCCGACTTGGCACGAAAACAGGTCGTTATTGAATATGACACAAAAGATTTGAAGCCACCAATCTTAACTGTAGAACAAGCAGTACAAAACAACAGTTATTTCAATGTTCCTCCAGAGAGCTATCCTAAACAAGTCGGTGATTTTTCCAAGGGCATGGCAGAAGCTGATCACAAGATCCTCTCAACAGAAGTATGCTCATTTCAATTTCTGTGAGATATTTTCGTAATGACATCTCACTTGCATTGCTGAAAAATTATTGAAAGTATTCATGTTTTTTAACTAGGATGTATTTATACTTATCTATACATATTTATCATTTCAATAGTCTCTATTTTTTAAGTATATACACATATACAAACTTGTAAATTTGATTTTCGATGGTCTCTATTTTTATCTCAAATATACCTATTACTACATTATATCAATATATAAATATGACATCATATTTGAGCAAGCAGAAGCAGATATTGACCTGTGATTTTTTTCCCCTAATAAACGGCTCATTTAATTAATTAACTCATGGTCTAGTATGGAGTATGTAGTCAATGAGACTATTCATTTTTGTTTGAGAGGTACCGTTTAATTTGCACACGAACATAGCAACTGTATGAAAATTCGATTTTGTGTGAAGAAAGTTTGCCGAAGTTTTGCAATAAATTTTGCTACCTGTAATGTGTCTTCATGGAGCCCCACAGACAAGACTATATTGCATGCGTTAAATGAACTAATATGTATGACTCTGGTGATCGCAGGTAAAACTTGCCTCACAGTACTACTTCTACATGGAAACACAGACAGCACTAGCGATTCCAGATGAAGATAACACCATGGTTGTCTACAGTTCATCACAGTACCCTGAGCTTGCACAGAGTATCATAGCTAAGTGCCTCGGCATTCCATTCAAGAATGTGCGTGCCATTACAAGAAGGGTTGGAGGAGGCTTTGGTGGAAAAGCAACCAAATCATTCAATGTGAGTAAGAATATCCAATATACAAAAATTGAAGGTGTCTAAGTGATTAGACACATTAATTTGAAGTTGTGAGTTCACATGCATGATCTTTTGATTAGCTTTGAGACTAGCTGTCCTCAGAATGTTTTTGTGCCCATTTGAAATTATCCAAATTTTGAAAACCTGTTTTGTTAGAAATCAGATGTGGTACAATTGAATGTATTGTTACATTTATATGTTTAACTGCAATAGCTTCATATAGGTTCGTGATATAACACATTGATAGTTTCAATTTTACCTCTAGTTCATACCTACATAGAACACGAGAGCGGTAAACACAGGTGTACATTGGACGGTTTCATGATTTAATATCCGACTTTTTTAAGGGAGATTAACATGAGTTTGGCCATTTGAGTTTGATGTACCATTCGTTCAACATCCAAGGAAGCCAAAAACATTGACAAGTTGAGCTGTCTCTGCTAATTGGTCCAATATATGCTTTTGTAGGTAGCAACAGCAGCTGCTCTTTGTGCGCACAAGTTACGGCGTCCTGTGCGGATGTATCTCAATCGCAGTACTGACATGGTCATGGTTGGGGGTCGGCACCCAATGAAAGCATATTACTCTGTTGGTTTCAAGTCTAATGGGAAAATTACAGCCTTACATCTAGAAGTACTAATTAATGCTGGAATTTCTCCAGATGCGAGCCCCATAATACCGGACGCTATTATATCAGGTCTGAAGAAATACAACTGGGGTGCTCTCTCGTTTGACATCAAGCTCTGTAAAACAAATAATCCATCCAAATCAGTAATGCGTGCTCCTGGAGATACACAAGGCTCTTTTATTGCTGAAGCTATCATTGAGCATGTTGCTTCAGTGCTCTCACTTGACGCCAACACTATCAGGAAAAAGAATTTTCACACCTATCACAGTCTAGTTTTGTTCTATCCAGAAAGCGCAGGCGAAGCTTCTGCATACACGCTACATTTTATTTTTGATAGACTACTATCAACATCAAGCTACCTGCATCGTGCTAAATCCGTCAAGCAGTTCAACAGTTGCAATAAGTGGAGGAAGCAGGGTATCTCTTGTGTGCCCCTCATTTTCAAGGTAGCACCAAGGCCAGCTCCTGGAAGAGTTTCTGTGCTCAATGATGGTTCCATTGTGGTTGAGGTTGGAGGTATTGAAATTGGGCAAGGACTGTGGACAAAAGTACAGCAGATGACTGCTTTCGCCTTGGGACAGTTGTGGCCTGATGGGTGTGAATGCCTTCTTGATCGGGTGCGTGTTCTGCAGGCTGATACTTTGAGCTTAATCCAAGGTGGAGTTACTGCTGGCAGCACTACATCAGAATCTAGTTGTGCAGCAATCCTTCAGGCCTGCAACATGCTGATTGACAGACTGAAGCCAGTCATGGACAAGATCAAAAAGCAACCCGGTGTTGTTTCATGGGAGTCCTTGATTTCACAGGTTATTTGTTTATTACCCTCTGATATTTCGTCATGCTAAAGAGACTAGAATGTTTATCCATGGAAATGATTATCTTCTTATGTGCTAATACTTAATTTGCATATGATTCAATGTTCACACATAGGCCTCTTTGGATAACATTAATTTGTCTTCAAGTGCATACTGGGTTCCTGGCGAAGAATCTAGTACCTATCTGAACTATGGAGCTGGTATAAGTGAGGTGCACAAAATTCAATACTAAATGTCAATCACAAAAGTGTAGTATAATCACACTTAGATTTTCTATGGATGAGATTGCGACACATCTCTCATTTCCTATTCAATTCTTGTTCTGAAAAACGCAGGTGGAAATTGATGTTCTTACAGGAGCAATAACTATACTAAGGAGTGATATTATCTATGATTGTGGGAAGAGCTTGAACCCTGCAGTCGACCTGGGCCAGGTTTGCATAGATATTGTCCATCATGTTTTTTTTTTCGAAATGTGGCCTCTGCATCAATTGATGCACACAGCCTTTTATTGCAGCGTTTAAAAAGTCTCAAACCATAAGAGTACAAAATCTGGAATTACATACTCATGGATCACTTAAAGTGGCTAAAAAAAATTAGCCACCTAAACCAGAAAAAGAGCACAGGCTTAAGCAACATGTATCCTTTTAGCATGCCGCCACCCAGCCTGATTGTAGAAAGCCAAAGCGACCGTCTCCAACCGGATGCATCCAATATCCATAGGCGGCCGCTGGTCCTCTGGTAGAAGATAGGATCACATATGAATCAAGTGTGTACCTCTGCGAATAACCTGCAAGAAATTGATAGTGCCAAATCTGTTAAAAACGAGGTTGTTCCTCGCATTCCATAAAGACCATAGCAACGCACAAATGCCAATACGGATTTTAGCTTTATCATTCTTTCCCATCCCATTAAGCCAATTTCCGAACATGTTTGTTATGTTGGCCGGAGGTGGCAGGTTAAAAGTGAACTCAACAATTCTCCAAACAAGACGAGTAAAGGGACAAGCGATAAACAAGTGATGTATGGATTCTGGCGAATCACAGAAAACACATTTCTTACAACCATTCCATTTTCGCTTAGCTAAATTATCTTTTGTTAGTAAAACCTTTATGTAAAGAAACCACATAAAAATCTTAATTTTTAGTGGTACCTTTAGTTTCCATAAGTATCGTCGCGGGAAAGGAGTAGTCACATTCAACAAATTTTCATACATTGATTTGACCGTAAATGAACCAGATGCAGTCAATTTCCATTTAAAATAGTCATGTTCGTTCGAGAGGCTAACTCCCATCAAACGCTGAACTAAATGTAACTATCTATCCCATGTATTTCCTGTTAATGATCTTCAGAACTCGATATTTAGAGGTGTGTTGGCTAAAACTTGTGCAACTGAAACGTTTTTCCGCCGCACAAAGTTATAGAGAGAGGGATATTGTTGCGCCAGTGGCGTATCACCTAGCCAACTATCCTCCCAGAACCGGGTTCTCAACCCGTTCCCAACAAAAAAAGATCCTTTTTGAAAGAATTCATCCTTGATTCTCATAAGCCCTTTCCAAAAAGGAGAATCCGTGGGTTTTACCTTTACTTGGGAAAGCGTTTTATTCCTACGGTATTTATTGCGCAGCAGCTCTTGCCACATGCCCTCTTCATTTAAAAGTTTGAAAAGCTATTTGCTGAGCAAACATTTATTTTTAAGTTCCAACACCTCTACCCTGAGACCTTCCTGGTCCTTGGGGCGACAAATAATATTACACTTTGTTAACCGATACTTTTTTTTTCATCAATTTTCCAAAAAAAGGAAGAGTGATAAAAATATAATCTCTTCCTAACCCCTTTAGGTATCTCAAGGAAGGATAACATGAACATCGATAAACTAGTGAGTACAGAATTGATAAGAATAAGCCTGTCTCCGTATGGGAAAAACTTTCCTTGCCAGCACCCAAACTTTCGTTCAAAGCGGTCTTCTACTGGCTTCCACTCACTATTAAGGAGTCTTCTGTAATGGATTGGTATACCGAGGTATCTAAAAGGTAGCGAACCACTTTCACAACCAAAAATCTGTTTATAGTAGTTTTCTTCCTCCTTTGCCTTTCCAAAAAAAATATCTCACTTTTGTGGAAGTTAATTTTTAGACCAGACAGTTGTTCAAATAAACATAAGATCAATTTCATATTGACTGCTTTGTCAAAATCATGTTCCAAGAATAGAATCGTGTCGTCTGCGTATTGCAAAATGGATATACCTCCCTCGACTAGATGAGGAACAAGTCCATCAATCTGGCCAACTTTTTTTGCCCTAGCAATAAGAATAGCTAACATGTCTGCCACAATATTAAACAGGACCGGAGACAGAGGATCTCCTTGTCGCAGTCCTTTTCTAGTTTGAAAATAGTGGTCAATGTCGTCATTGACCCTTATTCCAACACTACCCCCTTGGACAAAACGTGCAATCATATCACACCAATCTTGTCCAAAACCTTTCATTTGCATCGTTTGTTGTAAAAAGGGCCATTTAACCTTGTCATAGGCCTTTTCAAAGTCGATCTTGAAAAGAACCCCATCCAATTTCTTCCTATGAAGTTCATGGATAGTCTCATGTAAGATAACTACACCTTCTAAAATATTTCGCCAGGGCATAAAGGCCGTTTGTGTGGGTCTAATAACATTTTCAGCAATTGATGTGACCCTGATGGTTCCAACTTTAGTGAATATTTTGAAGCTCACGTTAAGTAAACATATAGATCTGTATTGTTGTATTTGCACTGCATTTTCCTTTTTTGGTAGCAAAGTTATGACACCAAAATTCAGTTTGTACAAAGGGAGCTCTCCCCTTCTAAATTGTACAACCAAAACCATAAGATCCGCCTTAATAATATCCCAAAAAGTTTGATAAAACTCAGCAGGAAACCCGTCTGGTCCTGGAGCTTTATTAAGTTTCATATGGAAAATAGCGTCATGAACCTCTTTCTCTGTAAACTCAGCCGTGAGAATATCATTCTCCTCCGGTGATAATTGAGGTATATCATTAATCCTAGTCTCATCCAAAGAGAAGTTGTTTGGAAACGGTTCTCCAAACAATCTCTTGTAATACTCCGTTATATAAACTTTTAAATTCTCATCCCCTACAACAGTCCCCTCGCCTTGTTCTAACTGAAATATTTTCTTTTTCCGGTGCTTGCCATTTGCTATTAAGTGGAAATATTTTGTGTTGTTTCCCCCTTCTTGAACATGCTTAACTTTAGCGCGTTGGGATGTATTATTATGTAACATGAATACCATTACTGAAAGCGTTATTGGGAATTTGGAGGGAGTACATGACAGTCCTGACTATAGTTTCTCCAACTTATAGTGTATATGGTAGCATCATATATGATCTCTCTCCTCTGGCTTGCAGATTGAAGGTTCCTTTATACAAGGAATTGGTTTCTTCATATATGAAGAACACGCGATAAATAATGATGGCCTTGTTGTGAGTGACAGCACATGGGACTATAAGATACCAAGTGTGGATACCATCCCAAAGAAATTCAATGCCGAGGTGCTGAATACTGGATACCACAAGAACCGTGTGCTTTCTTCCAAAGGTAGAATCTGATTCTTTTAAGGCAAAATGGATATGTGAATTTTTAGCCGGTGGAAATTGTCGTTTGTTCAAGTAACTTAACTACTTCTTCCGCCAGCTTCTGGGGAACCTGCCGTAGTTCTTGCATCATCAGTCCATTGTGCAGTGAGAGAAGCCATCCGAGCAGCAAGACAGGAGTTCGGAAGCTCAACGGGCACATTCCAACTCGATGTCCCTGCACCAATGACAGTGGTGAAGGAACTATGCGGTTTGGATATGGTGGAGAAGTACTTGGAAAATCAATCTGCAAACCATTTTGCAGCTGGAGCATAATATATAGGAGACTGATGTTGTGAGGCTGCAAAGGGGGTGTGATCATATTGTATTCGGTGTGATTATATACTTAAATGTTCAAGATGTTTACAGTATTTGGTGTTGTGCCTGCACAGTTGTCTAATAATTCTGGGTTGAGATTTGTATTCATAAATCCTGATCGAACCAGCCAAAGGAATGTAAAAACTGCAAGTTATATACCTATACAGTTGCAGTAATTCTGCATGAATTCTGTTGCTAGGACCTACGCCATATGGTAACAATTTGAAATAATATGATTTTCTAAAATTCCTGTGGAGCTTCTGTGAATCAACCATGCATTACCCAGCTGTGAGATCTTGTAGTTGTAGACCACAAAGCCGCAAAAGGAACTATGGAGTTGATGTCATAGTGAGCCTGTTTAGAAAGTTGAAGGGACTATGTATATTCCAAATTTAGGCCAAGGGGACTTCAACCAGATTGTGGTATTAATTATACATGACTCACACAATTTCGTCTCGCTCCCACTAGTTGGTGCGAGGCCACACCGTCCTCTACACGCTGGCCTTGCCTCCTACTCCTACAAACCATCATGTCTTACATCGAAGAGTAAGCACAACTTGGTCATAATTATGGTTCCAACCATGAACTTAAAAATGTAGGTGACATCAAGATTCAGTCAGATTCTACGATATTACCTACCATGATCTTAAAAATGTAGGTTCCATCCAGATTCATGCGAGTCAATTTTGATCGTATATTCATAGAATTGCATGGTAGAATCACTTATAATCGCAAGAATTAAAGAAGTTATGTACTAAAGCTAAAGATGGATCTTTTACAAGTATTCTAAAGCTAAGGATGACTTGTCAATGATAATATAAATTTTAGCTCCCCCGTCGGGAAAGAGTCGTTCTCGACTCTTGAGTATCTTCAACTCCATGAAATGGCGAAAAGTCCGTTACATTGAAAGTGTTGCTCACAAGGTACTTGGACATTGGTATGTCGATGACGTAGACGTTGGTGTTGATTCGCTTGAGGACCTTGAAGGGACCATCACCACAAGGCTTGAGCTTGGAATCTCGTTCTTGAGGGAACCTATCCTTGAGTAGGTGTCTCCATATGAGGTCGCGTTCTTTAAAGATCATTTTTTCTTGTGTTTGTTGAGATTGCTTGAAGAAAAACTTGTTGCTCGATTGTATCTCTTGTCTTTTCATGAAGTTTCTTCATTTGTTCGGCTCATTTGTCAACGTCCATGTTGACACACTCATGTAGAGGAAGTGGTAAGATGACAATCTCGGTTTAACCATCGGTTTGAGGATGCGAGGTGGATGAGAAAATCAACTTGACGCCGAGCTTGGTCATTACTGCCTTTAAAAGATAGCTTGTGATCTGCAAAAGAAACTATGAAATTGATGTCATAGTGATCCTGTTTAGAAAGTAGAAGGGACTATGTATATTATACGGCCCCAAATTTAGGCCAAAGGGGGCTTCAACCAAATTGGTGTATTAATTATACACGACTTTGACAATTTCGTCTAGTATGCAAGTCGGTATATTGTGTGAGGTCACGCCCACCTCTGCACACTGGCCTTGCCTCGTACTCCTACAAACCATCGCATCTTCCATTAAAGAGTAAGCACAACTTAGCCATAAATGTGGTTCCAAAGCTGATCAGAGTTCCAGGCCAATTAATATTACGTATCATAATCTTAAAAATGTAGGTTCCATCTAGATTCATGCAAGTCAGTTTTGATCATATATTCGTAAAATTGCACGATAGAATTGCTTATAATCGCAAGAATATAAAAATTTATGTACTAAAGCTAAAGATGAACTAAGCACCTTGGTTCATATGCGTAGGATGATTTTTTTTTCCCTATCGTATTTCTACATATATGAATGGCATTGTTGGGGATTGCCTTCCTAATGGTACATGTGTGTTGCCGCGTAAGCCTACCGTGTACACGGTACTTCCATGCTTGTACTAGCTATATTTGCACAAGACTTCCATATATGTAGAACTTATGAATAAAGAGCAAATATGCTTTGCTCTAACTTAGACTGCCGCGCTTTGATCGCCAAGCCGCGACCCAAAATCTAGTATTGCGTAGAAAGGGGGAGAGATACCAAATCACACTGCTTCCCAGATGGTCACTCTATCCCTTTTGCCTCTGACTTACCTAAATAGAAAGTTAACTGCATTTGCTATACACCTCCGTTCGAAAAAGTATGGCATAAATTTGTCTAAATACGTATATATCTAGCTAGCAATAGATACGTGTGAATCTAGACAAATCTGCAGCATCAAATTCGAGAAAAGAGAGAGAGTATGGTGAATCATTATCCCGGCAACAGAAAATGTGGGGAGCTAGCTAGCTTTCGTGTGTGATCGAATTGCATCCGTACTGGAGACTTGAGCGGTGCACCTATAGCTATCAGATCGCGCCCGTAACGGGTGCTGTCTCGATCGGCGACGGTGGCTTTCGTCTGCACGCACGCGCTGATGCAGCTGAGAACGCGAGTACGCAACGATCCAGCATTTAACTCCCGATCGAGATAGCTACGCTGCTCGAGTTCACCCGTCCACTACGCTGCTCGAGTTCATCCGCACAAGGACGCCATTCACCGGGACAAAGCTCGGCTGCGGCGAAGGTACGTTCCTATAGATATATACGCGAGCTGCATATTTGCTGCTAGCCTAACTCTCCGGTTTGCTAACTGCACTCCGGCCCTCCGGGAAGCAGGCAGATTCATATGTTTTCGTATGTTTGGGAAGACCACGGTGTAGCTACGAAAAGGCCCCACCTATGGCTTGCTATGCATTATATTTTTTTTTCTGATTTGCTAATTCTCAGGTGCGTGAAAACTTGTTATCACATCTTTCATCATTGGATCTACGTCGTGATTCGTACGTTCCAAGAGTTGCACATGGGTCATAACTGAAATGTTTTTATATGTTTGGCAAGAGACCACGGTCTAGCTACGAAAAGGCCCCTCCTATGGTCGCTTGCCTATGCATTATAGTATTTTTTTAGATTTGCTAATTCTTAGACACATGAAAACTTGTTAAATCTCAGTCGCATCTTTCATCATTGGATCTACGCCGCGATTCGTATGTTCCGAGAGTTGCACTTGAGTCATAACTGAGAAAAATGTTCATCCAGCACAATTTTTTTGTTCACGCGATACAATTTTTTTCATGTGTATTTTTCTTTGTTCATGAGATAAAACTGTTCATATGTCATAATTAGTAGGATGATGTCTAGGCACGCCCTCACCATTAGATCTACCGCATGATTCATGCGATCTGAGAGTTGCATGTGAGTTGCAACCGAGAAATATGTTCACACTACACAAAAAATTGTTCTCGTGGTACAATTTTTTTGCTTATGTGGTATAATTTTTTTAGCTAGCATACAATTTTTCTGTTAATGAGGTTAAATTTTGTTTATGTGTCACGAATAGTAGGATGACATGAGCCAACTAAGATTTAACTAAGAGTGAATTCCACTTTTTACCCTACAATTGTGCATTTGTGATACACCTTATCCCATTTAGTGGAACTTCTACCGAAATATCCCATCTAGTAGACTTTGAACACGGTTTTACACCAATTCACCACTTTGCTTGTTTTTGTTAGATAGGGCTGGCATGCTAAGTTGATGTCGGGTGACAAAACGTGTAAAGATCGGAGGGTGATATCGATGATTATGTACAGATTCCTCTTATCCATCGGTTACATTTCACCTCATTTTCTTCATATATATTTTTTAAACACAGCTAGTCATCTCACACCTTGTCCAGTGGACATGCATAGAAAAAACTACGCTCTAAAATATCTAAAATGGGTAATCTACATGATTTTTCACTCGAGGGGTAATTAGAGCCACAAATACATAAACAGGAGCTAAACAGTGGGATTCACTCTTTATCTAAATCTCAGGGGGAGTAGTAGGGACAGCTTTTGAGAGCCAAACACGGGTTTTTGACAGCGAAAGCACTGTTTGGGCACATCAACTTTGGCCAAATAGAGTAGTAGCTAAGGCCGTAGCTATGCCTTCTTTCTGTGGTGATACGATATGCTGCGTACGTGGGGATAGAGATGCTGCATGTGATCTTCCTCATTTTCAAAGAAAAAAATGAGGTCGTCTTTTCCAAAGATCATTTTTTTTCTTACATGCCATGACTAGCGCTTTGATCGCCAAGCCGCTACCCAAAATCTAGTATTGCGTAGAAAGGGGGAGAAGTACCAAATCACACGGCTTCCCATATGTCACTCTATCCCTTTTGCCGCTGAGTTACCTAAATAGAAAGTTAACTGCATTTGCTGTACACCTCCGTTCAAAAAAAGTATGGCATAAATTTGTCTAAATACGCATATATCTAGCAACATGTGAATCTAGACAAATCTGCAGTATCAAGTCCAGGAGAGAGACTATGGTGCAACAGAAAATGTGGGGAGCTTTCCGTATGTGATCGAATTGCATCCGTACCAGATCGCGCCGGTACGTGCTGTCTCGATCTGCGACGTGCCGACGGTGGCTTTCCTCTCGCGTCGGGCTAGCACGCACGCACGCACGCGCCGAGGCGGAGAATGCGAGTACAGTAGTACGCAACGATCCAGCATTTAACTCCCGATCGAGATAGCTAGCAGCTCGCCACCACCACACTCTCTATATATTTAGCAGTCTGACGATCAGCTCATCCATCCACCAACCACGTTAAATAAATAGCGCGGGATCGAGCTAGAGAACTTGGACCTGGGGCGCGCGGGGCGATTGATCTGTAGCGGCGAGGGAGATGAAGCTGGAGAAGGTGGTTTTCGCGCTGAACGGGCGGCGGTACGAGCTGGCCGGCGGCGAGGTTCACCCGTCCACTACGCTGCTCGAGTTCATCCGGACAAGGACGCCATTCACGGGGACTAAGCTCGGCTGCGGCGAAGGTACGTTCCTATAGATATATACGCGAGCTGCATATTTGCTGCTAGCTCCTCGGTCGTGGCGTTTGCTACCAGCTAGCCTAGCTCTCCGGCCGGGAAGCAGCAGATTCAAATGTTTTCATATGTTTGGCAAGAGACCACGGTGTAGCTACGAAAAGGCCCTTCCTATGGTTGCTTGCCTATGCATTTTTTTCTTCAGATTTGCTAATTCTCATATGCATGAAAACTTGTTAAATCTCAGTCAGCATATTTCATCACTAGATCTACATCGCGATTCCTACGTTCCAAGAGTTGCGCATGGGTCATAACTGAGAAAAAGTTCATCCAGCACAATTTTTTTGTTCATGTGATACAAATTTTTTTGTTCACCTGTAAATATTTTCGTTCATGAGATAAAACTGTTCATATGTCATAATTAGCAGGATGACGTCTAGGCATGCCCTCACCATTAGATCTGCCTCATGATTCATCTGAGAGTTGCATGTGAGTTGCAACTGATAAATATGTTCACACTACACAAACTTTTTGTTCACGTGGTACAATTTTTTGTTTATGTGGTATAACTTTTTTAGTTAACATACAATTTTTTTGTTAATGAGGTTAAATTTTGTTTATGTGTCACGAATAGTAGGACGACGTGAGCCAACTAAGATTTAACTAAGAGAGAATTCCACTTTTTATCCTACAATTGTGCATTTGTGACACACCTTACCCCCATTTAGTGGAACTTCTACTGAAATATCCCATCTAGTAGACTTTGAACACGGTTTTACACCAATTCATCACTTTGCTTGTTTTTGTTAGATAGGACTAGCATGCTACGTCGATGTCGGGTGACAAAATGTGTAAAGATCGGAGGGTGATATCGATGATTATGTACAGATTCCTCTTATCCATCGGTTACATTTCACCACATTTTCTTCATATTTTTTTGAACACAACTAGTCATCTCACACCTTGTCTAGTGGACATGCATAGAAAAAACTACGCTCTAAAACATCTAAAATGGGTAAACTAGATGAATTTGCACTCGAAGGGATAATTAGAATCACAAATGCATAAATAGGAGGTAAACAGTGGGATTCACTCTTTAACTAAATCTCAGGGGGGGATAGTAGGGACAGCTAGCTTTTGCGAGCCAAACACGGGTTTTTGACAGCGAAAGCACTGTTTGGGCACATCAACTTTTGGCCAAATAGAGATAGGGACATGCCGTGCTGCAGGCCAGGCCGTAGCTATGCCTTCTTTGCGTGGTGATATCGTGGCGATCGATAGAGATGCTGCATCTGATCTTCCTTTCACGTTTCCATTTTTCACCCCCACGCATTTAATTCGATTAGCTAGGCCACGCTAGATCTGGCTTTCCACAAATTCTCATATGTCCCCGTCGAAAGTTGTAACTGTACACTGTACTAACAAAAACACTGCTTTCACTGGGCTATACTAGCTACTACTAGTACAGTATTGCTATTACTAGGTTGATTGGGAAGATATATAGCACATCTCTTTCTTAAACTAGTTGATGTCCTGTGTGAGCACGTTTCTTTAAAGACCACACAATAAAATACTATGGAGGAAACCACGATGCTAGAAATACTCATTCTTCTTTGGATAACCGACGTGGCTCCATCAGGGAAGAGAAAAGTAATTTTTCTTTCAATTAGTTGTGTAAGAACAAATATACAATAAGAGAATAATAATATAACAAGATGAAACTCCCGTAAACTTTTTTAATTAGTCATGTGTGCGGCTTTGTCTACATATGATGTGTGTAGACGTGTTTTAGTATCTAAATACATGTCTATTTAGACGGAACCATGTTCCTTATTCTGAGATGAGGAGTAGATAATAACGGAAAAAGAGCTGAGATGACATATGGTCCTGTTGAGGATTTTGTCTGTCATCTTCTCTTTTTTTTAGAGATATCAGTTTGAGTGACCACAAATTTAAGCCGTAATTTTTTCTTTTTGGTTTATTGGGTCCGTGTTCTGCTATACCGGTGTATCCAAAACCATGTCTAGCATTGCGGTTCAAACAAACGATGCCTTTTGATCCGACTAGACATGAAGGCAGCCGGAACACAGCCACTCAATTCAAACATACCGACTCGTTTGAATCGACCCATTTTCTAGCCTAAATTTGTGGTTACGAATGCATCCAGTCAAACTCGTCGACATGTCCTTCAAGGGCCGTATGTAAATCACCCAAACCATTCAATGCTGCATGCGTCGCCATTAATAAAGGTTGCATGACCGCTTGACTCATGCGTCGCCATTAATATCGGCCACTCGACCTCTGGGCCGGCATCAATGGCATGGCCGCTTGACCTTTTAAGTAGATCACTCGTGTCCATCTTTCCCACACGTCTTCCATTGTCACTTCGAGCCACTCTTACTTTCCCACACCGCAACACCGATAGTCATGGTCCATGGCATAGGATTAGGGCCCCCGGCTATAGGGACAACCTCCCAGACCGAGAGCGAGGCTGACGTTGAGGTCGTCGTGCATCTTCGTCTCCGTTGTCACACATATTGCCATCTCCATCCTTGTTGTTGTCGCTGTTGGATTATTAGGCATAATTTTCACAATTAATTTCAGAATATAAATCATGACAAAACCAGCTACTAGCTCATGTAACTCGAACATACTGGATGTACTAAATAACAGGATGATCGGAAACAAACAACAGCTTAACATGTACTCGCAGAACATGATGAATAACCAAACAGAAGCACGTAGCACGTACCGTTCGGTTGTCGTAGTAGAAACTTTGGGAAAGACTGATCGAAGCAGATGGCGACGAAGGCCGCCTGGCTTGGATGGAAGACGACCCGTGATGAAGAACTCGAGCAGTCGCGCGGAGCGCTTCCCAAAAACCTTATTTTCCCTCTCCCGTACAGGATCACAAGAGCGAGTGGTCCCAGAGACCTGATCTCTCGTCCGCTGTTGCACGCCGGCAAGCGGGATGGAGTATACTACGGTAACGGCGCAAGTAGAAAGAATGGCAAAACCCTAGATTAGTTTTTGGTAGTCTTGTAGCGGTAGCCGCGCAGGACTACTCGGCGAGATCCCCGCAACCCGTGGCGCACGCGCGCGCGTCGTGTCGTGACGAGCGGGCGGGCGGGCGGGCGAGCGGGCGTGCGAGCGGCGGCGTCGTTAGAGGAGGAGCGCGCGCGTGTATCTCTCTTATTTTCACTCACTTACAAAGTGGTGCAACACTCCACCTTATAAGGTGGTGCAACTCTCCTCCAACTTTTCATGTGAAACTAAACTTGAGCTCCCACTCCACTTTCATGTGAGCTGCCACAAACATGGGCCCAAACACATATGGGCTGCCACAAATTTGGGCTTTGAGATTTAGGGAAAATCTGAAATACACATGGGCCTAAATGAATTGGCCCATTATTTCTAACAATCCCCAACCAGATCTCAAATGCCCATTTGAAGATTTGACAATCCTCGCTACTTGTTTATATACCAGTGTTTCAGCAGAGACTGTTAAGTTGAACTTCCGCCTAGAATCTTGAACTACGTCTATCAACAACTTGAACAATGGACGAACCTTAAATTGCAAGTTTGGTGCCAACAGATTTCACTCAAAATCATAACTAGTACCTGGCTGCCAATAGCCTACCCCGCGGGTTGGAGCATATGTGTCATACTCCCTGGTCTTTTCATGAGTTTACTAGAGATCACCCAAATCTCATAGACCGTGACGTTTACAGTCGAGCTCGTATATGTGTGTTCTTTCAAGAATGCCCTGTAGGACGGCGTCTTTGCTAATTAAAGCCAACAGAAACACATTAAGGCATGTTGCCAACCTGCCTTACAGATTATGAAAGTTGTGCATCTTCACATAGAGAAGGTTATAAAGTACTCTCCTCTGTCAAACCACTAGCTCGTTCTTCCCAGGTCCTAATTCACGGGATCTCCGATCACATAGGTTGGGTTATCACTAAGGTGTGACATCCATGGGTCTCAACCCCATCTACCGCGATGCACTTTCTATCACATTTTGTGATAGTCCCTTTGTAAAGGGATCTGCTAGGTTTTTGTCTGTTTGAATATACGTAACAGTTCTTACTCCGGAGTTTCTCAATTTTCTGACAGATTTCAAACGTCTCTTCACGTGTCTTGATGACTTCGCGTTATCCTTAGAATTGTTCACTTTGACAATAACAGTTTGGTTGTCACAATTCAAAAGGATTGCCGGCACAGGTTTCTCAACCACCGGCAAGTACATCAAGAGCTCACGCAGCCATTCTGACTCAACAGTGGCTGTGTCTAAAGCAGTGAGTTCTACTTCCATAGTTGACCTCGTTAATATGGTTTGTCTATGAGATCTCCATGACACTGCGCCACCTCCAAAGGTAAACACATACCCGCTCGTGGTGTAGAGTTCATCAATGTCAGAGATCCAATTCGAATCACTATATCCTTCAAGTACAACATGGTTTCCTGAATAGTGAATCCCATAGCTCATTGTACCACATAGATAGTGCATGACCCTTTAAAGTGCATGCCAATGATCAATACCCGGGTTAGACATGAACCTACTCAACTTGCTCACAGCAAAAGATATATCGGGTCTTGTAGCGCTTGCTAAGTACATGAGAGAACCAACAACTTGTGAATATTTTAGCTGATATGTTGGTTCCTTCTTATTCTTTCGTAATGTCAAACTGGGATCATAAGGTGTTGGAGAAGTCTTGCCATCATTAAAGCCAAATCGGCTCAATACCTTCTCAACATAATGATATTGCGTTAGAGTAATCCCATTCTCGTTCTTAATAAGCTTTATGTTCAGAATGACATCAGCCTCTCCCAGATCTTTCATATCAAAATTCTTTGACAGGAAAGACTTGACTTCATTTATCACTTTCATGTTTGTACCAAAGATCATAATGTCATCCACGTACAAACATAATATAAAGCTATCGCCCCCACCATGGCGATAGTAGACACACCTATCAGCCTCATTAATGACAAAGCCAACAAAAAGTAGAGTTCTGTCAAACTTCTCATGACATTGCTTAGGTGCTTGTTTCAGGCCATATAAAGATTTTAATAACTTACACACATTTTTCTCTTCACCTTTTACCACAAACCCATCCGACTTATCCATATAGATCTCCTCTTCCAACTCTCCATTAAGGAAAATTGTCTTTACGTCCATTTGATGAACTAGAAGACCATAAGAGGCAGCCAGGGATAGTAGTACTCGAATGGTGGCCAGTCTAGCGACATGTGAATAGATGTTGAAGTAATATTCACCTTCTTTCTATGTGTAGCCCTTAGATACAAGACACGCCTTGTACTTCTCAATAGTACCATCAGGCCTTAGCTTCTTCTTGAACACCCACTTACATCCCACAGGTTTACAACCATAGGGTCGTTCTGATAATTCCCAAGTTCCATTAGAAAGAATCGAGTCCATCTCATTTTGGACAGCTTCTTTCCAATCATCTGCATCAGGAGATGCATATGCCTCAGTAATGGATCTGGGAGTATCATCCACAAGGTACACGATGAAGTCATTGCCAAAGGATTTTGCAACCCTCTGTCTCTTACTCCTCGTGAGAGGTTCATCGTCATCCTTCTCAAGAAATTCCTCATGTGGTTGTTCAGAATTCTCAATAGATGCACTAGATTCAGGAAGTATTTCAGAAGAAATCCTACCAATGCTATGCATATATTTCATAGGAAAAATATTTTCAAAGAATATTACATCACGAGATTCCATTATAGTATCAACATGCATATCAGGCACCTCAGATTTAACCATTAGAAATCTATAGCCTACACTCCCTGGAGCATATCCTAAAAAGATACAATTCACTGTCTTGGGTCCGAGCTTGCGTTTCTTGGTAATCGGTATGTTGACCTTCGCCAAACACCCCCAAGTGCGCAAATACGAAAGTGATGGTTTTCTCCCAACCAACTCCTCATAAGGGGTCTTTTCTTTATTCTTATTAGGAACTCTATTCAGGACATGACATGAAGTCAACAAAGCCTCCCCCACCATGCCTTTGATAAACCAGCAGTGGCTAACATGGAATTCACCAAGTCAGTCAGCGTGCGATTTTTCCTCTCGATAACCCCGTTTGATTGGGGCGAGTAGGGAGGCGTACTCTCATGAATAATTCCGTGTTTCTGACAGAATTCGTCAAATATTTTGGGAAAATACTCACCACCACGATCCGACCTAAGACGCTTGATCTTTCTCTCTAGTTGATTTTCAACTTCGGCCTTATAGATTTTAAAGTAGTCTAAAGCCTCATATTTATTTTGCAACAAGTAAACATAGAAAAATTTAGTAGCATCATCTATCAACGTCAAGAAATATCTTGTTTCACCTTTTGTCAACACACCATTCCTCTCGCATAGATCAGAATGTATGAGTTCTAGAGGTGCCAAGTTTCTCTCCTCAGCAGCCTTGTGAGGCTTTCGAGGTTGCTTTGATTAACTCTGGCACTTAGAACCTTTGGCAATAGTGAAATTCGGAATTAAACTCATACTGGACATCCGAGATATCAAACCAAAATTAATTTGACATAAACGAGAATGCCAAATACTGGTATCATCATTAACACCACCACAAATATGATTCACGGATTTATTATAAAACTCTAAAAGTGAAAACCGGAACAAGCCTCCGAACTCATAACCTTTACCAATAAATTGTCCATGTTTCGAAACAACGACTTTATTAGACTCTAAGACAACCTTAAACCCATCTCTGCAAAGAAGGGAACCACTAACGAGATTCTTGTTCATAGTAGGGACATGCTGCACGTTTCTCAGCTGCACGATCTTTTCGGAAGTAAACTTCAGATCCACCGTGCCAACACCACGAACAGAAGCATGTGATCCATTCCCCATTAGGACAGATGAATCCCGAGCGACCTGATAAGAAGTGAACATAGAGATGTCAGCACACACATGAACATTAGCACCCATATCAAGCCACCAACACGGTGATTGAAATACTGAAAGAACAGTAAATAAATTACCATACCCATCAGTATTGCTAGCGGTCACGACGTTGACAGTCTTGGCCTTTTTCCCTCTGCGGTCTGCGCGTCCTGGACAGTCCTTGGAAAAGTGGCCGGGCTCTCCACAAGTGTAACAAGATAGTTCACTCTTGTCCCTGTTCGTCTTCTTCTTTTTGAAGGTTGTAGTCTTTATAGGCTTGTTAAATGAGGGTTTGTAGTTCCCTTTGTTCTTGCCTACAGATTTGCCTTGCTGTACAAAGTTGGCAGTAGCATGACTCTCTCCTTTCTCAGTAGTGTCCTTAGCCCGAGCCTTCTCCTCAACATCAAGGGACGCTATCAGATTTTCAACTGATATCTCCTGTCTCTTATGTTTAAGAGCTGTGGCAAAGTTCCTCCATGAAGGGGGCAACTTAGCAATAATGCAACCCGCCACAAACTTGTCGGGTAAGGTACAGTTAAGGAGTTCGAGCTCTTTGGCAATGCACTGTATCTCATGATCTTGTTGAACCACAGGAAGGTCCTTTGTCATCTTAAAATCATGAAAGTTCTCCATGATATACAGTTCACTGCCAGCATCTGCAGCACCAAACTTTGCATCCAGTGCATCCCAGAGCTCCTTCCCTTTTTATGTGCATAAACACATCACACAGACGGTCAGCAAGAATGCTCAGAATACATCCCAAAAAGACAGTATTGGCATCCTCGAACTTCTTCTGATCCTCGTCAAATATAGTTCCTTCAGGTTTGCCTTTACTGATATGGAACACTTTCATCGTGGTCAGCCAAAGCTCAGCCTTGTACTGCCATCTCTTAAAGTACACACCGGTAAACTTATCCGGCCTCAGTGCATCGGTAAAACCAACCCTTGTTAATTCAGGAAATTGCCTACAATAAGGTTTTTGGATTGTTGGATTATTAGGCATAATTTCCACAATTAATTCCAGAATATAAATCATGACAAAACCATCTACTAGCTCATGTAACTCGAACATACTAGATGTACTAAACAACAGGATGATCGGAAACAAACAGCAGCTTAACATGTACTCGCAGAACATGATAAATAACCAAACAGAAGCACGTAGCACGTACCGTTTGGTTGTCGTAGTAGAAACTTTGGGGAAGACTGATCGAAGCAGATGGCGACGAAGACGGCGGTAGGCAGCACCGCCTGACTTGGATGGAAGACGACCCATGATGAAGTACTCGAGCAGTCGCGCGAAGCGCTTCCCAAAAACCTTATTCGCCCTCTCCCGTACAGGATCACAAGGGCGGGTGGTTTCGGAGACCTGCTCTTCCGTCCGCCGGTGCACGCAGGCAAGAGGGATGGAATAGACTACGGTGACAGCGCAAGTAGAGAGGATGGCAAAACCCTAGATTGGTTTTCGATAGTCTTGTGGCGGTAGCCGCGCAGGACTTTATATAGAGAAGCTCAGGAAACCCTAACGGAGGTGAACGTGGCCGAGTCCACGTTACGCACGTTCGGGTCGGTTACAGTAGCCCACGATTCGGGAGCGACCCGAATAAGCTAACTGTTTGACGCTTTTGTCAAAATCTCACAGTTTTCCTAAGCAGCAAAATAAATCTCGGCTAGATTCCCACAACCAGCGGCGCGCGCGCGTCGAGACGAGCAGGCGGGCGGGCGGGCGGGCATGTGAGCAACGACGGCGGCGTCGGAGGAGGAGCGCGCGCATGTATCTCTCTTATTGCCACTTGCTTACAAAGTGGTGCAACACTCCACCTTATAAGGTGGTGCAACTCTCCTCCAACTTTCTATGTGGGACTAAACTTGAGCTCCGACTCCACTTCCATGTGAGCTGCCACAAACATGTGCCCAAACACATATGGGCTGCCACAAATTTAGGCTTTAAGATTTAGGAAAAATCTAAAATACACATGGGCTTAAATGAATTGGCTCATTATTTCTAACAGTCGCTACGGTCATTCACCAGGGACTTTTCAATTTCGAGTTTGTTGTGCCCATCCACTAAAACTTATGGGACAAAAAACGAATTCGTGACAAGTTTGGATGGGTGCTCTATGGACAGGAGCCCGTGAAGTCAACTTGCGGAAGACCAACGATAGGCATCCCATCTGGCACATGGAGGTTTTGTTCCAGCCAGGGGCGGACTCAGAAATGAGCCAAGCCCCGGGCTGACCCTTGTATTTGAGCATTGAACTATTTTTTTACACAAATTTTATCAACTTTTAAACAAATTCTAGTGCAGTTTTGACCATACGCCCAGGGCTGCAGCACGGGCTGCCCTAGGTGCAGATCCGTCCCTGGTTCCAGCCCAATATCACATGTATCTCCATCATGGATGAAAACAGTTTACCCGCGCACGATCTATATCTTGTGCACTTCCTGGTCTTCAGCCATGATAGCCACGATATATTCACTGTCAAGATCCTTGATGGTACCATGTGTCACAAGCACAACAACACCGACGACGACCAGAAGGACGAGTAGACGACGATGTGGTATCATAGATAAATATCCTGGTACATAGGATTAGAAAAAATAATATCAAATAGATATGTATATAATTTTGCATTAAGGTTTTTATAGATTAATAAATATAATGAGACTATTACATAAAACCATGGTATAATATGCATGATATCAATATATAGTAGCGAAAATTTACTCCTTCCATTCTAAAAATGATGTCATAAATTCGTCGAAATTCGTAGGTATCTAGACACGTGTTAATGTATAGGTACATATGAATCTAGACAAGTATGCAACATCCTTTTCGGGACATAAGGAGTACAAGACACCGTTATTTTTTTAGTGTTTACCGAAATATACTACCCGATTGTGTCGTTGTCACGTATCGTTATAATTTTATGGCACATTTGTCCGAACACACCGCTTGGCAAAATGAGAAGTTTTGCACTTTTGCTTAGGATGACCATGTTATGCCTTGTTTTGAAAAAATGTGCCGAACTTCTCGTTTTTTGGCAAAGCGATGTGTTCTGACAAATGTAATACAAAATTATAATGGTACCTATGTAATACAAAATTATAATGGTACCTGCTAAAGACATAACCAAACTATGTGTTTTGTTGAACGAAAATAACAGGATCGTGGAGACTTTTGGGTGTGTTTGGTAGTTTGGGTCACCTCAACACGTGTTTCCCATTTCAGACATGCCCATATTAGATATGTTGTGTTTTTATATTTTGTGCGTTGTTTGGTAGTCTGTATTAGTTCAGAGATGCTCATCTCAGATGTTGTTTGGTAGGCTGTATGAGTAGAGATGCCGCTGAGTCGAACATTTTACACAAAAATCCCTAGACAAAAAAGGAAAACGCAATCGGGTCCTGTGGAGGTGCTCCAACCATGGCAGCGCGTGGATGTTGCTCATCGAGGCGGCGTGTCCTGGTGGAGGTGTCAGCCATGGCCGGCCGTGGAGGTGCCGGCCGTGGCTGGCCGTGCTCGTCATGGAGGAAGGGCAATGGCCCTCATCGAGGAGGCGGCGACGCTGCTCGTCGAGGAGGAGGTGGGCGCGCTCATCAGGAAGGATGGTGGCGAAGGTTGGCGTCATTGAAGGGTGGCGGCGGAGGCGTTCGTTCGGGATGTGGGAGAGAGCGGTTTGGGGGGAAGGGGTAAATGAGAGACGAGGTTGTGACCCCTGTGGTCTCGTGCCCAGGCGCGGGCACGCGGGGGAGTGTGTGTGTGTGTGTGGTGGTGGTGGTGGTGGTGGTGGGTGGGGGTGGGGGGGGGGGATTCGGGTGAGTCCAGTCCTGCCCGCCCGATAGAGAAGCTCCCGAATCGCTAAAAATCTTGGTTGAGATGAAAATATTTCGATTGTCTCTCGAGCTCCAGTGCTCCTGTTATTTTATAAATTCGAAAATCATATTTGCGAGTTTAAAAAATGAAAAAAATCCAACACAAACCGTAGAATATCAATTTTAGTAGTACCTTTTTCTTGAACCACATAAAAATGACAAAAATCTAGATCTGTGCATACATATTTTCAAATCTCTTTTTTATCAGATTTTTTATTTTTGTGTAGTCCACGACATAAAAAATCGCTTCAGAAATTTGCATGCTTGTGTGATACAACATAGACTAGGTCTACAAATACTAGCTGAATACCCGTGCGTTGCCACGGTTCATAATTTTGTTTAGTGCATATGCATGTCAAAGTTCCATCAAGCTATTAGACGGAGGTTATACACATCAAATAGATCCAGAAGTTATAAAAAATATAGGAAAGATGGATACCCGATGTGTCGACGACAAACAGTCCTAACGGAGTCCTGGATGCCCATGGCGGCGAAGTCCTTCCCCATCGCGAGCACCACGCAACGTGACCCCGAGCATAGCTCGATTCCCTTCCCCCGCCGCCAGGAGCACCCCTGGTTGGTTCTCTTCTCCTCGATCCTCAGCGTCGCCACAACGGCCTCCCTGGCGCAGCTGTGGGGCGCGTGGAGGAGCACCAAGGCGCCATGGAAGAAGTAAGGATCCCGCCTGGCGCCGCCGTCGGATGCAGGGGCGCGTGGCCGCGTGGTGTAGGAGAACCAGGGGAGTACATCGAGTAGGTGAGGTGGTGCTCTCCTGGGATTTGGATCGGGACTGGAAGTAGAAGATAGGCCCTCCAGGTCCCCTCCAGCCAAGAGAACCAAGACCGGGTCGGGCGGACCTTTCTTTTTTCTTTTTTCGATTCGAATCCTTCACTCGGGGTGGCGTCGGTGGGAAAGCGTAATCTTGGCTGACGGAAACGTATCGAACCAACCTACCTCTAGAGAAATTAGTAGATGGATTTTCAGATTTTTAAACTTTTGATTTATCATTTTTAAAAATTTGAAGGGAACACTATAGCTAAGAAGACAAAAACACTTTCCCGGATCCCACCAATATGACCATCCTATTTCTCGAGAGAAAAAGAGCTCACGATTTTGACTCTATCCTCCCCGAGCCCAACGACCTAGCAGGCCACAACGAGGGCCCCCTGCTGCCACTGCCACCGTAACCCCTGCTCGCGCCGCGTCCACGTCCCTCCGCCGCCGCTACTCCCAGTCATTCGCGCAGGCGCAGTCTCCAGCACTCACCGCCGCCATCCGCAGCCTTTCCTCTCACCTTCTTAATAATGGGGATTGGGGAGGGATGCGGCGTCTCTGATGCCAAAAGGCGATTCAGGTCGTCTATCTCGCCGGTGTACAGACTACAGAGCAGATAGTTGGAGGACAGAGGCAAAAATTGGGTGGATGGCTGGAGGCGGCGGCCGGCGGTTGACTTGGGAGGAGCAGTGGCAGCCCCGCGTTCCCCAGCCTGTGAAATAGTCTCTACCTGGTTCATCCAACGAGCCTGCGAGATGCCGGTGAGCTCGCCGAATCTCAACGCCACCAATCCTGCTAGAACCATCACAACCACCTGACCCCTGTACGAGGCCCATGTTATTCTCAATTCTTTACTGTAGATGCCAAATCCATTACTCTTCACATTCATAGGAAATTAGGAATAACCTGATGTGCTGTGTTAAAATTATGGTGATGTTCACAGAGGAGAAAAATTGGATATGTTTCTTCAGTTCTTTCAGTTTGACGAGCTCCTCAACATCTATGATGATAATAGGAACTATGCCGCGTTCTTCTTATAGAAAAGAGGCGGATATAGCATGTTATAACTGATTCATATTATCATGCTCTATTGCAGGTGGATGTGGAGCTTGTGTAGTCCTTATAGCAAAATATAATCCAACAAAAGATGAAGTGACTGAGTTTACTGCAAGTTCATGCTTGACACTGGTTTACAATATAAATTTCTATTCAATTATCACCACTGAAGGTCTCGGAAATACAGAAGATGGTCTTCATGCTATTCAGGAAAGAATGTCCGGGTTCCATGCTTCTCAATGTGGTTTCTGCACTCCTGGCATGTGCATGTCCATTTTCACATCTCTTGCCAATGCTGACAAATCCAAGAAGCCTGAGCCACCAAATGGGTTCTCAAAGTTAACTGTATCTGAAGCAGAAAGGGCCTTCTCAGGCAACTTGTGTCGATGCACCGGTTACCGACCAATAGTTGATGCCTGCAAAAGTTTTGCTTCAGATGTCGACTTGGAGGATTTGGGTCTTAATATATTCTGGAAGAAAGGCGATAAGCATGCTGATGTTAGCAAACTGCCAACTTATACTCTTGGTGGAGGAGTCTGCACTTTCCCGGACTTTTTAAAATCTGAGATCAAATCTTCGCTTGTTCACCTGGATGTTTTGAATGTTACGGTCTCCGGGGAGGGATGGTATCATCCTAAAAGTATAGAGCAATATTATGACTTACTAAACTCTGGCATATTTGGTGACTGTTGTGTCAAAGTTGTCGTTGGAAACACAGGTTCTGGTGTATACAAGGATCGAGACCTATATAACAAGTATATTGACATAGGTGGCATCCCAGAACTTTCAGTCATTTTAAGGAAAGATAGTGGCATTGAAATTGGAGCAGCTACACCAATTTCTAGGACCATCGAGATACTTGAGCAAGAAAGTGGATCTTTATCAGTTCAAAATGGAGGTTTAGTTTTCAGAAAACTTGCCGAGCACATGAGCAAAGTGGCTACACCGTTTGTCCGTAACACAGCAAGCCTTGGCGGAAACATAATTTTAGCTCAGAAATACCCGTTTGCCTCAGATATTGCAACAATACTTCTTGGTGCTGCTTCAACTGTTCGTCTTCAGGTTGCTTCACAAACACTAGAGGTTACTTTGGAAGAGTTCCTGGAGAAGCCTCCTCTTGATCCTAGTACTTTACTTCTGAGCATATTTATTCCACATTGGACTCCAGATTCTCAGACACAAACTAATGTGGTCTTTGAAACTTTTCGAGCAGCACCACGTCCTCTTGGCAATGCTGTTTCGTATATTAATTCTGCTTTCTTGGGACTTGTCTCCTTGAATGAACCATCTAGTGATCCTGTATTGAGTAACCTACACTTGGCTTTTGGTGCCTATGGGACAGAACATGCTATTAGAGCAACAAAAGTTGAAGAACACCTCACAGGAAAATCACTCACTCCATCTGTTGTGCTTGAAGCAGTTCATTTACTTAGAGAAACAATTGTACCAATGGAAGGAACATCACATCCTGAATACAGAGTCAGTGTGGCTGTTGGGTTTCTCTTCAGTTTCCTATCTTCAATTTCTAAAGACATCAAAGGGCCTGGGAAAACACTGAACATTAGCTCTGCTAGTTCTGTATATACCGATGAGCTCCGTAACATGCCACTCTCTTCCCGTAGAGAAGCACTTTCCGGTGATGACTATAAACCAGTTGGTGAACCAATTAAAAAGTATGGAGTTGAGCTTCAAGCTTCTGGTATGTGCTTAGCTTACATCCTCTGAATTGCTAATGAGATCTAGAAGTTCTCTTCCTCTCCAAATCATCCATTTGTTATTGTTATGTATAGATTGATACTTTCTTTTCTGTAATGCAGGGGAGGCAGTATATGTAGATGATATTCCTGCTCCAAAGAATTGCCTCTATGGAGAGTTTATTTACAGCACAAAACCTCTTGCATATGTCAAGAGTATTAAATTCAAGCCTTCTTTAGCATCGGAGAAGATCCTGACAGTTATTTCTGCGAACGATATTCCAAGTGGGGGGCAAAATATTGGATCATCGTTCTTTTTTGGGGATGAACCACTTTTTGGTGCTCCAATTGCTGAGTTTGCTGGACAAGCTCTTGGTGTCGTGGTATTTATCTTCTCTTCTTCCTAATATTCACATGACAATAAATTATGGTGTACAAAAGTGCGATTTGTAAATGTTTGCTTCAGTATTCCTTTTTGTAAAAGCATTCGTGGATGTTAAGTATGTAGTTTTGAATAACGAGGGGGCAATCTGTACTAATTAAATACCTTTATTTCACATAGGTGTTCATCTAGGGCTGCAGGCCGGTCACCCTTAGGGTACCCTCCAACCCTATTTAGTTCAAACAAGTTCATTTTATTGAACTAAATAGGGTTGGTGGGTACCCTGATGGTCACTAATGTATGCCTCTATGTTCATGCAACAATATATATATATCTCTATCGGGAGTTTTGTTTGTACAATACCCTAAGGAAACCAATAAACACCTACGAAGATTTTCTGCAGTACCAGTACAAGGCAGTACCAGTTGGTTTTTGATAGGGCTGCATGGAAATCAGCAATCCATGTTCCTGAACCTTGATTTACTTCGTTTGTTCTTTGTTCTTGTTCTTTTTTTTTACTTGCCTTTTTTCACTAGTTCTTGTTTGACTTGCACTTTTTACTGCTTTCCGCTTGACTTGCACTTTTCTCTATGGGTTTCATATCTAGCCTACCCCAACTTGATTGGGACTAAAGGCTTGGTTGTTGTTGTTGTACCAGTACAATGCACTTATCTCTGATTCTCTGTTTCTTTCATGACATTGTATAGAAATTCTGTAATAAGAAAACAGCACAAGTGGTTATGCAAAAGTATACTGAAGATGGCACGTTTTAATATAATAAGATTGTTTCAGCTTTAAACACAGAGTAATCTTGGTTAGTTAAGAACTGAAGATTTGCCCCTAACAAGAAAGCATTAGTTGGATTTTGCTTTACGGATCATAAACTTGTTACATAGTGTTGGAACTCTGTATTTCTTAAACATTGACGTCACTGAAGTTTGGACTTTACCTCAGATTGCAGAAACTCAGAGATATGCCGACTTGGCACGAAAACAGGCCGTTATTGAATATGACACAAAAGATTTGAAGCCACCAATCTTAACTGTAGAACAAGCAGTACAAAATAACAGCTATTTCAATGTTCCTCCAGAGAGGTATCCAAAACAAGTCGGTGATTTTTCCAAGGGCATGGCAGAAGCTGATCACAAGATCCTCTCGACAGAAGTATGTCCATTTCAATTTCTGTGAGATATTTTTGTAATGACATTTCACTTGCATTGCTGAAAAATTATTGAAAGAATTCATATTTTTTTAAGTAGGATGTATTTATACTTATCTATAGACTTATGATTTCAATAATCTCTATTTTTTAAGTATATATGCGTAACTATACAAACTTCTAAATTTTATTTTTGATGGTCTCTATTTTTATCTCAAATATACCTATTACTACGTTATATCAACGTATAAAGATGGCATCATATTTGAGCAAGCAGAAGCAGATATTGACCTGTGAAGAAAAAAAAAATTCCTATTAAACGGCTCTTTTAATTAATTAACTCATGGTCTAGTATGGAGTGTGTAGTCAATCTGACTATTCATTTTTTGCTTGAGGTACCATTTAATTTGCACACGAACATAGCAACTATATGAAAATTCGATTTTTTGTGACGCAAGTTTGCTGATGTTATGTACTCCCTCCGATCCATAAATCAGCGACACTTAATATGGATCGGAGGGAGCAATAAATTTTGCTCCCCGTAATGTGACTTCGTGGAACCCTACAGACAAGAGTATGTGTCAAGCGTTAAATGAACTAATATGTATGACTCTGGTGATCGCAGGTGAAACTTGCCTCACAATACTACTTCTACATGGAAACACAGACAGCACTAGCGATTCCAGATGAAGATAACACCATGGTTGTCTACAGTTCATCACAGTACCCTGAGCTTGCACAGAGTGTCATAGCTAAGTGTCTCGGCATTCCATTCAACAATGTGCGTGCCATTACAAGAAGGGTTGGAGGAGGCTTTGGTGGAAAAGCAACCAAATCATTCAATGTGAGTAAGAATATACAAAAATTGAAGGTGTCTAAGTGATTAGACACATTAATTTGAAGTTATGAGTTCACATGCATGACCTTTTAATTAGCTTTGGGACTAGCTGTCCTCAGAATGTTTTTGTGCCCATTTGCAATTATCCAAATTTTGAAGACCTGTTTCGTTAGAAATCAGATGTGGTACAATTGAATGTATTGTTACATTTATACCTTTAACTACAATAGCTTCATATAGGTTCGTGATATAACACATTGATAGTTTCAGTTTTAGCTCTAGTTCATACCTACACAGAACTCGAGAGGGGTAAACACAGGTGTACATTGGACGGGTTCATGATTTAAGATCTGACTTCTTTTAAGGGAGATTAACATGAGTTTAGCCATTTGAGCTTGATGTACCATATTCATTCAACTTCCAAGGAAGCCCAAAACATTAACAAGTTGAGTTGTCTCTGCTAATTGGTCCAATATATGCTTTTGTAGGTAGCAACAGCAGCTGCTCTTTGTGCGTACAAGTTACGGCGTCCTGTGCGGATGTATCTCAATCGCAGTACTGACATGGTCATGGTTGGGGGTCGGCACCCAATGAAAGCATATTACTCTGTTGGCTTCAAGTCAGATGGGAAAGTTACAGCCTTACATCTTGAAGTACTAATTAATGCAGGAATTTCTCCAGATGCGAGCCCCATAATACCAAACACTATTATATCAGCTCTGAAGAAATACAACTGGGGTGCTCTCTCATTTGACATCAAGGTCTGTAAAACAAATAATCCATCCAAATCAGTAATGCGTGCTCCTGGAGATACACAAGGCTCTTTTATTGCTGAAGCTATCATTGAGCATGTTGCTTCAGTGCTCTCACTTGACGCCAACACTATCAGGCAAAAGAATTTTCACACCTATGATAGTCTGGTGTTGTTCTATCCAGAAAGTGCAGGCGAAGCTTCTGCATACACGCTACATTTTATTTTTGATAGATTACTATCAACATCGAGCTACCTACATCGCGCTAAATCTGTCAGGCAGTTCAACAGTTGCAACAAGTGGCGGAAGCAGGGTATCTCTTGTGTGCCCCTCATTTTCAAGGTAGAACAAATGCCAGCTCCTGGAAGAGTTTCTGTGCTCAATGACGGTTCCATTGTGGTTGAGGTTGGAGGTATTGAAATTGGGCAAGGATTGTGGACAAAAGTGCAGCAGATGACTGCTTTTGCTTTGGGACAGTTGTGGCCTGATAGGTGTGAATGCCTTCTTGATCGAGTACGTGTTGTTCAGGCTGATACTTTGAGCTTAATCCAAGGTGGACTTACTGCTGGCAGCACTACATCGGAATCTAGTTGTGCAGCAATCCTTCAGGCTTGCAACATGCTGATTGACAGATTGAAACCAGTCATGGATAAGATCAAACAGCAACAAGGTGCTGTTTCATGGGACTCCTTGATTTCACAGGTTATTTGTTCATTACCCTCTGGTTTTTCTTCATGCTAAAGAGAGTAGAATGTTTATCCATGGAAATGATTATCTTCTTATGTGCTAATACTTAATTTGCATATGATTCAATGTTCCCACATAGGCCTCTTTGGATCACATTAATTTGTCTTCAAGTGCATACTGGGTTCCTGGCGAAGAATCTAGTACCTATCTGAACTATGGAGCTGGTATAAGTGAGGTGCAAAAAATTCAATGCTAAATGTCAATCACAAAAGTGTAGTTTAAGCACACTTAGATTTTCTATGGATGATATTGCGACACGTCTCTCATTTCCTATTCAATTTTTGTTCTGAAAAATGCAGGTGGAAATTGATGTTCTTACAGGAGCAATAACTATACTAAGGGGTGATATTATCTATGATTGTGGGAAGAGCTTGAACCCTGCAGTCGACCTGGGCCAGGTTTGCATAGATATTGTCCATCATGTTATACTCTTGTGTATTATTATGTAACATGAATACCATTACTGAAAGCGTTATTGGGAATTTGGAGGGAGTACATGACAGTCCTGACTATAGTTTCTCCAACTTATAGTGTATATGGTAGCATCATATATGATCTCTCTCCTCTGGCTTGCAGATTGAAGGTTCCTTTATACAAGGAATTGGTTTCTTCATATATGAAGAACACGAGACAAATAATGATGGCCTTGTTGTGAGTGACAGCACATGGGACTATAAGATACCAAGTGTGGATAACATCCCAAAGCACTTCAATGCCGAGGTGCTGAATACTGGATACCATAAGAACCGTGTGCTTTCTTCCAAAGGTAGAATCTGATTTTTTTTAAGGCAAAATGGATATGTTACATGTTTTGCTGGGTGAAAATTGCCGTTGGTTCAAGTAACTTAACTATATTTTCTGCCAGCTTCTGGGGAACCTGCCGTAGTTCTTGCATCATCAGTCCATTGCGCAGTGAGAGAAGCCATCCGAGCAGCGAGACGTGAGTTTGGAAGCTCAGCGGGCACATTCCAACTCGATGTCCCTGCACCAATGACAGTGGTGAAGGAACTGTGTGGTTTGGATATCGTGGAGAAGTACCTGGAAAATCAATCTGCAAATGAGTTTGCAGCTGGAGCATAATGTATAGGAGACTCTGATGTTGTGAGCCTGCAGACGGAGTGGTGTGATCCATTGTGTTCGGTGTGATTCTATACTTAAATAAATGTCTGAATATTTACAGTATTTGTGTTGTGCTTGCACAGTTGTCTAATAGTTCTGGGTTGAGATTTGTATTCATAAATCCTGATCGAACCAGCTGAAGGAATGTAAAAACTGCGAGTTATATACCTTGTCCTGAAGTAAAAACTCTGTTGCTATGACATACACTAAAGTGCATGGCAGATTATTGCAAACACATCTTGAAGGGGGAGGCGGGGTGCTGTAGCAATATCTGTGTTCATTAGAGGATTAGTTCACAATGGGAATTGTATACTACTCCCTCCGTTTGGAAATATAAGATGTTTTAGGTTTGTGAATGAGATGTATCTAGACACCTTTTAGTGTCTAGATTCGTTTGAACCTATACACTAAAAGGTGTCTAGATATATCTACTTTACAAACCTAAAACATCTTATATTTCTAAACGGAGGGAGTACATCTTGCACACTCTGAAAGTTCCAACTATCATTACAATTCTCATTTGAGTGATAGTGAGCTTTCCACTGACTAAATCCTATGTGGGACAACATCATAATCAGTCTTTTGCTTCTTCTTGGGTTATCATGCTATGCAAATCCATTTTCCCTCTTCAATTGTTTGTGTGCGCCATGTCTTCTGTTCCAGGCTTTGGTTACCTCCATCCTGATCATTCAATCATAGGACCAATAGAATGTAGTACACAATGGTGACAGGAAGTGAGATAAATATCCCAAGAATAACCCTGTGAAAGCAAAAAATACCAGATACACTTGATCAGATCGGCATTCACAGGAACAAGGTAATGATATCTGGTAAGAAACATACCCTGTGCTCATGATATCTGCATGGACTTTGTACTCTTCAGCGTACACAAATGAAGTCACGGCCAGGGGGAGTGCCGCCTGTAGTCACACGTGACAAAAAATTGTGGTTAGAGAAATATATCCTAGTAATTTTTTTTGTCTGCATCATGAACAACAGAAATAAACAAGCTATAGCTTAAATCTTCTTTGTGTAAAAAATCCTGCAGCTCATGTTGGCCTTATTTTGCTCAAATGCTCAACATCTTGATTTGCTACGCCTTTGAGGACTAGCAAAGGCCTAGCTAGTGGTTGAGGTAGCAGTTGATCAGATTTCGACTCCCTATTGGGAGCAAATTTTCTGGAATTCTCACTGAGCATTCTTTTTATAAAAATAAAAATAAAACATGCCACCAATGGTTGGTCTCGTTTTTTTATGTGCTATACGTACGCCAGCCGATTGTTCTACAGTGGCATAGTACTTTCCATCGATTAACAAAGTTTCAAATATTTATGAGCCCCGGGTACATACGTCATCATTGACGTAATGTCACATTGCGAGTCTGAGCTGGCATTCCATTTCCGTTTAATTTCCAGCTGGTCACAAAAACGTGTGTAATCATCTTGCAGTAACTAATACGCCCAAATCGGAAACGAACAAACAAAATCTTTTCATTAAGCCATTTCCGTTAGTACTCCATGCAACGGTGACAAATGACGTAATCACTGACGTCGAACATCTCAAAGCAAGGAAGAATTAACTGGCGTACGTGTGCGCGTGCTTAATTATTACCTGTACAACAGCAATGTGCAGCAGGGTGCCGTGCATGCCGATGGCGAGCGACGCCAGCAGCATCACCACGGGGCCGACCAGGAACTTGAGCACCATGGACACCGACGCGATCGCGTAGCCGCACGGGACGAACCTCGACTGCCGCGCGATGAACGTCCCTGAGAAAATCAAATGCAGATTAACGTTAGAGAAATGGTGATCCTCGATTGGGATGATAGAGATCCGAATCTGAGCTAAGCTAGGGGGACACACGATCGAACCTGACGCGAACATGCTGAGGCCAACTGCCGTCGTCTGGATGGTGAAGAGCGAGTCGTCGATGATCTTTGGCATCTTGATCCCACACCTGCAGAAACAGGTACACACTTTGTTTAGTACGAGGTACTAGTATGGACTGTGATTCTGTGAATGAGAGGGACGTACTTGAAAGCGATAAGAGACCAGATGAGGCCAAGGAAGCTCGCGTAGGTATTGGGAATCTTCAGAACCTTCTTCCCTGCCATCAAGGCGATATGCCCCGCCGACGGCGCCGCCGTCGACTTCGGCGCCGCCGCCAACGTGGTAACATCTTCACCAGTACTAACCTCTTTCTCGAGCGCCGCGGCCGTTGTATTGGCTTTTTGTGGCGTGGACGCCGCGGCAACCTCTGTGATTTCGATGTTCACGGTTACCTCGTGGGCCCGCTCCGCCGCAACATTAACGTCGTCACGGGCGATAATCTTCTCCGCCGGCGGCGTCGCTTTCTCTCCGGCAGGCGACGCGGGGCTGATCTTGGCGCCGCTGATCCCAGCATCCGCCGCCGTG
This sequence comes from Avena atlantica, assembly GCA_910589765.1. Lineage (NCBI taxonomy): Eukaryota > Viridiplantae > Streptophyta > Magnoliopsida > Poales > Poaceae > Avena > Avena atlantica. The sequence continues at coordinate 466,877,235 of OU342735.1, read as the reverse complement.
GCCGCGCGCCGGGCCGCCATGTACTCGTATATGAAGATGACGACGTTGTACCATACGCAGAACTGCATGACCACGATCTGCTTCATGAGCTCCTTGGAGACGGGCCCGTACATGCCGCCCAGGAGCGGCACGCCCATGATGATGGTGTTGGGCAGCGCCGCCACGGAGAAGGCCGTCACCACCCACTGCAGCGGAGACACAGCCGAGGCGTTGCTGCGGCGCGAGGGGCGGGAGGAGGCCCAGGCGGCCCATGCCATGAGGCCGATGAGCATGACGGCCTTCTGCAGCGTGTCGGCGGCGACGAGGCGGGCGTTCATGGCGTAGGGGTCGTTGGTGGAGACCATCTGGAAGATGAGCACGGGCACGGCGTAGATGGCGACGAAGTGGTTGATCCCCGCGCACTGCTCCGCGGAGAAGGCTTTGAGCCACCGCACGGACGCGAACCCCAGCGCCGCCGACGTGTACAGCGGCGCCATCGCCTCCACCACATGGTACACCGCCGAGCCCGTGATCATGGTGGTGGACGTACGCCCTAGATCCGATCGACGGCCCAGCTTCCTACCTCTTCGAACTTGGAAACAAGGCGCGCGGGATCGATTTTTTCTGCAGTTCTGCTTATAGCTTGCTAATGCTAAACTAACTGTCGTGGTGACTGATGGCAGTACAGCAGTACTAGTGTTTTGGGGCCGGGGTGAGGTTTTGGGGTTGAACGTCCGGCTATATATATAGGATAGGGAGGGGCCGAAACGCCTGGGCAGGGTGCGATGCTGCTGCCTTGGCTTGGCTCGTTCCGGGTTGACGCGCACTGGCGGCGCGCGTGTGCGTGACGAAGAATTTCAGGTCAAGTCCATGGTTTCGTCCACGGTTTTGGATCCATCATGGGTGGGGAATTTTGGGGAGACAAAACCAGAAAGTCCCTTGTAGGCACGATGCGTTTTGTGCGCGCCGCGCACTAGGAACGTACGGCTGGGCTGTACGCCAGTAGTAGGATATGTTAATGGAATTATATACTATCAAAATATATATATATTGGACGGCATCATGAGTTGTCTCTCCATGCAGGGAATAAAAGCACTGTAGCTAGCACGGTGCTACTAGCTTACGTGTTCTACTCTATGTTGACCTGGAGTTGTCCATTATTACAACCTGGACTCCAAGCCTGTCGATCTAACCGATCCAAGGCACGCGCATGCATGCATGTGAAAGGGAATTAATCGCAAAAAACTGGCGGCACTCCATGGGCGTTTTCCCAGCTGAATGTAGTGGAGTACATGCAGTACAGGTCCGCAAAACTGAATTTCACAGGACGACCGACCGAGTACGTCGATGAGCACGAGTAGTTCCACGACTTCAGTGTCTTGCGGTCAAGTTTGAATGGCGCCAGGCCGCCAGCCATCTTTGCATGCTCTACTTCCACGGTTCCACCACGGGAAGAAGGAGGCTAGCTAGTGGCCAAGCAATAACACAGCTAGCACCAACCAACCAGGAACCTCTCGCATGCAACCGCACCAAGCTTACGAACTCAAAGAATGGTGGTATAGGCCGCCGTCGCATGCATGATGCAACTTGCCGCGGCGTGTTTGTCTGACCAACCATCTCCAAACCCTTTTCCTTTCTTTCTACTCGAAAGAGGCTTTTCTTGTATCCTCGGTGCGTGCTACAAGCATTTTTTTTCTAGGAACGGAGGGAATGAAACATGCCTTTTTTTTTTTTGAAACGAGGGCAAAACTCCCCGGCCTCTGTATCAATTGATGCACACAACCTTTTATTAAGCCAAAGTTACCCCCGCTATATTAATATTGCAAAAACTGATACAACTTATGATACCACAGTTGGAGCAAACAACACAAAAAAAAAAACCAAAAAAAAAAGAGAAAAGAGAAAAAAAAGGGAAGAGAAAACAATGCCAACACCGACGGATCAATGAAGACAAAGATGGGCCACGACACTGATGCGACCTCTAGAGTAGTCCCACCACAATCCTAGCGCTCTGAATCACCACGTACCAAGCAACACCTACAAGTAGAAAAACAACGACAACGCCGTTGCTGTCCGGACTAGTACCAGGGTTTCCCTCGATACACTATGGGGTGTGGGGAAGAGGCAACCCGGACGCTTTTCATAAAGGAATGGAGACACTCGCAAGCGCCGCCGCATCGGTGCCAAGACAACAGAGATTTCTCCCGGCCCCCCAAAAACCACATCTCCTAAAAATCTGTAGCGCTCCACCAATCTTTCCACCCACTAACATATGCCACCATGGTCTTGTGTCACCATCATCGTCTCACCATGGCAACCGTTGCGAGGCCAGCCAGACTGAGAAGAGATTGTCATAGATAGGGTGACAATACCACAACCACGTGGGAGGGAACAGCCTCCACAACCATAGACGGTAGCCGACCTGATGCATCGGCAAAAGCACACCAGGCCATTCGAGCCGGAAGGCGGCAACATCATAGCTACCTGGAGGACATCCTCCACTACCAATGCGGCAATAGGGGCACACACCGTCCTAGTGTCTCTGAAAGGCCCGTAAAGTCCCCTCCACCATGTTGTTGCACGTAGGACACCACCACCGCTACCTTCTTGATCGACACCATAGGCCTGGCCGGACCCAGATGGGTCCGTGAAGCTCCTTCCACAATGCAGCAGCAGGCGCTACATCACCTCCGCCACCCATCACGCACCGTTCGTCAATCTACCCAGGGAAGCAAGGTCGATCCCAGCCTGTCCTGATCAAGATCGGTCCCAAAAGGGCCCAAATCTAGACATGTAAGGCACCGGCTGAACTAGCCCCTGCCACCTTCGCCACCAATAGGGGGCTCCGCACCTCACTTGCCATCCACAACACCAGGTCACCCCGTCGCCGCTGAGCTGGACCGCTGCCGCCTAGATGCACATGTCGGCGCCATCCCGCTTCACACGAGGAGACCACCGAGGGAGAGTCAGGGGGCTACCGGCGTCGACCGAGCCTATCCCAGCGACACACGACGGCAACGACTTGGGGGGGGAGCGCTGGGAAGAGAGCCGGTGGCGCAGCCCGGACGCCCGTGCGGGGGGCGACCAGGTCGCGAGAGGGAAGGAGCGTGGGGAACAGTTCGGGGGCCTTATACCGGGAGTATTATGAGTTGCCCCTTTCAAAACGTGGAGTAGTTAGATTTAAGGAGAACCGAGCAATGACAGCCTAGAGCGCCGGCTACCGGAGAAAATCGAGGAGTCCGATGCGGTTAGTAGAGGAGTATTTTTTTGCGAAATTTGACCGATCTATTAATAAGTTAATGCGATAAATAATAGGAAAATATAAGAAATTAATTAGGGGCAAGTTTGGAAATAAATATAACTCCATGCGTCTCTTAATTCTAGCTCCAAAAGATTTACACCCTTTGCTAAAAAATGGAGGAAGTATTATCATGCTATTTCGAATGTACCAAAAAATATGCATGTACTCAACTATATACAGAAAACAATTAATTTGGGCCATGGGGGACAATGCCCCCCTCCCCAACCCAACCCAACACACACGCACACCACCATCACCATTGCTACAACACGGAAAGGCGGGTCCTAGCGGTTATAAACGCCGAGATACACGTCTAGTTATGGTTCTCACGCTAGCATGGAAAAAGAAGCCGTCGGGAATAACTATGTGAGAGAAAGTCAAAGATGGCTCGCACATTGTCATTGTAACACCCTGGCCTGTCCGGATCGGCTGCTGTTACTCCTGACAGCTCAAGAGGATCTCTAGACTAACCCCACAGATCAACACTAGTCTTTTCTACGCACTTTGTCCTTACTCGTGCGCACCCAGTACCCACTTTCCAGTCGGTCACCCATCCTTAAACTGCTCTAGGCCAAGCACGCTTAACCTCAGAGTTCTTTTCAGATGAGCTTCCGAAAAAGATGTTGCAACTTGTTGGTATAAGTATACTATCAATCCAATTAAGCCATGCGTCAGGGTCTCACATACACCCATCCTTAGAAGATCGACGTCTTCGTCGATCAACCACAAGCCAGGAACTATCCCTTTTGGCATACGTCTGTGCATCCAGTGCCGGCATATGTTCCATGTCGTGTCCACCCCGAGCCACACGCGCCATGCTCCACATGTCCGCCACTGACCCACACACACCCGTGTAACTGCGAGGGTCTACTCTGATACCACTTGTAACACCCCGGTCTCTCCGGACTGGCGGCTGCCACTCCTGGCAGCTCAGTAGGATATCTAGACTAACCCCACAGATCAACACTAGTCTTTTCTGCGTACTCTGTCCTTACTTGTGCGTACCCGGTACCCACTTCTCGGTCGGTTACCCATCCTTAAATTGCTCTAGGCCAAGCACACTTAACCTCAGGTTCTTTTCAGATAAGCTTCCGGAAAAGAAGTTGCAACTTGTTGGTATGGATATACTATCAATCCTATTAAGTCATGCGTCTGATACGTTGGAAACGTATCTATAATTTTTGATGCTCCATGATTGTTTAGTATCTACTTTGCTTTACTTGTCTACACTTTGAGGTGCTTTTTACATATTTTCTGGTACTAACCTATTAACAAGTTGCAACAGTGCCACATGCCTGTTTTCTGCTGTTTTGGTTTCAAAAAAGTTAGTAAAGAAATATTCTCGGAATTGGACGGGACGAAGGACAAAGTCAATAACTTTCCGTGGGGAACAAGAAGTACAGAGGGGAGCCTGGAAGGCCAGCCAGGGGGGCCCGACCCACCCTAGGCGCGGGTGGGCCCAGCCCTGCGCCTGGCTAGGGTTTGGGCACCTTGGCCGCCTCCCGGTCTCGCCCCTTCGCCTATAAGAAGCCCTCGATGCAGAAACTCTCAGTACCCGATCAATATTCCACGAAACCGTCTGTAGCCGCCGCCACCATCGTCCCTAGATCGGGGGGATCTGAAGCTCTTCCCGGCACCCTGCCGGAGGGGAGATCAACCCGGAGGACTTCTATCCGGTATGATTCGTGGGTAGTTCCACCTTGGACTATGGGTCCATGTAGTAGCTAGATGGTTGTATCTCCTCCTTTGTGCTTTCATGTATAGATCTTGTGAGCTCCTAATAAACTTGAACCATTGAGGCAACTTTATTGTATATGCTTGCACTTATAAGTTGGGATTAGGAGAACCGTGCTGTCACGGGGAACGTTTTCAACATTGCACTTGTACTTTTTGTACTCCGTTGATATCATGCTCTTTTGTCTATGGATGTTATCAGTGTGAAATGAAGTGGAAACTTGTAAGTCCATGGAGTTTGTATTATGTGTTAGAGAAACGTCTAGACCGCTAGCCTAAGCCATGCCTAATCATGGTGGAAACTTGCAGCATCACTATAGTGAGGTATCTATGAAGCATCCTCAATAAAAAGCTATGCATATGGTAAATAAAAAGATTGCTGAGATGCTCATTGTCTGCTTGCCTTGTCATTTTGGTTATGGGAAAGCTCCTGTACCATGTGCAAGGGGTACCCCGTTGGCGGTTCTCAATGATATGCAAATACTTACAGTGACAAGAACTTGCATGGGTCCTAAGTTGAGTATCCATGAGGTGTAGCCCTCATAGTCAAGGGACTTGAGATTGCTAACTTATACTTTGTCAAGCATATACTCCAGCTTTGCCACTTTAAACTTAACCACTTCAAGATGCTTATGATAGGGGCAATGAGGGCTGAAAGCTAATAAGTACCATAATTTTTGGAAGCTCTTTTTGAAACTTGTAATCCCTGCTTCCTTTACAAAAAAGGCATTTCTTCCATAATTATTGAGTCTCCACCTTCTACCTTTAGGCACCATTAAGAGAGCATAGTTGTCATTCTGTGTGCAATATTCCAAAGCTTACTAATTGATGCATATTGTGTTATTACTTGTTCATGTGCTATCTGTTTCTAGTCACCCTTGTGAACTTTGCAGGTGTCCTATGCATTATATTGCTACTCTATGAGGGACAAGCTAATTGTCACTATGCTATGTTTTCTGCATTTGTGAAACAAACAAACGTTTTTCAATGCATGTTATTCATGATCTTTGTTTGTATCTTGCCATGTTTTATGCATAATTACTATGTCCTATTGTTAGAACTCCATCTTTCATGCACATGTTTATAGTTCTTTGATTCCAGCTTTCAATGTTTGCAAATGGTTGGATCTTTATTGTGAGGGTGCATGTCATCTAAAAAATTATTCTTTTATCACTTACCTACTCGAGGACGAGCAGGAGTTAAGCTTGGGGATGCTGATACGCTGGAAACGTATCTATAATTTTTGATGCTCCATGCTTGTTTAGTATCTACTTTGCTTTACTTGTCTACACTTTCAGGTGCTTTTTACATGTTTTCTGGTACTAACCTATTAACAAGTTGCAACAGTGCCAGATGCCTGTTTTCTGCTGTTTTTGGTTTCAGAAAAGTTAGTAAAGAAATATTCTCGGAATTGGACGAGACGAAGGACAAAGTCAATAACTTTCCATGGGGAACAAGAAGTCCAGAGGGGAGCCCGGAAGGCCAGCCAGGGGCCAGACCCACCCTAGGCGCGGGTGGGCCCAGCCCCGCGCCTGGCTAGGGTTTGGGCACCCTGGCCACCTCCCGGTCTCGCCCCTTCGCCTATAAGAAGCCCCCGATGTAGAAACTCTCAGTAACCAATCAATATTCCATGAAACCGTCTGTACCCGGGGGATCTGAAGCTCTTCCCGGCACCCTGCCGGAGGGGAGATCATCCCGGAGGCCTTCTCTGTGGTATGATTCGTGAGTAGTTCCACCTTGGACTATGGGTCCATGTAGTAGCTAGATGGTTGTATCTCCTTCTTTGTGCTTTCATGTATAGATTGATGACCCACAAGTATAGGGGGTGTATCGTAGTACTTTCGATAAATAGGAGTGTCGATCCCAACGAGGAGCATAACATGCTGAACAGTGGTATGGAGCAGGAAATCCCCATGGATACTTAACAAACGGATCTTTAGTGGTTTTCTGACAAAGCAACAAAACAAAGAGCAAGTAATAGAAGTAACAAACAAACAGAGAAAGTGGCCCAATCCTTTCTTAGCAAAGTACAAGCCGGTGGAAATACTTATTGTAGGGTTTCGTAGCATGGAAAACAAAAAATTTCTATCGCATACAAACAAACAAGCCAAGATCTATCTACTAGATTGTAGCAACGATTCGATGGAATAACTTACCCTCGAAGATTCCAAAGTGTTTAACGAGAGCGGATTCTCGTGGGTGATGTAGTCGTACTCTTCCTGATCTCAAGATCGCGTAGACGATCCTTCCGGCGCTGCGTTCCGGCAGCGCTCCCGCAGTCGGTCACACGTTCAGTACTCGACGAAGACCTTCCTCTCCCTTGTTCCAGCAGGCAGCGGAGGTTGTAGCACACTCCTCGCGATTCCGGCAGCACAACGGCGTGGTACCGGAAGTAGAGGGGAGATCTCGCAGGGCTTCGCCTTAAGCCGGAGCGAGTATGGTGGAGTATGAGAGAGCTCCTCGGCGATCTAGGGTTTAGACACACCAAGGAGGAGAGGCTAGAGCCGGCGGCTAGGGTTTGCGGAACCCCAAGTCGGCGGCTAGGGCAAAACCCTAGGGGGCGGCGACGGCTATGGTGGTAGGCGCCAAGCTAGGGTTTGAGGAGAGGTACTAGTGTGTGCTAGGAGGGAGCCCTGCCCCTCCTTATATAGGTGGAGGGGCCGGCGACCAAGGGGAGGGAGGGGAGTCTCTACCCAACTCGGCTTGGGTGGTGCGCCGGCTTGGGGAGGAGGGACTCCCTCCCCAACTCGGTTTCAACCTCCTCCTCCTCTTTCCAAAACTTGCCGTTTGACTTTCAAACTAGCCGTTTGACTTTCAAACTAGCCGTTTGACTTTTCAATTTAGGATTTGAATAAACCCTTTATTTTGGACAGCGAAGGCACTTAGTACATGATGCAATCATTCCAACTTGCAATGACACATTCATGTACCCCTTCCCCTCCGGAGTGCCGGACATTCCGGAACCTTCTAGAACATTCCCGATGAAAACACCGGAAACATTTCCCAACTCCGAAACGGGACTTTCCTTATATGAATCTTATTCTCCGGACCATTCCGGATCTCCTCGTGATATCCCGGATCCCATCCGAGACTCCGAACAACATTCGGTCTCTTTCTCATTCATTCCATAACTACTCAAACAACGTCGAATCCTTAAGTGTGTCTCCCTACGGTTCGTGAATTATGCGGACATGATCGAGACACTTCTCCGAACAATAACCAATAGAGGAATCTGGAAATTCATATGGCTCCCACATATTTCTACGATTACTTTGCGATCGAATGAACCACTTACATACGATACTAATTTCCCTTTGTCTCACGATAGTTTACTTATCCGAGGTTATGATCGTCGGTATCTCTGCATACCTAGTTCAACCTCGTTACCGATAAGTACTCTTTTCTCGTTCCCGTGATATGTGATCCCTTGTGAGCCAGTCACATGATTGCAAGCTAATTGGATGACATTCCACCGAGAGGGCCCAGAGTATATCTATCCGTCATATGGATGGACAAATCCCATCTTGATCCATGTGTTTCAACCAATACTTTCCGAACACTCAATGCCACCTTTATAGCCACCCAGTTACGGTGTGGTGTTTGATGTCATCAAAGCATCCATCCGGTAAAGGTGATATGCATGATCTCATGGTCGAAGGAATTAGGTTACTATGTATCAGAAAGCATATAGCAATTGAACTATTAAAATGACTTGATCTTTATGCTACGCTTATCTATAGGAGTATGTCCATCATATCATTATCCTAACGATATGATCTTGTTGTTGATAACATCTCAATGTTCATGATAGGGAAACCACAATCATTTTATCAACCAACAAGCTAGTGATGTATAGAGGCTATACTAGGGACTTCAAATTAAGTTTACAAATCACACAAGTATCAATGTTTCCTTGTTAATACTATTATAGCATGAATGCAAACATTTATCATAAACACAAAGATATAATAATAACTACATTTATTATTGCCTCTAGGGCATATCTCCAACAGTCTCCCACTTGCACTAGAGTCATCTAATCTAGATTACATGGTAATATACCGAACACCCATGGCAGTTTGGTGCTGGTAATGTTTTGCCCTCGGAAGAGGTTTAGTCAACGGATCCGCCACATTCAGATCTGTGTGTACTTTGCAAATCTTTATATCCCCATCTTGGATATGTTCTCGAATAGCGTGAAAACGTAGCTTGATGTGCTTCAGCTTCTTGTGTGACCTTGGTTCTTGCGCATTGGCTATGGCGCCCATGTTATCACAGTAGATAGACATTGGGTCCAGCGCACTTGGAACCACACCCAGCTCTGTAATAAACTCTTTCATCCATATCGCTTCTTGTGAAGCCTCCGAAGCAGCCATGTATTCCGATTCAGTTGAAGATCTCGCCACAACGCTTTTCTTTGCACTCCTCCAGCTAACTGCTGCACCATTCAAAATAAATACGTATCCAGATTGTGATTTAGAATCATCCGGATCGGTGTTCCAACTAGCATCGGTGTAACCATTAACAACGAGCTGTTCATCACCTCCATAAGAAAGAACCATATCCTTAGTTCTTCTCAAGTACTTAAGGATGTTTTTGACCGCTGTCCAATGATCCACTCCTGGATCACTTTGATATCTGCTAGTCAAACTAACAGCATATGCAATGTCGGGTCTAGTACATAGCATGGCATACATTAGAGATCCTATGGCTGAGGCATAGGGAGTCTTACTCATCCTTTCTCTATCTTCTGCCGATGTCGGACTTTGAGTTTTACTCAAGGTCGTATTGGGCAACATGGGCAAGAACCCTTTCTTGCTATCTTCCATTCCAAACCTCTTTAGAACTTTGTCCAAATATGTACTCTGTGACAATGATATTTGGCGTTTCGATCTATCTCTGTAAATCTTTATGCCTAATATGTAAGCTTCTTCGCCAAGATCCTTCATTGAAAAACTATTATTCAAATATTCCTTGACACTATTAAGAAGGTCTACATCATTCCCAATCAATAATATGTCATCCACATATAGTATTAAGAATGCTACAGAGCTCCCACTCACTTTCTTGTAAATACAAGCTTCTCCATAAGTTTGTATAAAACCAAAAAATTTGATCACCTTATCAAAACGTTGATTCCAACTTCGGGATGCTTGCTTCAATCCATAAATGGACCGTTGAAGTTTGCATACCTTGTTAGCATCTTTAGGATCGACAAAACCTTTGGGTTGCATCATATACAACTCTTCATCAATATCTCCATTGAGGAATGCTGTTTTGACATCCATCTGCCATATCTCATAATCAGAATATGCAGCGATTGCTAACATAATCCTCACAGACTTTAGCTTCGCTACTGGTGAGAAAGTCTCATCGTAGTCAACTCCTTGAATTTGTCGAAACCCTTTTGCGACAAGTCGAGCTTTATAGACAGTAACATTACCATCAACATATGTTTTCTTCTTGAAAATCCATTTGTTCTCGACAGCCTTTCGGCCATCCGGTAAGTCCACCAAAGTCCACACTTGGTTTTCGTACATGGATCCAATCTCGGATTTCATGGCTTCCTGCCATTTATTGGAATCTGGGCTCATCATTGCTTCCTCATATGTCTCAGGGTCATCGGTGTTGTCCACCAACATGACACTCATAACGGGATCATACCAATCTGGAGTGGTACGAGTTCTCATTGACCGCCGAGGCTCTGTAGCAACTTCAACCGAAGTTTCATGATCATCATCATTAGCTTCCTCTCTAATTGGTGCAGGCACCACAGGAACTTCTTCTGGTGCTGCGCTACTCGCAATTTCGAGAGAAGGTTCAACAACCTCGTCGAGTTCTACTTTCCTTCCAGTCACTTCTTTCGAGAGAAATTCCTTCTCTAGAAAGGATCCATTCTTGGCAACGAAGATTTTGCCTTCGGATCTATGATAGAAGGTATACCCAATAGTTTCCTTTGGGTATCCTATGAAGACGCATTTTTCCGCTTTGGGTTCAAGCTTGTCCGGCTGTAACTTCTTTACATAGGCTTCGCAACCCCAAACTTTAAGGAACGACAATTTAGGTTTCTTCCCAAACCATAATTCATACGGTGTCGTTTCAAGGATTTAGACGGTGCCCTATTTAAAGTGAATGCGGCTGTTTCTAATGCATAACCCCAAAATGATAGCGGTAAATCTGTAAGTGACATCATAGAACGAACCATATCTAAGAGAGTTCGATTACGACGTTCGAACACACCATTACGCTGTGGTGTTCCCGGAGGTGTCAACTGTGAAAGTATTCCACATTTCTTCAAATGCTCGCCAAACTCGTAACTTAGATATTCACCTCCACGATCAGAACGTAGAAATTTAATCTTCTTGTTACGTTGATTCTCTACCTCACTTTGAAACTCCTTAAACTTCTCGAAAGTTTCGGACTTATGTTTCATGAAATAGATATACCCATATCTACTCAAATCATCCGTGAAGGTAAGAACATAACGATAACCACCGCGCGATGCTACACTCATTGGACCACACACATCGGTATGTATGATTTCTAATAAGTCCGTAGCTCGCTCCATCATACCAGAAAATGGAGTCTTAGTCATTTTACCCATCAGACATGCTTCGCATCTATCAAGTGATTCGAAATCAAGTGATTCAAGAAGTCCATCGGAATGGAGTTTCTTCATACGCTTCACTCCAATGTGACCAAGACGACAGTGCCACATATAGGTCGAATTATCGCTTGATTTCAAACGTTTAGCCTCAATGTTATTAATATGTGTATTTCCACTATCGAGATTCAACAAGAATATACCATCTATCAAAGGTGCATGTGCATAAAACATATTACTCATATAAATCGAACAACCATTATTCTCGGACTTAAACAAGTAACCGTCTCGCAATAAACAAGATCCTGATATAATGTTCATGCTCAACGTAGGCACCAAATAACAATTATTTAAGTATAAAACTAATCCCGATGGTAGATGAAGGGGTAGCGTGCCGACCGCGATCACATCAACCTTTGATCTGTTTCCCACGCGCATCGTCACCTCGTTCTTCGCTAGCTTCCGTTTATTCTGCAGCACCTGTTTCGAGTTACAAATATGAGCAACCGAACCAGTATCAAATACCCAGGCACTACTACGAGTACTAGTGAGATACACATCAATAACATGTATATCAGATATACCTTTCTTGTTGATGTTGCCGTTCTTCAAAACCTCCAAGTACTTTGGGCAATTCCGCTTCCAGTGACCTTCTCCCTTGCAGTAAAAGCACTCAGTATCAGGCTTAGGTCCAGCCTTGGTCTTCTTCGCCGGTGTGGTAACTTTCTTACCACCCTTCTTGAAGTGTCCCTTCTGCTTAGACTTGCCTTTCTTGAATTTGGTGGTCTTATTGACCAACAACACTTGGTTCTCTTTCTTGATCTCCACTTTTGCAGACTTTAACATAGCAAACAGTTCTGGCAACTTCTTGTTCATGTTCTGCATGTTGTAGTTCATCACAAAGTTCTTGTAACTTGGTGGTAGTGATTGGAGGACACGGTAAATCCCCAAAGCATTAGGAATCACTATACCCAAGCTTTGAAGTTTGTTTGCGTGCCCAGACATCTTAAGCACATGCTCACTGACGGAGCTGCCCTCTTCCATCTTGCAGTTAAAGAACTTTTCAGAAGCCTCATAACTTTCAATTGCCGCATGAGTCTCAAAGATCAATTTGAGATCCTCGACAATATCATATGGGTCTGAATTATCAAACCTTTTCTGAAGCTCCGATTCCAAACCATACAAGATAGCACACTGAACTATGGAGTACTGATTCTTCCGAGCGAGGTAAACATTCTTTACTTCATCGGAAGCATCAGCTGCAGGTGGGTCACCCAGAGGTGCATCCAGCACATAGGTCAAATTACCAGCTGTGAGGACAATCCTCAAATTGCGGAACCAATCCGCGAAGTTGCTTCCATTGTTTTTCAACTTTTCTTTCTCTAGGAACGCATTAAAATTGATGGTAGGGGCTGCCATTGATCTACAACATATTTGCAATAGTTTAGACTAAGTTTATGACAAATTGAGTTCAAATTAATAATAAAGTTAATCTTGGTGAACTCCCACTCAAAACAACATCCCTCACATGGTTTTAGTGATCACACGAACCAAATCCACTACATCAACACCGATCATCACGAGAGTTGATATAGTTTCAATGGCGAACAATCGTCATGTTCATCATATCTACTATATGATTCATGCTTTACCTTTCGGTGATCCGTGTTCCGAGACCATGTCTGTACATGCTAGGCTCGTCAAGATCAAACCTTAGTTTCCGCATGAGCAAATCTGGCTTGCTCACGTTGTATACACTTGCGGAATCTAACACACCCGATCATCACGTGGTGCTTCGAAACAACAAGCTTTAGAAACGGTGCTAACTAAGGGTGAACACTTTATGACTTGAAATTCATGTGCATGAGGGATCATCTTATAATGCTACCGTCGTCTAGTAAGCAATACAAGATGCATAAAAGGATTAACATCACATGCAATTCATAATATGTGATATGGTATGGCCTTTCTTCTTTGTGCTTCCGATCTCCATCTTCTAGCACGAACATGATCTCCATCATCACCGGCATTGCATCAAGGTCAATGACGCCTCTCCATGGTTGTCGTCCACTGGCTTCAACTATTACAACTACTTTGAATAGACACGCGGGTCTTAACATAAATTAAAGACAACCATATGGCTCCTGCCGGTTGCCAACTTACAATAAGGAACATTGCATACATCAAATATAATCACAATCATGGCCATATCACATCACTGCACACCCCTGCAAAACAAAGTTAGACGCCTCTACTTTCTTTGCATGTTTTACGTGGTTTGGGGCTTTCAATAAGTGTCGTTCTAACTTACGAACATGAACCACAACATTGATACTAGTATTGTTAATCATCTGTTGTAAATTGGATCTTAACTATGCTAGGAGAAACAGGCACCCGCAAAGCCACTTATGCAATACAAGTTGCATGTCAAGCGTGGAGCAAGTCTCATGAACGATGTCATGTAAGGTTAGCCCGGGCCGCTTCATCCCAACATACCGCAAGATGCAAAGTACACAAGAATCAATCGACAATAAAAGCATCAACGCCCACAATGACCATTGTGTTCTACTCGTGCAACAAATCTACATATAGACACGGCTTTGATACCACTCTAGGGTTTCGTAGCATGGAAAACAAAAATTTTCTATCGCATACAAACAAACAAGCCAAGATCTATCTACTAGATTGTAGCAACGAGTCAATGGAATAACTTACCCTCGAAGATTCCAAAGTGTTTAACGAGAGCGGATTCTCGTGGGTGATGTAGTCGTACTCTTCCCGATCTCAAGATCGCGTAGACGATCCTTCCGGCAGAGCTCCCGCAGTCGGTCACACGTTCGGTACTTGACGAAGACCTTCCTCTCCCTTGTTCCAGCAGGCAGCGGAGGTTGTAGCACTCTCCTCGCGATTCCGGCAGCACAACGGCGTGGTACCGGAAGTAGAGGGGAGATCTCGCAGGGCTTCGCCTTAAGCCGGAGCGAGTATGGTGGAGTATGAGAGAGATCCTCGGCGATCTAGCGTTTAGACACACCAAGGAGGAGAGGCTAGAGCCGGCGGCTAGGGTTTGGGGAACCCCAAGTCGGCGGCTAGGGCAAAACCCTAGGGGGCGGCGGCGGCTATGGTGGTAGGCGCCAAGCTAGGGTTTGAGGAGAGGTACTTGTGTGTGCTAGGAGGGAGCCCTGCCCCTCCTTATATAGGTGGAGGGGCCGGCGGCCAAGGGGAGGGAGGGGAGTCCCTCCCCAACTCGGCTTGGGTGGTGCACCGGCTTGGGAAGGAGGGACTCCCTCCCCAACTCGGTTTCAACCTCCTCCTCCTCTTTCCAAAACTTGCCGTTTGACTTTCAAACTAGCCGTTTGACTTTTCAATTTAGGATTTGAATAAACCCTTTATTTTGGACAGCGAAGGCACTTAGTACATGATGCAATAATTCCAACTTGCAATGACACATTCATGTACCCCTTCCCCTCCGGAGTGCTGGACATTCCGGAACCTTCTAGAACATTCCCGATGAAAACACCGGAAACATTTCCCAACTCCGAAATGGGACTTTCCTTATATGAATCTTATTCTCCGGATCTCCTCGTGATATCCCGGATCCCATCCGAGACTCCGAACAACATTCGGTCTCTTTCTCATTCATTCCATAACTACTCAAACAACGTCGAATCCTTAAGTGTGTCTCCCTACGGTTCGTGAATTATGCGGACATGATCGAGACACTTCTCCGAACAATAACCAATAGAGGAATCTGGAAATTCATATGGCTCCCACATATTTCTACGATTAATTTGCGATCGAATGAACCACTTACATACGATACCAATTTCCCTTTGTCTCACGATAGTTTACTTATCCGAGGTTATGATCGTCGGTATCTCTGCATACCTAGTTCAACCTCATTACCAATAAGTACTCTTTTCTCGTTCCCGTGATATGTGATCCCTTGTGAGCCAGTCACATGCTTGCAAGCTAATTGGATGACATTCCACCGAGAGGGCCCAGAGTATATCTATCCGTCATATGGATGGACAAATCCCACTCTTGATCCATGTGTTTCAACCAATACTTTCCGAACACTCAATGCCACCTTTATAGCCACCCAGTTACGGTGTGGTGTTTGATGTCATCAAAGCATCCATCCGGTAAAGGTGATATGCATGATCTCATGGTCGAAGGAATTAGGTTACTATGTATCAGAAAGCATATAGCAATTGAACTATTAAAATGACTTGATCTTTATGCTACGCTTATCTATAGGAGTATGTCCATCATATCATTCTCCTAACGATATGATCTTGTTGTTGATAACATATCAATGTTCATGATAGGGAAACCACAATCATTTTATCAACCAACAAGCTAGTGATGTATAGAGGCTATACTAGGGACTTCAAATTAAGTTTACAAATCACACAAGTATCAATGTTTCCTTGTTAATACTATTATAGCATGAATGCAAACATTTATCATAAACACAAAGATATAATAATAACTACATTTATTATTGCCTCTAGGGAATATCTCCAACACTTATAAGGACCAAACGTTCTCGAGGAGACATGGGAATTCTGTCAAGTGCTTTCGCTGCAAATAGCTGAGTACTCTTCTTTGGTGTTTGTAAGTGTTGTGTGGGTGAACCTGTGCTAACATCCTGCCCTTCCTAGGACTAATACATACTTGTGATTAAACCCCCTGCAAACATCCGTAACTACAGGAAAGTAATTAAGATATAAATCTAACCACAGTCTTAAACTCTGAGATCCTACACTCCCTTGTGCAAAGGTGTCCTAACGGGGGTTCAGGTTTCTGTCACTCCGACAACCCCACGATTAGTATCCAAATACACAATGCATTCCCCTAGGCCCATAAATGGTGAATTGTCATGTAGTCGATGTTCACATGACACCACTAGAAGAATAGCACCACAACTTAAATACTTAAACCATTGAATAATAACTCATTACAGATTCACTACTAACAACATGACTTCTCCCATGTCCTCAAGAACTAAATGAACTACTCACAAGACATCATATGGATCAAAATCAAAGATGATATGATAATGGATATCAATCTGAACATAAACAATAATCCAATGGTTCCACTCACAAGCATCAACTACAATAGTAATTAACACCGGGAAAGTTTCCCCTAAGAACTAAAGCAATATCCAACACAATTGTTACAGCGGGACGGAGTGGTGATGATGGTGCTGGTGAAGATGATGGTGTGGATGATGATGATGATGATCCTGATGAAGCCTAGCTTGATGACGGTCTCCCCTCTCCGGGAAGGAATTACCCCGGCAGAAATCTGTCTGCCGGAGAGATCTTTCTCTCTTGGTGTTTTCCACCTCCCGGAGGCAGCAGAAATTTATCTGTGGTCCGCCCCCTGGTGTTAGGGTTCCGTAGGGAAGATATAGGCGAAGGGGCGGAGTCGGAGCCGAACAGGTGGGCCAAACCTACCCTAGGCGCGGGGTCATGTGGGCCCGCGCCTAGGGGGTGTGGGCCCCCTGTGGCCCCTCTTCGCTCCTCCTTCTGGCTTCCTTCGTCTTCTAGTAAAATAATATGTTTCCATATTTTTCTGGTATTTTTCTGATCTTCGCGAAATTGCACCGAAATGCCGTCTTTTCCATCAGAATCCAGACTCCGGCAGTCCATCCTCCAAGAATCATCCAACATGTATAAACAGATGAAAATCCATAAGTAATACCTCATAATAAGACAAATATCAATGAATAGAGGTAAATTATGATATAGAATGGTGATGCAAATTGGGCGTATCAACTCCCCCAAGCTTAGACTTCGCTTGTCACCAAGCGAATACTGAGCTCAGTAAACATGTCCACAGGTTTATAGAGTGAAGTGTCGATAAAAAGAATACGAACAAGAAGCATCACACTTACCTTTGCACAACTCATAGAAGAAAGCAACTCACCATTATATAACTTAGCTTGCAACCAAGTACAACAGTCACAATAGAGATACATAAAGATAAATCATAATTGGAATTGGCAAACTTGTTCTTGGTTAGAGAACACCTAATAAACAGTTTCACAAAAGCTTTTTGTAGAAGTTTCAAAACAGGAGCACTCTTTGCTCAAAAAGGTTTTTCAATAGTGAAGGCTTTCAAAGTAATACTCAATAGATAAGAGTTTTGTGCAAACAAGGAAGATACAGAACATGATTGAATAAATCACCATATGAATGCTTGAAACACAACAACTCAAAAGCTTGCTGGAGATAGAGAGGAAGTGGGTTGACTGAATCAACTGGTAACTGGAGAAAGGTCCCTTTATAGAGGGTAGCAGGGATTACAAGTCATAAAGAGCTTCCAAAATATTATGGTACTTACTAGCTTTGAGCCCTCATTGCCCCTATCATAAGCATCTTTAGATGATTAAAGTTAAAGTGAACAAAGATGGAGTATATGCTTGACGAAATATAAGTTGGCAATCTCATGTCCCTTGAAATATGAGGGCCACTCCTCATGCATACTCAACTTTGGGTCTAGGTAAGTTCTTGTCATTGTAAGTATTTGCATATCATTGAGAACCGCCAACGGGGTACCCCTTGCACATGGTACAGGAGCTTTCCCATAACCAAAATGACAAGGCAAGCAGACAATAAGCATCTCAGCAATCTTTTTATTTACTATGCATATAGCTTTTTATTGAGGATGCTTCACAGATGACTCAGTATGGTGATGCTGCAAGTTTCCACCATGATTAAGCATGGCTTAGGCAAGCGGACCAGGCGTTTCTCTAACACAGAATACAAACTCCATGGACTTACAAGTCCCCTCTTTATTTCACACCGTTGACATCCATAGACAAAAGAGCACGATATCAACTATGTACGACAAGGTACAAGTGCAATGTTGAAAACGTTCCCCGTGACAGCACGGTTCTACTAATCCCAACGTATAGATGCAAGCATATACAACATCGATGTCCACAATGGTTCAGGTCTATTCAGGGCAAGTAAATAAAGTGTGCCATCAAGTTCGTGAGAGATTTACTAACTAGTTTTCACTTTACAAAATACTTTTTAATTCGAAAGGTAAATGAAGCTTGAGAATTTACTAGGAATAACAATATCTATTAGTTAGATATGGTGGATACAAGTGGCAAAAGGTTTTGGGTTCAAAGGATTTGGAAACATGAGAAGTATGCCTTCTCAAAACAGGTTTTTGGCTAGCAAGGCTGGGTAGCAAGCAAAATAGTTGAAAAAAGCAAGCAAACATACAAGTAATAAAGCCAAACATGCAATCTTCCTTGAAGACACAAAAGAATCTTAAATAAAGAATACTAATCTTATGAGCCAACAAGAAAGAAAACACATGATACAAAATACCTGTAAGCTTTTTCTTTCTTTTTATTTTTCATAGTAATGCTACTGACCAGAACTTGGTTTGCCAAAACCAATTTAGATCCACTTGATGATACGAAAGTGGTGCCAATACTGAACAACAAGATCCATCATATAATAGAGATTGCAAACTAAAAATAAGAAGTGCAAAAAGTAAAGAGGAGACTTCTCATTAATATTCCAATAAAGGCACTCACACCAAGGAATACATAGATAACCAACTAAAAGAGAGATACTTCCACATGCAAACCAAACTATAAGATAACCTCTCTACCACAGATATGAATCCACTAAAAAGGTAAAATATGAAAGATAATGGTGGTGATACTGCGACACTCCCCCAAGCTTGGCACAAGCCAAGGGGATGCCAAACCTGATGACGAATTACTCCTTTGGTGGTGGTGGTCTCTTGTCATCATCAAACTTCCAAGGCAATGGTTCCCCATCCAAAAAGGATGTCTTTGTTTCTGCAATCCTGAAACTAGCAGCAGAGCTAATGCGATCAAATCTAGCTTCATACTCACAGTTTTGATTTTGTATGTCATAGAGTTGTGCTTGCAATTGATTGGTGGTTCGATGGAGTGAGAAGATCTCTTCTCGGAGCTCAGCAACTTCTCCCTCATGCTTGGTGATGAGTTCTGAACTTATCTTGTGAATAACATCCACTTCGTGTTATGCCATCTTCTTGTACCTGAAAACTTCTTGTTCTAGTGCTTCCATCCTATCTTCCAGGTTGCCTTCTCCTATAGGGCCTTGAACTTATTCCATCTGTACCTTCCCCTCTTTGAGGATCAACTCTTTGGTGTGAATCCTCAACTCATACATGTACGGGTTGAGGACATCCTCAGAGGAATCCTCCATGGGTGATCCAGAGGAAGACATTGAGGCTCCAAATCTGAGAATTTTCCTGACAGAAACAGATTGGAAAACACGATGCAAGAATCTCGAGGAACCCAGAGGGTTATATATTACGAAGTTTCAATGCATAAGGAAGGTTTTGACACGGAAACGAAGCGGATATGGAGTTTCGGGGAGTCAAATCCCCTCCAGGTGCGGCCAGGCTGGGCCCGCGCCTAGGGTGGGTTTGTCCACCCCGGGCTCCGTTTCCTCTTCAGTTTCGTCCCTAACTTCCCTTATGTATTAAAAACATCAAAAATATAAAAAGATTGGAGTTTCACGAACCTTCTGTTTTCACCACTTTTACCTATTCAAAGACGAACTCTGCAGTTTCTGGTGTTTGGTTCTTGATAAATTCTTCTGGAGTCACCATTTGAATGACATCCACTTCTTCATTGTAAGAATCTCCAAAAATATAATGTTTTAGTCTTTGACCATTAACCACCTTTGTTGTGTCATCCTTCAGAGAAGAGATTTTGATGGCACTTGAACGGTACACTTCCTTGATAACAGAAGGTCCTTCCCATTTGGAGAGTAGTTTCCCTGTAAAAAATCTGAGACGAGACCTATACAAAAGAACTTTCTCACCAACATGGAACTCCCTTTTGAGAATTCTCCTATCATGCCATCTTTTTACTTTTTCCTTAAAGAGCCTAGCATTTCGTAAGCTTCCCCTCTCCACTCATCTAGATTACTTAAATCGAGCAGTCTTTTCTCTCCAGCAAGTCTAAAATCTTTATTCAACTCTTTCACTGCCCAATAAGCTTTGTGTTCTAATTCTAGCGGCAAGTGACAAGCTTTCCCATAGACCATTTTGTAAGGAGACATCCCCATAGGTTCTATAAGCCCACAAAGCGTCATTCAACTTTTTAGCCCAATTTTTCCAGATCTATTAACAGTATTCTACAAGATAGATTTAATTTCTCTATTGGAAAGTTCTACTTGCCCACTAGTCTGGGGGTGATAAGCTGAAGATATTATGTGGTTTACATCATACTTAGCGAGAGTTTTTCTAAAGCCCCCATGAATAAAATGGGAGACTCCATCAGTCATGAGATATCTAGGTACACTAAACCTAGGAAAAATGACATCTTTGAGCATTTCAAAGAGGTCTTACCACCAGCACTGCTCGTAGGTATGGCTTCTACCCACTTTGTAACATAATCATCAACAACAAGAATATGAGTATACCCTTTTGAAGGAGGAAAATGCCCCATAAAGTCAAATCCCCAACAATCAAAAGGTTCAATAACAAGAGAATAATTCATAGGCATTTCATTGCATCTAGAGATCTTACCTACCCGTTGGCATTCATCACAGGATAAGATAAACTTCCTTGCATCTTTAAAAAGAATATGCCAATAAAATCCAAATTGCAAAACCTTCTGTGCAGTCCTATCCCCAGCATGATGTCCTCCATAAGCACTGCCATGACATTTTCTCAATATCTCTTGTTGTTCAAATTCTGGAACACATCTTCTCATAATTCCATCTACTCCTTCCTTATATAGGTATGGGTCATCCCAAAAGTAATGCCTTAGATCACAGAAGAATTTCCTTCTTTGTTGGGCTGTAAAGGTTGGAGAAAAATACTTGGAAATAATAAAGTTAGCATAATCAGCATACCAAGGATTCTCATGTGGACTTACCCTTATTGCTGCTAACTGCTCATTTGGAAAATTATCATTAATAGGCAAAGGGTCAAAAGAAATGTTTTCCAAACGAGATAATTATCAGCAATAGGATTATCAGCACCTTTCCTATCCACAATATGCAGATCAAACTCTTGCAAAAGCAATACCCACCTTATAAGCCTAGGCTTAGCGTCCTTCTTTGTCATAAGGTACTTAATAGCTGCATGGTCAGTATGAATAGTAACCTTAGAATCAACAATATAAGGTCTAAACCTATCATAATCAAAGATTACAGCTAAGAACTCTTTTTCAGTAGTAGCATATTTCTTTTGAGCATCATCTAGAGTCTTGCTAGCATAATGAATAACATTCAGCTTCTTGTCAACATGTTGTCCAAGGACAGCACCCACAGAAAAATCACTAGCATCACACATGATTTCAAAAGGTAAACTCCAATCAGGTGGTTGGACTATAGGAGCAGTTGTTAAGGCTTTCTTCAAAGTTTCAAAAGCTTCCTTACAATCATCATCAAAAACAAAAGGTACATCTTTTTGAAGAATATTAGTAAGGGGCTTTGAAATTTTGGAGATTTCTTTAATAAACCTCCTATAGAAACCAGCATGACCTAGGATACTACGAATACCTTTGATATCTCTAGGGCAAGGCATCTTCTCAATTGCTTCAATTTTGGCTCTGTCAACTTCAATGCCTCTTTCAGAGATCTTGTGTCCAAGAACAATTCCTTCATTAACCATGAAATGACATTTCTCCCAGTTAAGAACAAGGTTGGTTTCTTCACACCTCTGCAAAACTTTATCAAGGTTGTGCAAACAGTTATCAAAAGAAGTTCCATAGACGGAAAAATCGTCCATGAAAACCTCCACAATTTCTTCACAAAAACCATGAAAGATAGCAGACATACATCTCTGAAAAGTAGCAGGAGCACGCCTATAAGCATAAGTACCATAAGGACAAGTGAAAGTGGTTTTCTCCTGGTCATGTGCTTTCACAGTGATTTGAGAAAACCCAGAATAACCATCAAGAAAGCAAAAGTGAGTCTTTTTGGACAGCCTCTCAAGCATTTGATCAATAAAGGGCAAAGGATAATGATCTTTCTTAGTAATTTTATTAATCTTTCTAAAATCAATGCACATTCTATACCCAACCACTACTCTCTGGGGTATAAGCTCATTATCCTCATTAGGCACAACAATAATTCCTCCTTTCTTAGGAACACAATGAACAGGGCTAACCCAAGTACTATCAGCAATAGGATAAATAATACTAGCATCAAGCAGTTTTAATACCTTATTTCTTACCACATCCTTCATTTTAGGATTTAGACGGCGTTGGTGCTCAACAACTGGTTTTGCATCAGGCTCTGTATTAATAGCATGCTGACATATAGTGGGAGAAATCCCCTTTAAATCATCAAGAGTATAGCCCATAGCTCCTCGGTGTTTCTTCAATATTTCCAATAACCTTTCTTCTTCCTTTCCTGAAAGTTTAGAACTAATAATAATAGGATATATTTTCTTATCATCAAGATAAGAATATTTAAGATCATTAGGTAAGGCTTTTAATTCGAAAACAGGATCTCCTTTAGGTGGTAAAGTGGTACCCAAGTCTTCCACATGTAGATTATGCTTAAGTAACCCAGGTTGACAAAGGAAAGCTTCGTCAATCTCATTTCTTTCCTTCATGAAGGCATCACTTTCATGATCTTCCATAAATTGCTGCAAGGCATTGTTAGGAGCAAGAGAAATAGCAGAAAGTTGTTCAACCCTAAAGTCCTCATCAGGTAATTCATTTTCATAAGGGGTTTTGGCAAATTTGGAAAAATTAAACTCATAATATTCTCCAGCAAACTTAGTCAAAACTTTTTCCTTCCTACAGTCTATGGTAGACCCACAAGTATTCAAAAAGGGTCTACCAAAGATAATAGGATAGGTTTTACTAGCTTCTTTACCAAGTACTAGAAAATCAGCAGGATATTTAATCTTACCACAAAGAACCTCCACATCTCTTACAATACCAATGGGGCAAACTTGCTCTCTATTGGCTAGGTGAATAACCACATCAATGTCTTCAAGCTCACAAGGACCAATCACATGCATAATTTCCCTGACTTTCTTCCTTTGTCATTCTCCCAAGCTTCAGTGTTATCTTGAATATGGTCCAAGAGATACCATTTAACTTCTTCCTTCATACTTGTGAATGATCCAGTACAAGAAGCATCTAGTAACCCTTTATCCTGAAGAGAAATCCTAGCATAAAAGTTATTGAGAATAATATTGTTAGGGACTTCATGAACAGGACATTTAAGCATTGATAAATTCAGTCTCCCCCAAGCTTGAGCTGTACTTTCTCCATCAAGAGGCCAAAAATTATATATAAGACTTCTATCCTTTTGGATTTCACTAGGAGGATAAAATTTAGAGTAAAAGGGAGATGCCATCTCTTCCCATTCCATGGATTGTCCATTCTTTAGCAGCTTATACCATGCCTTAGCTCTCCCTTTCAAGGATATGGAGAGCAACTTCTTCTTCACCTATTTAGTTGTGATACCTGCACACTTAAACAACCCGCATAATTCATGGATATAAAGCAAGTGATCACCAGGATGGATAGTTCCATCCCCAAAATAATAATTATCCATGACACGATTAACAATACTCGCAGGTATCTTAACAAGATCTATATCAACAGGGTGTGGTTTATCTACTACCTTTTCAGTGGTAATAGTTTTCCCAAACAGAAAACCAAGTGGGTTATCCATATTGGAAACAAAGAAACAAACAGTAACAAAAGGAAATACTCACAGTAAAAGTTCCCTTACCAGTTCCACTCTTCAATAGCGCTTCACTCTCCGGCAATGGCGCCAGAAAATAGTCTTGATGATCCACAAGTATAGGGGGTGTATCGTAGTACTTTCGATAAATAGGAGTGTTGATCCCAACGAGGAGCAGAAGATGTTGAACAGTGGTATGGAGCAGGAAATCCCCCGACAGAAATCTGTCTGCCGGAGAGATCTTTCTCTCTCGGTGTTTTTTGCGCCTCCCAGAGCCGGCGGAAATCTATCTGTGGTCCGCCCCCTGGTGTTAGGATTCCAAAGGGAAGATATAGGCGAAGGGGCAGAGTCGGAGGCCGAACAGGTGGGCCAAACCCACCCTAGGCACGGGGTCAGGTGGGCCTACGCCTAGGGGTGTGGCCCCCTTGAGGCCCCCCTTCGCTCCTCCTTCTAGCTTCCTTCGTCTTCTGGTA
The DNA here is from genome assembly GCA_910589765.1 of Avena atlantica. Classification (NCBI taxonomy): domain Eukaryota; kingdom Viridiplantae; phylum Streptophyta; class Magnoliopsida; order Poales; family Poaceae; genus Avena; species Avena atlantica. The sequence continues at coordinate 466,852,452 of OU342735.1, read as the reverse complement.
AAATAATATGTTTCCATATTTTTATAGTATTTTTCTGATCTTCGCGAAATTGCACCGAAACGCCGTCTTTTCCATCAGAATCCAGACTCTAGCAGTCCATCCTCCAGGAATCATCCAACATTATAAACAGATGAATGCCATAAGTAATACCTCATAATAAGACAAATATCAATGAATAGAGGTAAATTATGATATAGAATGATGATGCAAATTGGGCGTATCATAGATCTTGTGAGCTCAGTTCATGATCAAGATCTAATCTATTTGTAATCATGCATATTGTGTTTGCGGGGATCCGATGGATATTGAGATTATTATGTTAGTTTGATTAATGGTTCTATCTTTATGATTTTATCATGTCTGTGTTGTTTGTGATCTTGCATGCTCTCCTTGCTAGTGGTTATCTTGGCCAAGTAGTTGCTAGTGACTCCAAGAGGGAGTATTTATGCTCGATAGTGGGTTCATGCCTCTAGTTTCCAAGGGAAGTGACAAGAATCTCTTCGGTTGTAGATATGATGTTGCTACTTGGGAGAAAACAACAGTATCTTGTTCATGGAACATGTGGACTGTTTATCTTACACACTTTGCTTAAAGCAGTTGTCTGTTGCTTGCAACTTAATACTGGAGGGGGTTCAGATGATAACCTGAAGGTGGACTTCTATGCATAGATGCAGTTGGATTACGGTATATGTATATTGTTGTATTGCCCAATCAACCTCATAGGATCTTTCTGGCTAGTAATTGCATTGTTATGCCTTGCTCAGTTCCTGTCAATTGCCTCGGTGTAATTTTTTACCCTTCATGCCATGTTGTTTATCTAAGGATGGCACCTCTAGTGAACTATGGACCCCGGTCCAATCTTTACCGTTGATACATCTTACACTGTTACTTGTTTACTTGCTGCAAACCATTACCTTCCACACCATACGTTTAATCCTTTGTTACAGCAAACCGGTGAGCTTGACAACCTCACTGATTCGTTGGGACAGAGTCTTGAGTTTGTGTTGTGCAGGTCTCCACGTTGCTTCCAACACCTGTGTGACGTTTCCTTCCTCCTTCTGGTTCGATAACCTCGGTTTCTACTGAGGGAAATCTTGCTTCTGTACTCTTCATACCTTGTTCTTGGGGTTTCCAACAAAGCACTCTTCCTCTCTGTTGAGTGTAGCATCAAGTAATTTATGGCGCTGTTGCCGGGGAGGCTAAGGACGTATTCACTAGGGGAGTCCTTCACTTCCTTTATCTTTACTTTGTTTTTAGTTTGGTTTGTTTCTTTTGCTTGGTTTTGTTTGCCTCTTTTCAAAAACCCCAAAAAAAATAGTCTAGCTTGGTTTGCTTTCCTTATTCGAAAACACAAAAAAAATTAGTTCCTACCTTAGTTACTACCATGTCTGGTTTTGATCCAATCTTTGTGACACCTATGGAAAAGATCTTTACTTTTAATAAAAAAGTGAAGAGAGTTTCAAAGAATCTTGGTCTAGAATCTCTGCTTTACAGAGGGAAACTGAGCCTAAGATGAGTCTTAGCTTGGTTATTGATAGTTTCTACCGCGGTATTGCTCTTAGTTATAGATATGCTTTGGATGATGTGGCTGAAAAAGTTTTTTTTCTTTGTACTGAGGATGAAGCTTATGATGCTATAAGAAAATTAATCATGATCTATGATACACCTGGCAAGTCTGATTCCTCTTTCACAAGTATTTTTGCTAGGTTGAACCATCTTGAGACCAGTATTGCTGCCATGAATAGTTGCTATCACACTCTTAGGGATTACTATGATTATGTTTTCATAAATTCTGAGCCTTCAAATTGGTTTCCCACAATTAAAGTCTCAATAAACACTACACTCTTTGATGCTCGCTGTGATATCATGTCTGAATTTTGTCTCATGCCCAAAGATATTTTTGACTCCTTGAGTCTTTGGGGGCTTATTGAAGGAGGAGAAGAAATCTCTCTTACCAACAATACCACTATATTACCCATTGGAATAGTTGAAGGTGTGTTTACAAAAATCTCAGGGAAAATGGTGTCTACTGATTATCTTGTTATTGAATGTGTAGGCAAAGGACATATCACACTTGGAAGATCTCTACTGAAACATCTTGGGGTAGTAATAGACGTGGGAGAAGGCATCATGCACTTTACTCCCCCGGTAAGCAGTCATATATTCCCTAAAAAGAAAAAGAAAGGTAAGAAAAGAAGGAACAAGAGGGGCAATTCTAAATTTGAAAATACTTGATTCTTCTTGCTTCTTGTGCCTAACTTAAAGGCGTTAAAGAAAAGTACTTGTTGGGAGATAACCCAAGAATTTCCTTGAGTCTTGGAAGTTATTACTTCAGCAATAACCTCTCCTTATCCTTTTTGTTTGCTTTTTGTGCCAAGAATAACCTCTAATGAGAGGGAAGTAAGATTTGGGGAGTTGTTGTCCCGAAACAGATTTCTGTCCTCCACCAAAAACATTCGTGAGGAGGCTATGTAACTCGGATTGAGCTCAAAATTTATGAATAAATCTCCCAGTATGTTGGGTAATTTTCGTTAGTTCAACACTTTTTGATTTGAGCAACAAAAGATGTTCAAAAAAATTCATTTCTACCTGCTGGTCTGTTTTGACAGATTTCTGCCATTATTTGCATTTGCTTCTTATTGATTCCTTTTTGAGTTCTCTTCAGGTAAATTGAGTTTGTTTGAAGGAGTTACTTCAGTAGCTTGTGTTTTTAGTGAAAAGCCTTGCTGTTCCAAAGCTTTTCCAGCAGTCTAATATCTTTTGAATAAGCTAATGTTGCTAATGAAGATTGTGTGAAGTTTTGTATGAAGGAAAAATTTCAGGTGTAGAGAGAGAATGATGCAATGAGATGAAGAATGGACAAAAGCTCAAGCTTGGGGATGCCACCATGGTGTCACCCCAAGAAATATCCAAGAGTTACAAGCGTCAAAGCTTGGGGATGCCCAAGACATCCCCTTCTTCATCAATAAAAAGCTCATGTCTGTCTAGACACTTCACTTTTATTGTTTCATGCACAGTTGTGTTGTTCTTGGAGCGTCTTAGTTTTCATTTGCTTTGATTAGTTTGCTTACGTTGCTTTAGTAGTTTGGACCCCCATTCTCGTTGTGTTGTTTTGCAAATAAGTTTGCTTGTTGTTTGGAAAGGAATAGTAAGTTCTTGCTTGAAGTGCAAGAGGAGCTTGCATTGACTGTTACTTAGACTTTAGCATGACATGCTAGGTGTTGTTTTAGCATTATGCTTAGTGATTATTGCTGTAGCATGTCTTGTTCCAAAAAAATGGGATTGCTTAGTGTGCCTTGAAGAAATTATGTGTTGTTTTAGCATACAAAAGCATAGTATTGTGGTATTCTCCTTCGATGTTTTGCTTGGGTTGACTTGGCACATGCTTACACCATTTTATGACTATGACAAGTCACCATTAGCCTCCATGGTCATTTAGTCCTTGACTTGTAGTACCACTCTTTGCTTTGATTAGTCTGCTTTATTGCATTGCATAATTATGGCCATTATTGCTCTCTTAGTTGGTTGCTCCTAGTCTTTTGCTAGCCTCCACTTGTATGAGTAAGTTCTACTCATGCTTCCCACTCCCAAGAAACCAAGTTATTCCAAAGTGTCCACTATAAACTCCAATGCATGGTGTGTTACACCATTCCAAGTATATTCTTGTTTTCAACTATCTGCCAATTTAAAACTATTTTGTTATGTGAAAACTTAGTGATTAAAGCCCTCACGAACTTGATGGCACATTATATTCTTTGCCCCTAATAAACTTGAACCAATGAGGCAACTTTATTGTATATGCTTGCACTTATAAGTTGGGATTAGCAGAACCGTGCTGTCACGGGGAACATTTTCAACATTACACTTGTACTTTTTGTACTCCGTTGATATCATGCTCTTTTGTCTATTTATGTTACCGGTGTGAAATGAAGTGGGAACTTGTAAGTCCATGGAGTTTGTATTCTGTGTTAGAGAAATACCTGGGCCGCTAGCCTAAGCCATGCCTAATCATGGTGGAAACTTGCAGCATCACTATAGTGAGGTATCTATGAAGCATCCTCAATAAAAAGCTATGCATATGGTAAATAAAAAGAATGCTGAGATGCTCATTGTCTGCTTGCCTTGTCATTTTGGTTATGGGAAAGCTCATGTACCATGTGCAAGGGGTACCCCGTTGGCGGTTCTCAATAATATGCAAATACTTACAGTGACAAGAACTTGCCTGGGCCCTAAGTTGAGTATCCATGAGGTGTAGACCTCATAGTCAAGGGACTTGAGATTGCTAACTTATACTTTGTCAAGCATATACTCCAGCTTTGCCACTTTAACCTTAACCACTTCAAGATGCTTATGATAGGGGCAATAAGGGCTGAAATCTAATAAGTACCATAATTTTTGGAAGCTCTTTTTGAAACTTGTAATCCCTGCTTCCTTTACAAAAAAGGCATTTCTTCCATAATTATTGAGTCTCCGCCTTCTACCTTTAGGCACCATTAAGAGAGCATAGTTGTCATTCTGTGTGCAATATTCCAAAGCTTACTAATTGATGCATATTGTGTTATTACTTGTTCATGTGCTATCTGTTTCTAGTCACCCTTGTGAACTTTGCAGGTGTCCTATGCATTATATTGCTACTCTATGAGGGACAAGCTAATTGCCACTATGCTATGTTTTCTGCATGTGAAACAAACAAACGTTTTTCAATGCATGTTATTCATGATCTTTGTTTGTAGCTTGCCATGTTGCATGCATAATTACTATGTCCTATTGTTAGAACTCCATCTTTCATGCACATGTTTATAGTTCTTTGATCCCAGCTTTCAATGTTTGCAAATGGTTGGATCTTTATTATGAGGGTGCATGTCACCTCAAAAATTATTCTTTTATCACTTACCTACTCGAGGACGAGCAAGAGTTAAGCTTGGGGATGCTGATACGTTGGAAACGTATCTATAAATTTTGATGCTCCATGCTTGTTTAGTATCTATTTTGCTTTACTTGTCTACACTTTGAGGTGCTTTTTACATGTTTTCTGGTACTAACCTATTAACAAGTTGCAACAGTGCCAGATGCCTGTTTTCTGCTGTTTTTGGTTTCAGAAAAGTTAGTAAAGAAATATTCTCGGAATTGGACGGGACGATGGACAAAGTCAATAACTTTCCTTGGGGAACAAGAAGTCCAGAGGGGAGCCCGGAAGGCCAGTCAGGGGGCCAGACCCACCCTAGGCGCGGGTGGGCCCAGCCCCGCACCTGGCTAGGGTTTGGGCACCCTGGCCACCTCCCGGTCTCGTCCTTTGCCTATAAGAAGCCCCCGATGCAGAAACTCTCAGTACTCGATCAATATTCCACGAAACCGTTTGTAGCCGCTGCCACCATCGTACCTAGATCGGGGGGATCTGAAGCTCTTCCCGGCACCCTACCGGAGGGGAGATCATCCCGGAGGCCTTCTCTCCGGTATGATTCGTGAGTAGTTCCACCTTGGACTATGGGTCCATGTAGTAGCTAGATGATTGTATCTCCTCCTTTGTGCTTTCATGTATAGATCTTGTGAGCTCCGTTCATGATCAAGATTTAATCTATTTGTAATCATGCATGTTGTGTTTGCGGGGATCCGATGGATATTGAGATTATTATGTTAGTTTGATTAATGGTTCTATATTTATGATTCTATCATGTCTGTGTTGTTTATGATCTTGCATGCTCTCCATTGCTACTGGTTATCTTGGCCAAGTAGTTGCTAGTGACTCCAAGAGGGAGTATTATGCTCGATAGTGGGTGCATGCCTCTAGTTTCCAAGGGAAGTGACAATAATCTCTTCGGTTGTAGATGTGTTGTTGCTAATAGGGAGAAAACAACGGTCTCTTGTTCATGGAACATGTGAACTGTTTACCTTACACACTTTGCTTAAAGCAGTTGTCTGTTTCTTGCAACTTAATACTGGAGGGGGTTCGGATGATAACCTGAAGGTGGACTTCTAGTCATAGATGCAGTTGGATTACAGTCTATGTATATTGTTGTATTGCCCAATCAACCTCATAGGATCTTTCTGGCTAGTAATTGCATTGTCATGCCTTGCTCAGTTCCTGTGAATTGCCTTGCTGTAATTTGTTTACCCTTCATGCCATGTTTTTTATCTAAGGAGGGCACCTCTAGTGAACTATGGACCCCGGTCCAATCTTTACCATTGATACATCTTCCACTGTTACTTGTTTACTTGCTGCAAACCATTACCTTTCACACCATATGTTTAATCCTTTATTACAGCAAACTAGTGAACTTGACAACCCCACTGATTCGTTGGGATAGAGTCTTAAGTTTGTGTTGTGCAGGTCTCCACGTTGCTTCCAACACCTGTGTGACGTTTCCTTCCTCCTTATGGTTCGATAACCTCGGTTTCTACTGAGCGAAATCTTGTTGTTGTACTCTTCATACCTTGTTCTTGGGGTTTCCAACGATGCACTCTTCCTCCCTGTTGAGTGTAGCATCAGCGCCAGGGAATCATAGTCATCCACTGAACTAGCGCTTGGGTAGCACTTCAAAAGTAAGTCTTGGTACAATAAAGAAGATGGAGGATTTTAGTACCATGTCATTTATTGCGTGGCGCGATAATTTGTGGTGCTAGGTACACCTTCGTTGGCACAGAAAGTTAATTATATTATTGGTAAAAAATTTAGGTTGTTGCTTCCATTCAAATCAAAAATTCAAGTTTACTGAGATAGAGAATATTCATTATATCACGTTACACTACAACCACGTTTTCGAAGGATCTAATCATTGTACTGGATTTCTCTTCTAAAAAGAGAAAACTGAAAAAAGAAGGGCCTTTGCCCTACTAATTCTTCAAAAATCTCGTCCAAAAAAATTATGAAAATAAAAAATTAAAACCTATCTACAGAAAACCTAATTTATCCATTTATCCTAAAGGACAAGTAGAGAAATCTACCTAACCTATTCTTGAGCGTCTCTCTATTCTACTCGCATTCTACTGTGGCAGTCGCGACGATGCACCATCCTTCATGTGCGCTACTATGATGACCACGACAACATGACAGTCATCCTTTGCTCGCCTTATGCTGATGATGTCACCGTGGATCTAAAAAAGATAATTTTTTGATTCGAGAAAAAACAAGATGCAACATCAGATTTATTAAAGAAAGAATGAGATGCAATAATAGATCGATTAGAGAAAAAACAAAATGCAACATAGTCGATCTTTAGATGAGGTAAACAAGATGAAGATACCTCGGGCTCGGAGGACTCTAGCGCGAAGGATGAGACGGATTGGTAGAAAGTACCCAACCTGAGCTTCTTAGGATATTGGAAGAACCTATAGTAGCAGAGATGGGAGATAGTGAGTGTAGGGTTCGCAGCATAGAAAACAAAAAATTTCCTACGATGGGAACAACTATGTACCAAGATCTATCTACTAGATACAAACAACGGGCGGATGTATATCCGTAGAGAACATACCCTTGAAGACCGACAAAGCTTAACGAGTCCAAACTCGTGGTTGATGTAGAAGATCTCTTGCCGATCTCAAGATCGAGAGGAAGTCCTAGCGCCGCAAAACAGCAGCGCATCCGTGCTCGCACACACGTTCGAGGCACCGAGCAACCTCCGCCTCCTCGCTCCAGCGATGCAGCGGAAGCATAACTCTTTCTTGCCGAAAAACCACCGGGAACATGTATCTCGCTAGTCCGAGACCATGGGGAATAAATTCTAGAGGGGGAGAGAGATCCTTCACGAGGAGGTGTGTGTGAGAAGTGAGAGGAGGGGCTCCTTATATAGGGGAGGGGGGCAGCCCAAGGGGGCATGGCCGCCGGCCATGGAGGGTGCCCCCACCTCTCCCTCATTCATGTGGGTGGACACTCCACTCACAAAAAGGCCCTTCAATTTTCTCCACTCAAAAACCCACTCAAAATCCCATTAAATTTCCACCAAATTTAATGCAAACTCTCATTAAATAAAACTCTTTTATTTTATTCAGAATTTTGTCAATTACTTTAATGACAAACATTCACAAATAACCCCTTGCTAGAATTCTATTTCACATGCAGAACCAGTTTCAGTAATTTCAACCGAAATAGTTTCGGTGTCTAGTGAAATAAATTCCTGCGCTTTCCTTTTCTTTTCGGCATGAAACTTTTGCTCCAATTGGATGTCGGTGTCTCTTAAGTGTGTCACCCTACGGTTCGCGAATAATGTGGACATGATCGAGACCCCTCTCAGATCAATAATCAGAAGCGGGATCTGGAGACCCATACTGACTCCCACACATTCAACGATGACTTTCTTGTGATCGTCGGAACCTTTTACGCTAGTATCTTAATCCTTTTGTTTCGCGATATATTACATGTCCGAGATTCGATCATCGGTATCTCCATACCTAGTTTGATCTCGTTACCGACATGCACTCTTTTCTCGTTCCCGTGATATAACATTCTAGTGATCAAATCACTTGCTTGCAAGCTAACCAATGTGATATCACCGAGAGGGCCCAGAGTATATATATCCGTCATCGGGATGAACAAATTCCACTCTCGATCCATGGGCCTCAACATAACACTTTAGTAGTTCTGAATCCATCTTTATAATCACCCTGTTACGGTGTGACGTTTGATGTTATCAAGAAACTCTTCCGGTGTTAGTGATTGACATGATCTCATGGTCTAAGGATTAGGATCACTTCGTAAGTTGTTATAGCAATATAAACTCAATGACTTTGATCGTAATGCTATACTTCGGATGAATGTTCATCACACCATTACACTAATGTTGTGATCCCGTTATTAACAACATCCAATGTCCATGATCAGGAAACCTTGATCATCTTGTTAATCAACGAGCTAATTTATAAGAGAGGCATAACTAGGAACTTTCTATTTGTTTATTAAACACACATGTATTAACGTTTCCGTATTAATACAATTATAGCATGCAAAATAAACATTTATCATAAACAAGGAATATGATAATAACCACTTTATTATTGCCTCTCGGGCATATTCCCTTCAGTCTCCCACTTGCACTAGAGACAATAATCTAGTTTGAGAACTTTGCGTATTGAACACCTATGGCTTTCTGGTGTTCCATATACGCAATTGCAAGTGGTTAACATAATCTACGGATCTGACGCTTCAGGTCCGTGTGTATTTGCATGTCTTTGCGTCTCCACGCATCACTCATTCTCCAATGAGATGGCATTGTATAAATTCGGTCTTTTGGTGAGACCTTTAGTTCCTTGGGGTTAAAACACATCGATACTATTGTCATACAATATATCTTTAGTGTTAGCCCGTTGCGAACCACACCTTAGTTTGATAACAAACTACTTGACACAAATTCCCTCCTTTGCTGCTACTATAGCAGTCATATACTTAGCCTTTTGTTGTAGTATTCGTCACAATGTCTTAACTTTGAAACTCTTCCAAATCCATCATGGAATCTCCTTTCCATTACATTGTGCCACCCATAGTTTAAATTGAGATAAACTTAATTTGTATCTTGTGACAAAACTAGTATCAATGTAACGCTTTACAATGAACTATTTGTAATTGTTTGTCACCTCTACACAAATATATTCTTAGTTCTTCCAAAAGATCATAAGAATATCCTCACTATCGTCCAATGATCATTTTATGATTCATTCTGGTATATGCTCATAACACTTAGAGCATAGGACATATCTGGATGTGTACATATCATGGTATGATTGATCAAAACATTCTCGTGATTGCACTCATCAAGTGTCAAAGCACTTGAATCTTGTTTTACTTATCAAGTGTCGATACACTTGAATCTTGATTCAATTCCTTTCCATGCAACAAGAACTGTTTCTTGTCGTTTCTATATTGAACTCCTTCAATATCTCATATATGTACGTTTGGCATAAACATATTAGCGTTACAGTCTATCCACTATAGACATTCATGATAAATATTCGGGTTTTGCCTAAGTCTTTCATCGAAATGAAATTCTTAACCTTTGTAAATAAAAGATACATCATTTCTAATCAACAAGATGTCCTTCACATAATGTATTAGAAATATGTCTCAGCGCTCCCACTTAATTTCTTGCAAATGCAAGCATCTTCATCGTCTCCAGATGAAAAACTCATTTTTCATCATGGTGAAGATTCCAACTCCGCAATGCTTACTTCAACCATTGAAGTTTGCATGCCCTTTTAGCATCCTTTGAATTTAACAAAACCCTTTGGACCGTGTCATGTACACGTCCTAGGTAACCATTCTATTAGAAGAACTTTGTTTTGTTTATTCATCTACCATATACCAAATTATATGTAGTGGTTGCTACTTTAATCCGTTCAGACTAAATATCGCTATGAAATATCAAATCTTGTCATATTCAACTCTTTGAACATTGTCATAAAATACTTTACGACATGTCGAATATTTCATAGATGTGAGACATCCATGTCTGTTTCTTTATAGATCCAAATACGACCGATAGGTTTTTACACCTTTCCGGAGGGTCTTCCAAGTTCAAAACTTGATTTCTCGTGTATGGAACTATCACGGATTTTATGGCTTCAAGCCATTTGACGGAGTCAGGGCCCATCATCGCTTCTTTGTATGTATTCGGTTCATCATTGTCAAACAATAATGATTTACTCTCAAATCTTAGCATTTGATTGTTTAACCGACCTTCTTGGTTCAATAGGAACTTAGATCTTCGTGACCACAACCTTTGAGGCACATAAGCTATGAGCATTATGGCAGCCTTCGGAACGATTTCCGGTGCTGCGCAACTCAGCTCATATAGCTAAGGTTCGTTAACCTTATCAAAGTTCTATTGTCCTCCCACTTAACTTTTACGAAAAATTCCTTCTTCAAGAAACTTCATATTTCAAGCGACAAACCCCTTTGTCCTTGGTGTTATGGAGGAATAACCAATTGTTATTCGAAATAACCTACAAAGACATGCTCATCCGACTTTGGTTGTAAACATCTTACTTATGTTTAGCATACCAAAATTTAAGAAATGACAACTTGGGTTTTACCCCAAACCATAACTTCCATGGTGTCATTTCAACGGATCTAGATGGAGCTCTTTTCAGTGTAAAAGCGGTAGTCGCTAAAGCTTTAATCTTTTAAAACATAATGGCAGTTTTATAAATAAACACCTTTGATCCAACCATGTCTCACAATGTTTCATTACAAATCTCAAACACTCCATACTCCTATGGTGTTTCGGGAGATGTAAATCTAGGTGTTTTGCTAAACTTGCAACTCAAATAAATCCCTTTATGATAAAATCATAATTCATTTATTTTCTTGTTACACTTGTAACTCAAATAAATCCCTTTATGATCAAATCATAATTCATTTATTTTTCTTGTTACAATGATTTTTCACTTCATCTTGAAAGTCTTTGAAACATTTTCAAATATTTCATACTTCTTTCTCATTAAGTGAACATTCACTCAAATTTTCAGAGAAAGTATATGAAGTTGAAACCCATCGCTTACGACTACACATAATGGACTACATACATCGATATGTACAAATTCCAATAATTTAGTCGTTCGTTCTTCTTTGGCCTTTGAACGAAGTTTTAATTATCACGTGGAAAGTCTCACAAGCGTCACTTGATCAAATCAAAGACTCCAAAAATCCATGAATATGGAGATTCTTCATGTTTTCTTTCCAATATAATTTAAACAGCGATGTCACTTCATAAGTGATATTTCAATCATTTGTCTTGCGACATTTTAGCATTAGGTTTTATGGATGTGATTTCTCCAACTAGATTTCTAAATCATCCATCTTATATGGAACACGGTAATTATTTGAACAACCTTTATTCTCATAATACCTGATTTAAATAACAATTATTAAAACAAATCTTGAAGTCAAGCTTTGATGTCAACGAGAAATACAAACAACGGTTTGTTTGTTTTCGATGAACATCATCACATATTCTCTTGCTAGTTACTTAGGTCATTGTGGTCCATGAATTGCGTTGTTTCGTATGACATTTCATACCAACCAATTCGGTATCCAATACCCAAGAACCACATTGTTTAACAAGCAAAGAATACAACCATAACATGTATATCATATATATACCTAAATTGGATATTTCCAATCTTTTCTTTTCTGCCAAATATATTTTATAGATTCTCTTTCAGCATTTCCTTTTCCTTTTAAGAGAATTTATCAACATCAAAAGTGGCGCCATATACATGACACATAGTCCAAAGCGTGTATATTCAAATAATAATACCTTTGGATTTGCACTTTGAAGTAGATCACCATCATCAAATGATCGGTATTCTTTCAAAATCCATTCTTTAGTAATCTTTTAGTGTAGTAAACATTTTACATACATATTCTATTCACCCTTATCATGACGACTTTCATGATCAAGCTACTTTATCTTATAAAGGCGAATCGTGAGTATAACATTACTTTCCAAAATCCTTTTGGATGATTAGGATGTCTAGCATCTCCAACCTTCGCAAATTCTCATCCAATATGAGAACATATATTATACTCTATCATATTGCAACCAAAACATTGTTTCAGATATCGTTATATCTGCCACACATGATGGTTTCTGAAACAATTCTTTCAGCTCCTAGATAAACTTGATGTTTAAATCAAGAATCATGGAGGCAAACATGATACTTAAGATACTAACACTGGAATTGTTACTCTCGATTTAATACCAATTATTAAATTTCACGGAGTAAATAGAATTTTGCTGAAAGTTTGCAATAGGACTTTAAACTTTAGATTGACACTCAACACAATACGATACCAGTTCGTAAAGTATATATCCAGAATTCTATAGTTCTATTATCTCAATTACAACTATGCATAAGGTGGTGAACGAATGCCAATGACTACAACAAATTATGCAAATTCACTTTGATTTAATTTATGATAAATTGAGTTTTACTAATCCAAATTAAAAATGAACTCCCACTCAAAAACGACATCCCTCGTGTCTTTTTGGTGATTACATGAACCAAATCCACTGCACCAAGTCCGATCATCACGTGAGTCGGTACAGCTTCAAAGGCGAGCATCCATATGGTCATCATATCAAAACATATGACTCATGCTTAACCTTTCGGTCCGTGTTCCGAGGCCATGTCTGTACATGCTAGGCTCGTCAAGTAAGAACCTTAGTATTTCGCGTGTGTAACTGTCTTACACCCGAGATATGCTCGTGGATTCAAGTACACCCGATCATCACGTGATGTCTTGAAGCGACGAAACATTGTCGGTGCATACTTAAGGAAGAACACATTCTTATCTTGATATCTAAATGAGGGATCATCTTATTTTGCTAATAAAACGCCAAACAAGCAATATAATATGCTATCAAACATCACATGTTTATTAGTGAAATGTTATGGTTCCCGCAGATGATCTCTATCATGTGCATCGTGGTATGATCACTATCATACCTATATGTGTAAATCCAAGGTCTATGGAGTTTACACGCTATGTGTGTTGTAAGAGTATCATCTCATACTTCTACTTACAATACTACCATATCATAACACTAGCCCAGCAACAATCTAAACTAGACGCCTCTAATTTATCCATTGCAAGTTTTACGTGGCTTAGGGCTTTCGAGATAGAACCGTTCTTACCTACGAACATGAACCACAACGAGGATAACCAAATTGTTGACAACTCGTTGCAAATTAGATATTGACTATAGTAGGAGAGACAGACACCCGCTAGCCACTTATGCAAAACTAGTTGCATGTCAAGCGTGGAACAGGTCTCATGTGCGAGGACATGTAAAGTTTGTCCGGGCCGCTTCATCCCACTATGCCACCAATATCCAAAGTACAACTAAGAAGCAATAAAATGATCATCATCGCCCACATACTCATATGTGTACTACCCGTGCAAAGTATCTACGCATAGATCCGGCTCTGATACCACTGTAGGGTTCGCAGCATAGAAAACAAAAAATTTCCTACGATGGGAACAACTATGTACCAAGATCTATCTACTAGATACAAACAACGGGCGGATGTATATCCGTAGAGAACATACCCTTGAAGACCGACAAAGCTTAACGAGTCCAAACTCGTGGTTGATGTAGACGATCTCTTGCCGATCTCAAGATCGAGAGGAAGTCCTAGCGCCGCAAAACAGTAGCGCATCCGTGCTCGCACACACGTTCGAGGCACCGAGCAACCTCCGCCTCCTCGCTCCAGCGATGCAGCGGAAGCACAACTCTTTCTTGCCGAAAAACCACCGGGAACATGTATCTCGCTAGTCCGAGACCATGGGGAATAAATTCTAGAGGGGGAGAGAGATCCTTCACGAGGAGGTGTGTGTGAGAAGTGAGAGGAGGGGCTCCTTATATAGGGGAGGGGGCAGCCCAAGGGGGCATGGCCGCCGGCCATGGAGGGTGCCCCCACCTCTCCCTCATTCATGTGGGTGGACACTCCACTCACAAAAAGGCCCTTCAATTTTCTCCACTCAAAAACCCACTCAAAATCCCATTAAATTTCCACCAAATTTAATGCAAACTCTCATTAAATAAAACTCTTTTATTTTATTCAGAATTTTGTCAATTACTTTAATGACAAACATTCACAAATAACCCCTTGCTAGAATTCTATTTCACATGCAGAACCAGTTTCAGTAATTTCAACCGAAATAGTTTCGGTGTCTAGTGAAATAAATTCCTGCGCTTTCCTTTTCTTTTCGGCATGAAACTTTTGCTCCAATTGGATGTCGGTGTCTCTTAAGTGTGTCACCCTACGGTTCGCGAATAATGTGGACATGATCGAGACCCCTCTCAGATCAATAATCAGAAGCGGGATCTGGAGACCCATACTGACTCCCACACATTCAACGATGACTTTCTTGTGATCGTCGGAACCTTTTACGCTAGTATCTTAATCCTTTTGTTTCGCGATATATTACATGTCCGAGATTCGATCATCGGTATCTCCATACCTAGTTTGATCTCGTTACCGACATGCACTCTTTTCTCGTTCCCGTGATATAACATTCTAGTGATCAAATCACTTGCTTGCAAGCTAACCAATGTGATATCACCGAGAGGGCCCAGAGTATATCTATCCGTCATCGGGATGAACAAATTCCACTCTCGATCCATGGGCCTCAACATAACACTTTAGTAGTTCTGAATCCATCTTTATAATCACCCTGTTACGGTGTGACGTTTGATGTTATCAAGAAACTCTTCCGGTGTTAGTGATTGACATGATCTCATGGTCTAAGGATTAGGATCACTTCGTAAGTTGTTATAGCAATATAAACTCAATGACTTTGATCGTAATGCTATACTTCGGATGAATGTTCATCACACCATTACACTAATGTTGTGATCCCGTTATTAACAACATCCAATGTCCATGATCAGGAAACCTTGATCATCTTGTTAATCAACGAGCTAATTTATAAGAGAGGCATAACTAGGAACTTTCTATTTGTTTATTAAACACACATGTATTAACGTTTCCGTATTAATACAATTATAGCATGCAAAATAAACATTTATCATAAACAAGGAATACGATAATAACCACTTTATTATTGCCTCTCGGGCATATTCCCTTCAGTGAGGTCTTAGGATATTTTTTAAAATGACTATTTTTAAATCTAGGGTTGGCCTTGCCGATAGTGGGAGTGTGGCGGCATATGAAAGAGTACTAGTGAGTGGGGACTAGGGGTTCCCTGTATTATATAGAAAACATGGTGGGCAGTTGGTGAGATCTAGGGTTTGTTATATGCGTTGTAGAACAAGAAGGCCAGTCACGTGGGTCAAATTTGTACAAAGCACTCATACGTCGATCTCCAGCAGCCATGGTGGCTACCTGCAAGTGGGACCATGTGTTATTCTTTTTGACAATGTAATTACCTGAAAAGTGGGTGTTCTGCACATAAGCGCATTTTGATGATGGTTTTGTGCAACAAAATCCTCAAGAGTTTGTGTTTGACCATAAAGGGACATGCTCGAGTGGGCAGTGGTCGGCCATATCTGTCATCTAGACAAGCCTAATGATTCAACGGATTGTGTGTAACCATTTTCTAACGTACGACCAACAATTAATGACACTTGCAATGGATGACGCTGAAGGGTTTCGCGGCATAGTAAATCAAAATTTTCTACGGATGCGAATAGAGGGAAAGCCAAGATCTAATCTAGGAGATGCAAACAACAAGAGATATTGGATTAGATCTTCATACCCTTGAAGATTCCGACAGCGGAACGTTCGTCGGAACGTGGATGATGTAGTCGTACTCGCTTCTCCTCCTCGCGATCCGATCCGATCTAGCACCACAAGTGGCGGTGCCTCCGTGAGATGCACACGTGTCGCACCTCGACGTCTCCTCCTTCCTCGGACCAGCAAGTATGGTGGAGAGACAGATTGGATCAACAACACGACGACGTGGTGTATATGGTGGAGAATTTCTGCAGCAGGGCTTCGCCTACAAATAGTCGGGAGGGAGAAAGGAAGGCAGCAGGGCGGCTAGGGTTGGAGGGGAAGGTGTAGGGGGGTGGTGCGCCCCCAGCCCTCTTTATATAGAGGGCTGGGGCGTCAACCCTATCCCCCTCCCCCAAGCCAAGGCCGGCGGACAAGGAGGAGGAGTGGGGGGCAAGGAAACCCCCCTTCTAGAAGCTCTATCTAGGGTTTAAACCCTCTTTGGCCGGCTGGGCCCTATGGGGCCTTGTGCCCCTGGCCCAATGCGGCCAGGGCACTCCCTCATAGGCCCATGCCCCCTCCCGGAAGGTGGGGCCACGTTGGTCCCCTTCGGAAGGTTCTAGAAGCTTCCGGTACAATAACGATTAACCCGGAACAATTCCGAACTCCAAAAACTGCACTGCCTTATATGAATCTTATTCTCCGGACCACTCCAGAACCTGTCGTGATGTCCCGGATCCCATCCGAGACTCCGAACAAAAACTCATAAACCAATTATCCAATCTATCCTAGCGTCGAGACACGTTAAGTGTGTGACCCTGCGGGTTCGAGAATATGCAGACATGATCTTCTATCAATAATCAACAGCGGGGTCTAGAAACCCATATTGACTCCCACACATTCATCGATGATCATATCGGATGAACCACGATGCCAGGATTCAATCAATCCCATATATATATTCCCTTCGTCTCGCGATATTTTACTTGCCCGAGATTTGATCGTCGGTACCGTCATACCTAGTTCAATCTCGTTCACAGCAAGTACTTTACTCGTTCCGTAATCCGATATCACTTTGTGATTAAATACTTAACCACATGCTTGCAAGCGGTGTTGACATCAATTACCGAGTGGGACCGAAGTATATCTCTCCGACTTGGGAGGGACAAATCCCATCTCGATACCTACAACCCAACAGATACTTTCCGATCACCTGAGAGACACCTATATGATCACCCTCTCATAGGATGACGTTTGATGACCTCAAAGCTTTCTTCCGATACCAGGGAGTTGTATTATCTCATGGTCTAAGGAATACAATATTTGACATAAGAAAAGCTTCGCAAAGACGAACACGATGACACGATCTAATTGCTTCGCTTAGTTTGGGTCTGTCCACCATATCATTCTCCCAATGATATGATCTCATTATTAATTGACAACTCATGTCCATGGTTAGGAAACCTTAACCATCATTAATCAATGAGCTAGTCCATAGAGGCATACTAGGGACACGGTGTTGTTCACAAACCACACAAGTATTAAAGTTTCCGCTTAATACAATTCTAGCATGGAATATAAACATTATCATGAACAAGAATTATAATAATAACATATTTATTATTTCCTCTAGGGCATAATTCCAACGGTCTCCCACTTGCACTAGAGTCAATAATCTAATTTACATTTGGCAACAATCTCACACCCATGGCACTGAGGTGCTGATCATGTTTTTGAAGGGTTTCGCGGCATAGTAAATCAAAATTTTCTACGGATGCGAACAGAGGGAAAGCCAAGATCTAATCTAGGAGATGCAAACAACGAGAGAGATTGGATTAGATCTTCATACCCTTGAAGATTCGCACAGCGGAACGTTCGTCAGAACGTGGGTGATGTAGTCGTACTCGCTTCTCCTCCTCGCGATCCGATCCGATCTAGCACCACAAGTGGCGGTGCCTCCGTGAGATGCACACGTGCAGCACCTCGACGTCTCCTCCTTCCTCGGACCAGCAAGTATGGTGGAGAGACGAATTGGATCTACAACACGACGGCGTGGTGTATATGGTGGAGAATTTCTGCAGCAGGGCTTCGCCTACAAATAGTCGGGAGGGAGAGAGGACGGCAGCAGGACGGCTAGCTCATGGAGGGGAAGGTGTGAGGGGGTGGTGCGCCCCCAGCCCTCTTTATATAGAGGTGTGGGCGGCTGCAACCCTAGACCCCTCCCCCAAGCCAAACCGGCGGCCCCAAGGAGAAGGAGTGGGGGGCAAGGAAACCCCCCCTTCTAGAAGGTCTATCTCGAGTTTAAAACCCCCTTGGCCGGCTGGGCCCTATGGGGCCTTGTGCCTCTGGCCCAATGCGGCCAGGGCACTCCCTCATAGGCCCATGCCCCCTCCCGGAAGGTGGGGCCACGTTGGTCCCCTTCCGGAAGGTTCTAGAAGCTTCCGGTACAATACCGATTAACCCGGAACAATTCCGAACTCCAAAAACTGCACTGCCTTATATGAATCTTATTCTCCGGACCACTCCGGAACCTCTCGTGATGTCCCGGATCCCATCTGAGACTCCGAAAAAAAACTCATAAACCAATTATCCAATCTATCCTAGCGTCGAGACACGTTAAGTGTGTGACCCTGTGGGTTCGAGAATATGCATACATGATCTTCTATCAATAATCAACAGCGGGGTCTGGAAACCCATATTGACTCCCACACATTCATCGATGATCATATCGGATGAACCACGATGCCAGGATTCAATCAATCCCATATATATATTCCCTTCGTCTCGCGATATTTTACTTGCCCGAGATTCGATCGTCGGTACCGTCATACCTAGTTCAATCTCGTTCACAGCAAGTACTTTACTCGTTCCGTAATCCGATATCACTTTGTGATTAACTCCTTAACCACATGCTTGCAAGCGGTGTTGATATCGATTACCGAGTAGGCCCGAAGTATATCTCTCCGACTTGGGAGGGACAAATCCCATCTTGATACATACAACCCAACAGATACTTTCCGATCACCTGAGAGACACCTTTATGATCACCCTCTCATAGGATGACGTTTGATGACCTCAAAGCTTTCTTCTGATACCAGGGAGTTGTATTATCTCATGGTCTAAGGATTACAATATTTGACATAAGAAAAGCTTCGCAAAGATGAACACGATGACACGATCTAATTGCTTCGCTTAGTTTGGGTCTGTCCACCATATCATTCTCCCAATGATATGATCTCATTATTAATTGACAACTCATGTCCATGGTTAGGAAACCTTAACCATCATTAATCAATGAGCTAGTCCATAGAGGCATACTAGGGACAGGGTGTTGTTCACAAACCACACAAGTATTAAAGTTTCCGCTTAATACAATTCTAGCATGGAATATAAACATTATCATGAACAAGAATTATAATAATAACATCTTTATTATTGCCTCTAGGGCATAATTCCAACAGTCTCCCACTTGCACTAGAGTCAATAATCTAGTTTACATCTGGCAACAATCTCACACCCATGGCACTGAGGTGCTGATCATGTTTTACACGTGGAAGAGGTTTAGTCAATGGATCTGCGACATTGCGATTTGTATGTACTTTGCTAATCTTCAGATCTCCATCTGCTATATAATCTCGGATTATATGAAACTTGCGGTTGATATGCTTGGTCTTTGGATGATATCTTGGTTCCTTAGCGAGTGCTATGGCGCCAGTGTTGTCACACAATATCTCCAGTGGGTCCAATGCACTTGGAACCACGCCAAGCTCAGTGATGAAGTTTCTGATCCAAACTCCTTCACTTGACGCTTCTGCAGCAGCCATGTATTCCTCTTCTACTGTAGATCCCGCGATCACGCTTTGCTTGCAGCTTCTCCAGCTCACAGCTCCTCCATTCAAAATATATACGTATCCTGTCTGAGATTTAGAATCATCCTTGTCGGTGTCAAAACTAGCATCGATGTAACCTTTTACGACGAGCTGTTCATCACCCCCATAGACTAAGAACATTTCTTTGGTCCTATTTAGGTACTTTAGGATGTTCTTCACAGCTGTCCAGTGTTCCACTCCTGGATCACTTTGATACCTGCTCGTCAAACTAAGAGCATTGGACACATCCGGTCTAGTACACAACATGGAATACATGATAGAACCTATGGCCGAGGCATAAGGCACTTTGCTCATAGCTTCCCTATCATTTACCGTAGCTGGACACTGAGCCTTGCTCAATATCTTACCTGACAACATAGGCACTGAACCTTTCTTTGCCTTATCCATTCTGAACCTTTTCAGAACTTTGTCTAGGTATGTACTCTGGCTTAAAGCTATCAGGCGTCTTTGTCTATCTCTATAGATCTTGATGCCCAATATATAAGTAGCTTCACCTAGGTCTTTCATTGAAAAACATTTGTTCAAATAACTCTTCACATCGTTAAGCATGTTGATGTCATTTCCAATAATCAATATGTCGTCCACATATAGTACCAGAAATGTCACCGAGCTCCCACTCACTTTCTTGTAGATACAAGCTTCATAGCAATTTGGAACAAATCCAAAGCTCTTGATCACTTCATCAAAACGAAGGTTCCAACTCCGAGATGCTTGCTTCAGTCCATAAATGGAACGATGAAGTTTGCATACTTTATCAGCATCCTTAGGATCGACAAAACCTTCGGGTTGCATCATATACAACTCTTCATCAATGTTGCCATTGAGGAAAGTAGTCTTGACATCAATCTGCCATATTTCATAATCATGAAACGCAGCAATTGCTAATAAAATCCGAATGGACTTAAACATCGCTACGGGAGAGAAAGTCTCATCGTAGTCAACACCTTGAACTTGTCGAAAACCTTTCGCGACAAGCCGTGCTTTATAGACGGTAACATTACCATCCGCGTCCGTTTTCTTCTTGAAGATCCACTTGCACTCAACGGCCTTTCGGTCGCTAGGAGGGTCCACCAAATTCCATACTTGGTTTTCGCTCATGGATCCCAATTCGGATTTCATGGCTTCTAGCCATTTCTCAAAGTCTGGGCTCATCATCGCTTCCTCATAGCTCGTAGGTTCACTGTCTTCTACTACCAAGATAGTCAAGACAGGGTTGCCGTACCACTCAGGAGGGGCACGCGACCTTGTCGACCTGCAACGTTCAGTAGCAGCATCGTCCGAAGCTTCATGATCCTTGTCATTAGCTTCCTCCATTGTTGGTGCAGGCGGCACTAGAACAATTTCAGGTGCTGCGCTACTCTTCAATTCAAGAGAAGGTTCAATAACCTCGTCTAGCTCTACTTTCCTCCCACCCACTTCTTTCGAGAGAAACTCCTTCTCAAGAAAGGAACCGTTCTTTGCGACAAACACTTTGCCTTCGGTTCTGTGATAGAAGGTATACCCAATAGTTTCCTTAGGGTATCCCATGAAGACGCATTTCTCCGCTTTGGGTTCGAGCTTGTCCGGCATCAACTTCTTGACGTAAGCTTCGCATCCCCAAACTTTAAGAAACGACAACTTAGGTTTAGCACCAAACCACAGTTCATACGGTGTCGTCTCAACGGATTTAGATGGAGCCCTATTTAAAGTGAATGCAGCGGTTTCTAATGCATAACCCCAAAATGATAACGGCAACTCAGTAAGATACATCATCGATCGGACCATATCTAATAAGGTTCGATTCCGGCGTTCAGACACACCATTGCGCTGTGGTGTTCCGGGTGGCGTGAGTTGTGAAACGATTCCACTTTCTTTAAGATGCGTGAGAAAATCATAACTCAAATATTCACCTCCACGATCGGATCGTAGAAACTTAATCTTTCTGTTACGATGGTTCTCCACTTCATTCTGAAATTCTTTGAACTTTTCAAACGTTTCAGATTTATGTTTCATTAAATAGATATACCCATATCTACTTAAGTCATCGGTAAAAGTGAGAAAATAGCGATATCCACTACGCGTCGAAACACTCATCGGTCCGCATACATCGGTATGTATGATTTCCAACAAGTCCGTTGCTCGCTCCATCATACCGGAGAACGGGGTTTTGATCATCTTGCCCATGAGGCATGGTTCGCATGTGTCAAATGATTCAAAATCAAGAGACTCCAAAAGTCCATCAGAATGGAGTTTCTTCATGCGCTTTACACCAATATGACCTAGACGACAGTGCCACAAATAAGTAGTATTATCACTATCTACTTTGCATCTCTTAGCCTCAATGTTATGGATGTGTGTTTCATCCCTTTCGAGATTTAGAAGAAATAAACCATTCACAATAGGTGCATGACCATAAAAGATGTTACTCATATAAATAGAACAACCATTATTCTCCGATTTAAATGAATAACCGTCTTGCAATAAACAAGATCCAGAAATAATGTTCATGCTTAACGCAGGCACATAATAGCACTTATTAAGGTTTAAAACTAATCCCGAAGGTAAAACTAAGGAGAGCGTGCCGACGGCCATCACCAACTCTTGATCCGTTGCCAACGCGCATCGTCACCTCTTCCCTCGCAAGCCGCCGTCTATTCCGTAGCTCCTGTTTCGAGTTACAAATATTAGCAACTGAACCAGTATCAAATACCCAGGCACTACAACGAGGGCTAGTAAGGAAAACATCAATAACATGTATATCAAATATACCTTTGATGGTGCCAGCCTTCTTGTCTGCTAAGTACTTCAGACTGTTGCACTTCCAGTGACCCTTGTCCTTGCAATAGAAGCACTCAGTGTCCGGCTTAGGACCAGACTTGAGCTTCTTCTCAGCAGGGGCAACGCGCTTGCCGCCGCCTTTCTTGAAGGGCTTCTTTGCTCCCTTACCTTTCTTAAAGGTGGGCTTGTTGACCATCAACACATGATTATCCTTTTTGATGTCCACTTCCGCGGCCTTCAGCTTTGCGAAGAGCTCGGTGATTGTATCAGTGGAACCAATCTGATTATGAGTCTAAAACTTTTGTAGCTGGGAGGGAGTGATTGCAGAACCCTGTCAATCTTGATCTCCTCTGGAATCGTGCATTCCAGTTGCTCAAGGCATTGAGTGTAGCCCGTCATCTTAATGGCGTGCTCACTAACGGAACTCCCTTCCTCCATCTTGCAGTTAAAGAACTTCTCAGATATCTCATATCTCTCAGAACGGGCCTGAGTCTGAAACATGGTTTTCAGCTCTTCGAGAATCTCAAAGGGCCCGGGATAGTCTTCAAAACGATTTTGAAGTTTCGGTTCCATAGCAAACAACATGGTGCTCTTAATCACACCATAATCATCTTTGCGCAACTGATAGACAGCTTTCTCATCAGCCGGCGTAGTTGCAGCAGGGGGTTCACCTAACGCTTTCCCAAGGACATAGTCCATTTGACCGTCAGAGAGAATGATTCTTAGATTGCGGAACCAATTGGTGAAGTTAGACCCATTGTTTTTAAGCTTTTCCTTCTCAGCAAAAACGTTGAAGTTGAAGTTGGACTTGGCCATGTGATCTACAGTATTTGCAAGTACAATTTAGACTATGTTCATGATAAATAGTTCAACTTAATCAAATTACTAGATGAACTCCCACTAAATTCAACATCCCTCAAGTTGTTTAGTGAACATGATCCAAATTCACCACACCTAATCCGATCATCACGAGAAGAGATGTGGCTTCAATGGTGGACAACGAAGTGTCGATCATATCATTCATATGACTCATGCTTAACCTTTTGGTTCTTGTGTTCCGAGGCCATGTCTGTACATGCTAGGCTCGTCAAGTTAGACCCAAGTATTTCCGCATGTGCAAAACTGGCTTGCACCCGTTGTATGTGAGCGTAGAGTCTATAGCACCCGATCATCACGTGATGCTTGGACACGACGAACTTTCGCAACGGTGCATACTTGGGGAGAACACAGTTTTTATCTTGATCTTTAAAGTGAGGAATCATCTTATAATGCTACCGTTGCGATCTAAGCATAATAAGATACATAAAAGGATAAACATCACATGCATATAACTTTATGTGACATGGTATAGCCAATCTTCGTGCAATGATCTCCATCTTGTGCGTTCCGGCATGATCTCCATCACTCCACCATGATTGCCTCCACCACGAATAGCAACTACAACTATTGCTAACTACTTAGCGATAAAGTGAAACTATTACATGGCGTATAAGAAGTTGACACATGGGTCATACACAATTATAAAGACAACCATATGGCTCCTGCCGGTTGTGTACTCATCGACATGCTAGTCGTGAAACATTACAAAACATGATCATCGCATACATTATACACATCACATCTTGGGCCATACCATATCACAGAAAACACTCCCTACAAAAACAAGTTAGACGCCTCTACTTTGTTGTTGCATGTTTTACGTGGCTTATGGGAGTAGATGCTAAGAACGATTCTTACCTACGGAAAGCCACAACGGTCATGTTATGGTTGCCAAACTCCGGTGTTAATCCCATGACAACTATAGTGAGAGAAACTGACATCCACCAGCCACATGTGTGGAACAAGCCACACGTCAAGTGCGGAGCCGGTCTCGCGAACGACGTCGCGTAAGGTTGGCCTGGACCGCTTCAATCTCACTATCCCGCGTCATAAGAAGAACACAAAGAAGAGGCTTGCAACAGAAAACATCAACGCCCGCAACAACCATGTTGCGTTCTACTCGTGAAACACATCTACGCATAGATCTAGCTCTGATACCACTGAAGGGTTTCACGGCATAGTAAATCAAAATTTTCTACGGATGCGAACAGAGGGAAAGCCAAGATCTAATCTAGGAGATGCAAACAACGAAAGAGATTGGATTAGATCTTCATACCCTTGAAGATTCGCACAGCGGAACGTTCATGGAACGTGGGTGATGTAGTCGTACTCGCTTCTCCTCCTCGCGATCCGATCCGATCTAGCACCACAAGTGGCGGTGCCTCCGTGAGATGCACACGTGCAGCACCTCGACGTCTCCTCCTTCCTCGGACCAGCAAGTATGGTGGAGAGACGGATTGGATCTACAACACGACGGCGTGGTGTATATGGTGGAGAATTTCTGCAGCAGGGCTTCGCCTACAAACAGTCGGGAGGGAGAGAGGAAGGAAGCAGGGCGGCTAGGGTTGGAGGGGAAGCTGTAGGGGGGTGTGAGCCCCCAGACCTCTTTATATAGAGGGGTGGGGCAGCAACCCTAGCCCCCTCCCCCAAGCCAAGGCCGGTGGCCAAATAGGAAGAGTGGGGGGCAAGGAACCCCCCCCCCCTTCTAGAAGCTCTATCTAGGGTTTAAGCCCTCTTTGGCCGGCTGGGCCCTATGGGGCCTTGTGCCCCTGGACCAATGCGGCCAGGGCACTCCCTCATAGGCCCATGCCCCCTCCCGGAAGGTGGGGCCACGTTGGTCCCCTTCCGGAAGGTTCTAGAAGCTTCTGGTACAATACCGATTAACCCGGAACAATTCCGAACTCCAAAAACTGCACTGCCTTATATGAATCTTATTCTCCGGACCACTCCGGAACCTCTCGTGATGTCTCGGATCCCATCCGAGACTCCGAACAAAAACTCATAAACCAATTATCCAATCTATCCTAGCGTCAAGACACGTTAAGTGTGTGACCCTGCGGGTTCGAGAATATGCAGACATGATCTTCTATCAATAATCAACAGCGGGGTCTGGAAACCCATATTGACTCCCACACATTCATCGATGATCATATCGGATGAACCATGATGCCAAGATTCAATCAATCCCATATATATATTCCCTTCGTCTCGCGATATTTTACTTGCCCGAGATTCGATCGTCGGTACCGTCATACCTAGTTCAATCTCGTTCACAACAAGTACTTTACTCGTTCCGTAATCCGATATAACTTTGTGATTAACTCCTTAAACAAATGCTTGCAAGCGGTGTTGATATCGATTACTGAGTGGGCCCGAAGTATATCTCTCCGACTTGGGCGGGACAAATCCCATCTTGATACATACAACCCAACAGATACTTTCCGATCACCTGAGAGACACCTTTATGATCACCCTCTCATAGGATGACGTTTGATGATCTCAAAGCTTTCTTTCGATACCAGGGAGTTGTATTATCTCATGGTCTAAGGATTACAATATTTGACATAAGAAAAGCTTCGCAAAGACGAACACGATGACACGATCTAATTGCTTCGCTTAGTTTGGGTTTGTCCACCATATCATTCTCCCAATGATATGATCTCATTATTAATTGACAACTCATGTCCATGGTTAGGAAATCTTAACCATCATTAATCAATGAGCTAGTCCATAGAGGCATACTAGGGACACGGTGTTGTTCACAAACCACACAAGTATTAAAGTTTCCGCTTAATACAATTCTAGCATGGAATATAAACATTATCATGAACAAGAATTATAATAATAACATCTTTATTATTGCCTCTAGGGCATAATTCCAACAGTCTCCCACTTGCACTAGAGTCAATAATCTAGTTTACATCTGGCAACAATCTCACACCCATGGCACTGAGGTGCTGATCATGTTTTACACGTGGAAGAGGTTTAGTCAATGGATCTGCGACATTGAGATCTGTATGTACTTTGCTAATCTTCAGATCTCCATCTGATATATAATCTCGGATTATATGAAACTTGCGGTTGATATGCTTGGTCTTTGGATGATATCTTGGTTCCTTAGCGAGTGCTATGGCGCCAGTGTTGTTACACAATATCTCCAGTGGGTCCAATGCACTTGGAACCACGCCAAGCTCAGTGATGAAGTTTCTGATCCAAACTCCTTCACTTGACGCTTCTGCAGCAGCCATGTATTCCGCTTCTACTGTAGATCCCGCGATCACGCTTTGCTTGCAGCTTTTCCAGCTCACAGCTCCTCCATTCAAAATATATACGTATCCTGTCTGAGATTTAGAATCATCCTTATCGGTGTCAAAACTAGCATCGACGTAACCTTTTACGACGAGCTGTTCATCACCCCCATAGACTAAGAACATTTCTTTGGTCCTATTTAGGTACTTTAGGATGTTCTTCACAGCTGTCCAGTGTTCCACTCCTGGATCACTTTGATACCTGCTCGTCAAACTAAGAGCATTGGACACATCCGGTCTAGTACACAACATGGCATACATGATAGAACCTATGGCCGAGGCATAATGCACTTTGCTCATAGCTTCCCTATCATTTACCGTAGCTGGACACTGAGCCTTGCTCAATATCTTACCTAACAACATAGGCACTGAACCTTTCTTTGCCTTATCCATTCTGAACCTTTTCAGAACTTTGTCTAGGTATGTACTCTGGCTTAAAGCTATCAGGCGTCTTTGTCTATCTCTATAGATCTTGATGCCCAATATATAAGTAGCTTCACCTAGGTCTTTCATTGAAAAACACTTGTTCAAATAACTCTTCACATCGTTAAGCATGTTGATGTCATTTCCAATAATCAATATGTCGTCCACATATAGTACCAGAAACGTCACCGAGCTCCCACTCACTTTCTTGTAGATCTCTCCGACTTGGGAGGGACAAATCCCATCTTGATACATACAACCCAACAGATACTTTCCGATCACCTGAGAGACACCTTTATGATCACCCTCTCATAGGATGACGTTTCATGACCTCAAAGCTTTCTTCCGATACCAGGGAGTTGTATAATCTATGGTCTAAGGAATACAATATTTGACATAAGAAAAGCTTCGCAAAGACGAACACGATGACACGATCTAATTGCTTCGCTTAGTTTGAGTCTGTCCACCATATCATTCCCCAATGATATGATCTCATTATTAATTGACAACTCATGTCTATGGTTAGGAAACCTTAATGTAACACCCTAAGAATCGGCCCTATGCAAGTTTCAGCGCTTCCCGCCAAACCCGCATAGAAACGATTCAAAGGTGCCCACCAGGCACTTGCGTGCGGGTGGAAAACGAAGTAATAACATTACACAACAGTCCTCGATGGGACCCACAAAACATATATATATATATATATACAACACGACTCAATGAGTCAAGAATACAGATATACAATACAAGGATCCAAAACACCTTGAAAACGATAGAGCGCCCAGCTACGGACAAGATGCAAATGGGGCTAAGAGCCCTGAAGAATAACCAATGGCGTCCATAACCCTGCCCAGGCCAAGCCGGAAGGGTAACCCTGCTAACGACGTCGACCTCAAAACCTGCTTAAACAAAATGGGTGCCGACAAAGGGCAAAGGAAAAGAGGAGCGTCAGTACTGAGGCCAGTACACGGCGAGGCTAGAATTCGGCGGTCCTCGCCTACATAGGTATGGTGGACTGCAGCGGCAGCGCAGCATGCACTAAACAACCTATAGAGACTCGATACAACTAGCGGCTATCAGAGAGGGGTAAGCAAGACCTATCCGGATCCAACCTGATTCTACCACCAAAACATACCCATCCTGGTGTTTCCCCCTCGAGACCAAACGAGGAAGTCAATCGAGGAACTCACACCGTTGGCAGTTTTATTTATTCAGTTATCGTTGCAGCAATTACTAGTCAGGTATACATGGTCATCCTGATAAGATAAGCAGTGGGCAGTTTTAGTTAACCAGTCCGTTGTAGTTGCAACACTTACTAGTCAGATACAATTAGCATGAGATATCCCAAAACCCAGCAGTTGTTGGTACTTTTATTTAGCCATTCCGTTATAGTTGCAATACTTACTAGTCAGATACAATGGTAGCAAGCGTCAACCCAAACAAGCAATTGTTGGCAGTTTTATTTAGCCATTCCATTATAGTGAAGCTGATTACTAGTCATTATAAAGTCAAATTTATAGCACTACTTTAGTTATAGTTGTCTATGATCGAGATACTGTGCTCCAAGTCGTCCATAACCGCGGACACGGCTTTCAGAAAGTTTTACCCTGCAGGGGTGCACAAATAGCAACACACACTCGATCAACCTCGGAAAAACCAAATCAAAACCCAACGAGGCATTCACGACAAAGCAATCGCAAGATTCAGAAATATTTCAGGGGGGCACCCCATTAAGCTACCCGCAATGAAGTTAGCTGACTCCGAGACGGACTCAAGGTTTGGGTGGACGGCTGTAAACGAGTGGGAACCCGAAAGTGTGACTGGGCTTGTCGATACCGCGAAAACGTGCCCCGATCCTAAACAGTACAGTGTGCAGTACCTCGCACAATTTAAATAAAGCAGTAAAGCATGGCATAAGTACAGGATAGTAAATAAAACCTCAAACAAGTTTGTGGCCCCAAGAAATAAGAATGAATCAAGCTCTGGCTCAGGAGGGTCCCATAATCCTCCCGGATGTGGATAGCGCGAATATTCAAGGAACAGGTATCAAGTACTCGGGGTCCTACGAGACACAAGTGGACGGTTAACAACCAAATAACATCTATTGCCCACCTATGCCTCTGCATTTACCTACTTCAATTTTAGTTGTTAAACAGTAATTAAAGTCTTGATCAACTCCAACAATAAACACACGACAATACTCCAACAACTGTGGTACTTGACGACACGCAACAGCACTTGAGCAAGCGACTACGACGCGCAGGTCCAACTATCTACCAAACAACAGGTAATAGGAGATGTCCAAGGCAATATAAGGCTGCAAAGGATATCACGGGTACGAAAACTAGAGCATCGCAACACAGATAGCAATAGATCAACAGGAGGGAATAAATACTATAAAAGTAAGATAGGTAGAAATGGGGGAGATGCTCGCCTGAAAACATTGCCGAAGGTTCATACGAAGATCGGGGCGAAGCTCACATCAACTCAACGGCCTAATCCGTGAAGAAGAAAAGCACTAGAACAAACACCGGATGCACTATTTAATACTACGGCAAAAGATCGGGCATGATGCATGTATGATGTATGGCATGGCAAGAATGCGATGCAATTAGGCAAGATTAAGCGGAACCGGGGTCCCGACAATATTTAGGTGGTTCATGTTGTTTAGCTACCCTGCATTTTAAATGTTTTCTTAACAAGGCAAACATAGTATCGGTTCGCTAGGCAAATGTAAATGGAGCCACTATTAGACTAGATTCGCCCACCTATGGCCTCCATGTTTAATTTAGGTAAATCGGCATCAGGCCCCCAAACACCCACAAATATGTATGCAAACATGACAATTTAAGTATGCAACAGTTTGATATTACATTTATAAAAATAGGGCTCGAGAAAGGGGTCACACATTAGGGTTCGGCGAACTTGGGCTCCGAGGGGTTCGGGGTCGGTCTCAGGGTTCGACGGGATCGGTCTTCGAAGGTCGGTTGCCAGATGAAGAGCTTGGCGTTCGGCGTCCTTCGGTTTCATGTCGATGTGCTTGACGTCCAAGATGGAGAACTCAGCGTTCCGGTGACGATCTTGGCGGTCTTCGGATCCGGGTCTTGGCGTGGCCTTTGGATCACCGGGATCAGGCTTCGGGGTCTCGGTCATCAGATCTGTGAAGGAGATCTTGGCGTTCTTGGGTTATCATGTACCATTGTCGGTCTTGTCCGCGGACGAACTTGTCTTGATGGTTCGATGACGTTGCAGCGCTTGGCGTCGGCTAAACAGGGTACGTGAGTCTTGGAAGGTTGCTAAAACGACGCTGATTCGAGTGAGGCCCGTGCGCAAAGGATCCAGGCACGAAGCCAGCACGGCCCAGATGTCAGACACACAAACACGCACGCGGTGCAGTGAGCTTCTGGAACAGGGAGGCGTGTGCGGCTCTGCCTGCACGCACGGGAGAACGTTTGCGGTGGCGCCGGTCCCTGGCGACATCCACGGCAGAGCTCGGCCCGAGCGGCCGAGGGCGCGCGACCGCGGGCGGAGGTCGGGGTTCAGGGCTTGGCGGTGGAGCCCGAGAGGCGCCGAGGAGGCGGCGGCCAGGATGCGGCCTCCGGCGAGGCTGGGGGTACGGAGCCTGCGGTGCTCACCAGGTGGCCAGAGGCAGCGGCCGGGCGCGGCTCGACGGGGAGGTCGAGCAGCGGCGAGGAGGAGGCCCGCGACGACGCGGTGGAGGGGCGGCCGGAGGAGCTCTGGGCTCAAGGAGGTACCAGGCGACGGGGAGGCGCTCGAGGGCACGCGGCCGGGCGCAGCACAGGAGAGGGCGGCCGACGCTCGAGGCGAAGAAGGCGCGGACGAGGCAGGGGTCGGCGAACTCGGGGGCATGCGCGGTGGCGGCCGCAGGCTCGACGCAGAGGCGCGGGTGGAGCGGGCCGGCGAGCTCCTGGGAGGCGGAGGGAGGGAGGCCGTGGTGGCCTGCGGCGGGAGGAGGGTGGCGGACGACGAGGTAGGCGCGGTGGCGACGGGGAGGTGAGCTCGAGCGGCGGGGCGGGGAGGCCGTGGCGGCAGGGCGAGCGGGGCGGGCGAGAGGAGGAAGGAGAGAGGGAGGGCGCCGGGGCAGCTGGCGAGCGGCAGGTGGGGCCAGGCGCGGGGTGCGAGGAAGGTGGGGATCGGGCCAGGGGAGATGAGGCCGGGGCGGACGTGTGTCTGTGGGTGGGGCCAGGGGTCGGTGGGTCCAGGAACGGGGCCAGGGGAGCGTGTCCAGGGGTGGCAGCGTGTTGGGCGTGTGTGCTTGTGTGTGTATGCTGTGGTGTGGGGAGTGGGGGGTGAGAGAGGTGGGGGTAGGATGAGGTGGCGGGCTGGGATTGGTTAGGGGGAAGGGAGGGGTGAGGTGGCGCGAGGTGAATGGTCGGGGTGATGTGGAGGCAGGGTGGGTAGATTAGGTTTGGGTAGATTAGGGATTAGATAGACCGGTTTTGTACGGGGGTGGCCGACTTGGTCGGATCGGCCCGGTTCGGCTGCCCCCTAAAAATAATTAAATATTTTATTTATTTAAAACAGGGCTTGTGCAAACCGTGGTTAGACGAAATAAAATAAATCCGGAGACCCGGGTTTTAATTTGAATAAAGACGGGAGTATTTAGAAAACAAAACTAGGCGTTTCGAAAATAGTTTAGACAAAAACCATGCATGATGATGACGATGCTCAAATGCAATGTGGCATGATGACATGAGCATGCGGTCATGATGATGCAATGCACAAAAACAACGCGATTTTCTAGTAGTGGTTTTTGCGGGATGCCACACTTAACCATCATTAATCAATGAGTTAGTCCTTAGAGGCGTACTAGGGACACGGTGTTGTTTACAAACCACACAAGTATTAAAGTTTCCGCTTAATACAATTCTAGCATGGAATATAAACATTATCATGAACAAGAATTATAATAATAACATCTTTATTATTGCCTCTAGGGCATAATTCCAACAGTTTTACACGTGGAAGAGGTTTAGTCAATGGATCTACGACATTCAGATCTGTATGTACTTTGCTAATCTTCAGATCTCCATCTGCTATATAATCTCGGATTATATGAAACTTGCGATTGATATGCTTGGTCTTTGGATGATATCTTGGTTCCTTAGAGAGTGCTATGGCGCCAGTGTTGTCACACAATATCTCCAGTGGGTCCAATGTACTTGGAACCACGCCAAGCTCAGTGATGAAGTTCCTGATCCAAACTCCTTCACTTGACGCTTCTGCAACAGCCATGTATTCCGCTTCTACTGTAGATCCCGCGATCACGCTTTGCTTGCAGCTTCTCCAGCTCATAGCTCCTCCATTCAAAATATACACGTATCCTGTCTGAGATTTAGAATCATCCTTGTCGGTGTCGAAACTAGCGTCGATGTAACCTTTTACGACGAGCTGTTCATCACCCCCATAGACTAAGAACATTTCTTTAGTCCTATTTAGGTACTTTAGGATGTTCTTCACGGTTGTCCAATGTTCCACTCCTGGATCACTTTCATACCTTCTCGTCAAACTAAGAGCATTGGACACATCCGGTCTAGTACACAGCATGGCATACATGATAGAACCTATGGCCGAGGCATAAGGCACTTTGCTTACAGCTTCCCTATCATTTACCGTAGTTGGACACTGAGCCTTGCTCAATATCTTACCTGACAACATGGGCACTGAACCTTTCTTTGCCTTATCCATTCTGAACCTTTTCAGAACTTTGTCTAGGTATGTACTCTGGCTTAAAGCTATCAGGTGTCTTTGTCTATCTCTATAGATCTTGATGCCCAATATATAAGCAGCTTCACCTAGGTCTTTCATTGAAAAACACTTGTTCAAATAACTCTTCACATCGTTAAGCATGTTGATGTCATTTCCAATAATCAATATGTCATCCACATATAGTACCAGAAACGTCACCAAGCTCCCACTCACTTTCTTGTAGATGCAAGCTTCGTAGCAATTTGGAACAAATCCAAAGCTCTTGATCACTTGATCAAAACGAAGGTTCCAACTCCGAGATGCTTGCTTCAGTCCATAAATGGAACGCTGAAGTTTGCATACTTTACCATCATCCTTAGGATCAACAAAACCTTAGGGTTGCATCATATACAACTCTTCATCAATCTTGCCATTGAGGAACGCAGTCTTGACATCCATCTGCCATATTTCATAATCATGAAACACAGCAATTGCTAATAAAATCCGAATGGACTTAAACATCGCTACGGGAGAGAAAGTCTCATCGTAGTCAACACCTTGAACTTGTCGAAAACCTTTCGCGACAAGCCGTGCTTTATAGACGGTAACATTACCATCCGCGTCCGTTTTCTTCTTAAAGATCCACTTGCACTCAACGGCCTTTCGGTCGCTAGGAGGGTCCACCAAAGTCCATACTTGGTTTTCGCTCATGGATCCAAATTCGGATTTCATGGCTTCTAGCCATTTCTCAGAGTCTGGGCTCATCATCGCTTCCTCATAGTTCGTAGGTTCACTGTCTTCTACTAACAAGACAGTCAAGATAGGGTTGCCGTACCACTCAAGAGGGGCACGCGACCTTGTCGACCTGCGACGTTCAGTAGCAGCATCGTCCGAAGCTTCATGATCCTTGTCATTAGCTTCCTCTATTGTTGGTGCAGGAGGCACTGGAACAATTTCAGGTGCTGCGCTACTCTCCAATTCAAGAGAAGGTTCAATAACCTCGTCTAGCTCTACTTTTCGCCCACTCACTTCTTTCAAGAGAAACTCCTTCTCAAGAAAGGAACCGTTCTTTGCGACAAACACTTTGCCTTTGGTTCTGTGATAGAAGGTATACCCAATAGTTTCCTTAGGGTATCCTATGAAGACGCATTTCTCCGCTTTGGGTTCGAGCTTGTCCGGCATCAACTTCTTGACGTAAGCTTCGCATCCCCAAACTTTAAGAAACGACAACTTAGGTTTAGCACCAAACCACAGTTCATACGGTGTCGTCTCAACGGATTTAGATGGAGCCCTATTTAAAGTGAATGCAGCGGTTTCTAATGCATAACCCCAAAATGATAACGGCAAATCAGTAAGAGACATCATCGATCGGACCATATCTAATAGGTTTCGGTTTCGGCGTTCAGACACACCATTGCGCTGTGGTGTTCCGGGTGGCGTGAGTTGTGAAACGATTCCACTTGCTTTAAGATGCGTGAGAAAATCATAACTCAAATATTCACCTCCACGATCGGATCATAGAAACTTAATCTTTCTGTTACGATGGTTCTCCACTTCATTCAGAAATTCTTTGAACTTTTCAAACGTTTCAGATTTATGTTTCATTAAATAGATATACCCATATCTACTCAAGTCATCGGTAAAAGTGAGAAAATAGCGATATCCACCGCGCGTCGAAACACTCATCGGTCCGCATACATCGGTATGTATGATTTCCAACAAGTCCGTTGCTCGCTCCATCATACCGGAGAACGGGGTTTTGATCATCTTGCCCATGAGGCATGGTTCGCATGTGTCAAATGATTCAAAATCAAGAGACTCCAAAAGTCCATCAGAATGGAGTTTCTTCATGCACTTTACACCAATATGACCTAGACGACAGTGCCACAAATAAGTAGTATTATCACTATCTACTTTGCATCTCTTAGCCTCAATGTTATGGATGTGTGTTTCATCCCTTTCGAGATTTAGAAGAAATAAACCATTCACAATAGGTGCATGACCATAAAAGATGTTACTCATATAAATAGAACAACCATTATTCTCCGATTTAAATGAATAACCGTCTTGCAATAAACAAGATCCAGAAATAATGTTCATGCTCAACGCAGGCACATAATAACACTTATTAAGGTTTAAAACTAATCTCGAAGGTAAAACTAAGGAGAGCGTGCCGACGGCCATCACATCAACTCTTGATTTGTTGCCAACGCGCATCGTCACCTCATCCCTCGCAAGCTGCCGTCTATTCCGTAGCTCCTGTTTCGAGTTACAAATATTAGCAACTGAACCAGTATCAAATACCCAGGCACTACAACGAGGGCTAGTAAGGAAAACATCAATAACATGTATATCAAGTATACCTTTGATGGTGCCAGCCTTCTTGTCCGCTAAGTACTTCAGACAGTTGCGCTTCCAGTGACCCTTGTCCTTGCAATAGAAGCACTCAGTGTCCGGCTTAGGACCAGACTTGAGCTTCTTCTCAGCAGGGGTAGTGCGCTTGCCACCGCCCTTCTTGAAGGGCTTCTTTGCTCCCTTACCTTTCTTAAAGGTGGGCTTGTTGACCATCAACACATGATTATCCTTTTTGATGTCCACTTCCGCGGCCTTCAGCTTTGCGAAGAGCTCGGTGATCGTATCAGTGGAACCAATCTGATTATGAGTCACTACAAAACTTTTGTAGCTGGGAGGGAGTGATTGCAGAACCCTGTCAATCTTGAGCTCCTCTGGAATCGTGCATTCCAGTTGCTCAAGGCGTTGAGTGTAGCCCGTCATCTTAATGGCGTGCTCACTAACGGAACTCCCTTCCTCCATCTTGTAGTTAAAGAACTTCTCAGAGATCTCATATCTCTCAGAACGGGCCTGAGTCTGAAACATGGTTTTCAGCTCTTCGAGAATCTCAAAGGGCCCGGGATAGTCTTCAAAACGATTTTGAAGTTCCGGTTCCATAGCAAACAACATGGTGCTCTTAATCACACCGTAATCATCTTCGCGCGACTGATAGACAACTTTCTCATCAGCCGGCGCAGTTGCAGTAGGGGGTCACCTAACGCTTTCCCAAGGACATAGTCCTTTTGACCGCCAGAGAGAATGATTCTTAGATTGCGGAACCAATTGGTGAAGTTAGACCCATTGTTTCTAAGCTTTTCCTTCTCAGCGAAAACGTTGAAGTTGAAGTTGGATTTAGCCATTTGATCTACAATATTTGCAAGTACAAATTAGACTATGTTCATGATAACTAGTTCAACTTTTAATCAAATTACTAGATGAACTCCCACTAAATTCAACATCCCTCAAGTTGTTTAGTGAACACGATCCAAATTCACCACACCTAATCCGATCATCACGAGAAGAGATGTGGTTTCAATGGTGGACAACGAAGTGTCGATCATATCATTCATATGACTCATGCTTAACCTTTCGGTTCTTGTGTTCCGAGGCCATGTCTGTACATGCTAGGCTCGTCAAGTTAGACCCAAGTATTTCTGCGTGTGCAAAACTGGCTTGCACCCGTTGTATGTGAGCGTAGAGTATATAGCACCCGATCATCACGTGATGCTTGGACACGACGAACTTTCGCAACGGTGCATACTTGGGGAGAACACAGTTTTTATCTTGATCTTTAAGTGAGGAATCATCTTATAATGCTATCATCGCGATCTAAGCATGCTAAGATACATAAAAGGATAAACATCACATGCATATAACTTTAATGTGACATGGTATAGCCAATCTTCGCGCAATGATCTCCACCTTGTGCGTTCCGACATGATCTCCATCACTCCACCATGATTGCCTCCACCACGAATAGCAACTACAACTATTGCTAACTACTTAGCGATAAAGTGAAACTATTACATGGTGCATAAGAAGTTGACACACAGGTCATACACAATTATAAAGACAACCATATGGCTCCTGCCGGTTGTGTACTCATCGACATGCGAGTCGTGAAACATTACAAAACATGATCATCGCATACATTATACACATCACATCTTGGGCCATACCATATCACAGAAAACACTCCCTACAAAAACAAGTTAGACGCCTCTACTTTGTTGTTGCATGTTTTACGTGGCTTATGGGAGTAGATGCTAAGAACGATTCTTACCTACGGAAATCCACAACGGTCATATTATGGTTTCCAAACTCCGGTGTTAATCCCATGACAACTATAGTGAGAGAAACTGACATCCACCAGCCGCATGTGTGGAACAAGCCACGCGTCAAGTGCGGAGCCGGTCTCGCGAACAACGTCGCGTAAGGTTGGCCTGGACCGCTTCAATCTCACTATCTCGCGTCATAAGAAGAACACAAACAAGAGGCTTGCAACAGAAAACATCAACGCCCGCAACAACCATGTTGCGTTCTACTCGTGAAACACATCTACGCATAGATCTAGCTCTGATACCACTGAAGGGTTTCGCGGCATAGTAAATCAAAATTTTCTACGGATGCGAACAGAGGGAAAGCCAAGATCTAATCTAGGAGATGCAAACAACGAGAGAGATTGGATTAGATCTTCATACCCTTGAAGATTCGCACAGCGGAACGTTCATCGGAACGTGGGTGATGTAGTCGTACTCGCTTCTCCTCCTCGCGATCCGATCCGATCTAGCACCACAAGTGGCGGTGCCTCCGTGAGATGCACACGTGCAGCACCTCGACGTCTCCTCCTTCCTCGTACCAGCAAGTATGGTGGAGAGACGGATTGGATCTACAACACGACGGCGTGGTGTATATGGTGGAGAATTTCTGCAGCAGGGCTTCGCCTACAAACAGTCGGGAGAGAGAGAGGAAGGCAGCAGGGCGGCTAGGGTTGGAGGGGAAGGTGTAGGGGGGTGGTGCGCCCCCAGCCCTATTTATATAGAGGGGTGGGGCGGCAACCCTAGCCCCCTCCCCCAAGCCAAGGCCGGCGGCCAAGGAGGAGGAGTGGGGGGCAAGGAACCCCCCCCCCCTTCTAGAAGCTCTATCTAGGGTTTAAACCCTCTTTGGCCGGCTGGGCCCTATGGGGCCTTGTGCCCCTGGCCCAATGCGGCCAGGGCACTCCATCATAGTCCCATGCCCCCTCCCGGAAGGTGGGTCCACGTTGGTCCCCTTCCGGAAGGTTCTAGAAGCTTCCGATACAATACTGATTAACCCGGAACAATTCCGAACTCCAAAAACTGCACTGCCTTATATGAATCTTATTCTCCGGACCACTCCAGAACCTCTCGTGATGTCCCGGATCCCATCCGAGACTCCGAACAAAAAATCATAAAACAATTATCCAATCTATCCTAGCGTCGAGACACGTTAAGTGTGTGACCCTGCGGGTTCGAGAATATGCAGACATGATCTTCTATCAATAATCAACAGCGGGGTCTGGAAACCCATATTGACTCCCACACATTCATCGATGATCATATCGGATGAACCACGATGCCAGGATTCAATCAATCCCATATATATATTTTGATCGTCGGTACCGTCATACCTAGTTCAATCTCGTTCACAGCAAGTACTTTACTCGTTCTGTAATCTGATATCACTTTGTGATTAACTCCTTAACCACATGCTTGCAAGCGGTTTTGATATCGATTACCGAGTGGGCCCGAAGTATATCTCTCCGACTTGGGAGGGACAAATCCCATCTCGATACATACAACCCAACAGATACTTTCCGATCACCTGAGAGACACCTTTATGATCACCCTCTCATAGGATGACGTTTGATGACCTCAAAGCTTTCTTCCGATACCAGGGAGTTGTATTATCTCATGGTCTAAGGAATACAATATTTGACATAAGAAAAGCTTCGCAATGACGAACATGATGACACGATCTAATTGCTTCGCTTAGTTTGGGTCTGTCCACCATATCATTCTCCCAATGATATGATCTCATTATTAATTGACAACTCATGTCCATGGTTAGGAAACCTTAACCATCATTAATCAATGAGCTAGTCCATAGAGGCATACTAGGGACACGGTGTTGTTCACAAACCACACAAGTATTAAAGTTTCCGCTTAATACAATTCTAGCATGGAATATAAACATTATCATGAACAAGAATTATAATAATAACATCTTTATTATTGCCTCTAGGGCATAATTCCAACAGATGCAACATGGGAATGCCACCCTTGCCCAAGCGTGGCATAAAAACACCTACCACGACGCATATATGTGTCGGTATCGTGTCTGCCATGGTGTATACATGGGTGCCATGTAAAAATGGTGTCACGATTGCTCATCCGCCGGGTAAACAACTTCCGCATGTACTTTTCTCTTGCGTTGTCCAAAAAAAAGTGCTACACACAAGGGTATATTTGTAGTGCACCACCACCCATGATAGCCCCAAACAAGCCAGTGGATGTGTGGTTATAAATCCTTTAGATAGTGAAACAACACACTATAAGGGCGTGTTTGGTTGCAACGGCCCAAATTTTCTATTTTCCCTACTTGGTCCACTGGATACTGCATTAGGGGAGATTGGGCTTGGGCCAACTTGGGCACTTTGTTTGGCTTCCTGCATTCAGATTTCGTGCAAATCGGTCCAGTTGTTTGGTTGTAGATTTAAGACTTTTTTCCCTGCTATGCTTTTCACAAGTGTTTGGTGTGGTGCTTTGCACCTGATCACATGGGTTATGGTCACCCATTTTAAATTGGGTGATCTTACCACCCCAGTACACACAACACATGATCACAAGAACAGTCATATGCACACACAACACATTACGAGCTACATGATCACAATAATAGTCATATGCAGAGACAACATTACTAGCTACACAATAACAGTCATAACAGTCAAATACATGCAGCAATCAAGGGTTCTAAATTACACCCCTGGTAAAAACACCATCAATAGGGGCATTGTGCGCCCTTCAACCACCAGGGGTTTAACCCCTAATAAAACAAACCATCAAAAGGGCATCGCATGCCCCTGAACCACCATGGGTTTTAACTCCTAATCAAAAGAACCATCATCCTAGTTCACCATCACGAGTTGTCCATCAGCAACTGAAAGTGCAATGGACGTCACCTAGAGGGGGGTGAATAGGATTTTAAAAATATTACGGTTTAGGCTCAAGTAAATTGGAATAAAACTAACGTTTAATTTATTGAGCACAAAACCTAACCACTAGGTTCACCTAAGTGCACCAACAACCTATGCTAAGCAATACAAGCAACAAGGTGATAGCAAGATATAAAACTTCAAGCACGATGGCTATCACAAAGTAAAGTGCGTAAGTAAAGGGCTCGGTTGAGAGATAACCGATGGACGCAGAGACAAAGATTTGTTTCCCGAAGTTCACTTCCAAAGAAGCTACGTCTCCGTGCGAGAGGTGCGATGGTGCAATGCTCTCCGAACGCCACAAATAGCTCACCTCGAGGTGTGGTTGATCGATGCGCACCCAACGCCACACAAGGCCTCACCCCGGATGCAGAAGCACGCAACTAACAGGCGCCACAAAAGGCTCACCCTACTCTCCCGAGTGCGCACCACAAAAGGCGGGCACTCGCTCCACTATGGGACGCTTGAGGGCGGTCACCAAATCCGTACAAGATTGGGGCTAACTCCACAACTCAATTGGAGGCTCCCAACAACAAAGCCACAAAAGGCTACAATGCCACAAAAGTCCAACAAAGCCACAAAAGGCTACAAGACCACAAAAGGTCAACAAGACCACAAAAGGTCAACAAACCCACACAACCGTCTAGGGTTCCAAGAACCCAAGAGTAACAAGCCCACAAGCTTGTACTCGCCGAATCTCCGAGGAGAACTCAAACCTATGCAACAAATGCAAGATGCAAGTCCTTCTCTCTCAAATTCCACCAAAGCTACAAAAGCTATTGGAGGAATAAGAGAGGAAGGACACAAGAGGAGAATACAAAACTCTCCAAGATCTAGATCCCAAAGATTCCTTCACAAAGAAGGGATTTGGCTTGGGGGGATTGTAGATCTAGATCTCCTCTCTCAAATCCCTCAAAAAGATGCAAGACTCATAGGAAGGGAAAGGGGAGAGGGAAAGCTTCTTCAAGGTCAACATGGAGGAGAGAGAGAAAGCCAAGAACCAAGAAGAAAAGCTTGTGCCCACGAAGGGGAAGAGGAGCCCCTTTTAAAGGCCTCCCAGATCTGCCCGTTATGGGCATTCGCGACCCTGTCCGGAACTTCCGGTGGAAGGCCGGAAGTTTCGGTGGCACACAGCCAACGGTCAAAAAACTGCGATGCAAGAGTCTGAAAACGCGAGTCCTGGTCGGAACTTCCGCCGGTCCACCGGAACTTTCTATGGGAGCGGAACTTCCGGTGGAAGTTCCGACATAAGTTCTGTCAAATAGACACAACCAAAACAGAAGGTTAATGAACATGAGCGGAATAAGAGCAGGATTTTCAATCGGAACTTCCGGCGGCAACTAGGCCCGAGCGGAACTTCCGGTCCCTGGCCGGAACTTCCGGTGGGGGCGGTATTACCGCTGTAACTTCCAGCCCAAATCCCGTAAAAAACAACAAACCAAATAGGGAGAATACTGAACGTGAGCGGAAGAAGAACCGGAACTTCCGGCGGCAAAAATGCCCTAGCGGAACTTCCGACGGGAAGTCGAAACTTCCGGTCAGGGAAATTCCAGAAACCAGAAATGCAATAACTTTTGCATCTGAACTCCAAACGGGATGAAACCAATTTTGTTGGAAAGATAACGACGAATAGATATGTGAAGTATCACCTTGGGAGAAAATACCATCACTATATATGTGAAGTATCCCCCAAGGTGTGGAGCCGGAAAACTCGCAAGATCAAAAACCGCAATAAGATATGCAAGGGAAATCCTTAGACGATAAACTAGAGATTGTTATGATGATGACCACAAGCTCTAGATCCTCTCATGGACAAGAACCAAATAACATCCAATAAAGATGATGATATGAATGCAAAGGTTTGAGCTCTCTCCAAACGATGTAGTCGAGACACCCA
The DNA here is from genome assembly GCA_910589765.1 of Avena atlantica. NCBI lineage: Eukaryota > Viridiplantae > Streptophyta > Magnoliopsida > Poales > Poaceae > Avena > Avena atlantica. The sequence continues at coordinate 466,810,353 of OU342735.1, read as the reverse complement.
CTTGAGAGCCCCTCTTGATAGTACGACTATCTATCCTAGACCCGGTCTCTCAACTAACAACACGAGACCGGAAAAAGAGAAGCCCTATCAAGAACATACCTTTGCCTTGAGCATCCCACTTGAACTTGATGAAGACCGTCTTGTTCTTCTATAGTGGGAGCACCTTTCTTGTTTGCTCTTGCTTGATGAAGATGAAGACTTCAAATTGCCCCCCCATACTCCATGGGGAAACCTCTTCTTTGAACTTGTCTTCATCACTCCATGATCATGAGGATGGAAAGCTTCAAGCATGAGATCTTCTAGAGATGGCGCATCTTGAGCTTGCCCTTCTTCATCCCTTCTTGAGGTTGATCCATCTTGATGCAACTCTTTGTACTTGTCTTGATCAACCTTCAAGCTCCTTCTTTCTTCATGATTCCAATGGGCACAAAGCCCTTGGACATTTCTTCAACTTTCAACCTTGAGACCAACACATGGCTCAAGCGATGCCAATGGACAAACCTAGAAGTGAAACTTAATTTACATATTATTCCATAGAGATTGTCATTAATTTCCAAAACCACACATGGGGGCATACATTCCCTTTCAGTAACTTCTATTACTACTTAAAAACTTACAAGCTATGGCATGAAGTCTGTCGGCGTCTAGCAGTGGTCAGGGTAGGTGTACTGCCTGGCGCTGGAGGATCCCACCTTGTAGAACGTCATCTTGACGATGAAGTCCTTGAGCTTGAACTCCACGACATCATCACGCTCCAGGTCATACTTGTACACCAGCTCCGAATAGTTCTTCCTGAACGCAACCTGGCTAGTGAACCAGTCCACCTGCACCCACTTGGCGCGCCAGCGATAGGTTGTGACTTGCACGACGCACGACAGCGGGGCCTTGATCCAGTTCCTTAGTCCAAGCTAGAATGCAGGCAGCATCACCAGCATGTGGAGGTCAGCGGCGTCCAGCTGGATGACGAAGCGGCGAGGGACCTCGTCGATTGGGTAGTGGCCAAGCTTTGGCTGCCGACCCTTCTTGTTTTGCGGCTGCGAAGCCGCCTCCACCCTGCCGATGACCACGGGCTTCATTGCCCAGTGATTGATTGGGAGCACGTCAGCAAAACCTGGTGGGGGGTGCCAGCCCCTCCCAATAGTTTCACAGTCAAACTTAACCACCTTGTCATGAAGCAAAACAAGGTCAGCACAGAAGTATTTGTTACAACTAGAAGCACTCCCCAATTTGGCAATGGACATGGTTGAAACATGGGCAAAGTAACAAGGACTACAACTACTAGAAGATGCGACTAGTATCCCCAATCGAGCAATGCCCAGGACAACAACCGATTTGAGAATTGGATATGTATTCCCAATCGTACTATGTCCCATGACAACAACCGATATGAGGATTTGGCTAAATTAAATTCCCAAATTTGACAGCACACTATGAAATATGTTACTACGTAGTGAGAAAAGCCCCAAATCGCTCGTTCAAAACTCTAACTACCTAGATCGAGTCCTAACTGGCGTCGATTTAGTACCAAACCCTAACAACTAACTAGATCGGGAACTTACCCTGGTCGGCGGTGGCGTCATCGGCGACGATGGATCAGTAGCAGGTGTCGTTGGAGCGATAGAAGGCGCGCCGGTTGCAGGAGTTGGGGCCGCTGGCACGGGCGAAAAAACCCTATCCAAAGAGTCGAGGGTAAACCTGACTCCGGCGAGGGCTTTTCGGCCTGCTTCGCCGCAGATGTGGCTTCCTCTGCAGATGTAGAAGACGCTTCCGCGGCTGCGGCCGCCGTCGTTGCAGCCCAAGTTTCCCACGCTCAGAAGGTTATGGGATCCCTGAGCGCCCTCGCGGGGGCCACCTCGCCGCCGCCGGCGAGCTTCTCCAGTTGAACGGCCGCCCACAGCCCATGCGCACTCACCTCGCCGAAGTTGGGGCCACGAAACAAAGGGGGAGGAGGAGGAGCGGCAGCCATGGAGCCGAATCGGGGAGGAGGAGGAACAGAGGGAGTGAAGTGGACGGTGAGCGGAGTAGCCTAAGAGTTAAGACAAAAACATCCCGTCTTCCGCGCTTCCCCACGCGAGCAAGCGGTCGGCCACGACACTCGTCGGGCCCTGGCTGCATGAAAACAACCGATTTCAGCGTTTCCGGGAGGCCAACTTTTGATCTGCATTTAAAACTCGTGCCGTGCAGCAAACTCATGCGAGCCAAATCGCCAAACGGGCTTATTTCTTCTCGCCGAATGCGAGAAACGTAATGTGGTCTACCAAACATGCGGTGAGTACTTCTAATCATACTTTTAAAAAGTTTTATGGGAATGTACGTAAAACTGACGTGGCGAAAGATTGTGCCTGTTACCAACGAGCCGGGAAATTCTTGGCTAGCTAACGATCGAGTTAATTAGTGCATCATGCTAAGACTACTATTATTGGTATAAATAGTGCATAAAGTGGTCACTAGCTAGAAGAACAATAAACATATAAGTGGGAATCGACGTGTTTTCAACACAAATTATGCCCTTTAGTTCTGCAAGTGTGCTTCATACCGGCCGCCATAGCAGCCATCCGCCGTTTCTCCAAGGGAAAAATGGTTTCTCTTCCCAAATAATAAGAGAGAATAATGGTCGGCCACTCGTGCGACACCATGGCCAGCTGAACTGAATGCAATGCATCTACTTTTGCCATCGGAACCAGCCGCCCAGAAATCACGTACGTAGTTCATGTAACCTTTGCATGCCACTTTGGAGCTACTTGCCCACTTTTTTCCAACCAGGCTAAAAACCTTTCCATTAATTGCTTAACAAAAATACAAAATTCACTACAAACAACAATTAAAAGGGTAGAGCAGTAGGAATGAAATGGAAAGCGAGCTAGGGCACTAGTAAGAACCCTGCTGAGAGCGCTCGATCTCGAACAGCCCTACGGGACGAAAATCTACTACCACCTAAACTTGAGAGTAAGTTTCACACTTATCCAGTACACAGACTAAGACATCCAAAAAATCCACGACGGGACAACTACACCGTCACAAGAAGAGAGCAAAAATAAAAGAACAAGCTCTCAAATAATCAGTTTTGGCCACCAAAAGATATGGAATTTCTTCAAACCTAATCCCAAGCCTCGTAGGCACATTCACATCGGACTTGGAGATCCTCGCAACGTCAGCAACGAACTTCGTCATCTTCCTCCGTTTTTCTCCCCTGCCATGTCTCTACTACTTGCCCACTTTGACCGGAAAATATTATAACCCAGTGGTACATTAACATTCAGTATGAAAATCTCGTTCAACTCTATGTTTTTGTGCGTACTAATTTGGTTCCAAACACCAGGTGGAAACCAGATTTCAGGTTGATTGCTCCCGCAAAACCACGTTGAATATTTTTCGAGTACCTTGGAACTGGCTAACCTGTGCATGAATTAAGTAGATTGAGTCGTAGTAGTTTGTTCGGGGTCATCGATCAGAGCAAACTCACATACACCGTGAACTTAGTTCTGCGTTTTGTCAGGAGTATTTGAACAAAAATTAGGGGAATCATCCATTCAATTGTGGGAAGTGATGTTTTGGCTCCCGGCCGTGTGCAAATAAACCCATTATATATGAAAATTACATAAAAAAATTTAAGTTGTCAAAAAATTCTGAACGAAAATTCCGACATAGAATGTTCGTACACAAATTTTCAGCAAAAACTAACAATTTATGTGGCTTTAATAAAAAACAAAAAAATGTTCGTGAATAGGCACCTAGAATATTGAAATTTGTTTTTTACACACACCTAAAATGTTCTTTTTTCATGGAAACTTATGTACGAACATATAATGTATGGATGTATATGCAAATATATTTTTTTGAAAATTTTGACAATATAAAATGAATTTTATATTATGGGTTTATTTGTACCGTGAGCCGAATTGGATTTCGGTAAATTGCGCTGGCTAGTTTAGCAATGTACTCCTACGGACACATGCACCTATGCCAACATATTAAGCATGCGTTGGAAACGAAATTTTACAAATTACTGCAGGGAGTCTAGTGCTCTCTGGAGATCGGATAATTCCATTCTGAAGAAAGCTAGACTCCGAAGCTTATGAGTCGAAAATAATCTATCAAATATTTATACTTCCTCCGACTCATATTAATTGACTTGAATTTATTAAAATTTAGATAAATCTATATACTAAATAGTGTCTAGATTCATCCAAATCTAGACAAATTTAAGTCAATTAATATGAGTCGAAGGGAGTAGCATTTTCAAGGGTTGCTCGCTGTTCATAAAAAAATGTGATACCGGGAGGTTCCAATTGTCTTTTCAATTGTTGTGCGAATTGGCTTCCATTCACTTAAAATAGAATTTCGAGCCAAATGGTCGAACCGGCCAACATGATGATAGTACCTTATTTCAAAACAGATCAAATATAAAAAGAACAACAAAAACCACGCTTGTCACCGTGACACCAAAACCGAGGGGGACTTACGCCCTAAGAAGTTTATGACACACCGCCTATAGTTAGACAACGGGCTGGCATGTGGGCCGGCACGGCCTGCTAAGGGCTTAGCGTATCTGGCACAGCATGCAAGTGCCCGTTAGTCAAAAGGATCATGTCGTTGCTGGCACGTGGGCTTTTTCTCATGGTCTTAGGCATGACACATTAAGCTAATGGTCTGGCCGATCTAAGCCTCTAGACTATTTTTAAATAAAAAATAAAAAATAAATAGAAAAAATAATAAAAAAGCTTGACGGGCCGTGCTAGTATGCGGGCTCTAGGTCGAGGCCCAGGCATGGCTCAAGTCATGCCGTGGGCTTGGCAAGGCCCGTTAAGTCAAGCTTTGTGTCGTCCCGTGATGGCCGTAGGCATGTGTGCCTCGTGCCGACACACGAACGGCACGGCCAGATGGCCAGCTTTAATACTATCGTCGAGATTGGAAGGGTCAAGGGTTTTCACACGAAGGCTTAGCATAGAAAAGGTGTCCACAATGGTGCCCCTAAAAGGGTTGTGACACCTGCAAGTGACACCGTCGTTGGTGTCAAACCGGTGGACTTTCGACCAAAACACCTTCGCACCGCTCCCTGTATCTCGGACGATAACTAAAACCGAAACAGGCCTCCAACATGCGATCTCGAAACTATCAAAACCGAAGCGCCACCAACACTAGAATTAGTCCATTTATCATGAGTCCGCATCACCATCCCGTCTATTCACCACCGAATTAGTCAAGGTACACTGTATTGTACATAGCACAATTAATCTGATTTGACTATTCTAATTGTTTCACTTGAGTTTTGCTATGATTTGTTAGTTTATAAATGATGATAAACAATATAGTATATTTATTTTTTCCACCCATTGATTTGATCTCGAATCTGGCCAAGTGTTGAAAATTTGGGACTATGTATAAGGAAGTTATAAATTAGTGAAAAATAGCTACATTGTGCAAAATTTTCATCTATATCACGATTTGCTGGCCAATTTTAGCAGTAAAATGTTTGTCTGATATTGCTTTTTTTAGACTCGATACCTCTGTACACTTGACCTAGAGGTGATACGCAATTGTGGTCAACCGCTTACTGCGTCATTGGCTAGGTCCTAGGTTTTCATCGCTCGCCCCCCCTAAGTACAAATCCTGGCTCCGCCCCTGATCATCATCGTCCCCTTCTGGTTCCTTCTATTAAGTCCGACCCATCCGTAGGGAGGCTGCCTCCCGGGCCGTCGGTAGCTTCCGCCACCTCTTGGAGCTGTTACCACTTAACCGCCCCTCCCCCGCCACCGCAAGGTCTCCACACTGTATTAGCTGTGCCGCCGCACACCTTGTCAACACGACACCCAAGCCAGCTCCTCCAGCCTGTACCGAGACCACCACACGAGGGAGATAGAGAAGCCCCGCCGCCGCCCGCGTTGGCCGGGCGACGAGGATATAAAGAGACGAGGAGGAGGTCCGAGACTCCGAGGTCAGGTGGCGGCTAAGGTTTCCCTTCCGTCGCCCACGAGAGCGACACGGAGGGAGGGGTGTTTTCCTGCCACTCAACACCTGAGTTTTCTACCAACTGGCTTCTCTTTCGGGAAAGAAAATGTACGAAGTGCCTTTTGTTGCCTTTATGCCTTCTGAACAATGTATGGAACTGTCATGTGCAATGGAGCTGGAGCCTTGAGGTGTTCCACTGCTTTTCTAAAGCCAAACATGACGACCATTTCCCAACATTTGGTAGCCTTATTTAAATTATGAGCTTCAAAGTACTGTACCTGCTTCTCGATAGCGAACTACACCGCGTGAAACTTAGGGCGTCGTGGATTAATCTTCAGAGTAATGGTAACTGGTAATGTTTCTGATAACGCGCCAAGAGGCAGTCAGAGGCAATGAACATATATCCTGGTAAGCCGAAGACCGGAAGCCAGAGCCCAGAGCCGGTGCCTTCCTACACACCGTCGACTCCACACCTTGCGAGAGATCTGTCTTTTAACATGACATCCATCCTGTATTCTGATTTTATAAGTTATTTCATGACTCATAAGGTCATTAGCAACCGAACTGTATTCTGAATCATGAATTTTTTTCTAGCGATCCTGAATCCTGATGTTCAGTTTTTTTTAAAGGGATCTGGTGTGCTTTATTTATTTCATGATACAGGAGGGTTTTGCAACCACACATGTCGTCAGGTCGACAGACCGGAGGATGCCTTAGCTAACATGCGAGTTCCAAAAAATAACTCACTGAATTCTTGAGAATGAAAGACCGCCAATGGGGAAGCTCGCCGGCGAATCTGTTATGCAGCGCCGGCAATCCGAGAGAGATCACAAGCTGCTGGATATGGAGGTCTGGCGCTACGACCAAAGCCATCACAGGCTCTGAAGCTTCAGAATCCTTACGTTCAGAACTACATTTTTTTTTGAGACAGTAGTTAGGTTACAGTGAGAGAAGAGCCAATTAATCCCATCAAAGTTCCGCCAGCGGGCTGAAGTCCAACGCCAACGATTTCTGCAATTTCGGGCCTTTGGGCTTGCACAATAATTTCCGGTCAATAAGTACTTATGGGCCCAAAATCTCGAAAGGTCGGAGTTGAGATTTGGTGCACATGGACATCGGTTATTTTTCTGATTTTCAAAAAAAGGATGTAGCCAACAATGTATTCATAAACATGCAAAATATGAATTTCTGAAACACAGCACACACAATCAAGAAAAGTTTGGATCTGAGTATGCACATTTAAATCTCCGAATTTCATTAGACCATGTCATTTTTGTGTAGCCTATAATATAAAGAAATTTGTATTACGATTTTGCATTCTTGTAGAATACAACATTGACTATGTCTAAAATTTATTTTCATATTTTTCTAAAACTTGTAAATATGTTTTTTTTAATTGAAGTGAGCACTGGAGCTCGGAGTCAAAGACACTTTCCGAAAAGGTGGGAATAAGATTAAGCCTGAGTTCCAAGTAAAGTGGATGCAACAGAAAAAAAGTTCTCGAGATGATGAATTCTTTTTTTAAGAAAAAGACATAAAGCCATATATTATCTAAAACCAGCTCTTCTAAAAACATTCTTACAAAAACAAATGATACATAAGTCCTTAAAAACTTTGATACCATCTTCCTTCTACATCCCTAGATGGCGCGCGCCGTGAGTAAAGCTCAATGCCACCTTTGGGACTGCGGAGTAGCAAAATTCATTTCCCAGAAATCTTGAAAAGAATCCAGTCTCTCGTAGAATCATTTGGTAGTACATTTGACATAAACCAAAAGATGATGTCGATCATGATCTTGAAAGATTGTCGTTCCGGAGAAGCTATTACCGAGAATGGTCGTGAGATAATCCTAGCTCCAGCTTGATGGAGACAGGGGACACCAAACTGGCAAATTCTTCGACGAAGTCGTACCTAGCTGAGGTTCACCCAGGCCGCGACCAAACTTGAGAATGCAATTACGCTACGACATCATCCCCTTCAGTGACGGTTGCCGCAATGCAATGGTTAACTAATACATGCGATGTAGATAAGGTTGATGCCATTAATATAAATCGAAAAAGTACAAAAATAAACTCTATGTGAAAAGAAATATGAATTATTGGAAAATTATAAAGCAACAAGAACACTTATGTACCGTGCTATAAAATTTCAATTTCAAACAACTTGGGGAAAAAGACGAACGAACCTATGGACTCGATGTCAAATCAAAACCTGGAGCCGAAACAATTCACGGCAAAATAGGCCTCTTAGGGCATTTTCACCTAGCCGACGCATCCCGTCCGAACATGTTCGAACTTGTTCGTACGGACGTGTCGGGCGTGCACGGCGTCCAACGGGCCGACCCAGCCGGACAAACGCGTCCAACTCGACTCATCCGTACAAACGTGTCCAACTCGATCTATCCATGCATCTAATCTAGTCAACGATTGCGTCGTCCCGGACACGCGCGGACAGCGCGGGGTGTCCTGCCCGTTGGGCAACCGGGACCATGTAGGTGAGACATTAGTAATTAAGATAGCTATTAATTAGATGTTAAGGGCTTGCCGGTTATAAAAAGGTCATTCACACAAATTAGGGGCATGCTATTGTTGTTGCTGCTGCTAGGGCTACTGCCGGAGGAGGACGGCGCGGCAGCTACTCGCCGCCATTGCCACGGACACCGTTGTCGCTGCTGTCGGCTCCGTCTATCGCCGCCCTAGCGGACCAGATGGCCCGCTGGTGGACGCACTCGCGGTGACGGTCGCGCGCATGGTCGCGACCCACCGTCTTGCCTGCCGCCTTCCTCCGGTCCTTCGCCGCCTGGTTCGCTAGGGCCTTGTCCATCTCGGCGGCCGAGTGGTCCCTCGCCTCCTGGTCGGCGAGCAACTCCGCGCGGAGAAGGAGCCTAAGGCGGAATCGGAGCACCATTGGGGCCGAAGCCCAGCACCTGCACTATCTGCATGGGGACGGCGATCGGCGATCGGCGACTCCAGTTGGTCCACCTCCTCCCCCTCCCCTTGTCGTCCTCCACCACATTCGTGTCGTCGGCGTCGACGAGACCCCACGCGACCGCCGCCTCAGCGTCCAGAGCCACATGCTCCTCCTCCACTGCCGAGTCGGCGACGTGCTCGCGCCGCGCCGCTTCCGCGTCGCTGCGTGCTTTGGCAGCGTGGCGGAGCTCGCGGATGGTGACATTCGCGGCCTCCTTGGCCACCTCCTCCAGCGTGGTCATGGCCGCCTCATGGTGGATCTCACGAAGAGCCACAGATCCGGCCTCCAAGGCCACCGCCTCCTTGGCGGCGATGTGGTGTATGTCGGTCACCGCCCATTGGGCGGCCACTGTTGTCGCCGCCTCCACCACCCGCTGCAGCGCCATGTCGGCGATATCGCCTTCCTTCTCAAAGGCTAGCACCTGCGCCTAGCCCATGCCTAGCCATCACTGTGGCCTCGAGGTGGACCTCATCGACCTCCACGTTCGTGTAGCGGGGTGCAACATATCTCCTGGATTTTCGTCCAGTTGGCGATCTTGCGGCGAGGCATGACTGCTGGTGGCTGGCGCTTTTTCGGCTGCTGGTTTGCTCTTGCTTTGGGGCTTGTTGTCTCTGCCGCGTCTGTTATGTGTTGTCCAAATTCTACAAAGTATAGGGCAACTTCTGACGAGTGGAGCGAGGCCTGTCGCCGGGAGGCTTGGGCCGAGTGTACGGTACGGATCGTTGAAGACCTAGGTTTCCACTGATATATAAACCCCTTGTAAGCCGCCGGTTGGGAAGAGTTGCATCTGTGAAATCCCCGGGGTTTGTAAACACTCCTCGATATAGTGAAGTTTTGCTGGCTGGCGCCCGTGGTTTTTTCCTCTCTTTGTTGGAGAGGTTTTTCCACGTTAAATATGTGTCCCCTTGCTGTGTTTTTGTTTTCGTTATTCGTTATCTTCTTGTCGCAATTGTAACAGCGTCGGCGGCTGTCTTTTATAGACCGCGGCGGAGGCGGGAAACAGCCTGGGATGCGCGGGGAGTTTTCTCGTCGCGGGAAGCGAGACGCGCGTGGGAAACGATGACGGAAAATGTCGACCACGCGGGAAGCCGCCGGCGCTGACAGCCGACATCGCGTCGCCAATAACGTCCCATCGCGAGGGTGTCAACCGGTGACTGCGGGAGGCAGACGGACATATGGGTTCTGCCGATGGGCGCGGTCGGCCGGACAGGCAGAACCACGGCCCCAAATCGACCACAATCCGATCCAAACGGACAGAAACGGACCGTTAGGAGTGACCGGAAGGGTCCGCTCCGTGGGATGTCCTTAGTTTCTTGTGTGTGTGGATCGAATTTGGATTATTGGAAAATCTATGGAACAACATATGCTTGTATGAAACAAACATTTAGCGAGGTAATGTATCTTGGTTGACCATGACGTCGGTGGGCGGAAAATACGGCAGAAAATTAAAGGCCATCGAGCACTAGACTAGCAAACGTGGGCTACCGGAAAGCATGGGCCTCTCTCTACCGTCGTTACGTACGGCGTACGGAGGCTTCGAGGTCCCCCTTCGTGACGAGCGTAGCCACCGCTAGTCCACTACGCCGCATAGCACCGTTGGTAGTACACACCGTGACTGAAGAAGGGTCAATGAAAGCAGGAGCGAGCGGCGCTCGGTTATTGCGGTCTAAAAGAACGAGCGGCACGGCGTTCGGCACATTTCACGTACGTACAGGAGAACTCACTTGTGCAACGACTATAGCTAGCAGCTACCGTAGGTTTCTTCACAACGTACGGATCCATGCTCGCTCCTTCTAGCTGTACGTACGTGTACTCCGGATACACAAGCGAATTAAGACCTCCTCGGAATACTAGTGGCATCCCAGCGGCGAGCTGCATATGCACATAAATTCGTTTTGCTATCCGTGGACAGCACGGCCCAAAAACAAGCTTCCAACGGGGCGCGACCGAAAGGTCTAAAGGCCCCGAATCGATGTATTCGCCACCCAATTCTAGGGCACGTGTCCGCGCGGATAACCCACTAGTTCTCCATCCGTCCGCTCAGCGACCTAAAATCCTGCTATGCCAATTAATGGCTCCTCCTCGCGTCCAGATACAGGAGCAAATTCCTGTGCCTTCATATACAGGAATTGCTATGCCAATGAAAGCTTCTTCTCGCCTTATCATTTCCACCGATTTCCCGCCATGTCCCCCACCATCATATACACCGATCGCCGCTGGCTCCATGATTGGGAGGCGCGCGCCTTTCAGACTACGTCTGCCCAGCAGGTGGGCGCTGAGCAGAGGTTGCATCTCGATTTCACCGGTGCCGCACGGTAGGAGATTCACGCGGCTATCTTTCACGAGTTAGCGTAGCGGTTTAGGGTGGCGCAACGATCAGATCGGAACTAGGATCCTGAAAATCTAACAGCCTGGATTGAGTTCTCCCACAAGCGTCAGGAGAGTAAGCTTACTTGGTACTACGGCGGTTGTACCCCGTCGGCGGACAACGACAATGAAGGGTGTAGGTTCTGGTAGAGCATGTTAGGCCGCACCCTTGCCTACGTCATGGACTACATCGCCGTGGGGACTACCCACGCCTCCTACCTCCTCCTCCGCGGCCTCCTCCTCCTAGCACGAGACCCGTCTTCGACCTCACACAAGACGATGATGACAAGTCCTGCGATGGATAGGAGTCCTAGGGGATGCATGCATTACTAGGAAAATAGCTATAGGTAATCCACACATCTGTGGCACACATGCTAGGAGTGCCTCACGGATAAATAGACGTGGCGCACTGCCCACAGGTGCCCTACGGCTAACTATAGCAAGTGTGGTGCAGATGGGGGTGGTGCGCCACGGCTACATGTGGGCCAGGGCACTGCCGGCCGCAGACCACATATCCGTAGCGCACCTTGGGGAAGTGCGCTACGGGTGTGGCAGGTAGCCGTGACGCACATGAGGCCGGTGCGTTACGTCTAAGTTTGGGCCCCTCTTCTCTGTAACTAGGCAAGAACATCCATGGCGCACTCCTGACATCTGTGCCATGGTTGTGATTAATGTATGTGGTGCACCACCACTATGTGCGCCACGGATGTGTTGTCTACTTTTTGGCAGCTTTTTTTGCACATGTGACTATCCACTACCACCTTCCACTTCACTTTCCTCCTTCTTCCTCCTTGGATCTGGTCGTCCTCCTTCTTCCCACCTTAATTTCTCCACTCTTTCACCATTTGTAGCATGTAGACCTTACCTTGGATACTACATATATAATAGAGGAAAGCTCTTTTTTCAGCCATGCCATCGTCTCGGTCTCGCACCTCTCCTTCCATCTTCTCGCTCGGTCTCTCATCTCGGTAAGTTGTCCATGTAAGAATGTGTTCATATGTATAGATGATATGCTCATATGTATGGAGAGGATCGATGCTTATGTGTATGGAGAGGATGATGTGTTCATGTGTATGGATGATATATGCTCATATGTATGGAGAGGACGGATCAATGCTAATGTGTAGATGCGGCCATAGTATATTTGCAGTTATATTTCAGTTTTCTTCTATGTAAAACAACTTTGTATAATTATTTAATATGGAAAAAATTGCTCTTCAATTGGGCGCGCCCACGGACAGAAGAGGACAACATGTCCGGAGTGCCTCAAACAACCAAAAAGGACACATTATATGTCTAAAATACGGTCCGCCCTAGAATGCTCTAAGGGCATCTCCACCAGGTCGATCCAACCCGTCCGAGCGCGTCCAAACGCGTCCACGCGGTCGCGTGGGACGTGCGTGACGTACCAGCTGCACGGCTCATCCGGACCGACACGTCCGGCTCGATCCATCCGTGCATGAAATTTGGGCAACGGTTGCGTCGGCCGAGATGTAGCGCGGACCACGTGGGTCTCCGTCAGTCCTCTACTCGGGGCCCTTATATAAGTGAAACATTGGTAATTAAAATATGGATTTTTATTTGATTAGGCCCTTCCAATTACAAAAAGTCATATTTAAGAAAAATAAAAGGGAACCACTACGTCTACTGGAGGAGGCCGTCGCTACGGCTACTCGCCGACATTGTCGCGGCCACCGTTGTTGTGATGACCCACAAGTATAGGGGGTGTATCGTGGTACTTTCGATAAATAGGAGTGTCGATCTCAACGAGGAGCAGAAGGTGCTGAACAGTGGTATGGAGCAGGAAATCCCTATGAATACTTAGCAAACGGATTTTTAGTGATTTTCTGATAAGGCAACAAAACAAAGAGCAAATAACAAAAGTAACGAACAAGCGGAGAAAGTGGCCCAATCCTTTCTTAGCAAAGGACAAGCCGGTGGAAATACTTATAAGGACCAAACGTTCTCGAGGACACATGAGAATTCTGTCAAGTGCTTTCGCTGCAAATAGCTGAGTACTCTTCTATGGTGTTTATAAGTGTTGTGTGGGTGAACCTGTGCTAACATACTGCCCTTCCTAGGGCTAATACATACTTGTGATTAAACCCCCTGCAAACATCCGTAACTACAGGAAAGTAACTAAGATATAAATATAACCACATCCTTAAACTTTGAGATCCTACACTCCCTTGTGCAAAGGTGTCCTAACGGGGGTTCAGGTTTATGTCACTCCGGCAACCCCGCGATTAGTAGCCAAATACACAATGCATTCCCCTAGGCCTATAAATGGTGAAGTATCATATAGTCGACGTTCACATGACACCACTAGAAGAATAGCACCACAACTTAAATAATAAATCATTGAATAATAACTCATCCCAGATTCACTACTAACAACATGACTTCTCCCATGTCCTCAATAACTAAACGAACTACTCACAAGACATCATATGAATCAAGATCAAAGATGATATGGTAATGAATAACAATCTGGACATAAACAATAATCCAATGGTTCCACTCACAAGCATCAACTACAATAGTAATCAACACCGGGAAAGTTTCCCCTAACGAACTAAAGCAATATCCAACATAATTGTTACAGCGGAACGGAGTGATGGTGCCGGTGGAGATGATGGTGTTGATGATGATGATGATCCCGATAAAGCCTAGCTTGATGATGGTGTTGATGGCGACGGTCTCCCCTCTCCGGGAAGGAATTCCCCAGGCATAAATCTGTCTGCCGGAGAGATCTTTCTCTCTCGGTGTTTTCCGCCCCCAAGAGGCGGTGGAAATCTATCTGTGTTCGCCCCCTGGTGTTAGGGTTCTGTAGGGAATATATAGGCGAAGGGGCGGAGTCGGAGGCTGAGCAGGTGGGCCAAACCCACCCTAGGTGCAGGGTCAGGTGGGCCCGCGCCTAGGGGGGTTTAGTCCCCCTGAGGCCCCCCTTCCCTCCTCCTTCTGGCTCCCTTCGTCTTCCGGTGAAATAATATGTTTCCATATTTTTCTGGTATTTTTCTGATCTTCGCGAAATTGCACCGAAACGTCGTCTTTTTCATCAGAATCCAGACTCTGGCAGTCCATCCTCCATGAATCATCTAACATGCATAAACAGATGAAAAGTCATAAGTAATACCTCATATTAAGACAAATATCAATGAATAGAGGTAAATTATGATATAGAATGGTGATGCAAATTGGGTGTATCAACTCCCCCAAGCTTAGACTTCGCTTGTCCCCAAGCGAATACTGAGCTCAGTAAACATGTCCACAAGTTTATGGAGTGAAGTGTCGGTAAAAAGAATACGAACAAGAAGCATCACACTTACCAATGCACAACTCATAGAAGAAAGCAACTCACCATTATATAACTTAGCTTGCAACCAAGTACATCAGTCACAATTAGAGATGCATAAAAATAAATCATAATTGGAGTTGGCAAACTTGTTCTTGGTCAGCGAACACCTGGCAAACAGTTTCAAAAAAGCTTTTTGTAGAAGTTTCTAAACAGGAGCACTCTTTGCTCAAAAAGGTTTTTCACAAGTGAAGACTTTAAAAGTAATACTCAATAGATAAGAGTTTTGTGCAAACAAGGGAGATAAAGAACATGATTGAATAAATCACCATATGAATGCTTGAAACACAACAACTCAAAAGCTTTCTAGAGATAGAGAGGAACTAGGTTTACTGACTCAACTGGTAACTAGGAGAAAGGTCCCTTCTTAGAGGGTAGCAGGGATTACAAGTCATAAAGAGCTTCCAAAATATTATGGTACTTACTAGCTTTGAGCCCTCATTGCCCCTATCATAAGCATCTTGAGATGATTAAGGTTAAAGTGAACAAAGGTGGAGTATATGCTTGACGAAATATAAGTTGGCAATGTCGTGTCCCTTGAATATGAGGGCCACTCCTCATGCATACTCAAATTTGGGTCCAGATAAGTTCTTGTCGTTGTAAGTATTTGGATATCATTGAGAACCGCCAACGGGGTACCCCTTGCACATGGTACAGGAGTTTTCCCATAACCAAAACGACAAGGCAAGCAGACAATGAGCATCTCAGCAATCTTTTTATTTACTATGCATATAGCTTTTTATTGAGGATGCTTCATAGATGACTCACTATGGTGATGCTGCAAGTTTCCGCCATGATTAAGCATGACTTAGGCTAGCGGCCCAGGCGTTTCTCTAACATAGAATACAAACTCCATGGACTTACAAGTCCCCTCTTTATTTTACACCGTTGACATCCATAGACAAAAGAGCGCGATATCAACTATGTACAACAAGGTACAAGTGCAATGTTGAAAACGTTCCCCGTGAGAGCACGGTTCTGCTAATCCCAATGTATATATGCAAGCATATACAACTTCGATGTCCACAATGGTTCAAGTTTATTAGGGGCAAGTAAATAAAGTGTGCCATCAAGTTCATGAGAGCATTACTAACTAGTTTTCTCATAATAAAATACTTTTTAATTCGAAAGGAAGATGAAGCTTGAGAATTTACTAGGAATAGCAATAGCTATTAGGTAGATATGGTGGACACAAGTGGCAAAAGTTTTTGGTTCAAAGGGGTTTTGAAAACATGAGAAGTATGACTTCTCAAAACAGGTTTTTGGCTAGCAAGGCTGGATAGCAAGCAAGAGAGTTGAAAGAAACAAGCAAACATACAAGTAATAAAGCCAAACATGCAATCTTCCTTGAAGACACAAAGGAATCTTAAATAAAGAATACTAAGCTTATGAGCCAACAAGAAAGAAAACAAATGATACCAAATACCTGTAAGATTTTTCTTTCTTTCTTTTTCTTTCAAATTAATGCCACTAACCAAAACTTGGTTTGCCAAAACCAATTTAGATCCACTTGATGATCCCAAAGTGGTGCCAATACCGAACAACAAGATCCATCATATAATAGAGATTTGCAAACTAAAAATAAGAAGTGCAAAAAGTAAAAGATGGGACTTCTCATTAATATTCCAATAAAGGCACTCACACCAAGGGATACATAGATAATCAACTAAGGGATAGATACTTCCACATGCAAACCAAACTACAAGATAACCTCTCTACCACTGATATGAATCCACTAAAAGGGTAAAAATATGAAAGATAATGGTGGTGATACCGAGGCACTCCCCCAAGCTTGGAACAAGCCAAGGGGATGCCAAACCTGATGCCAAATTACCCCTTCGGTGGTGGTGTTCTTCCAACTCTATCTCCACGGGCTTCTTGCCTTTGTCGTTGGCGGAGGCCATGGTGCTCTAAACTTGAGAAGATTTCCTTACAGAAACAGATTGAAACAAAAACACGACGAGAACACGATGCACGAACCTCGGGGGATCCGGGTGGTTATATATTATGAAGATTCAATGCATAAGGAATATGTTTTGACACGAAACCGAAGCGGAGACGGAGTCTGAGGGTGGCAAACCCCCTCCAGGTGCGGCCAGGCTGGGCCCACGCCTGGGGTGGGTTTGTCCACCCAGGGCTCCGTTTCCTCTTTAGTTTCGTCGCGTAAATTCCCTTATGTATTAAAAACATCAAAAATATATAAATATTGGAGTTTCACGAACCTTCTATTTTCACCGCTTTTACCTATTCAAAGACGAACTCTGCAGTTTCTGGTGTTTGGTTCTTGATAAATTCTTCTGGAGTCACCATTTGAATGACATCCACTTCTTCATTGTAAGAATCTCCAAAAATATAATGTTTTAGTATTTGACCATTAACCACCTGTGTTGTGTCATCTTTCAGAGAAGAGATTTTGATGGCACCTGAACGGTACACTTTATTGATAACAAAAGGTCCTTCCCATTTGGAGAGTAGTTTCCCTGCAAAAAATCTGATACGAGACCTATACAAAAGAAATTTCTCACCAACATGGAACTCCCTTTTGAGAATTCTCCTATCATGCCATATTTTTACTTTTCCTTAAAGAGCCTAGCATTTTCGTAAGCTTCCCCTCTCCACTCATCTAGATTACTTAAATCGAGCAGTATTTTCTCACCAGCAAGTCTAAAATCTCTATTCAACTCTTTCACTGCCCAATAAGCTTTGTGTTCTAATTCAAAAGGCAAGTGACAAGCTTTCCCATAGACCATTTTGTAAGGATACATCCCCATAGGATTTTTATAAACAGTTCTATTATCCCACAAAGCGTCATTCAACTTTTTAGCCCAATTTTTTCTAGACCCCATGAATAAAATGGGAGCCTCCATCAGTCATGAGATATCTAGTCACACCGAACCTAAGAAAAATGACATCTTTGAGCATTTTCAAAGAGGTCTTACCATCAGCACTGATTGTATGTGTGGCTTCTACCCACTTTGTAACATAGTCAACATCAACAAGAATATGAGTATACCCTTTTGAAGGAGCAAAAGGCCCCATAAAGTCGAATACTCAACAATCAAAAGGTTCAATAACAAGAGAATAATTCATAGGCATTTCATTGCGTCTAGAGATGTTACCTACTCATTGGCATTCATCACAGGATAAGATAAATTTCCTTGCATCTTTAAAAAGAGTAGGCCAATAAAATCCAGATTGTAAAACCTTCTGTGCAGTCCTATCCCCAGCATGATGTCCTCCATAAGCACTGCCATGACATTTTCTCAATATCTCTTGTTGTTCAAATGTTGGAACACATCTTCTCATAATGCCATCTACTCCTTCCTTATATAGGTGTGGGTCATCCCAAAAGTAATGCCTTAGATCATAGATGAATTTCTTTTTTTGCTGGGCTGTAAAGGTTGGAGGCAAATACTTGGAAACAATAAAGTTAGCATAATCAGCATACCAAGGATTCTCATGTGGACTTACCCTTATTGCAGCTAACTGCTCATTTGGAAAATTATCATTAACAGGCAAAGGGTCAAAAGAAATGTTTTCCAAACGAGATAAATTTTCAGCAACAGGATTATCAGCACCTTTCCTATCCACAATATGCAGACCAAACTCTTGCAAAAGCAACACCCACCTTATAAGCCTAGGCTTAGCGTCCTTCTTTGTCATAAGATACTTAATAGCGGCATGGTCAGTATGAATAGTAACCTTAGAATCAACAATATAAGTTCTAAACTTATCACAAGCAAAGATTACAGCTAAGAACTCTTTTTCAATAGTAGCATAATTCTTTTGAGCAGCATCAAGAGTCTTGCTAGCATAATGAATAACATTCAGCTTCTTGTCAACACGTTGTCCAAGGACAGCACCCACAGCAAAGTCACTAGCATCACACATGATTTCAAAAGGTAAACTCCAATCAGGTGGTTGGACTATAGGAGCAGTTGTTAAAGCTTTCTTCAAAGTTTCAAAAGCTTCCTTACAATCATCATCAAAAACAAAAGGTACATCTTTTTGAAGAAGATTAGTAAGGGGCTTTGAAATTTTGGAGAAATCTTTAATAAATCTCCAATAGAAACCAACATGACCAAGGATACTACGAATACCTTTGATATCCCTAGGACAAGGCATCTTATCAATTGCTTCAATTTTGGCTCTGTCAACTTCAATACCTCTTTCAGAGATCTTATGTCCAAGAATAATTCCTTCATTAACCATGAAATGACATTTCTCCCAGTTAAGAACAAGGTTGGTTTCTTCACATCTCTGCAAAACTTTATCAAGGTTGTGCAAACGGTTATCAAAAGAAGTTCCATAGACGGAACAATCGTCCATGAAAACCTCCACAATTTCTTCACAAAAACCATGAAAAATAGCAGACATACATCTCTGAAAGGTAGCAGGAGCATTACATAAACCAAAATTCATACACCTATAAGCATAAGTACCATAAGGACAAGTGAAAGTGGTTTTCTCCTGGTCTTGTGCTTTCACAGCGATTTGAAAAAGCCTAGAATAACCATCAAGAAAGCAAAAGTGAGTATTTTTGGACAGCCTCTCAAGCATTTGATCAATAAAGGGCAAAGGATAATAATCTTTCTTAGTAACTTTATTAATCTTTCTAAAATCAATGCACATTCTATACCGAACCACTACTCTCTGGGGTATAAGCTCATTATCCTCATTAGGCACAACAGTAATTCCCCTTTCTTGGGAACACAATGAACAGGGCTAACCCATTGACTATCAGTAATAGGATAAATAATACCACCATCAAGGAGTTTTAATACCTCATTTCTTACCACTTCCTTCATTTTAGGATTTAGACGGCGTTGGTGCTCAACAATTGGTTTTGCATCAGGCTCAATATTAATAGCATGCTGACATATAGTGGGAGAAATTCCTTTTAAATCATCAAGAGTATAACCCATAGCTCCTCGGTACTTCTTCAATACCTCCAATAGCCTTTCTTCTTCCTTCCCTGAAAGTTTAGAACTAATAATAATAGGATATATCTTCTTATCATCAAGATAAACATATTTAAGATCATCAGGTAAAGGTTTTAATTCGAAAACAGGATCCCCTTTGGGTGGTAGTGTGGTACCCAAATCTTCCACAGGTAAATTATGCTTTAGTAACTCAGGCTAACGAAGGAAAACCTCATCAATCTCATTTATTTCCTTCATAAAGGCATCACTTTCATGATCTTCCATGAACTGCTGCAAAGCATTGTTAGGAGCAAGAGAAATAGCAGACAGTTGTTCAACCTTGAAATCCTCATCAGGTAATTCATTTTCATAAGGGGTTTTGGCAAATTTGTAAAAATTAAACTCATAAGATTCTCCAGCAAACTTAGTCAAAACTTTTTCCTTCCTACAATCTATGATAGCCCCACAAGTATTAAGCAAGGGTCTACCAAAGATGATAGGATAGGTTTTACTAGCTTCTTTACCAAGTACTAGAAAATCAGCTGGATATTTAATCTTACCACAAAGGACCTCCATATCTCTTACAATACCAATGGGGCAAACCTGCTCTCTATTGGCAAGGTGAATAACCACATCAGTGTCTTCAAGCTCACAAGGACCAATCTCATGCATAATTTCCCTGTAAAGCTCATAAGGAATAGCACTAGAACTAGCACCAATATCACATAAACCATAGTTGAACACTAGATTTTCTAGCCTTACTAGGATGAGAGATAATATTAGAAGCGTCTTCACAGAAGACAATATACTCATCCTCTATATTTCTAGTAACAAGATCTTTCACAATTGCTACCACAGGCTCGATATCAATAAGCTCATCAGAACCTACGGTTTTCTTTGCGCTTTTACTAACCACATTAGCCAAAATAGAGTGCTCTCTTACCTTGGAGGGAAAGGGATCTTCTCAACATAAGGTTCAGGCAAAATAAGATCAACAGTACAAACCTATACACTGGCAGGAACGTGGGTAAGAATGTCTTTATAAGGAGCATGGTACTTGTCCCACTCTTTCTCGGGAATCTCAATATAAGAGGCAAAAGCATTAAAACATTCCGCAAGAACTTGAGGATCAAGGCCAAACTTATTGCATATATCATGGAAGTTATTAGTTCCCATAAAAGATTTAATGCACTCATAATCATAGTTTATACCTAACTTTCTTCCTTTGTCACTCTCCGAAGCCTCGGTATTATCTTGAATACGGTCTAAAAGATCCCATTTAGCTTCTTCTTTCATACTTGTGAATGATCCAGCACAAGAAGCATCTAATAAACCTTTATCATGAAGAGAAAGCCTAGCATAAAAGTTATTGAGAATAATATTGTCAAGGAGTTCATGAATAGGACATTTAAGCATTAGCAGCTTCAATCTCCCCCAAGCTTGAGTTGTACTTTCTCCATCAAGAGGCCAAAAGTTATATATAAGACTTCTATCCTTTTGGATTTCACTGGGAGGATAAAATTTTGAGTAAAAGAGAGATACCATCTCCTCCCATTCCATGGATTGTCCATTCCTTAGCAGCTTATACCATGCCTCAGCTCTCCCTTTCAAGGATATGGAGAGTAACTTCTTCTTCACATGTTCAGTTATGATACCTGCACACTTAAACAACCCGCATAATTCATGGATATAAAGCAAGTGATCACCAGGATGGACAGTTCCATCCCCAAAATAATAATTATCTATGACACGATTAACAATACTCGTAGGTATCTTAAAAGGATCTACCTCAACAGGTGGTGGTTCATCTACTACCATAGAAGTGGTAGTAGTTTTCCCAAACAGAAAACCAAGTGGGTTATTCATATTGGAAACAAAGTAACAAGCAGTAACAAAAGCAATACTCACAGTGAAGATTTCCCTTATTAGTTCCACCCTTCAATAGCGCTTCACTCCCCGGCAACGGCGCCAAAAAATAGTCTTGATGACCCACAAGTATAGGGGGTGTATCGTAGCACTTTCGTTAATAGGAGTGTCAATCCCAACGAGGAGCAGAAGGTACTGAACAGTGGTATGGAGCAAGAAATCCTGTGAATACTTAGCAAACGGATTTTAGTGGTTTTCTGATAAGGCAACAAAACAAAGAGCAAGTAACAGAAGTAACGAACGAACGGATCAAGTGGCCCAATCCTTTCTTAGCAAACGGTGGAAATACTTATAAGGACCAAACGTTCTCGAGGACACATGGGAATTCTGTTAAGTGCTTTCGCTGCAAATAGCTGAGTACTCTTCTTTGGTGTTTGTAAGTGTTGTGTGGGTGAACCTGTGCTAACATACTGCCCTTCCTAGTGCTCATACATACTTGTGATTAAACCCCCTTCAAACATTCGTAACTACAGGAAAGTAACTAAGATATAAATCTAACCACAGCCTTAAACTCTGAGATCCTACACTCCCTTGTGCAAATGTGTTCTAACGGGGGTTCAGGTTTCTGTCACTCCGGCAACCGCGCGATTAGGAGCCAAATACACAATGCATTCCCCTAGGCCCATAAATGGTGAAGTATCATGTATTCGACGTTCACATGACACCACTAGAAGAATAGCACCACAACTTAAATACTAAACCATTGAATAATAACTCATCACAGATTCACTACTAACGACATGAATTCTCCCATGTCCTCAAGAACTAAACGAACTACTCACAAGACATCATATGAATCAAGATCAAAGATGATGTGGTAATGGATAACAATCTGAACATAAACAATAATCCAATGGTTCCACTCACAAGCATCAACTACAATAGTAATCAACACCGGGAAAGTTTCCCCTAACGAACTAAAGCAATATCCAACACAATTGTTACAGCGGAACGGAGTGATGGTGCTGGTGGAGATGATGGTGTGGATGATGATGATGATCCCGATGAAGCCTATCTTGATGATGGTGTTGATGGCGATGGTCTCCCCTCTCCGGAAAGGAATTCCCCTGGCAGAAATCTGTCTGCCGGAGAGATCTTTCTCTCTCGGTGTTTTCCGTCCCCGAGAGGCGCCGGAAATCTAGATGTGGTCGCCCCCTGGTGTTAGGGTTCCGTAGGGAAGATATAGGCGAAGGGGCGGAGTCGGAGGCCGAGCGGGTGGGCCAAACCCACCCTAGGCGCGGGGTTAGGTGGGCCCGCGCCTAGGGGGGTTTGGGCCCCCTGAGGCCCCCCTTCGCTCCTCCTTCTGGCTCCCTTCGTCTTCCGGTGAAATAATATGTTTCCATATTTTTCTGGTATTTTTCTGATCTTCGTGAAATTGCACCGAAACACCGTCTTTCCATCAGAATCCAGACTGCGGCAGTCCATCCTCCAGGAATCATCCAACATGCATAAATAGATGAAAAGCCATAAGTAATACCTCATAATAAGACAAATATCAATGAATAGAGGTAAATTATGATATAGAATGATGATGCAAATTGGGCGTATCATGCTGCTGCCGCTGGCCCCGTCGATCGCCGCCCTAGCGGACCAGATGGCCTGCTCCTGGAGGCATTCACGGTGACGATCGCGGATATGGATGCAAGCCGCCGCCTTGGCCGCCTCCTTCCTACGGTCCACCGCCGCTCGGTTAGGGCCTTCTCCATATCGGCGGCCCAGTGGTCCCTTGCCTCTTGGTCGGCGAGCTCCTTCGCCGTCGTCGTTGCCAAGGCCTCCGCCCGGCGCGCGGCTTCTGCCTCAACCAGAACCCCGTTGGTGGCGAAGCCCAGCTCATGTGTGATTTGCAGGGTGACGGCGATCGGCTCCTTTCCTTCCGCCTTCGCCTCCGTCTCTGGTTGATCTACCTCCTCTCCCTCCTCCTTATCGTCCTTCTCCACCTCCGTCTCGTCCCCGTCGATAATAGCCCATGCAAAACGGGAAGCGGGTGACCGGGGCGCAGGTGGAGGCCTTCGAGGAGGTGGAAGACGAGGCGCGCACGGGAAACGGAAAGTTTCAATGTCAGAAAACGCCGACCGTACGGGAAGCCACCAGCGTTGACAGCCGACGTCGCGTCGCTATTAACGTCCCATCGCCGAGGGTGTCAAGCGGTGACAGCGGGGAGAGACGGGCAAATGGGTCGGACGCTAGACAGTGTGTCAAATAGACCAGACAGAAATGGACCGTTTCGGTCAAACATTAAGGTCGGACCGATAGAGATGCCCTAATGCCGTAGTACCAGTTCCACTGTCTGCAAGTTGGAGGCAAGGCAAGAATCTGCTGTAACATTGAACGATGTACCGATTGGTAGCAGTAATTTCTCTTAACTACACCAGTGCACATGCCTCACATTAAGAGAACAGTTTGGACCTTCGGGTGGTCTGGTCAGCGGGGTTAACTCACAGCACATGAACATCATCGAAAGAAACGAAGTCGTATTGCAAGTTTCAGTAAGATATACTGCCGCCGACACTCACTCGAGTATCAGATCTCAGGAGTAGTAGAGAAGAAGGGCAAGATTGGTAATTTCCTACTGTTAACAGTGGTGTTTCTTCTGGTCCTGCAGGTAGATCCGATCGCAGATGCTCCGATAATCACCTGTTTTGTTTGCTTGCGGGGACCTGATTTAATTAATCGATTTCTCTGACCTCTCTTCCTGGATCCATGTTCCAAGTCCAACCAATGGGAATATGGCGCGAAAGCGCCACACTGGGGTCCAGCTCACTCGAAAGCAACTGTATACACTTGGACTTGAATTTACCGACTGCAATACAGTAGATCTCCTGCCCAATATGACAAACTCAGGCGGCACCAATTTAGTACTGCTCGGATGGCACCAATGTAGTAGTGCCATTAAGATCAAGATCAGCTCAGCAAAGAATTCCAAAAGTGGATCTTTTATTGCTAGTTGCTGCCCAATTGCTACTGCACCAGTTTACTCAACTCAATGTTTCTGGTATAGAAAGAGGAACACAATGTTGGCAGTAAAGCACTCTGATATAGTACAAAGAGGAAATGAAAAAGTTTGATCATCCATTGCTCAATACTCCGGCCATTACAATTTTGATACTGGTACTGTCTAGTAAGTACGTACTGTAAGTAACAACTACTACTCGTGGCAAAAAAGAATCACTCAGTATTTCACACGCCCGACCCGACCCGACCCGATACTACTAGTACAAGAGATCGCGTATTAATTTCCTGTGTTTATTTGCCTTCCTACCACAAATTAGGACAAGAAACGAAGATATTTTTGCTGCATCATCATCACCATCAAACTTGACATATCGGGGAACTGGATTCAGAACCGACCACAAATGTTTGGACGGGCTGTTGTTGGATGAGGGATGAGGATGAGCAGCTCTTCTAGGACTGGGTGTCGGTCTTGCGTTCGGCGTGCGAGTCGCGCTCCTGCAGCAGGGATCCGGCCTCCTCGTCGGCCTGCGCCAGCTTCTTCTGCGCCTCCTTGGCCTTGAGCGCCTGCAGCTTGACGTGGTTGTAGTATCCGACGCCGAGGAAGGCGATCCCGTATCCGAAGAGGTTGATGGGCGTGACGGTGTCCCTGATGACGGACCAGGAGAAGGCGATGAGCAGCCAGTCCTTGACGACTCCCGCGACGTTCATGGTGAGCGCGGAGGTCTTGCCGACGAGCAAGAAGACGGCGAGGTTGAGCGCGAAGGCGCAGAGGGAGTTTGTCCCGAAGACGAAGAAGTCCGGCTCGAACATGCCGACGGCCTGCAGCCTTGGCAGCTCGACGAAGACCCATGGCACGAAGAGGAAGCAGAGGCAGCAGGGGGCGACGTAGTAGAGCGATGTGATGGGGTTGAGCGAGATCCCCTTGGAGGTTAGCAGGATCTGGATGAGCACGAGCCTTGTGGCCTCGAAGGCAACGGCCGCGAGCTGGAGGGCCACCCCCCGGAGGTCGAACCTGGCCTCGCCGTATGCGGCGATGGCGACCCCGAAGGAGATGGAGAGCATGTTGAGCATGGCGGATGACCTGAATGTCTCCTTCTTGAAGAGCACCCCGATGGAGTAGACGGCGACGGGCATGAGCGCCTTGAGCATCTGGATGAAGGAGACGGAGAGGTAGATGTATGCGGAGTTGGAGAACCAGAGGGAGAGGGAGTATAGCGCGCCGATGGGGAGCACGGAGGTGTAGTAGAGCTGCGGTGTCATGGCCGGGGAGGCCGGGAGGTCGACGACCCGGAAGACGCGGACGAGCGCGACGGCGAGGGAGGAGCAGAAGGCCATGTGCACCATGGTGAGCGAGATGGGGAAGGGCCAGTTGTACATCTTGGGGTCGAGGATGTACTTGTTGTAGACGATGACGGTGAAGGAGAGGAAGATCCACACCGCGACGTAGCAGTAGGAGACCAGCACCTTGCGGAGCACCGACTCCGACAGCGCGCCCTCGCCGCCGGCCTCCTTCGCCATGGCTGCTGCGGATGCGGGTGCGGCGAGGCGGCGGTGTGGATCTGGGGGGGTTTGCGTGTGCGCGTGGGGGAGATCTGGGGAGCGGCGTGGTTGGGGGAGGGCGGTGAGGCGGATCTGGGCGGGGAAGGAGGCTGGTGGTTGGGGGATTTGGGTACTCTTCTTTCTTTCTTTCTTTCTTGGTGGAGCGAGAGAGTGGCGTCCTCCTGTGTCTGTTTCACTGGGATGGGGAGGGTCCGGCTCGCTGCGGGGGGTGGCCACGTGGAGAGTGAGCTCCTTCGTCTCTGCTCTTGCCCTGTTTTTTATAGTAGTGCTCCGCCCCTGGGCACTGTGAGTCAAATCTGGCCCGGCCCGGCACGGCCCAGGCCCGGCACGCGGCACGGCCCGCCGTGGCCCGCCAGGCCACGTGCCGTGCCGGGCCGGCACGCGTGCCCAGCCTGGCGGCCCGGCCCCGGCCCCAGCGCTACAGGGGCCGGCCCGCGGGCCGTTTGGCCCGTTTTCCCTGTTTTTCTGTTTTTGTCTGTTTTTTTCGATTTGAGTCCGAAAAAATGCTAAAAAATGTTAAAAAAATGCAAAACGTGGCGGGCCTCGCGTGCCTGGCGGGCCGGCCCGCGTGCCGTCGCGTGCCCTGGCCAAACGGGTCGTGCCGTGCCTGGCCCGCGTGCCTGGCCTGCCGGCACGGGCACGGCACCCGCGTGCCACGGGCCGGCACGGGCCCGCCAGCCGCGTGCCGTGCCGGGCTTAGGCCGGGCCATTTTTCGCGGGCTGCGGGCCGGCACGCCAAAGCCCGGCCCGATGGCCAGATTTGCTGTGAGTAGGTGTTCCGTTTGTTCTTGCGGTTTGGCCCGTTCCGTTTGTTCTTCTGAGTAACGGAACGGGATTTATTTCATTTCACCCAAAGTCCTTGCAATTTATGTCCAAACAAACAATCCCCATGAGCCGTTTCAAGTCTATGCATTGAGATTGGCGCGCGCGATACTAGAAGAATCCAAGATTAGACCAGGCAGCTCTCCTCATTGACTTTCCTTTTTTAATAATAAAGGGAAATATAGTCATTTAATTGTACGTACATGACAGAAATCAATCGATAAGTGTGGACGGACTCTTTCTTGTGTAAACTGTCGGCGGGAGTGTGTCTACCCACGGTTTTGCAAATTACAATGTGGTTTGACTTGGTTCATGTGCTCCGCTTTCTCACGATTTTTCATTTTTCGTTGTTGTTGTTGACAGAGTTAAATTCATTTTATAAGTTGTTGACCAACAGGTACTTGAATGCCATATATGTGAAAACCCTAAACCCTAACAAGCTAATTGAATGCCATATATGTGAAAACCGTTCAATCAAACAGAATCGTCTTAATACACATAAAATATTTCATTAACTAAATATTAACTCCAATATTTTTGTTCCAAAAAATTCTCCCATAAGTATGGTTTCCTTAGAAAAACCTTTACTTGAAAAAAAAGATAGTCAATTGTAAAAATGTAATCCTAGACATCAGCAATGCAAAAGCCAAAAAATATTAGGCCTTTCACATGGGTAGTTTCTTAGCACATTTTCATATCGAAAACTAAAACTTAAGAAACAACTATATTACAATGCATAGTTTCTTAGATGTTGTTTCTAAAAGATGTTGCATTTATTAATTTTATGCTCATGCATGTGTGTGTTTGGACTAGCCAAGTTTTTTTAATCTATGGTGGCATGCAAGGTTGAGCTAAGATACAACAACCTTATCTCTTCACTAAGTGGCGTGCCACATCAGCAAAGTAAATAAGACACCGTTCTGAAAAGACACATTGTAAAATGCCTTTATTTTCCAAAAAAATGGAAATAAAAGCAACCGGCAGTCAGTTCCAAAATAAAAAATACTATGCACTTGGTTTTAATTACTACTGGTAGTACAAAAGCAACAAGAACTTCCGCAAAATAACCTAAAACAGGCTAAATTTTTTAAATAAAACATTTTTTTGTTCAATTTTACAAATAATACACGAAATGCAAATGTTGCAAATCTAACGTACCGTCGTCCGTTCAAAAGACGAGACGACAGCTTCTTTGTTCCAAAAGACGACATCCCTGCCTTCTTTTATTCAAAAGACGACACGGTTGTCTTCTTTTATCCAAAAGACGACACAGACATAACGCTGTCGGGGCGGCAGGGGTGCAGCGCTGTCGGGCGACAGGGGTGCAGGGTGTCGTCTGTTGAACGGACGAAGGATGTTTCGTCCTTGGAATGGACGACGCGCCCCAGCATAGCTCTCGCGCCTGCCCGTCGTCGTCCTTCCCTCCTCTCTCTCGCTGTTCTTCCTCTTTCCCTCTTACTTCCTCTCGTTTTCACCAGGTGCTGCACCAATTTTTTGCCCAGATTTCTATCCAAACTTGGTGCTCTAATATATTAGCAAGCTAGTAGGGTCCTGATCTACTAATGAGATAGCCTGGTTGTTGGAATTATGCCCTAGAGGCAATAATAAAGATGTTACTATTATAATTCTTCTTCATGATAAAGTTTATATTCCATGCTAGAATTGTATTAAGCGGAAACTTTAATACTTGTGTGGTTTGTGAACAACACCGTATCCCTAGTATGCCTCTATGGACTAGCTCATTGATTAATGATGGTTAAGGTTTCCTAACCATAGACATGAGTTGTCGATTAATAATGAGATCATATCATTGGGAGAATGATATGATGGACAGACCCAAACTAAGCGGAGCAATTAGATCGTGTCATCGTGTTCATCTTTGCGAAGCTTTTCTTATGTCAAATATTGTATTTCTTAGACCATGAGATAATAGAACTCCCTGGTATCGGAAGAAAGCTTTGAGGTCATCAAACGTCATCCTATGAGAGGGTGATCATAAAGGTGTCTCTCGGGTGATCGGAAAGTACCTGTTGGGTTGTATGTATCGAGATGGGATTTGTCCCTCCCAAGTCGAAGAGATATACTTCGGGCCCACTCGGTAATCGATATCAACACCGCTTGCAAGCATGTGGTTAAGGAGTTAATCACAAAGTGATATCGGATTACGGAACGAGTAAAGTACTTGCTGTGAACGAGATTGAACTAGGTATGACGGTACCGACGATAAATCTCGGGCAAGTAAAATATCGCGAGACGAAGGGAATATATATATGGGATTGATTGAATCCTGGCATCGTGGTTCATCCGATATGATCATCGATGAATGTGTGGGAGTCAATATGGATTTCCAGACCCCGCTGTTGATTATTGATATAAGATCATGTGTGCGTATTCTCGAACCCGAAGGGTCACACACTTAACGTGTCTCGACGCTAGGATAGATTGGATAATTGGTTTATGATTTTTTTTTGGAGTCTCGGATGAGATCCAGGACGTCACGAGAGGTTCCGGAATGGTCCAGAGAATAAGATTCATATAAGACAATGCAGTTTTTGGAGTTCGAAATTGTTCCGGGTTAATCGGTATTATACCGGAAGCTTCTAGAACCTTCCGGAGGGGGACCAACGTGGCCCCACCTGCCGGGAGGGGGCATGTGCCTATGAAGGAGTGCCCTGGCCGCATTGGGCTAGGGGCACAAGGCCCCATAGGGCCCAGCCGGTCAAACCCTAGGGAAACCCTAGGGGAGCTTCTAGAAGGAGGGAAACTTGCCCCCCACTCCCACCCTCCTTGGCCGCCGGCCCTAGGGCTTGGGGGAGGGGCAAGGGCTGGCTGCCCCACCCCTCTATATAAAGAGGGCTGGGGGCCCACCCCTCCCACACCTCCTCCTGAAGCCCTAGCCGCCCTGCTGCCCTCCTCTCTCTCTCCCTCCCGACTGCGTGTAGGCGAAGCCCTGCTGCAGAAACTCTCCACCACTTGCATCGCGCCGTCGCGTTGTCGATCCAATCCGTCTATCCACCATACTTGTTGTACCGAGGAAGGAGGAGACGTCGAGGTGCCGCACGTGTGCATCTCACGGAGGTATCGCCACTTGCGGTGTTAGATCGGATCGGATCGCGAGGAAGAGAAGCGAGTACGACTACATCACCCATGTTCCGTCGAATGTTCCGCTGTGCGAATCTTCAAGGGAATGAAGATCTCATCTATTCCCCCTCGTTGTTTGCATCTCCTAGATTAGATCTAGGCTTTCCCGTTCGCATCCGTACAAATTTTTTGATTTACTATGCTGCGAAACCCTTCACTGGTTTAGTTATTTGAGTCATTTTGGTGGAGGGATCTGGTGTTGTTCTTGTTGAGCAATGGCCATGGTGGAGGCTGGTGCTGGGACTTGAGGAAGGTGCATGGTGGAGGTGCTGATCCGTTGACCTGAGGCTGCTGCACGGCAGAACTTCGCACGCTTCAAGGATAGACCCTAATTTCTTGCTAATTGCAGTCATGTTTATATGTTTATAGGTAGCCTTTGATGGGGTCTGTTAGATGCAAGATATTTGTAGAGTATTATGTGTCAATGTATGTGTATTTGACTATTTTCGGTATTTTTTTAGATCGAAAATCATGTCAAATAATGTAGTGTTTAGGTTCTTCTATGGTGTTGGTTTCGTCAGAACAAACCAGCATGGAGTTGATTTGAGCGAGTTTAATTTTATGGATGAAGTGCTTCAGAATCCTGAAACAGTGCCCGTTACTCAGTTGAAGGATTGGTTATGTGCTCGTTTAGGGCTCCCTCCGACCCATACTATCGGTGTGCATGCTTTATGGACTAAGTCAAGGCAAACCCCTAATTTTTATTTAAGACCAATAGAAGCGCAACATAAATGGGTCAAATTTGTGCAAGCTTGCCAAAAAAGAGTAGTTAACCCAGTCTCTTAGTGATACCTGTGGCGAAAGAGGCTGGGTATGATCATGGCCAGAGTAGTTAGACCGGTCATGCTGGAGGTGGTTATGATCATGGCCAGAGTAGTCAGGGCCAAGAGGGTGGCGGCGGTTATGAATCAGGTCACGGTAGCTATGCACACATCGGGGGTGATGGTTATGTATCGGAGGACAGTGGTGAAGGATTAGGGGAAGACATATTCAGTGGCGAAGCTGATGAGGACGAGATATATGATGGTTTGTTGCAACATCAAATGGAAGCCGAAGACTCAAAAGGAAACAGTGATACGGCTGATGATTCTGGCGAGTCTGATCAAGAAGAGATCGGCCAACCTATTCCGAAATCATGGAATAATGATAACACAGCAGCAATGACTGTGAACTATGGGCATGATTCGGCGTGGCAGTATCACACAAACAACATATCTCTGGGTGCATTATATTCTAGCAAGAGACATCTGCAGGAAGTAATCATTGAGTGGTCAATGTCCATGCAACGGGTCTTGAAAACGAAGGTGTCATCACAAAAATATTTGACATTGGTTCGCGAGGAAGTCGGATGTCCTGCAAGGGTGCATGCCCATGTCCCTAGTATGACACAAACTGGAAGGTCACCGATATTGTGATGCACACATGTAAACTTGACAGTGTCCTTCAGGACCATCGTAACGTCACGTCAACCCTCCTGGCTAGACTGTTATACACAGAGATAGTGGAGGGAAAAGCCATGGGGGTGAAAGCTATCATTGACAAAGTTTCTGTCAGATTCCGCTACAATATTTCATACGGGGAGGCTTGGAGGACTAAGCAAAGGGCACTGGAGGCAAGGTTTGGTTCGTTTCGAGACGGGTATGACTGTGTTGTTAGGATGCTCTAGACACTGCAGGCTAGGAATCGAGGCACCTACGTGGACATCCAACACTTTACATTGCCACATGAACCTAATTTGAGGGTACTTCATCGAGTGTTCTTCTCATTTGCTATATGCATAGAAGCTTTCACTCACTGTCGACCAGTCGTCTGTGTGGATGGTACATTTCTCACTGGCAAGTACATGGGTCAGATATTGACTGCCATAGGTCAAGATGGAAACAATCAAGTTGTTCCACTTGCATTTGCTTTCGTGGAGAGCGAGAACACCGAGAGTTGGGTATGGTTTTTCAGGCAGCTGAAGATAGCAATTGTGAAAGATACACCGAATATATGCGTTCTTCATGATAGGCATCCAGGTATACTAAGCGCGATAAATAAGCTCACACAACCCACTCTTGATAAAGTTACTCCATGGCTGGACATGCAGAGTCGTTGGTGCATGCGGCATCTAGGGGCCAAACTTTTCCTCATAGTTCAGGAACAAGGCTCTTATGAACCTATTCAAGAAGCTTTGCAAGCAGAACCAAGAGTGGAAGTACATCAAATGTCATGGCTATCTTGATGACTTCACTAAAAAACATGTGACTCAGAGGAGAGCAAGTCGTAAGGTCAGTGTAATGTCTTAATAAATTGCACTTCTGGTACTATAATATGAAAGTTAGTAACAACTATTTTGTAAAGCAGTGTTGTTTCGCGGGAGAGCAAGTCGTTAGATGCTATCCATCGTTCAGCGAGCAGTTCGACACACTGAAAGAGGATGTCGTGATTTGGGAGCCGTACACCCTGCAGACACGACACACACGATATCCCGGCGGGTTATCTATTATGTGCACTAGAGATCGAGAGTACTGGCTGACTAAATCGAAAATCATCTTCGATTGCCTAGTTGAGGAGATGTCTCAACAGAGGGTCATGCGGTAGTTCGGTCTTTGCCAGATGGTAGATCCCCCGCGTTCGGATGTTCCCCTTCCAGATGTCGTGCACGCGTAAGTAAATATATGTACATAAGAAATGTGTCTTATACTTCATCTATGTTCTTTAATGATGGTCTAACAAATTCTAATGACAGGTACTCTCGAAAAACTAACAAGACCGCCACTCAATAGCTCCAACGGGTGGTGATTTACGTCAATGAGTGGCAGAATGCACCAACACAAGTGTGACACGCTGGCCCGTTTGATATGGAGATATTCCACGGATACTTATAGAGGTACATGTCGATGACATGGCTACGTCCCATTCCACACGCACATGACGATGAGATATACCCTAGCCATTCAACACTGGAGTCCAGACAGTCAGCGGTAAGTACTTTATTTAGAGCATAATCAACATGAGTGCCTATGTAGTGCATACTTAACTATGAGACAAATGCAGGCCGACATGACGTGAGAGCTACAGACTGAGGTGGCTCAGTACGGACGATCGCTTTCGACCGTTCCTCTTGTGCTCCGTCAGCAGGCTCAGTCCTTTGCCCGGTGGGTCGAGGAGAAGCTGCAGCGTATCTACGCGGCCATCACGTGCACCAGCGTCCAGACACCGTTCAACACCGAGCAGCACAACGTCCACCGCGTCACTCGGTGGAGGAGTGTGCCCCACGTCGCTCCACACAGCAGCGCCCACCGCGTCGATCCATGGAGGAGCGCGCCCAACGTCCACCCATGCAGCAACCACCTTCTCCAGACCAGGATGGAGGCTTGGGATGGCACGGGGAGCATATTTCTCCTTCACTCCGCCACGGGCCTCGTCCACGACTCCCACAACAGGCGTCGCTAAGAGCACCACCTCCAGACCAGGCTGGAGGCTCGGGGTGGCAGCAATCACAGTTTACTTCTGACCAGTGACAACAATCGCAGTTTAATATCGACCAGTGGCAGCAGAACTAGATTACTTTCGAACAGTGGCAGCAGCAGCAGATCCCCTACATGGACTTTGCTTATCGACCACAATCTCATCCTCATGGTAAGCTTGTCCCTTCCTACTATTGTTAGATGCAGTATGACATTGTTTGGTACTTAACTTCTTGTACACTGGCAGGAGACTCCGTTTCATGGGACACTACTGACGACCATGATCAGCAGACACAACATGAGCAGGTAGAATGGTTTGGCCAGTATCATCCAGGTACTCCACCACCTATCCCCACACAGGATACACAAGATCAGGTGAAGGGTCAACTGCACCTCGCCGTGATGTAATGCCACCCCACAGATATGGATGGAGTACACTAGGTCTCCGCCACCTTGTCGTCAACACCCGTGATATCTACTTATGTATCAGACATTTATCTATCTATGTATGAGACATATATTTACCTATATATGAGACACCATTCTATTATTTTACGATTTTATTTGACAAACTACTCAACATAGCTTGCAACACAGTTCATCATAACTTGCGGTACATAAATAAGAGTCCTATCTATCCTAGCACGATGCCTTTCCCTTTCCCTTCGATGATGCCTCGCCCTTTCCCTTCGACGATCCCTCGCACTTGCTCTTCTTGGCCTGTGCTTTCTTCTTCTCCTGCCTCTTGTCCCACTGAGCTCTCGCCTTGCTTCCAACGGGTGGCGGCATGAAGATATCGTCCTCATCTTCGCTCTCTTCTATCCAGGCCCTAGGTGCCTCAGCCCGCTCCATCATGTGATCTTCACTCTTGAAGTTGAGCTTGTCCCACCTTGCCTAGATCCTGATAAGCTCTGCTCGTACCTGATTTGGGGTCTTCAGTTTCCACCCTCTCCGATAAAGTTCCTTACCAAGCATAACGAGAGCATCATAGTTCCTTACCACCGTCTCCCATTGGGATGGTTCATCGTCTATCATAACATTTCTGGCTTCTTGGAAAAGCTCAACGGACATCTGTGCCGGTCAGGGAAACGCGTCGGTCATAGTGGAGAGGAGTGGAGGGAAATGCGAGAGCAAGAGGAGAGGAGAGGAGGGAAATGAGAGAGTAAGAGGAGGAAGAGATGAACTGGGTGAAAAGATACATCTCGTTGCCTGGATTTATAAAGGCACCGAACCGAATAGGCGGAAAAAAGGGCGGGAAGTACTGGCGAGAAAAATCGCCGGCAAGGACTGGCGGAAAAAATCAGCGGGAAGGAGTGGCGAGAAAAATCGACGGGAAGAGACGGCGAGAGAAACGGCGCAAAATAATAGTCTAAAATCTAAAACGTATTTGGATGTGTACGTAGTTTGCATGATCAATGCCGCCGTCTTCATTTCGAAAGACGACACCATCCTTCGTCTTTCCAACAGACGACAACCACCTTCGTCTTTCGAACAGACGACAGTCTGGGGCAGTCGTCCTTTCAAACAAAGATGGAACGCATCATCTTTTCAAAAGAAGAACCACCCCATCGTCTTTTGAACGGACGATGGTCCGTTAGATTTGCAACATTTGTATTTCGTGTATTATTTATAAAATTGAATAAAAAAATATATTATTTTAAAAAATTAGCCTAAAACATCATATGGGTGATCTCGCAGAGCTACATGCATGTCAGGAGGCCACCCCCAGATTTTTAAACCCCCTCCCCCCTCCCACCCACCCACACACACGCACATACACCCACACACCCAAACATCCATAATTTCGTTTTGACCACCCCCTCCCCCCGCGCTATTCTTGGCTAGCTACGCCACTGGTGGTCGCCACTTGCACTGCTGGATGGTGGCATGGCGGATTGGCTGTACGTCGGTGCATATTTTTTCTGTTTATATTTCTTTTCCATCACGATCAATGAGAAACAGTGTGCACTGCCGGGCTGCTGAATTGAGACATGTCCCATGTCCGTCGGTGTTTTAGAAGCAAATCACATGAGCCGGAGGCTTGCACAATCATGTACTGTTGAAAGCTATATTTTATATGTACTGTATTACTTTTTGATGACATGGTGCGGCACATGGATGCACCCATCACTGTCATGCAACTTTTATGGCCATCACACCTTGGAAAAAATAGGTATAAAACCAATTTCGAGAGGCTGAAGATAAATCTACAAATTTTTACAAAAAAGAGTACCCGAATCAAGAGAGATCACTGTGTATGTGTAAGCATCATAATTCAGAGGTTTCTTTTGAAGAGACCACTGTTCAGACTCATCAATTCACTCCAGATATTTAACTGGAGCCGACGCATCTATAGACTTCTGGTGTTTCCAACTGTCGGTGGCATTGTGACTTGTGAGATTCCGTTTATTTATTTAGTCAAAGTGAGATTCCAATAGTTAGATGGTGGCAGTTAGAAAATTAGAGTACTGAGGAGATGCAAGATTATACGATCTGTTTGCTTGCCCAATTCATGATTTTTCACTCTCATTTGGAAGAGTGTCTTGTCAGTTGAAACACACAAGTTTCCTGTGGCAACTCATGCACAACAGGATAAGCACTAAAAGTATGCTTCAAAGGAAAAGCTTTCACTTGCCTAGTTATTATTGTGTCCTAATGCACGACACATAAACAGAAGTATGTACATTTCAAACTAATAGCTTTTACTTCTGCGTTTCCTATATTCAGAGTTAAAGGTGTGTTCGGTTGAGGTCATGAAGTGAAATGTAATGGACTGGTTTCACACAAGATAGTCGTTCCAGTGTTTGGTTGAGAAATAGAATAAAACGAGCTTATTTGTCAAAATAGAATATTTCATCTAGATACAGAACGCATTTTTAAGAATCAGTGGAATCTCCCTGTTTCTCCATGCTAAAGCAACTCAAGCTTGTTCACTCTCTCTATGCTCTTGCCACCATTTCTGCTAAATGCACCCCACACTTGTTCACCTGTTTTGTTTTCATAATCTACCCCATTTTATTCCATTTTTTTTGCCCAACCAAACATAAAACAGAACCATTCCATTATTTTTTTGTTCTAACCAAACACAAGAACAGAATCGACCCATTCTAGTGGAATGGAACCATGACATTCTATTCCACTTTGTTCCCGAACTGAACACACCCTGAAATGTATCTTGTGTATAATTGCACTTTTGCTCTAGATTGTTGGAACATGATATTACTAGATTGACAAAGGGGAATTAATTGCTATGATGAAAATTTTCAACTCAAACAGAAAATACATAAAAATCTATACATGGAAATAATAACATTAGGTTGCGGGAATATTTGGACAAAAATGAACAAAAAGATCTTCAAGGACGAGAGGTCGTCAATCCAAAATTGGAGAAGAGATCTTTGTAACATCCCAGGATTAGCACCTCGAAATAGACAGGACACATGTTTGTGCATTGTATTCATGCATAAGAAAATCCGGGAAATTTTCGCGCAAAACTAAAAAAGCTATAGAGGGATCGGGATCTCTCTTGTTCTGATAGAAACCCCAAGACAGGTGCGATGGATTTTGACATGACCTCTATTGTACTTTTGTGTTTAAGGGGAAGGAAATTCAAATTTGAATATTCAATTGGTGAATTTGAATTCTAAAAGAATTTGAAATGGAATAATAATTGGAAACTAAATTGTAATAGAAAATAAGAGGTGAACTCTTATTTATAAACAAGGTATAATCTTTTATTCAAATAGAAAAGATAATGGAAATTAAATAAAATGAAATGAGTAAATGAGTAATGTAATATGATATTACAATAATGACATAATAAACAAGAATTGATAAAGAATAATCTTATTTACATTACACATTATTATATTATCTTTACAATTATGAACCAAAGGGATAGTAAGATAATGAAATAGAGAGGAATCATTTTATTACAATAATACAAACATTTCACTATTTTTATTAAGTTCCAAACAAATGAAGAATTACACTAATAAATAAAAGAATAAAAGTGCACATTTATAATAAAATAAATATAAAAAAAGAGAAATACATAAATAAAGAACTAAAAAGATTCTTATTACAAGCAGATATAAATATTACATTGTCTTTGCAAATGTATTATAAAAGAAAACGAAAACTAGTATACTTTATTGGATAAAATAAACAATACAATATTCTTTACAAAAGAAGAATGAATTAATAAAAATAATTCCTTTATTACAATGCTTTACATTTCACAAAAGAAAAAGTAGATTACAAAAGAATAAAGAAAAATTACAACTAAAGTCATCTTCATTTTCTTCATCTTCTAAATCCACTTTTTATATTCCTGATTCTTGATCCCTGCAAAACAACACAAAAGATAACAAAGAAAATAATAAAGAATAAAAGAAGGGTTAGTATATGATTTTTACTCTCAGACTTAGCATACTAATGATATGCTTAAGCTCATCATCGAGTGTTTCGAAATGGAACAAGTGTAGAATCTTTTCTTATCATAAAAATAAGAATGGGCCTCAGAGCACCATCATAGGCCTTATTGGGGCAAGTTTCACCAAGCTGCGTAGAGTGAAAGAGTGAAAACCCAGAAATTTACTTGATCTCATCCATAGTCACGACTTAAGCTAGCAAGTAGCTTACAAGCAGCTTAGTCACTGCATGTCCAAGACTGCTGTCAACACTGGATCATCACCCAGGGAAGTTAAAGTGGGAACCAGCCCAGCTGCTAGTGACCACCACCCACAAGTACAGCTACACCCACACGACCACAACTATTCCCTTATCAGTTCATCACGAGTTCACCACACACACACAAGCCATGGTGACTTGAAGGATTCCATGAGTAGATCAAGGCCAAGCCAACAGCTAGGAGGAACAGGACAACACCACAAATAGGAGGAGCAGGCCAGGTGCTTACAAGAGCAACTAGAATCAGAGGGCCAAACAAGTTCAGCCACAAGATCAACCACAAACTTACATCACCACACATGCATACTTGTTCAATCTACAAACAGGTAGACATCAGATCCGCATCATACCTGCTCTAGGTAGTAGATGGGCTTGCACAATAGTTTGGTGGAAGGGAAAACCCTCAGAACTATATAAAAATGGTATACAAGTTACAGCCTAGGGTTATGCACATGTCAGCATAATATCCATTCTTATTCTAGAAATTGGCCTCAGCCTTTGCACCATTGGCAAGAGGGGTCTTGGCATCATATTTTTTTATATTGCAAATAATCCAGATAGAGGAATATCACTAGAACAAAATGAGAGAACTACACAGCCAGACATAAAGTGATAATTCACTGCTGTGCACACTCTTGTGAGGCACCACAACAACAAATTGCCCATTAGAGGCTATATAGCTAATCAGGTTGTCCAAATCATTTGCCACAAGAAATCAAAGCATCCCTAGCTGAATTCATCATAAAACAGTCCCATCTCATGCTAAGCAATTCACCCAAGCACCAACAAAAGCTTGCATAGGTAAATAACATCATTTGATTATTAAAATCACCAGAATTGTCAATTTTCTTTAAATCATCTTCCTAGTCAACAGTCTAGGAAATTATTTCATCCTTAGAAATCATGTAAAAGTCCACCACAAGATCATTACTATTATTGTCCTGCAATACAGGAAGCACATACATAAGCTAACATGTGTTCACAGCCTCAATCTTTACATCACTGGCCAGGGACAGATCTAACCATCAGTAACACTCATAGTAGCAGATCATGCAAGCAAGATCTACCACTATGCACACTCCAACATGGAGGCACCACAGTGGCAGTCTCAGTCACAGAAACTACTAAGGGAAGTTGTCACATCAACTAACCATCTAGTTGTTTAGCCAGAGTAGATCTATCATTTTCTTAGAGGGATCTCTAGGAATCAAAGTTGTATATTTTTACACTGTTAGGTTTGACATAGAACAAGTCATTTTCCTAGGAAATGTTTCCAGGAATCATTCTAGTATAATTTTCATGTTCACATAAGAGCAAATTTTGGTTGTGGTACAATACCAATTCAGCTAGTCCAAAGATTTTAGAATTGCCATATAACAGTATTTGTGAACATCTCTTAGCCAACCCTCTAGGAGTCCTTTATAATTCAATTGTCATAACATCAGTAGATAGGACGAGAAATTCATGATATATATATATATATATATATATATATCCATGCTAACAAATGAACCATAATAGCACACGAACAATCTAGTATCACACATCACTGTCAGCACCAAATCATGATCGGTATACATCAAATCACACAAGGAGCCCATTAAGTTGCATTCAAACATATGCTTGAAACCAAACATTTTTAATATAAACAATTATTATTGGACCAATCTTAGCAAGCTTTGATAGAACAACAGAGGATAGAAACCCAATTAGAATTATCAGAGTAGTAGTAAGGAATCTAAGGGGAGACATAGAACAAGGGGGAGGAGAATCATTACTTACCCGTGGTCCTCTCTTAGAGATTGGAGAGGAAGCAGACCGGCAGTGAAGATTGGCAGGGCGGCATGAGGAGCACCGGTGGTGCTCAACCCGCGCCAAGCCTTACCATTCGCACCCAAGGGAAATCGACAGCAATCAACGAACAGCAGCACCACACCACCAATCCAACAAGCCACCCGTAAGGTCACTAGAGCACGACGAAGACGCGGTGTCCGAAACCCTAGGCACCAAAGAGGATTCAACGTGGCTAGAAGAGGGCCCGAGGATCAAATCGAGCTGGGCTATTCGATGCAGCATCGTCGACTACCTCAACGTGCAACACGGCAGCGGCCTGAGGGTCTAGAGATGGTCGGAGTCGAGTGGCGACGGCGAGGAACTTCTAGTCGCCAAAGAGGGGAATGAGTGGGTGAGGATGAAATGGCTCGAGAGAGAGAAGAGGGTACTGGGCCCATGGATCGGTCCAGTGGCAACTGGATGGGGTTTGACCCCAAGGCCAGTTGGGCCAAGTTGGGTCCACATGGGCCTGTTGGTGAGCCTGGCCCAATTCCAAAGGAAGAATAAAAAAATAAGATATTTATCAAATCACTAAATGACCAAACTACCCCTAAACATAATTTATACCCTAGAAAATGATAGAAAAATCTCAAAAATATATATGATATGTCAAAATGACCACAAGAATAATATATACATAGAAAAATTATAATCTTACTTGTTAATATAAATAAAATGTAGATAAATATTAACACCATTACATCCTAAGAGAAATTTCATAAAATAAAAAAAATCCTAAAAATGAATAATAATCATTTTTTATGTATAAAAATAAATCTACTATTTTATAAAAATAATAACTTATTTTTTTATAAATAAATTTTAAAGTAATATTCCAAGACAAATGATCCTTTATGGAATTTTTTTAAATATAAAAATAATACTTAAAAATAAAATAAAAATTATTTTCAAAGTATTGAATAAATATATTACACTAGAAAATTACTAAATATATTAGTAGAAAAGTTTTTAATATTTTAAAATAATAAATCCTTATCCATTATATATTTTTGAAAATTCTTTAAGAACATTTCTTAAGTAAGAAATAATTATATTTCTTCAGAAATATTAATACACTAAAAATCAAATTACAAAAATTCTAAACCAGAACTAAGGTTTATAATAAAACTTAAGTGTAAATTATTAACTTTATAATATATTTTGAAACCTTAAAGAAAGATTTGAAACCATAACCTTCAAAATAACTTTATAAGCATTCACTAAAAATATAAAGTGAATGATTCCACACCTTAGTTATACCTATCATAAATCTAAAACATGGGAATGATTAAAACATATTACATCTTAAGTTTACTTACCCTTTTAAAGTTAACTTTAGTCTCAAAGCTTATAAACAACAGGTCTAATACACCACTTATGTTTTTATAGTTAACTTTAGTCTACTTCAATTAAGACATAAAGCATCTCAAGTTCAGACTATTCAAGCAAGCATAAACAACATCAATCACATTCTATCAATCATATTCTAAAACCTATCAGGGTTGTTTAAACCTTAGGAAGGAAATCTTTTTTTCAAATGTTATTCTTTTGCCACTTCAAAGAATAATCTCATAATAAATTCTTCAACTCTTAACAACTAAAACCAAGGACTCTTATCTTAGTCACCAAATGACAATTAAACATAATCACATTACTTAATACTTTACATGTATATTTAGAATTATTATCACTTAAGTTCCTTATAAATGTCATTACTTATAAAGTAAAATTTGAAGATAAGCCAACTCTTAAAAGAATCACCTAAACTCACTTCACTCAAAGCATTGGGGATTCATTTTGGGAGTTTTACAAAATGCATATCATTACTTATGCATAACAACATCTTGCTTCCTTAAACATTAGTCCTTACCGGACCAATGATGCTGATTTCAAATATTGGATCTTATATTGTCTCGAAGACCGTGATTGCATAATCTTGCAATCACAAAAGGCAAGTTCACACTTGCTCATGTCTTTTTATTATTTTCTGTAAAGTATTTTATAAATCCAGTGTTGTCATCACCTGCATTTAAAAAATAGAAAACACTATTTTCATAATAATATGATTATAGGTTATTTACCATGAGGTAATAACCTACTATAAGAGTTCCGGTGGTAAAGGAACATAATATTTAGGACTTAACAACCAATGTCGCCAGTGATTCTTGCGCCATATATTACGCATTGACCATGAGATTTGGAATGGGACGAAGAAGTCAGCTGTATCTTTTCCCTCTCGCATGGAGCCGGATGTGCGGGTCGTGGCTGTTATCACTCGTATCGTGTATATTATATGGTAATTCATAGAGAATATGCAGCATATGGGTGGGAGCCCTCAACGTCCAACAATAGTTCCGACATCTGAACGGTCTGTACTGCCAATTGCCGTAATTCAATAGGTGGGCAGGCATACACCAAGGAGACATGCGGGGTCACGGAAAAGGCAGTGATTGGCTTGGATCTTAGTCTAGACCACATACCAAGGAAGTATGAACGGGTTTGCGGCCCGGATGTGCAACAAAGCTAAGATCTCTCATGGGTAAAGTGACGCACCTCTATAGAGTGTAAGAACTGTAACTTGTTACTCCCTGTTCCGGGAAGGAGCTGCGAACGCGGCGGGAAAGGAACTCCATGAACGTTCTGGTAAACCCGTGAAGGCTGACGGACATAGCTTTCCAGAATAAAAGCAACCTTTGAAGAAATGTTTACGAAAACTTGCATTTCCTACGACCTACAGTCTGTGGCTGTAGAGTTAGTGCATAAAACACTTCTTTACTAGTGAACTTGCTGAGTACGCTCGTACTCAACGTATCTTTTTAACCCTTGCTAGATTCTGAAGCTAGTACCGACAACATCTACACCAAGTTACGCTCCAGGAATCATCATCTCAAGCTAAGAATCTTTAATGAAGACAAGGAAATCAGCATATATATCAACTCAAGTGAAGACGAAATTACTGATTAGATAGGAATATACTCTCTAGCCAAAGAACCTATTTTTGTAGTGTATTGCAATAGAAGCAATGCCAACCCTTTAGTTAAATATCACTCTTAATAATATGATAGTTTTCGTGTTGTTTATCTTTGATTCTTCTTTATAAGAAGTTCTTTCTCTCTCTTTAACCTAGAGTGTTCTCTAGATCTTGTGTAAAGAGTGAGTTGTAACCTTTTGCCATGTATTGGACCCGCTGTGTTTCTGTTGTGCCATTCTGAGGGATGTAATACTAGTGAACGGTGTTTTATTGATGTTATGTCTACGACTATAGTATACTACATCATGCAGTGGTATGCTGGGTCACCGCAATCTTAAATATGATATGTCCATGGCTATCCAATATCCATAGAGCTAAGCATAAAAATCATGTTATTAAAGACCGGATTCAAACCGTTGGCTAATTCTTTTTTTACTTCCCCTTTGTAATTATGTAAATATTCATATGTATTAAAATTATATTTCCCGTTGAAAAACAGGATTTTCAAGAGCACCTTATTGTTTTCCTGTAAAAAAGACTATTTTATTTTTCCAGAATTGATAAAATGCAGGCCACTGGATCTCGTATTTTATATTTCAACACTTTTCATTTAGTGGTGTCTAATTCATTTGTTCTATTAAATTCTGATCACTTGTGTATGGCGGTAAGGCCTCCCATGTCCATCACCAATCAATGTTTACCCTAGATCAATGCGTTAGTAATAAGCACACAGGTTTTAGATAAATGCAGCGTAGATCTGGTAAGTTAATCATTCTATCTTTCATTGAATCATGTATTAGTAGTTCAATTGAGGTTGGTTTTGTTCGATACCTTTTTAAATATGTCTCCGGTCTCATACGATCGTGCTCCGATGCTTCGACTTACGCTATGGTTTGAGTATTAGAGTTGTCA
Source organism: Avena atlantica (assembly GCA_910589765.1). NCBI lineage: Eukaryota > Viridiplantae > Streptophyta > Magnoliopsida > Poales > Poaceae > Avena > Avena atlantica. The sequence continues at coordinate 466,766,529 of OU342735.1, read as the reverse complement.
TTCCCTGTTCACTATTATATGCATATGCCTTTGATTAGCGTTTTGTACTACCACATTGGTTGTGCATTGTACTAGCCATTTGTTGGACTATCTCATTGACTTGTGTGTGCTTTCTTTGTATGAGGCCTCCAATATGATTTGGCTCTTTTCTTGATTATGCCAATAATTAAACTATGGCACTCTGACTGTTAACAAGATGTTCTGTATCTACCTAGAGTTGTGCACAACCGCATTGGTTGTATATGTTCCTTGGTAGATACAAATTTATCTAACTGACTTGTGTGTCCCAATTTGTATGTGGCACATTTTTTTACTTCTGATTATAGCTTGGCTAGTGATCCTATAGCGTAAGAACCAACATTTTGGTTCATTCGGTGTGTGATATAGCCATATCAACTACATGTGCTTGTTTTCATAATCTCGTATTGTTCATTGCTAAACACTCATTGCTTTTTTCATAGCCTCTGCTAGGTGTCCCTATCGAAGTTCTTGAAGACCAGGCCAATAAGAAGGCAAAAGGAAGGTGTTCCCAACGCAGTGTTGGGCATTTCCATGAGGAGAAGTTGCTTATGGCACTTGTGTTAGGGTATCTTCCTATCCCATCGGCCTTCGGACCATATTTGGGGTTGGTTCCTACAAAGATCACCCTCAATACCTCCATTGGATTGCCTATGGGAGGTGAACATTAAGGGTGCCAATCGAAAAGCTGTCATCGAGGCAGGCTGGACAAAATTTTCCATTGCTCATAATCTCAAGATTAACTACTTCCTCATGTTCAAGAAGCTAAGTTTTAAGCAATATAGAGTGGCAATCTTTTGACTACTTTTACTGCGAGGTCGTCAAGCGGTGTCCTAAGCACCGAGATGACATGGCGAGGATTTTCGTTGTTGATGAGAAGTGAATTGTTAGGCATGTTGCTTAATTAGTGTCGTTGCAATCGTGCTTGCGTAGAACAACTTGCTGGAACTGCTACACTAGTTGTGACATGTGTTTCGTTGCTACCATAAGTACTATCGTTCCTACAATTAGTATGCTGCATGCTGTTTGATCTTAGATGTGCTTCTTTAAGTTCTTGATGTGTCTGGTAAGCTCACCACACTAGAGAAGTGGTTACTATAGCGGTTGTCGCAAGACAATCAGACGGATCATGTATGCCTTAGGCTTGGGCGCCGTTGGACAATCCATGAAAGCAAACATATACACCCGGCTATCTGCCTCCACAGACTACCACACGAATGAGAGAATATGATTTTTTTTTCACCCTTTTCCGCATGGCCATGACCCGAGGACCTCCAAAAGTCGCCCGGGCAACCATTATTCCACAACAAATAATAAAAGAAAGTTGAGCACGTCACGATTCAGCAATCGCAGGCCGAGCTTTGATGTGATTTTTAGTTTTACAATATACTCATTCCGTCTAGAAATAACTGACTTGAGTTTGTCTATATTCGAATGTATATATACACTAGAATACATCTAGATCCATTTAAAATAAAATCTAGACAAACTTAAATCAGTTATTTTTAAACGAAAAGAGTGTTAAATCTTTTATGGACGTCAGCATGCTCGTTGAGATGGCGAGGCAGGACAGCAGACTAGGAGCGTTGCCGCGAAGATCGACCACGGCGTGAAGATGACGACGTACAAAAATCCTCCCTCCCTTTGATAGTTTCTACTTAGAGCAGCGTCCACTGTTACTGTGGAATGGCACCGAACACAGACAGGCACAGGTACCCTCCTCCCGTCCAAAGCGTGCGGCCCCAACTTGACCGATCAACCGATCTGGCTCTCTTCCTCTCTCCATGCCGAACCGAAGAAAGTAGGCGGAGAGGAGAAAAGAGGCGGAAAATGTTGGGGTGGGGGGGAGGTGGCGTGTCCCTGTGCGGAAAAAGGAGGCCGCTTTGGTGTGCATCGATCGGCCGGCGAGATGCCCAAGTCAAGCACCCCCCCCCCCCCCCCCCCCCCTAGCGACAGCGACGCTCGCTGCACTTGGGAGCCGCGCGGGTTCCTACTAGTGCAGTGTAGCAGGTTGGTTGGTGTGTACTGGAGACCGATCGGTGGTGAAGCTGGCAGCAGACCTTGGCCGCGAGATCTGATCGAGCACAGCTAGCGCGGCATATTAGAATCTTTGATTTATTTCCAGCTCGTTCTGCTGGCATATTCGGATCCCCCACGTGAACCGCTCGCACGGCTTTGGATTGGAATTCTTCTTGACCCGTGGCGCAGGGCGGATTCATCCCATCGATCTGGCCTTTCTTGGACACGAAAATGTGGCTCCGGTTGGTGTTGGGAAAGCTACGCACCCTGCCGCGTTCACATCAGCGTAGGTACTTCAGCAGTGAGAAAGACAGAGCGCGGGGGGCGTTTTTCTGTTACCTTGATCGGTACGCGTTTACCTCTCTGGTCTGTGGATAATGTGCGCGGTTCAACAGTGTCATGTCAAAAGTAGATCGATCTTCTATTGTTGACACAGCCTTGTCGATGATAATATGCTTGTAGCGTGCACTGCAGGGAAACTGATGGGGGCTGCTTACCAAAGATGGGGCATCGTTAATAAGCCCACTACACTACACTACACCGTCCTGGAGACCCCGGCAAAGTCCCCGCCATGGATAAGGGGACGGGTTATCTGAAGCTGTAGCAACTGTCCAATACCTTTAGGGCTTGTTTTGTTGAAGAGTTTTAAAAGGGAATGTTGGGTATAAACCACCCAAGGCTGGGTGAAAACACGCTGTCACACCAAACCCACCTGATAACCCCTCTAATCCACTCCCACCCCGATCCCCTACTCCACATGTTCGTTTTGTAGGCAGCAGCGAGGCAAGGTCGGGCCGCCGGGGGCAGTTGCGTATGCCGTCAACTATGAGAAACGCGAGGTGGGGCGAGCGTTTTTAACCCGTTCAACCCGACGTGGTTTCCAGGGGTTACTCGGGCCGAGCCCGTCGTAAACCAGTCTACAAAACGGCCCAAACGAGTTTGCTACGGGAATCCGCGTAGGCCGGGATAAGACACTGCTAAACCGGACAGACCACGACAACAAAACAAGGCCTTATGCAGTGTACTTATTACGAGTTTTGGCCTTTTGGGTGTAAGAGGCTGTCTGTAGCGGCTGTCCAGAGAAAAAATGGTTTTCTCAGTTGCCGTCCCTCCCTTTTCTGGTAGACATTGGGATAAGGTCGTAATGACGAAATGAACGATCGCCTACCATATTTCCCTTCAGAGAAAGGCAACATGAACAGACCTGACTGTCGGATAGCTTTTGCAAAATTGCTACGTACAGAAAGGGACGCTCGAACGGTAAAAAAAACGCTCCTTTCTGATGGCAGGATATACAGCGCGCGCGTGTCTAATTTGCAGACTGCAGTAATAAAACTGTAAAAGTCTACTAGTATCACCAGGGAGTTCTACTTCTACCTGAACTGACAGTGAATGGTGCTCGCGGGGAAAGCCGGCGTCTTTGTCTCGTCGTCGCCGGTTCGGCTAAGGTGACAGACGGTTGGGTTCAGCAGCAGCTCGGCCCGACTGGGACAAAAAGGCCCGGAACAGAACTCGCCAGTTCGGGAAGCTCCGCCCGAAGAGTCTCACTGGTGGACTAGGACCAATAAGGCCATTTCTCTCTCAGTTTTTTCGTTTTTTGATTTTTTTTTCTATCTTGTGTTTATCTTTTCACCTATTTTTTATGTTTTTTGTTTCATTTTCCCCTTCTCAACTTATCTTCATTTTAAATTTATTTTTTCTGGTAACACGAATATTTTACTATATATGAACACACTATTTGATCTACTTGGACATTTTCTATATATGAAGAAACATTTTCTATGTATGAAGAAACATTTCACTGGTGGAGTAGGTAAACATTTCCCAATCCAGCAAAACAATTATTTTTGTATACATGATATTTTTTTGAAATACACGAGCGTCCGAAAAATGTTCACACATCTCAAATAGGTTGTTCATTTTACTAAAAAAAAAATCCTCACAAGGTTCAAAAACATGTTGATGAGTACAAAATAAAGTATGTTCATGACTCCAAAAAATGTCCATGGAGTTTGCATACCTAAATATTTCCTTTATGCAGTGTAAAAACTCATGGCATATAGAATAGAACCATATCTTCATCGTTGCATGGGCTGGCCATGCCAATTCAGATTTTGTGCGGTTCATTCCATATTAGCCAGGGCCATCCCCCCCCCCCCCCCCCCCCCCCCCCCCCCCCCCCCCCCCCCCCCCCCCCCCCACACACACACACACAAAGCTTCACCATTTTTTCTGCCGTTCGTATATCAGCGCTGGGTCGTTTTCTGTTACTACTACCTTGACTGATAATTATAAGCGTATACCTCTCTGTCTGGTCCGTGGATAATGTGCAGTTGCGCACCTAGTGTCATGTCAAAAGTAGATAGATCTTCTGCTGTTGACGAGTTGTCCATGATAACATGCGTGTAACGTGCACTGCAGGGAAACTGACGGGGGCTGCTTACCGAGATGGGGCCCACTACACCGTCCTGGAGACTCGGGAAACTGTCCTATGCTTTTATGCACTGTGCTTACGAGTTTTTTGGTGTAATAAAATGTAGCGGCTAACCAGAGAAAATTTGGTTTTCTCATCAGTTGCGGCGTCTTTTCTGGCAGACATCGGGATAACCTTATAGAAGGATCCCCTACTGATACTTTCCTTTCAGAGAAAAAAGGCAACATGACCAGACCTGATTGTCTATAGCTTTTACAAAATTGATTGATGCAGAAAGGGACGCCCGAACAGTAAAAAACAATCATGTCATGGCACGATACAGCGCGTGTGCCTTTGTAGCGTACGGTAAAACTGTAACCTATTTACTCGCTAGCGCGTGCGGGCGCTAGATCGTTATTCCTGATACATCTTTAAACAAGTCTCTATTGTCTATGTCTTATATAGAATAGAAAAAAAAACTCTATACAATTATCGCATTTTTTACCTATTCTGCGTCAGATTACAGTCCCGAGCATATCAATAAAATAGAAAGTTCTGGCAACTTTAGTCCGTCCGAGCAATATTCGTATTTTGATAAATTTGAGTCACCTAATGAGCCTGGCGAGACAACTTTTGTGCCGAGTAAGCAACTTTTGTGCTCCAGTAAGCAAAGTTGCCTCGCCGGACTTCAAAGTTGCCTCGCTGGGCACCAAAGTTGTCTCGCCAGGAAAAATTTGTCTCGCCGGGCTCCAAAATTGCCTCGTCGGGCTCCGAAGTTGCCTCGCCGGGCTTCAAAGTTGCCTCGCTGGGCACCAAAGTTGTCTCGCCAGGAAAAGGTTGTCTCGTCGGGCTCCAAAGTTGCCTCGTGAGGCACCGAAGTTGCCTCGCAGGACAAAAGTTGCCTCGTCGGGCACGGAAGTTGTCTCGCCGGGCTCCAAAGTTGCCTCGCCGGGCACCAAAGTTGTCTCGTCGGGCTTCAAAGTTGCATCGCTGGGCTCCAAAGTTGCCTCGCCGGGCACCGAAGTTGCCTCGCCGGACAAAAGTTGCCTCGTCGGGCTCCGAAGTTGCCTCTCCGGGCTTCAAAGTTTTTGGAAGTTGCTAAGTAGAGCACCAAAATTGTCTCACCGGGCTTCAAAGTTGCCTCTCCAAGCTCGAAGTTGCTCAACTGTAGAGCCCGACGGGGCAACTTCTATGCCTGACAAAGCAACTTCGATAGTCCATTAGGATGGCGATGTGGCAGTGGGTGGGGACGTCCCTTCTTCGGGTAAGCCGCTGTCCATCGAGGCAACTTCGAAGCCCGAAGTTGCTCAGTAGGGAACAAGTTGCCTTGTCGGGCTTCGAAGCTGCCTCGTCGGATACCAAAGTTGCTCAGTAGGTAACAAGTTGCCCTGTCGGGCTTTGAAGTTGCCTCATCGGACACCAAAGTTGCTCAGTAGGGCACCCAAAGAAGGCATCATTTTTTGCGCACTAAAGTTGCTTTGCCGCACACCAAAGTTGTTTGGTCGACACCAAAGTTGCTATGTCAGACACTAATTACTTCGTCGACACCAAAATTGTTTCGCCGCATACAAAAGTTGCCCAGTCGTTACCAAAATTGCTTTCTCGGGCACCAAAGCTGTCCAGTCGGCAACAAACTTGCTATTTCGAACAACAAAGTTGCTTCAGTGGACACCAAAGTTGTTTTTATCGCGAAGTTGTCTCATGCACAAAAGTTATCTTGTCATGCACAAAAGTTGCTTATTAAAAAAGTTTGTCAAAACATAGGCAAACAAGATCTAGTTTTGAAGATCTCGTCACAAGGGTTTCAAAAATGAAAACGGATCATAATTTCGATGCGAGGTTTAAAAGTTATCGTGTTTGAAATTTTCTCAAAAAATAATTAATTGCATGACGGCATCCTATTTGCATACATCTGAAAGAGTTGGTAATTAATGTACCACGTGGGCTTGTCGGTTTGGATTTCTCTTCATTTCCATTTTATCAATGGAGGAAAAGAAATTTTGCGATGTGAAGCGCTCGGGACGTCCATCCAGCGTCCGGGCGCCCGCTAGACTGATCCAAACTGTAAATATCTACTAGCAAGGCAATGCACACGCCGTTCGGCTATCACCCAAGGGACAAGGAGTTCTACCTGATCTGACAGTACATCGTGCGCACCGGGGAAAGTCGGTGTCTTTGTCTTGCACGTCGTTGCCGATTCGGCTAAGGCGACAGACTGGTTGCTAGGTTGGGTTGAGAAGCAGCTTCGCTTGAGTAGAATTAAATGGTCCGCAAGAAAACTCGCTAGTCGGGGAAGCTCCGTCTGAGGATGCTCACTAGTGGACTAGGCCCAATAAGGATATTTCTCTCAGTTTTTCATTTCTTTTACTTTTCAGCATCTTGGTTTTCTTTGCTAGTTCTCAGGCGTTTCAGTCATCTTTCCCGCCATTGGATTTATCTAGCGATTCGTATTACGTGAGATTTCCACATAAGTTGCAACTAGGTTGTAACTGGGATTTTAATGAGTTACAACTAAGTTGCAACTGAGAATTAGTATAAATTATATAAGTTGCAACTAGGTTGCAACTAAGAATTAACACAAATAGTAGGATGATGTCAGCGACTTAGACATCAGAAGTTCTCAGGCACCTGATATCTAGGCACTCCCTTTCTCTTTTCACCTATTTTTTTGTTTTTGTTTTTTCTTTTGCGAAAATTCCACCTATCTGATTAATAATTATCAACGGCACTACAAAGAGATCTAAAAGTAATAAAAATTACAATAGGTCAAATGACCACCAAGCGACGATTACAAACACTAGCGCGAGCCGAAGACATGCCGTCGTCCTCGCCCCTCTAACGCCGGAGCCAGACAAAGCTTGTCGTAGTAGAGCTTGTTATAGTAGACAGACGAGAAGTCGTTGTGCTAAGACCCCAAAAGACCATCGCAGTGAGCAGCGACCATCGCTAATGATGACATCCATAGATCGAAAAAACCGGTGTGAAAACACACCAATGAACACAAAAATATCTCAGAAGATCTGCCGGACACACGACTCCAGGCACCCTCAGTCGGTGCCAGATGCACCACCGGAGCGAGGATAGGGCGGGGAGGATCTTATTCTGATTTTAGGATGTAGTCACCGCCTCACTATCCAAAAAAGACACGAAAAACAATCTAACCAACGAACAAAAACCTTCCGCCGGCGAGAGGCCGTGGTCCGCCACACCTCCAAGGCCTCAAGGCCACCAGAGGCGGAGCAGACCAGCAGGGTCACCAGCGAGGGGAACAGAACCCTAAATGGGTTTTATCACATTTTCTAATCCAGCAAAACAATTATTTTTGTATACATGATATTTTTTTAAATACGCGAGTCGTCCGAAAAATGTTCACACGTCTCAAATAGGTTGTTCATTTTACTAAAAAAAAATCATCACAACGCTCAAAAACATGTTGACGAGTCCAAAATAAAGTATGTTCATGGGTTTGCATATGAATATTTCCTTTATGCAATGTAAAAACTCATGTCATATAGAATAGATCTATATCTTCATCGTTGCTTGGGCAAGCCATACCAACTCAGATTCTGTGTGGTTCGTTCCATATTAGCCAGGGCCAACGAAGACGCAAGGTGCACAAAGATTTGTCGAGATAAAGGATTCCTAGCCCTCTGGGTACCCACGGTTGATTCAACACATAGCAGCACCATTAGAGCATGTAGGTAGCGTTTTATGGGGGGGCCATCTAGGTATTTCATGCAGTGGAAAAGGAGATCATGTAGCGCCACCATTAGAGCATGTAGGTAGCGTTTTATGCATCAGTCCAGTGCTTCCTATTGGGCTTTTCTTCTTTTGTTAACTTGGGCCTTTTTCTCCATTACAGTTTATGATAGGATTAAGTGGGGTGGGCCAGCGGGCCAGACCATGTGTACAAGAGCGATCTAGTAGAAAATACAAAATACAATCGATGTAATCCTCGTTATTTCATAAAGCATCTGCTCAGTTATGAAAAGAAAGAGCTGATTGCTTAATTGTAGTGAAAGACAAACTTTTTTTTTGCGATAAGCACATCTACGACACTCCAGATCTCAGAGGGCCAACACCGGCACAAGCAAACAGTAGATAGTCCCACACCGCCATATGATGATCAAGTAGTGGGTATACTCCATACCAAATTGTTTTGTGATTTTAGTTTAGATAATTTTTCAGAGAAAACAGAAGAATGCAAGGTCATGGATAGGTATGTCTAATTTTTCATCCGGTGTGTCGTATGAGGCGTCGCTCCGTTGTTCTTGGAAAGAGATGCGGACGACCGATCTCTGTCCCTTACGCAGCCACGCAAAAAAGCAAGGTGGAGTGACCAAGAGTAGACCCCGTGCCCAAAACTCATGTCCGTCGGCGCCAGGGACCACAAGATTAAGAGTGATATTTCTATATCATCGAGAGACGCAAAAGAATCCAAAAGAGAGGGGGGATGGGCCCCCGCGACGTAGGAGGCGACCCGGGCGACCCTGCGCCGGCTACCGCTCCGGCGGCCGGCGGCCACCATCAAACCTACCAACAGCCCTCCCCACCCCCTGCTGCCGGACCTTACGCCTCCACCCGCCCCGGCCGTGAGCAGGCCACTTCACCGTGCGGCGGATAGGGGCATCACGTCGTCGACTTCGGGCACCCCAGGTGAATCCTTCCAATCCCACGTCCTCTTCAACTTCCAATCCATGGTGGCCTTCTCCGCCACGGACCCCATGTGTTCGTCTGTCCCTGGTGATCTCTGGATCACTTCCCTTTCCTCTCTGCCTCCTTCTCCACCAACTACGTTCAAAACCTGCTTAACTTATTTTTCTGTGCTTCTCTGGAGCGGCTCAGTGTCCTCTGTGTCTCTCAAAATATGTTCAAAACCCAATTCGCTAGTCCAGACCTTGCGTGCTACGTTGTCGTTTGGGGTTCATATCAGACACAGAGTTTTCGGTTCAATTTTCATTCGTCGGTGGACAACGCCATGGATGCTGCTAGCAAGATCCAAATTCGGGAACCACTCCCCGTCAGGGCTGGGCCCTGCAACCGGACACCAACCAAAGCTACAAGAGTTAAGTGGAGAGTTCCCCCATAAATGACAAAGTTGGCCTCCTCAACGCCCATCCTCTCTGTCAACTCAGTTGTCCCTGCTGCTCGTCAGGTCCTGCTGCAGGAAGCTACTCCGCCTTCATGCCTCACTCCTCCTACGCGCGCGGCCGGCGCGGGGCGCGAGACGACGTCCCCTGCCCTTGCATTCACTCGAGGGCATACGGCTGCCCACCGCTCTTATCTCCATGCCCTTCTTTCCCCTGGCTCGCCTCCTTCCCTCTCTCCACCCAAGCTTTTGCCTCCCCATTCCCTCCAGGGAAACTGTTTCGCTGCCTCGCCTCCCTCAAGCACCACAGTGTCTCCGCCTGACGCGATCCTATCCGTTATAGGGGTTGCGGCCGCTCGGGTCATCGTCTGCGCGACTGCACCATGCCGCGGCCCACCACCACCACCTTCCGCCGCTCAGCCTCACCACCATCCTCGCCCGCCAACCCTGCTGATGCTGGGTCCAGCTCCGCCCCTCCCACTATCTTTTTTCCCTCTGCTCTTGGCTCGCCCATGTTGCGCCCCGCTCTAGCTCCCCTCCGCGTGGCCCCGCTGTCTCCTGTTGCACCACGGCGCGGCTCGGGATCGACTTCTGTCCCGGCGGTGGCAGCTACCTAGGACCTGCCGCTCGAGCCGCCAGTGGTCTTCCGGGACGTCTTCACCTCCCCGCGGGCGCGGGAGCAATGTGCGCGACGTTCGTCGTCTTCGCCGCCGGTCCTTAGCTCGGCGCGGTGCGGGGTGCCAGTTTCTCGGCTTAAAGAACATTTTATAATCCCTAGTATTTTGTGTGTTAGATAACAATATCAATGATTATTTAATGTGTGTTGAAGTGCTGCAGATCTTCACATTGAAAAAGGAAAAGGAAATCTGCTTTTGGGAGGGTGGATAATCCGCCCCTCCCCATACCCAGAAGGGCGCAACCCCCAGAGAGGGGGCGGATAATCAACCGGATTTTCCGGCAGAGGCGGATAGTCCGCCCCCCCTGAGGGGGGCGGATAATCCGCCCCTCGAGGATTTTCGCCAAGTCTGGACCTGCGTCGCTCTTTGTATGGGGGGAGGAGTTTTCCCCTAGGCCGGATTGTCTGGCCCTTAAGGGGGCGGATAATCCGCCCCTCGAGGAATTTCGCCAAGTCTGGACCTACGTCGCTTTATGTATGGGGGCGGATTTTTTCCCAGAGTTTCCGTCCCGGGGGCGGAGTTTTTCCCTAGGGCGGATAATCCGCCCCTAGTGGGGGGTGGATAATCCGCCCCCAAACTTCTTCAATGTCCATATCTGGGCAGGGGGTATTTAAGCCTGAAGGGAATATGCCCTGAGAGGCAATAATAAAGTGGTTATTATGTGTATTCCAAGTATATGATAGATGTTTATTTTGCATGCTATAATTGTATTAATACGGAAACGTTAATACATGTGTGTTTAATAAACAAACAGAAAGTTCCTAGTTATGCCTCTCTCATAAACTAGCTCGTTGATTAACAAGATGATCAAGGTTTCCTGATCATGGACATTGGATGTTGTTAATAACGGGATCACAACATTAGTGTAATGATGTGATGAACATTCATCCGAAGTATAGCATTACGATCAAAGTCATTGAGTTTATATTGCTATAACAACTTACGAAGTGATCATAGTCCTTAGACCATGAGATCATGTCAATCACTAACACCGGAAGAGTTTCTTGATAACATCAAACGTCACACCGTAACAGGGTGATTATAAAGATGGATTCAGAACTAACAAAGTGTTATGTTGAGGCTCATGGATCAAGAGTGGAATTTGTTCATCCCGATGACAGATAGATATACTCTGGGCCCTCTCGGTGATATCACATTGATTAGCTTGCAAGCAAGTGATTTGATCACTAGAATGTTATATCACAGGAACGAGAAAAGAGTGCATGTCGGTAACGAGATTAAACTAGGTATGGAGATACCGATGATCGAATCTCGGACATGTAATATATCGTGAAACAAAGGGATTAAGATACTAGCATAAAAGGTTCCGACGATCACAAGAAAGTCATCGTTGAATGTGTGGGAGTCAGTATGGGTCTCCAGATCCCGCTTCTGATTATTGATCTGAGAGGGGTCTCGATCATGTCCGCATTATTCACGAACCGTAGGGTGACACACTTAAGAGACACCGACATCCAATTGGAGCAAAAGTTTCATGCCGAAAGAATGAACAAGCGCAGGAATTTATTTCACTAGATACCGAAACAGGTTTTCGGGTGAAATTGCATAAAGTGGTTATGCATGTGAAATAGAATTCTAGCAAGGGGTTATTTGTGAATGTTTGTCATTAAAGTAATTGACAAAATTCTGAATAAAATAAAAGAGTTTTATTTAATGAGAGTTTGCATTAAATTTGGTGGAAATTTAATGGGAATTTTGAGTGGACTTTTGAGTGGAGGGAATTTAGAGGAGTTTTGTGAGTGGAGTGTCCACCCACATGAAGAGGGGAGGGCAAGGGGGCAGCCCCCATGCGCCGGCCACCCCCTTGGGGTTCCCCCCCTCCTCCTATAAAAGGAGCCCCTCCTCCTCACTTGTCTCACACACCTCCTCGTGAAGGATCTCTCTCCCCCTCTAGAATTTATCCCCCATGGTCTCGGACTAGCGAGATACATGTTCCCGGTGGCTATTCGGCAAGAAAGAGTTGTGCTTCCGCTGCATCGCTGGAGCGAGGAGGCGGAGGTTGCTCGGTGCCTCGAACGTGTGTGCGAGCACGGATGCGCTGCTGATTTGCGGCGCTAGGACTTCCTCTCGATCTTGAGATCGGCAAGAGATCGTCTACATCAACCACGAGTTGAACTCGTTAAGCTTTGTCGGTCTTCAAGGGTATGTTCTCTACGGATATACATCCGCCCGTTGTTTGTATCTAGTATATATAGATCTTGGTATATAGTTCACATCGTAGGAAAATTTTTGTTTTCTATGCTGCGAACCCTACAGTGGTATCAGAGCCGGATCTATGCGTAGATACTTTACATGGGTAGTACACATATGAGTATGTGGGCGATGATGATCATGTTGTTGCTCCTTTGTTGTGATTTTGGATATTGGTGGCATAGTGGGATGAAGCGGCCCGGACAAACTTTACATGTCCTCGCACATGAGACCTGTTCCACGCTTGACATGCAACTAGTTTGCATAAGTGGCTAGCGGGTGTCTGTCTCTCCTACTATAGTCAATATCTATTTTGCAAGCGAGTTGTCAACAATTTGATTATCCTCGTTGTGGTTCATGTTTGTAGGTAAGAACGGTTCTATCTCGAAAGCCCTAAGCCACGTAAAACTTGCAATGGATAAATTAGAGGCGTCTAGTTTAGATTGTTGCTGGGCTAGTGTTATGATATGGTAGTGTTGTAAGTAGAAGTATGAGATGATACTCTTACAACACACATAGCGTGTAAAATCCATAGACCTTGGATTTACACATATAGGTATGATAGTGATCATACCATGATGCACATGATGGAGATCATCTGCGGGAACCATATAATTTCACTAATAAACATATGATGTTTGGTTGCATCTTATATTGCTTGTTTAGCGCTTTGTCAAGCATAATAAGATGATCCCTCATTTAAATATCAAGATAAGAATGTGTTCTTCCTTTAGTATGCACCGATTATGTTTTCGTCGCTCCAAGACATCACGTGATGATCGGGTGTTCTTGGATCCACGACCATATTTCGGGTGTAAAACAGTTACACACGCAAATACTAAGGTTCTAACTTGGCGAGCCTAGCATGTACAGACATGGCCTCGGAACACAGACCGAAAGGTTAAGCATGAGTCATATAGTTGATATGATGCCCATTTGATGCTCGCCTTTGAAGCTATACCAACTCACGTGATGATCGGACTTGGTGTAGTGGATTTGGTTCATGTAATCACCAAAAGGACACGAGGGATGTCGCTTTTGAGTGGGAGTTCATTCGTAATATAGATTAGTTGAACTCGATCTATCATACACTTAGTCTAAACTTTACAAATTCTGTTGTAGATGGCACCACCTGCTTTTAATTTCAATGCGTTCATGGAGAAAGAGAAACTAGCAACGAACGGTAGCAACTTTACTGAATGGGCCATGAATTTGAGGATTCTCCTCTCTGCTGCACAAAAGCAATATGTGCTAGAAGCGCCGTTAGGCCCCCCACCTTTTGATGATGCCCCTGACAAGGAGAAGAATGTCTATCAGACTCGTCAGGAGGACCACAACTTAGTTCATTGCGGCATATTGTATGGGCTAGAGCCGGAACTTCGAAAGCGTTTCGAAAACGGCAATGCATTTGATACAATGGGTGAGTTGAAAATGATTTTCGACACACATGCTGCTGTAGAGAGCTACAATGCTTCAGAAAAGTTCTTTAGCTGCATGATGGAAGAGCACAGCTCCGTTAGTGAGCATGTACTCAAGATGTCGGGTTACGCCGATAAGCTTGTGTCCTTGGGAATAACGATTCCCATTGACTTAGGCATCCATCGTGTTCTGCAGTCTCTGCCACCTAGCTATAAGAGCTTCGTGATGAACTATAATATGCAAGGCATGAAGAAGTCTCTCCCCGAGCTTCTGTCAATGCTTAAAACTGCAGAAGTGGAGATCAAAAAGGAACATCAAGTGTTGATGATCAATAGGAACACTGGTTTCAAGAAAGACAAGAAGGAAAAACGGAAGGGAAGTAAGGGCGGCAAGCCTGTTGCCGCGCCTGAAAAGAAACCCCGAGTTGGACCTAAGTCTGATTCCGAGTGCTACTATTGTAAGGGGACTGGCCATTGGAAGCGCAACTGCCCCAAGTATCTGGCAGACAAGAAGGCCGGCAAGGCAAACAAAGGTATATATGATATACATGTTATTGATGTGTACTTGACTAGTGCTCGCAGTAGCACCTGGGTATTTGATACCGGTTCAGTTGCTAATATTTGTAACTCGAATCAGGGGTTGCGGAACAAGCGACCGCTAGCAAGGGGTGAGGTCAAGATGCGTGTCGGCAATGGATCAAACGTTGATGTAATCGCCGTCGGAACGCTGCCTCTCCACTTACCGTCGGGATTAGTCATAAACTTAAATAAATGTTATCTGGTGCCTGCACTGAGCATGAACATTGTATCTGGATCATGTTTGATGCAAAGTGGTTATTCATTTAAATCTGAGAACAATGGTTGTTCCATTTATATGAATGAAATCTTTTATGGTCATGCACCGATGATGAATGGTTTATTTCTGTTAGATCTCAATGATAATGTTACACATATTCATAATGTTGATGCTAAAAGGATTAAACTTAATGATGATATATCCGCATATATGTGGCACTGCCGTCTAGGTCATATTGGCATTAAACGCATGAAGAAGCTCCATTCAGATGGACTTTTGGAATCACTTGATTATGAATCATTTGATACATGTGAGCCATGCCTTATGGGCAAGATGACTAGAACGCCGTTTTCCGGTTCAATGGAACGGGCAACAGATTTATTGGAAATCATACATTCTGATGTATGTGGTCCAATGAGTGTGTCGGCGCGAGGTGGATATCGTTATTTTGTTACTTTCACGGATGATTTGAGTAGATACGGTTATATCTACTTGATGAAACACAAGTCTGAAACCTTTGAAAAGTTCAAGGAATTTCAGAATGAAGTGGAAAATCATCGTAATAGAAAGATCAAATTTCTACGGTCTGACTGTGGAGGTGAGTATCTAAGTTACGAGTTTAGCACTCACATGAAAGAGTGTGGAATTGTTTCACAACTCACACCTGCCGGAACACCACAGCGAAATGGTGTGTCGGAACGTCGTAATCGTACTTTATTAGATATGGTTCGATCTATGATGTCTCTGACGGACTTGCCGTTGTCATTTTGGGGTTATGCACTAGAAACTGCTGCATTCACTTTAAATCGGGCACCATCTAAATCCGTTGAAAAGACACCGTATGAATTGTGGTTTGGAAACAAACCTAAGCTGTCATTTCTTAAGGTTTGGGGATGCGATGTTTATGTGAAGAAACTTCAACCGGATAAACTCGAACCCAAAGCGGAAAAATGCGTCTTCATAGGATACCCTAAAGAAACTATTGGGTATTCCTTCTATCACAGATCCGAGGGCAAGGTTTTTGTTGCCAAGAATGGATCCTTTCTAGAGAAAGAGTTTCTCGCGAAAGGTGTGAGTAGTCGGAAGGTAGAACTCGAAGAGGTTGTGGAACCTTCTCTTCAAAGTATGGCGAGTAGCGCAGCGCCGGAAGTTGTTCCGGAGTTGGCTCCACCTGTTGAAGAGGGAACTAATGATAATGATCATGAAACTCCAAAAGAGAGTACTACCGAACCTCGCAGGTCAAACAGGACGCGTGCAGCTCCCGAGCTGTACGGAAATCCTGTCATAAATTTCATGGTTGATGAAAACAATGACCCTGCGACGTATGAAGAAGCGATGATGAGCCCGGATTCCAACAAATGGTTAGAAGCCATGAAATCCGAGATGGAATCCATGTATGAAAATCAAGTTTGGAACTTGGTGGAATTACCTCACGACCGAAAGGCCGTGGAGAACAAATGGATTTTCAAAAGGAAAACTGATGCTGATGGTAATGTGACCATCTATAAAGCTCGACTTGTCGCAAAGGGGTTTCGAAAAATTCAAGGAGTTGACTACGATGAGACTTTCTCTCCCGTAGCGATGCTAAAGTCAGTTAGGATTATGTTAGCAATTGCTGCATATTTCGATTATGAAATATGGCAGATGGATGTCAAAACCGCGTTTCTCAATGGTAATATTGAAGAAGAGTTGTATATGATACAACCAAAGGGTTTTGTCGATCCTAAGGATGCTAACAAGGTGTGCAAGCTTCAGCGATCCATCTATGGATTGAAGCAAGCATCACGAAGTTGGAATCTCCGCTTTGATGAGGTGATCAAAGAGTTTGGATTTGTCCAAACTTATGGAGAAGCTTGTATTTACAAGAAAGTGAGTGGGAGCAATGTGGCATTTCTGATATTATATGTGGATGACATATTATTGATCGGAAATGATATAGAACTTTTAAACAGTGTTAAAAGTTATCTAAACAGCAAATTTTCAATGAAGGACCTAGGTGAAGCGTCATACATATTAGGCATAAAGATCTATAGAGATAGGTCTAGGCGCCTAATAGGGCTATCGCAAAGTACATACCTTGATAAGATTTTAAAGAAGTTTAAAATGGACGGAAGTAAGAAGGGGTTCTTACCTATGTTGCAAGGCAAGACATTGAGTAAGACTCAAAGTCCGGCTTCGGCGGAAGAAAGAGAGATAATGGACAAAGTCCCCTATGCTTCAGCCATAGGCTCTATAATGTACGCCATGCTATGTACAAGACCGGATGTGGCACACGCTATTAGTTTGACTAGTAGGTACCAATCGAATCCAGGTTCGGAACACTGGATAGCGGTCAAGAATATCCTTAAGTACTTACGAAGAACTAAGGATATGTTTCTTGTATACGGAGGTGAAGAAGAGCTCGTCGCTAAGTGTTATGTCGACGCTAGCTTTGACACCGATCCGGATGACTCTAAGTCTCAATCCGGATACGTATTTCTCATGAATGGCGGAGCGGTTAGTTGGAGGAGCTCCAAACAACCTGTGGTAGCGGGATCAACAACGGAGGCCGAATATGTTGCTGCTTCGGAAGCGGCTCAGGAAGCAGTTTGGATGAAGGAGTTCATATCCGAACTAGGAGTTGTGGCAAACGCGTTGGACCCAATGGTGATCTATTGTGACAACAATGGTGCCATTGCCAATGCCAAAGAGCCAAGGTCTCACAAGCATTCCAAGCATATTAAGCGCCGGTTTCACTCCATCCGCGAGCATGTCAAGGATGGAGATATAAAGATTTGTAAAGTACATACGGATCTCAATGTAGCAGATCCGTTGACTAAAACTCTCCCTAGAGCAAAACATGATCAACACCAGAACTCAATGGGTGTTAGATTTATCACTATGTAACTAGATTATTGTCTCTAGTGCAAGTGGGAGACTGAAGGGAATATGCCCTGAGAGGCAATAATAAAGTGGTTATTATGTGTATTCCAAGTATATGATATATGTTTATTTTGCATGCTATAATTGTATTAATACGGAAACGTTAATACATGTGTGTTTAATAAACAAACAGAAAGTTCCTAGTTATGCCTCTCTCATAAACTAGCTCGTTGATTAACAAGATGATCAAGGTTTCCTGATCATGGACATTGGATGTTGTTAATAACGGGATCACAACATTAGTGTAATGATGTGATGAACATTCATCCGAAGTATAGCATTACGATCAAAGTCATTGAGTTTATATTGCTATAACAACTTACGAAGTGATCATAGTCCTTAGACCATGATATCATGTCAATCACTAACACCGGAAGAGTTTCTTGATAACATCAAACGTCACACCGTAACAGGGTGATTATAAAGATGGATTCAGAACTAACAAAGTGTTATGTTGAGGCTCATGGATCAAGAGTGGAATTTGTTCATCCCGATGACGGATAGATATACTCTGGGCCCTCTCGGTGATATCACATTGATTAGCTTGCAAGCAAGTGATTTGATCACTAGAATGTTATATCACAGGAACGAGAAAAGAGTGCATGTCGGTAACGAGATTAAACTAGGTATGGAGATACCGATGATCGAATCTCGGACATGTAATATATCGTGAAACAAAGGGATTAAGATACTAGCGTAAAAGGTTCCGACGATCACAAGAAAGTCATCGTTGAATGTGTGGGAGTCAGTATGGGTCTCCAGATCCCGCTTCTGATTATTGATCTGAGAGGGGTCTCGATCATGTCCGCATTATTCACGAACCGTAGGGTGACACACTTAAGAGACACCGACATCCAATTGGAGCAAAAGTTTCATGCCGAAAGAATGAACAAGCGCAGGAATTTATTTCACTAGATACCGAAACAGGTTTTCGGGTGAAATTGCATAAAGTGGTTATGCATGTGAAATAGAATTCTAGCAAGGGGTTATTTGTGAATGTTTGTCATTAAAGTAATTGACAAAATTCTGAATAAAATAAAAGAGTTTTATTTAATGAGAGTTTGCATTAAATTTGGTGGAAATTTAATGGGAATTTTGAGTGGACTTTTGAGTGGAGGGAATTTAGAGGAGTTTTGTGAGTGGAGTGTCCACCCACATGAAGAGGGGAGGGCAAGGGGGCAGCCCCCATGCGCCGGCCACCCCCTTGGGGTTACCCCCCCCTCCTCCTATAAAAGGAGCTCCTCCTCCTCACTTGTCTCACACACCTCCTCGTGAAGGATCTCTCTCCCCCTCTAGAATTTATCCCCCATGGTCTCGGACTAGCGAGATACATGTTCCCGGTGGCTATTCGGCAAGAAAGAGTTGTGCTTCCGCTGCATCGCTGGAGCGAGGAGGCGGAGGTTGCTCGTTGCCTCGAACGTGTGTGCGAGCACGGATGCGCTGCTGATTTGCGGCGCTAGGACTTCCTCTCGATCTTAAGATCGGCAAGAGATCGTCTACATCAACCACGAGTTGAACTCGTTAAGCTTTGTCGGTCTTCAAGGGTATGTTCTCTACGGATATACATCCGCCCGTTGTTTGTATCTAGTATATATAGATCTTGGTATATAGTTCACATCGTAGGAAAATTTTTGTTTTCTATGCTGCGAACCCTACAAAGCCTACCTTCCCCCTCCTGCCAGTCTCCTTGGTTTATTTGAAAAATTCAAGATCTGATCTGCAACCTTCATCCAAGAGAGCTCCACCTAGATCCACCCAAAGGCCCCGTCCCTTGGGGAATCGAAGGAGGAGGACACGATCTTCAACAACTGCAATCAAGCGCTTCATCTTCTCTCCATTCGTTTGGAGAATCTCCGATCTAGTATTTCTTACAAATATCTAGATCCTTGCTTTTGATTATATTGATAATCCTTGTTCTTGTCACAGCTTGTTGTCATTACGGGAGCCCCCAATTCAGTTGTGGGTGTGTGCCCCGGTAGAGTTGTAAAGGCACCGGTTCCTGCCTCGAAGGGTACCAATAGTGGATAAGGTGGATCAGGCCTTTCGTGGCGAGATCCATCAGAGAATAGGGTGAGGCCTATTGTGGCGTGGTGGTCTTAGAACCGCCCACCCCTCCAATGCAGATGTACTTCCCTTAACAAGGAAGGAACTACGGTAAAACAAATCCCTGTGTCTCCGTGTGCTCCACTACGGTTCCCTCGATCCTCTCTTTACGTGCTTAGTAGCTAGGGTTGCATATAGGGAAATTCTCGTAGTTGCATATCTAGAGAATTTACTTTATTCCAAGCCTAAAATTGAAAAGGAACTAAAAATTGAGTAGCACCTATTCACCCCCCCTCTAGGTGCCCATACGATCCATTTCACCGTCTGCCATCTCTGTGACCTCCATCCGGTCTGGGCCTCGCCATCATGAGCGTGGCTCTAGCATTGCCGCGTCCTCGGTCCCTGCGGAGTCGGAGCGCCCGGACATCCTTGAGGTCTTCATGCCGCTGGGGTATTTGGATGCAGCGCGATGACTCGCGGTTGTTTATCTAGAGCCGCGCGGTGGGTTCCTCAATCCAGGAGAATGGGTTCCAAGGGAGATGGGAGTGATGCTCCGGAGGTATTCACCATGAACGATCTCAAGATGTTGGAAACAACCTTGGTTAGTTCAATGGAGGCTAAGATGGAAGAGATGCGTCAATTGATAATGCGTCTCTCCACATCCGCAGCATCACCTCCATCTAACTCTGAGGCTACCACTCCGCAATCCAAGGAAACAGGTATCGCCGATTCCAAATATAACAAAGTGGTTGGTGATGGCACTAGCAAGAGCTCCTCCTCGAAAAAGGATAGTGGTAAGGAATGATACAATGAGGTTTCCCATGTGTATTCTCCTGATCCACCTATCCCACACCCACATATACATATTAGGGGTGATCCACCCAAACTTTCAACATCTACTTTCATTCAATGGCAATTTTTTATGAAGTCTCATGTGTGTAGTTCCTCCATTGAGTTATGGAAAATCATAGAGAATGGTCTTCATATTGGACATCCCAACAACCTAACAAGAAGAGCGGTTGTTGATAGTCAACTCAACGCTACAGCTCTACACATGATCCAACTTGGTGTGGGTGACAAAGACATGCCGCACATTCAGCATCTTAGTGCAACTAAGGAAGCTTGGGATGCTCTCACCGAGATCTTCATTGGAAATGAAAGTATAATAAGGAATAGATATGATGCTTTGATCAATGAAGCTGAAGGATTTTATATGTTGGATGGAGAAAACCACGAGGACATATATAGGAGGCTCAAGTCAATAGCCACCACTTTCAGGAATCATGGTGCCTCTCATGTTGATGATGCATGGATCAAGAGCAAGTATGTCAGAACTCTTATGCCATTTGAGCCCACAAATTTGAAAAGTCTCCAAGGTAGGCATAACTACCACCTTATGACATCCAATGAGGTAATGCAAGAAATGGCCGCTTTCAAAGTGGCTGCCAAGAATGCCGAAGATGCTCGTGCACGAGCTATGGGGATGCAAAAGGGGGTCAACATGGCCTTGAATACTAGTGTGATTGATCATGATGAATATGACATAGAAGGTATGGACTGTCCTGAGGATGTAAAAATAATCCATGGACAATACCTGGACTTTTATGCTAGAAAATTTTGGAAAGACCCGGCTGATACGTTGGAAATGTATCTATAATTTTTGATGCTCCATGCTTGTTTAGTATCTACTTTGCTTTACTTGTCCACACTTTGAGGTGCTTTTTACATGTTTTATGGTGCTAACCTATTAAAAAGTTGCAACAGTGCCAGATGCCTGTTTTCTACTGTTTTTGGTTTCAGAAAAGTTAGTAAAGAAATATTATCGGAATTGGACGGGACGAAGGACAAAGTCAATTACTTTCCGTGGGGAAGAAGTCCATAGGAGAGCCGGAGAGGCCGGCCAGAGGGGCCAAACCCCCCCAGGCGCGGCCACAGGTGGGCCCGCGCCTGGCTAGGTTTTGGTGGCCCTGGCCGCCTCCTGGTCTCGTCCCTTCGCCTATAAGAATCCCCCGATGCAGAAACCATGAGTACGTGATCAGAAATCCATGAAACCGTCTATAGCCGCCGCCACCATCGTCCCTAGATCGGGGGGATCTGAAGTTCTTCCCGGCACCCTGTCGGAGGGGAGATCATCCCGGAGGCCTTCTCTCTGGTATGATGCGTGAGTAGTTCCACCTTGGACTATGAGTCCATGTAGTAGCTAGATGGTTGTATCTCCTCCTTTGTGCTTTCATGTATAGATATTGTGAGCTCCGTTCATGATCAAGATCTAATCTATGTGTAATCATGCATGTTGTGTTTGCGGGGGTCCGATGGATATTGATATTATTATGTTGGTTTGATTAATGGTTTTATCTTTATGATTCTATCATGTCTGTGTTGTTTGTGATCTTGCATGCTCTCCGTTGCTAGTGGTTATCTTGGCCAAGTAGTTGCTAGTGACTCCAAGAGGGAGTATTTATGCTCGATAGTGGGTTCATGCCTCTAGTTTCCAAGGGAAGTGACTATAATCTCTTAGGTTGTAGATGTGCTGTTGCTATTAGGGAGAAAACAACGGTCTCTTGTTCATGGAACATGTGGACTATTTACCTTACACACTTTGCTTAAAGCAGTTGTCTATTGCTTGCAACTTAATACTGGAAGGGGTTCGGATGATAACCTGAAGGTGGACTTCTAGTCATAGATGCAGTTGGATGACGGTCTATGTATATTGTTGTATTTCCCAATCAACCTCGTAGAATCTTTCTGGCTAGTAATTGCATTGTTATGCCTTCCTCAGTTTCTGTCAATTGCCCCGTTGTAATTTGTTTACCCTTCATGCCATGTTGTTTATCTAAGGAGAGCACCTCTAGTGAACTATGGACCCCGGTCCAATCTTTACCATTGATACATCTTCCACTGTTACTTGTTTACTTGCTGCAAATCATTATCTTCCACACCATACGTTTAATCCTTTGTTATAGCAAACCGGTGAGCTTGACAACCTCAGTGATTTGTTGGGGCAAAGTCTTGAGTTTGTGTTGTGCAGGTCTCCACGTTGTTTGCAACACATGTGTGACGTTTAATTCCTCCTTCTGGTTCGATAACCTCGGTCTCAACTGAGGGAAAACTTGCTACTTGCTGCTTCACACCTTGCTCTTGGGGTTTCCAACGAAGTGCTTCCACGTCAAACACCAGGCGCCATCAAAATTTCTCGTGCCGTTACTGGGGAATCTACTTCAACCTCTTCCACCTCGTCAAGCGCTATCAACAAGTTTTCTGGCGCCGTTGCCGGGGAGGCTAAGGACGTCTTCACTAGGGGAGTCCTTCACCTTCTTTCTCTTTACTTTGTTTTTAGTTTGCTTTGTTTCTTTAGCTTGGTTTTGTTTGCCTCTTTCCAAAAAAAAAACCAAAAAAATTAGTCTAGCTTTGTTTGCTTGCCTTATTCAAAAACACAAAAAATTAGTTCTTGCTCCAGTTGCCACCTTGCTCTAGCTCACCATGTTGCTCCCCCGGTTCTCTCTGAAAAATCTTGCAATAGGTAGTGGCTCCATAATTGGGAAAGATAATATTGAAGAATTATTTAATTATGTTAGCAAGCATGAGGATATTGAGGATAAATATATAGCTGAACTTGCTCCTAATTATGAGATTGCTGCAGCTTCTTTAGTTCATATGTTGGAGGCTAGGTTTGTTATCCTTAACCCCTTCACACAATTCTTATTCCTAAACCTAAAAGAAGAGAAGAATGTTGAAAAAAGGGAATTCACCCTTGAAACTTTATCAAAAGAATTCCATGATGTTGCTAGGGAGGCTAAAAAGGTTTTTGAACGTTTCAATATGTTAGGTTCAAGTGTAGATGTTGTGGGTATTTCTGATAAGACTAAGCCTAGGGAGGAATTCAATATACCCATACCCTATAAGCTTATTGGAATGCATGAAGCCTTTGAAAATAACTTCGATTGGATTGCCCCTGAAAATATTTTTGATGAAGGTAGTAGACCAAAGAGAGATGAGAAAGGATCCTCCAAAACCCATTTGGATGAGATACCTTTCATAGTTGAAGAATTTGCAAGTATGAATGTTAATGCTTCCTCATTTGAAAATATTTGATTATTCTTGCTTCTTGTGCCTAACTTAAAGGCGTTAAAGAAAAATACTTGTTGGAGATAACCCAAGAGTTTCTTGAGTCTTGGAAGTTATTGCTTCTTTAATGACCTCCTCTTATCCTTTTTGTTTGATTTTTGTGCTAAGAATGACCTCTAATGAGAGGGAAGTAAGATTTGGGGAGTTGCTGTCCCGAAACAGATTTCTGTCCTCCACAAAAAAAAATCGTGAGGAGGATCTGTAACTCGGATTGAGCTCAAAATTTACGAATAAACCCCCCAGTATGTTGTATAACTTTTGTTAGTTAAACACCTTTTTATTTGAGCAACAGAATATGTTTGAAAAAATCAGTTTCTACCTGCTGGTCTGTTTTGACAGATTTCTGCCATTATTTGCATTTGCTTCTTATTGATTCCTTTTTGAGCTCTCTTCAGGTAAATTGAGTTTATTTAAAGGAGTTACTATAGTAGCTTGTGTTTCTAGTGAAAAGCCTTGCTGTTCCAAAGCTTTTCCAGTGGTCTAATATCTTTTGAATAAGCTAATGTTGCCAATAAATATTGTGTGAAGTTTTGTATGAAGGGAAAATTTCAGGTGTAGAGAGAGAATGATGCAATGAGATGAAGAATGGACAAAAGCTCAAGCTTGGGGATGCCACCATGGTGTCACCCTAAGAAATATCCAAGAGTTACAAGCGTCAAAGCTTGGGGATGCCCAAGGCATCCCCTTCTTCATCAATAAAAAGCTCAGGTCTGTCTAGACACTTTGTTTTTATTGTTTCATGCACAGTTTGTAGGGGTTCGTAGCATGGAAAACAAAAAAAATATACCGCATGAAAACAAACAAGCCAAGATCTATCTACTAGATTGTAGCAACGAGTCGATTAGAGTACTCACTCTCGAAGATTCTAAAGCGGTTAACGGGAGCAGATTCTTGTGGGTGATGTAGTCGTACACTTGCCGATCTCAAGGTCGCGTAGACGATCCTTCCGGCACCGTGTTCGGGCAGCGCTTCCGCAGTACGTCACACGTTCGGTAATCGATGAAGACCTTCCTCTCCCTTGTACCAGCAGGCAGCGGAGGTTGTAGTTCTCCCCTTGCGATTCCGGCAGCACGACGGCGTGGTGTCGGAAGTAGAGGGAAGATCCCGCAGGGCTTCACCTAAGCCAGTGCGAGTTATGGTGGATCTAGGGTTTTCCGGCGATATAGGTTTAGAAGGCCGGAGTGGAGGAGGAGGAGTTGGAGGCGGCGTGGGGCGGCGGCAGCGCACGGGGTGGGGAGGGCTGGCTTGGTGTTGTTTGTGGCAGCCCTCCCCTCTATTTATGAGAGGGGGGGGGGGGGGCAGCCTTGGGAGGGGAGAGTTTGAATCCAAACCCAAACCCAAGTTGGATTGAAGTAAGGACTCTTTCCTTCTTCCACTAGGAAAGCATTGTTCCAGTTTGACTTTTCAAACCTCCCGTTTAACTTTCAATTTAGAGCTTTAATTCTCTCTTGCAAATGCCCAAACCAAGTGACCTAGGATATGATCCAATCATTCCACTTACCCATGACACATTCATGGACCATTCCCCTTCCAGTCCGATGAACCTTATAGACCCTTCTAGAACCTCTCCGATGAGAACATCGAAATCATTCCCAAACTCCGGAATCAGACTTTCCTTATATGAATCTTATTCTCTGGACCATTCCGGATCTCTTCGTGATATCCCGGATCCCATACGAGACTCCGAACAACATTCGGTATCCCTACTTACATTCCATATCTACTAAACAACATTGAATCCTTAAGTGTGTCTCCCTACAGTTCGTGAATTATGCAGACATGACCGAGACACTTCTCTGATCAATAACCAATAGAGGAATCTGGAAATTCATATGGCTCCCACATATTTCATCGATTACTTTGCGATCGAATGAAACACTTACATACGATACCAATTTCCCTTTGTCTCGCGATAGTTTACTTATCCGAGGTTTGAACGTCGGTATCTCTGCATACCTAGTTCAACCTCGTTACTGATAAGTACTCTTTTCTCGTTCCTGTGATATGTGATCCCTTGTGATCCAGTCACATGCTTGCAAGCTAATTGGATGACATTCCATCGAGAGGGCCTAGAGTATATCTATCTGTCATGTGGATGGACAAATCCCACTCTTGATCCATGTGCCTAACACATACTTTGCGAACACTCAATGCCACCTTTATAGCCACCCAGTTACGGTGTGGTGTTTGATGTCATTAAAGTATCCTTCCGGTGATGGTGATTAGCATGATCTCATGGTCGAAGGAATTATGTTACTATGTATCAGAAAGATTATAGCAAATGAACTATTGAAATGACTTGATCTTAATGCTACGCTTATCTATAGGAGTATGTCCATCATACCATTCTCCTAATGATACGATCTTGTTGTCAATAACATCTCAATGTTCATGATCGGGAATCCACGATCATCTATTAACCAACAAGCTAGTATTATAAAGAGGCTTTACTAGGGACTCTAGTTTAGTTTATAAATCACACAAGTATTAATGTTTCCGGTTAATACTATTATAGCATGAATGTAAACATTTATCATAAACACAAAGATATAATAATAACCACTTTTATTATTGCCTCTAGGGCATATCTCCAACACAGTTGTGTTGTTCTTGGAGTGTCTTAGTTTTTGTTTGCTTTGCTTAGATTGTTTAGTTTGCTTTAGTAGTTTGGACCCCCGTTCTCGCTGTGTTGTTTTCCAAATAAGTTTGCTTGGTGTTTGGAAAGGAGTAGTAAGTTCTTGCTTGAAGTGCAAGGGAAGCTTGCATTGACTGTGACTTAGACTTTAGCATGACATGCTAGGTGTTGTTTTAGCATTATGCTTAGTGATTATTGCTATAGTATGTCTTGTTCCAAACAATTGGGATTGCTTAGTGTGCCTTGAAGAAATTATGCGTTGTTTTAGCATGCAAAAGCATAGTATTGTGGTATTCTCCTTTGATGTTTTGCTTGGGTTGACTTGGCACATGCTCACTCCATGTTATGACTATGACAAGTCAGCATTAGCCTCTATGATCATTTAGTCCTTGACTTGTAGTACGACTCTTTGCTTTGATTAGTTTGCTTTGTTGCATTGCATAATTTTGGCCATTATTGCTCTCTTAGTTGGTTGCTCCTAGTCTTTTGCTAGCCTCCACTTGTATGAGTAAGCTCTGCTCATGCTTACAACTCCCAAGAAACCAAGTTATTCCAAAGTGTCCACTATAAAATCCTATGCATGGTGTGTTACACCATTCCAAGTATATTCTGGTTTTCAACTATCTTCCAATTTAAAACTATTTTGTTATGTGAAAACTTAGTGATTAAAGCCCTCACGAACTTGATGGCACACTTTATATTCTTTGCCCCTAATAAACTTGAACCATTGTGACAACTTTGTTGTATATTCTTGCACTTATACGTTAGAATTAGCAGAACCGTGCTGTCACGGGGAACGTTTTCAACATTGCACTTGTACCTTGTTGTACTCAGTTGATATCATGTTCTTTTGTCTATGGATGTCACTGGTGTGAAATAAATAGGGAACTTTTAAGTCCATGGAGTTTGTATCATGTGTTAGAGAAACGCCTGGGCCGCTAGCCTAATCCATGCCTAATCATGGTGGAAACTTGCAGCATCACCATAGTGACATCTATGAAGCATTCTTCTTATAAAAAAAGAGAGACACATTGAGAAAAGAGGAAAGAGAGAAAAAAGCACCATATTCCCATGGTACATATGAAGAATTGCTGAGATGCTCATTATTTGCTTGCCTTGTCATTTTGGTTATGGGAAATCTCCTGTGCCATGTGCAAGGGGTACCCCGTTGGCGGTTCTCAATGATATGCAAATACTTACAGTGACAAGAACTTACCTGGACCCAAAGTTGAGTATGCATGAGGTGTGGCCCTCGTATTCGAGGGGCATGAGATTGCCAACTTATACTTCGTCAAGCATATACTCTAGATTTGCCACTTTAACCTTAACCACTTCAAGATGCTTATGATAGGGGCAATGAGGGCTGAAAGCTAACTAGTACCATAATTTTTGGAAGCTCTTTTTGAAACTTGTAATCCCTGCTTCCTTTACAAAAAGGCCTTTCTTTCACCATTATTTGAGTCTCCACTTTCTACCTCTAGGCACCATTAAGAGAGCATAGTTGTCATTCTGTGTGCAATGTTCCAAAGCTTATTAATTGATGCATATTGTGTTATTACTTGTTCATGTGCTATCTGTTTCTAGTCACCCTTGTGAACTTTGCAGGTGTCCTATGCATTATATTGCTACTCTATGAGGGACAAGCTGATTGCCACTATGCTATGTTTTCTGCATGTGAAACAAACAAACGTTTTTCAATGCATATTATTCATGATATTTGTTTGTAGCTTGCCATGTTGCATGCATAATTACTATGTCCTATTTCTAGAACTCCATCTTTTATGCACATGTTTAGAGTTCTTTGATCCCAGCTTTCAATGTTTGCAAATGGTTGGATCTTTATTGTGAGGGTGCATGTCACCTCAAAAATTATTCTTTTATCACTTACCTACTCGAGGACGAGCATGAGTTAATCTTGGGGATGCTGATACGTTGGAAATGTATCTATAATTTTTTATGCTCCATGTTTGTTTACTATCTACTTTGCTTTACTTGTCCACACTTTGAGGTGCTTTTTACATGTTTTCTGGTACTAACCTATTAACAAGTTGCAACAGTGTCAGATGCCTGTTTTCTGCTATTTTTGGTTTCAGAAAAGTTAGTAAATAAATATTCTCGGAATTGGACGGGACGAAGGACAAAGTCAATTACTTTCCGTGGGGAACACGAAGTCCAGAGGAGAGCCGGAGAGGCTGGCCAGAGGGACCAACCCCCCCAGGCGCGACCACAGGTGGGCCCGCACCTGGATAGGGTTTGGTGGCCCTAGATGCCTCCCGGTCTCGCCCCTTCGCATATAAGAAGCCCCCGATGCAGAAACCCTGAGTACCCGATCAGAAATCCACGAAACCGTCTGTAGCCGCCGCCACCATCGTCCCTAGATCGGGGGGTCTGAAGTTATTCCCGGCACCCTACCAGAGGGGAGATTATCCCGGAGGCCTTCTCTCCGGTATGATGCGTGAGTAGTTCCACCTTGGACTATGGGTCCATGTAGTAGCTAGATGGTTGTATCTCCTCCTTTGTGCTTTCATGTATATATCTTGTGAGCTCTATTCATGATCAAGATCTAATCTATTTGTAATCATGCATGTTGTGTTTGTGGGGATCCTATGGATATTGAGATTATTATGTTGGTTTGATTAATGGTTTTATCTTTATGATTCTATCATGTCTGTGTTGTTTGTGATCTTGCATGCTCTCTGTTGCTAGTGGTTATCTTGGCCAAGTAGTTGCTAGTGACTCCAAGAGGGAGTATTTATGCTCGATAATGGGTTCATGCCTCTAGTTTCCAAGGGAAGTGACAATAATATCTTTGGTTGTAGATGTGTTGTTGCTACTAGGGAGAAAACGACGGTCTCTTTTTCATGGAACATGTGTACTGTTTACCTTACACACTTTGCTTAAAGCAGTTATCTATTGCTTGCAACTTAATACTGGAGGGGGTTCGGATGATAACCTGAAGGTGGACTTCGTCTATGTATATTGTTGTATTGCCCAATCAACCTCATAGGATCTTTCTAGCTAGTAATTGCATTGTTATGCCTTGCTCAGTTCCTATCAATTGCCCTGTTCTAATTTGTTTACCCTTCATGCCTTGTTGTTTATCTAAGGAGAGCACCTCTAGTGAACTATGGACCCCGGTCCAATCTTTACCATTGATACATCTTCCACTGTTACTTGTTTACTTGCTGCAAATCATTACCTTCCACACCATACGTTTAATCCTTTGTTACAGCAAACTGGTGAGCTTGACAACCTCACTGATTCGTTGGGGCAAAGTCTGGAGTTTGTGTTGTGCAGGTCTCGACGTTGTTTGCAACACATGTGTGATGTTTCCTTCCTCCTTCTGGTTCGATAACCTCGGTCTCAACT
Source organism: Avena atlantica (assembly GCA_910589765.1). Classification (NCBI taxonomy): domain Eukaryota; kingdom Viridiplantae; phylum Streptophyta; class Magnoliopsida; order Poales; family Poaceae; genus Avena; species Avena atlantica. Next base: position 466,736,794 of record OU342735.1, on the reverse strand, counting down.
GAGGGAAAACTTGCTGCTTGCTGCTTCACACCTTGCTCTTAGGGTTTCCAACGAAGCGCTTCCACGTCAAACACCAGGCGCCATCAAGATTTTTGGTGCCGTTACTGGGGAATCTACTTCAACCTCTTCCACCTCATCAAGCGCTATCATCGGCCAAGGCTAAATATGAACTAGAACGCAAGAGTGGATCTTATGGAAGAAACGAAAATGATCACAAGTTGAGAGCATGTTTCAACTGTGGAGACCGGCTGCACTTTGTAGATGAGTGTCCATATCAAAGTAGGGAAGATAATGGAGGAAGACTTATTTTCAAGGAAAAGTCAAAGGCTCCACGCAAGAAAAATTTGTAAAGAAGAATGCTCCCTTCAAGAAGCAACCAAATATTGTTCTAGTGGCTCATGAAGAATATTCTTCGGGAAGTGAAGATGAGAACGAGGATGATAGATCTCGAGAGGTGGCTGCTATAGTAACCACATCTACACCAACATCACTCTTCGACTCCCCGAACGAAAACGTCATCAACAAGAATGCTACTTGTCTCATGGCAAGAGGTTCCGAGGTAACTACTTCTAACTCTTCTTTTCCTAAGGCTATTGTAACATCCCAACATTAGAACTTAGAAATAAGCTGAGCCCAGGTGTGTGCATTGCATTCATACATAGAAAATCCAAATAATTTTTATGCTTTAGAAAAAAACTTGTCAAAGTGATTGAAGCTTCTCTTAACTTGATGGAATTGTAGTACATCATCAAGTTGACTGCGATAAATTTCAATATGACCTTTGCTAAAACCTTATTTTGGGTAAGGGAGATTTGAACTAAGGGTAGATCAAATGTAATAAAAGTTAACCCTAATACATTACTTAATGGTTTATATCTGATCCTTAAGTAATCATATCCTTGTATTCATTACAACAACCCATGAATACCAAGTTATAAATATCACTTAAGTAATAAGAATGTAACAACTAAATATTGATCTATATTAATCTCATCTACTTATACCATGAGTATCATGGTAATACCTAACCTTAACTCTTTAATGAGATTGAGTTGGAAAGAAACCAAGTCGAGATCATTCACCATATATCTTTCTTTCCATATCAATCCTTATGGAATCCTATCTCAATATCTGTTGTTCATCAATGTTGAGTAATCAACTATTGATTCACAAATTCTTAAACTATCAATTCTTGATCTATCAACTCTTGTCCTTATCATAGCATCCACTCTAAAACCTTTAGAGAAATAATTAAGAAGAGATAGGTGGTAATGTTAGATTTAAATATCATCTATATGATGGGAGTGTTGGAAGAGAATTAAATCAATATGATAATTGATGGAGTTAACTCACTCCTGAATGGATAGAAGAGTTATTTGAAATAAAGATATATGTGGTAACAAAGAGGATTACAAGGATGAATATTGAAGATAGTTACCAAGGAGTAATCCTATTGGATCAAGCAGATATAGTCAATAAGTAATATCTTCTATTTAGTTAGAGGTACTGAGCAGATAATCACAATACAACTGCAAGGTTGTATTGATAAAGGCCTTGATTAGCCAACTGGAAACCTATACCACAAAGGATCGAAGGATTATAATGATCATGCCTTAGTCACCAAGATAGAATGCTTATATCATGTATAAGTGACATTGGTGGATAGAACATGATCAAACCCTAGTATAGATAAGTTATCCTAGAGTAGTCAATACAAGTCACATTAATATAATGTGAGGTTGGGGTATGAGTTACTGGATTAAAGTAAATGTAAGATAGTATGATTAAGCCAAAGCTAGTGTAGTATGGAGTTACTGTAGTAGTGTTATTACTCTTAAAAGATAGTAAGTGTAGAGATCCCAACCTTTAATAAGGTAGAGATACCTGTGTTTACAATGCTAGTCCCTGGATCAATAGCTAGCATCCATAGTTAAGATGTAATATCAAGAAACAAAGGTCATAGTACAACTTTATAACCAGGAATAAATAATTTATTACATCTTACATAGCTCATTTGGCTATCTCATTACAATGCAGCAGATTATCTATATAGCATGGAGTCCTTCATGTTCAAAGTGCCACAGGCAATCATGTTGGTTGTAGACTTGTAATCCTAATCAACATACTTCTCTACATTAAACAAACCTGCAATATAATAAGTTACAGCCACAAGGGTCAATACATTTGAATTGTATTGGCAAGTGATACTATGATAGTATAGTGGAGTCTATCATCTATATGCTTTTGACTAGATGGAGCTTAGGCTTGCATTCCTCAAAATAGTTTTTCCTTATCATTTGAAAACACTAAACTTTTGCTTGTCAAAATCACCCAAGGAACCACCAATAGAAATTGGTGAACCTTCACCCTTGTTCAACCACAAGATTTTAACTTAGAAATTGGGATGAGGAGATTCTTGATAGCTTCCATATCTTGATTCTCAAATTGTCCTTCGCCAGGGACATGGCTAAGTACTTAGATTTTTCACTCTGCAGAGGTGGTGCACTTTCCCCACAAGACTTGGTTTCACCAAGACAAGATCTTTCAGAAGCCTTCCCTTAGACCAGAATGGACGTGTTCCAACCTATCATCCCCTACCACCAACTGTCCATTTGGCTAAGTTCTTGCAACCTATATGATCCAGGCAGAGCCCATAATGCCATGTGGCTGCACTTGAAGCTTCTCAACATTTGACATCTCAAATCTCTTTGTTCCTGGGTGGGAATCCACAAGTGAGATACACAAGGTAAACCATAGAAATGGGCCTTGTGTAACCACTCAACCAAAAACCACCAAGCAAGTCCCTTTCCACCCAGGTGATTCATTCACTTAGTTGTTTTATTAAACAAAACACAAGTCCTTGAATTAGAAATATTCCATAGCATGAATATAATCCACCTTGGTTTTCTACTAGCTAAGCTAAGCATGATGGTAGTAGGAATCTTAACTTTGGAAAATTCTACTAAGGTTTCATCTACTAGGATTTCCCATGGCATAGTTTATACATAGAAATATCACTAATGCATAGTGAAAATAATAGGACAAAAGCATGAAGCACCACTTGCCTTTTTGGTAGAGAAATATAAGTTCACTCCTTGATCTCGCAATAGTCACACTCTTCAAATTTCACTACAATATAATTAAGGCATAAATTCAATCAACCATTCAAGCAATTTCATCACATAAAATAATTAAAACAAAGCAATGCATGCAAGCATGCCAAAGATTGTTTTATTTGGAAAAGTGGTTCCTAATAGGTTATAAACATTATAAAACACCTATTGGTAATTTATAAAGTGGTAAAACCATTTGATATTAAGTTAGTGAAAATGGCCACTTTAAATCATTTTTGTTTTGCTAGAAAGGATTTAAATCCAAGTAATATTCCCTAGTGTTTGGCAAACACATTTCTAAACACAAATGTTAGTGTTTTATGGTCAAGTGTTTAATATTAAAACCATTTGCAAAAAGTTTCACCTATAAACCATTTTTATACCAAATCAGTATTTTATGTTGTTGAAAATGCTTTTTAGCAAAGTAATAATTTATAGGGTTCATCAAATATATTTTTAAATCCTAAAACTTGGTGTTTAGGGCCAGAGAGTTTAAATAAAATCATTTTCCAAAGGTTTTACTCAAAAAGCATTTTTAATGCATAAACCATATTTCCATTTAACTAGAAATGCTTTAATTCAAAGGTTTATTCCTTGGCTTCACAAAATACATTTTTAAATCCATATGTTGGTTTCTATGGTCAGTAGGTTCAAAACAATCCATTTGCCAAAGATTTTACCATTAAAATATTGCTAGAATAATTTTTATATTCAAAATATACCTACACATGTTTCTGCAAATACAACCAATTTTCCAGAAGCAATTCATTAAACAAAGTGAATGGTTGGATAGAGTTTGTTTTTTTGATTCCATTTATATAAAATTTGCAAAATTTGGACGTGTGGATTAAAAGTTATGCAATTTACAAGTTTGATCATCTAATAGAACAAATTCTGTTTTAAAACAAATCACAGGCCACGCGTCACGTCCTGATTTGTCCATACCGCTTCGCACAGATCAGCCGATGCGGTGCGTTGGATCTAAAGTGGATCGCACGGATCGGATCAAAGGATACCCCTTCGGGTTGTGTTCTATCGTAGCCACTGGATCAAGATCCTATGGCCGTTGATCAAGGGACCAACAACTGGCGGCGCACGGCGACGGTGAGCGGCGACGCGCTCGGTCTACGGTGCTGCGGCGGCTACTGGAAGCAAGGAAGAGAATGGGGAGGCTCACCAGACACGCATAGACGTGCTGGAGCTCAACGTGGCAGTAGCTTGTCGAGGGGCGCACTGAATCACCGGCGATTCCTCGCCGGAGATGTGCCTGGCGTCGGGCTTCTCTGTTTGTCGTTGTTGGTGAAGATACGGTGCGCGCTAGAGGAAAAGGGAGGTTCCATTAGATGCGCAAAGACGCGACGAGTACAGGAGTATCAACGAGAAGGGGGGGCGCGGTCGGAGTTTACCAGGAGAGCTCGTCGGAAAAGTGACAGATGGCGGCGACGTGCAGTGGTCGTCCTTGCCGACGTTATGGGACAAGCGCGGGCAGGTTCGGGGTACTGGGAGACGCGTACGGTGATGGCGAGCAAGCTCGTGGGGACTGGGAGGTAAGGGGGGGGCAGGGAGTTGCCGGAATTGGAGAAGAGGCTCGTCGGAGACAGAGAAGCTCAAGAGCGAAATCGGGGCAGCCCTGTGGCCGAGAGGGAGGGGTGAGCGAGGGGAAATGGAGAGGAGAGAGGGGCGTTTAAGGGGGCATGGTCAGGGGACGGTTTAATGGCGTCGTTACCATGAATTTAATTGGAGAAACGGCGACAGAAACGGCTAGGGAGGAGTGCGTGGTCGCCGCGGCGGGTGAGGAAGAAGACTGACTAGTGGGGTCTGCTTGACAGCGGGAGGGAGGGAGAGGCAGTGGGACCATCAGTCAGTGAGGGAGTGGGTCGGATCTGGTGTGTGAAACGTTTTCCTACGGGGTGAGAGGGATGGGCTAGCTGGGCCTGGATTGGGCTTGTTGGGCTGGGCTGGTTGGTTTTCAATTTTTTATACTGATTCATTTTTTTTCTATTTTCATTTATCTGTTTTGATTTTTGTTTAAATAATTCAAACACTAATTGAATTCAAACCTTTGCCAAACCTTGAATATATTTTAATACTGTTTAATAACATATTCCAAAGTCCTTTTAGAATAAATCTTTTATTCTTTTACGGTCTATTATTAAATTTGAAAATAGATATTTGTTTTTATTTCAAATAGGATTTATTTATGTTTTTTTTAACTCTATTTCAATTCCAAACTTTACCAAACCTTTTTCAGTAGGCTTTATTTATACAAAATAATTTCACTTTGAAATATTATTTTAAAACACTTTAATATGTTTTAATGTTTATTTAAAATGGAAAATGCCTCTACTTAAATAAAATTGGATATAATAAATCCTCATGATTTATTTAAATAATACTTTACTCTTTTTATTAAACAAAAATCTTTCATTTCATTTGTTTGGTCAAGATTTAACTTGGCTTTATAAAATAGTCCTTATTTATTATTCCTTCCTTTATCTTATAAAATCCATATCTTTTTATTTAAAGATCCAAACTTGGTGATTCCAATTTGTAAAATCTTATTTAATATTTATTTATCCTTTTAAATATCTTTAGGATTAATTGCTCACAAATTAGTAGGGATTTTATATAGGTGCTTTATTAGCTTTGGGAATTCAATTTCCTTATCTTATTAAATTCATAAGATTTTATCTATGGCTCCAAATTAAGTGAAACCAATTTCTATGGTGTTATAATATTTTTATTTTATCCCTTTTGCTCATTTATAAATGTTTGTTGATAAATATTTATATGGATCAAATCCATGATCTTAGGGATATCTTTTGAAATAATTTTCCCCTAGTAGGGTTTTTAGAGTTTTGGGCTATTTTCCAAGTGTTTATATTTCAAGATGCTTTTTATGAAGAATGCATTCCACTTGGTTTGAATTTTGTTGGATTCAAATTTCATTCAAAGTTTGTTCAAGATGGGTTTTGATGTTTCTATTTGGAATAAAAAAGTTTCTTTTCACCCTAAATTTCAACAATTATTTATTTTGTTGATTTATTTTTCACATTACAAAATTTGGAAAATTTTGGGATGTGACAGTAAGATTTTGAGGAGAGTAGTTTGATATATACATATTTACTGGAGAATTATTAGTGGTGGCTGATTAAGGAAGGGTATGGATGGAGTTAGAAGTAACTACTTGTTGTATTGGAGGTTACCAACAGTAGAACAATTGATATAACTAAATATGGATATGAGGATATTATGAAAGCTTTAGTGTCAAGATCATTGGATTTATAGATGGGTTTAGAATAATAAAAGGTGGATAAGAATATTCTTGTGAAGTAAGCTCATCATGTTAGCACATGATGATGGACATGAAGGAGTAGTATATCTAGAAAAGGAATTCCTTAATTATAAGTCCAGGATTGTGCATAATGGAAGATAGGAATTCTTGGAAAACATGTAACCTTAATTCTATAACCAAACATAATATCCATTCCATCTAATTGATCTATCATATTATTTACATAAAGCTTTATAGGAATATTTTCCTATAGCAAATCACTCAAGCATATCTTTGACACTTTCAAACCTCTAAATCATGTGTATTACATAATTGAAAATTACTATAAACCATTATGCCCAATATTATATCCATATATTAATTACACTTAAGCAAGTAATGAATAGCTAGTTCCAGAAAACAACTATGCATATTTTAAATAAGAAGGGTGGTTAAGATTCACCTGTTAGTAGATTTTGAATAATAGAATTCACTATTTTGAGAACCCTAATAATTAAATCCTCTTATATAATAATAAAGATGGATACATGCTTTGCATATTTTTAGCTATCTTAAATCATTATCATTACATTCATTAAGAGGAAATAAAAATCATTCTATAAGGGTATAATATAATTAACAAATCCCTAAAACCCTAACTCCTATATTAGTTATAATAAAATATATACATTGTTATTTCCTAAATTCATGAGAATAATATTAATCCTATAAATTCCCTAGGACTTTATGTATCATATAATAAGAAAAGGATCACCATATGTATATATTTCCCTCCAAACTATAGTTTCACTAGAATTAAGTTTTACCATTAAAATAAGGAAATATCATATCATAAATCCATAGGTTATTATATAAAGAAAATTAATAACAAAGGCCTTCACAAAATATTAAAAAGGAAGTATATATTTATAGAAAATAAAAAAATATAACATTATACAATAAAAGCTTACAAAATGATACTAAGTACATCTTAGTATTGCTGCAATTATTTATCAGCTAAATTCTATAGAAAAATTCAAACAAATAAGTAAAATACAAATCTGGAAATAAAACAGAAAACACAAAAGATAAGAAAAAGATAGTAGTCAGCGTTGGCCCAAGGCCCATCTCTCCTCTCGCTTAACTAACGCTCGTGTGCAACAGCAGCCGTACTCTGCTTGCTTTGCTACAGCCACTTGTCCCAAGTCTAGCCCATACCATTTCGCGATTTCTTTTCCTTTCTTCTTCCTTTCGCCAGAAGCACGATACCGAGCAAGCAGCTCGCTGGCTCGAGCTCCGCCGTCCGCCGTCATCACGATGACGCCAAGATTTGAGCCACCGCTGATATTTGCCTATAAGAGGACCCCTGTCACACCGGCAAACCTTATCCTCCCCTCTTTCCCTATTTTTCCTCTTTGACCGAACCCTAGCTCCAGCCAGGGCTGTCCGTCGCCGACGTTTCCGGCCGTCCCGAGCCTCGTCGTGATGCCTGGAAGACTCGCCACATTCTACTCTGTCGTTTGCCCCAGTCAGCGCGAGCCGAAGAAGTCCCGAGCGCTTCAATTGGTACCTCTGTTCCCAACTCCGACCGCTGTCCTCGCCGTTGATTCCGGCTACCCTGAGCCTTCCCGAGCCCACCGACGGCATCCTGACTGAGCTAACGGTGCTCAGGCATCCTCCGTTGCCTTCCTATCTTCTTCCTTAGCGCCTACATCGTGCACCTCTGTCCTCCGCCACTGATGCTCGTCGGAGCTAGTGCTCCGGTGACCATTCTGGGGCGGCGCGGCCGTATATCAACTCGCCATCACAAGCTCGTTCTAACACACCAAGCCATAGCTCCACGCGCGTACTATATTGATCGATTGATCCTCAAACCTGTGAGGATCATCTCAAGTGATGTTAGCATGACATCATGCCGACGTAACCACAGCCCAGTCAACACATTTGACTTGGTGTGTGCCCATGTGGCATCTCAGGTGTACTCGACCCCACTGGTCAGTAACTAGGGCTAGATGGGTATGCGGTATAAACAGTTTAGTGTCTGTTTAGCAAATTGATAAAACAATATTAATTCAAATATAAACATTCTAGAAAATAAAATAAAGTAATTAAATCTTATAAATTCAGTATCTTTTGTTTTATAATTCATAAAAATATGTTTAATATATGAAAATTTTCAAAAAAATAAAATCTATAACATTAAACTATTATCTAACATTTTTATGCCAACAATTTAAATAAATATTGTTTATTAAAGATTTTATAAGTTTTAATACTTTGAAAATTCATATTTTAATATTGGTAAATGTTAAAAATATAAATAAAATACCAAAAATCTTAGAAAAATAAGAACTATAATTTAAAACTATGATCATGTATTATTATTTCACTTAATTAAATACTTGTAATTTATTAAGTATTTATAAAATAATAAAACTTATAAAAATCATATCTTATTATTTATAAATCACAAAAATAAATGTAATACACCAAAATTATTACAGAAATAATACCTCCATGTTAAAAATATAATATTCCACTTTTGATTCACATAAAAAAATTAAATACTTTAATAACTTGAATTTAAACCTATTTCCTGAATTGTTAATTCATATAAGGGTAAAAAAAATTTGTTAATATTTCTAAAAAATTTAATTTAGGTCTAATAAGTAATACTAGTCTTAAATATTTGTAATATAAATTCAAATTGGTCCAAGATATTTTAAATACAATTTTATTAAATTATCCTTTAACCATATGTGTAGTTTATTCTCTAAAAAGATCTTTAACAATTACAAAATCTTCAAGAATGATATTTTAACCAAATAAAATCTTTTACCATTGTTTCACTCACAACTTTATAATGAACTAAATCCAAAGATAAGTCATAAGTAATAAATAATATTGTTTACTTATTCACAAACCATAACCACACCCTTATAAGGAGATAAATCCTATTATACATTTATAATGTTAAGAAACCACTCCTAAATAAAAGTAATACCATTCTTAAATAACTTTAATGAAACAAAATAAATTGAACAAGATACAAGTATCATAAGTAATACACCTAAGTATATCTATGTCTTTAAAGTTAACTTTAGTCTACAAGACTTTAAATATAAGGCTAAAGACTTTGTTATCTGTTTTATAGTTAACTTGGGTCCATTTTAATTAAGCCATAAAGCATCTCAAGTCCAAACTATTCAAGCAAGCACAAACAACATCGACCACATTTGTTTAACCACAAAGATTATTTAGACCTTATAAAAGGAATCTTTTCTTCAAAAGTTATTCGTTTTGCCACTTCAATCAACAAACCTTATAATAATATTTCCAACTCTTAACAAATTAAATTCAAGGACTTTCATCATAATCAACATATGACAATTAATCAGAATCACATTTCTTTAAACTTTACTTGTATACTTAGGATTGACAACACTTAATTTCTTTATAAATGACATTACTTGTAAAGTAAGATTTGTAGATAAGGCAATACCTATATAAGTAATATTTGAATAGCATTTCACAATTTTATATCTTATTGTTGTATGATATTACAATTTCATATTGTTTCACACACATTCACAAGCCCTAATAAGAAGCACACGTGTGAAGCTTATCTAAAAGGACAACACATTCTAAATAAACCATTTCCAGTTTCCAAACCCTAGATCAACGTTCTCCCCGAGATTCGAGTTTATCAACTTGAATTACATTACTTATGCATAAAAGCATCTTGCTTATTGAAACATTAGTCCTTACCGGTGTAGGGTTCGCAGCATAGAAAACAAAAAAATTCCTACGATGGGAACTATGTACCAAGATCTATCTACTAGATACAAATAACGGGCGGATGTATATCCATAGAGAACATACCCTTGAAGACCGACAAAGCTTAACGAGTTCGACTCGTGGTTGATGTAGACGTCTCTTTCCGATCTCAAGATCGAGAGGAAGTCCTAGCGCCGCAAATCAGCAGCGCATCCGTTCTCGCACACACGTTCGAGGCACCGAGCAACCTCCGCCTCCTCGCTCCAGCGATGCAGCGGAAGCACAACTCTTTCTTGCTGAATAGCCACCGGGAACATGTATCTCGCTAGTCTGAGACCATGGGGGATAAATTCTAGAGGGGGAGAGAGATCCTTCATGAGGAGGTGTGAGTGAGAGAGAGGAGAGGGGGTGCCTCTTATAGTAGGAGGGTGGGGCACCCAAGGGGTTGGCCGCCGACCATGGGGCTGCCCCCTCCCCTCCTTCATTCATGTGGGTGGACACTCCACTCACAAAAATCCATTCAAATCCCTCCACTCAAAATCCCACTCAAACATGTTATTAAATTTCCACCAAATTTAATGCAAACTCTCATTAAATAAAACTCTTTTATTTTATTCAGAATTTTGTCAATTACTTTAATGACAAACATTCACAAATAACCCCTTGCTAGAATTCTATTTCACATGCATAACCACTTTATGCAATTTCACCCGAAAACCTGTTTCGGTATCTAGTGAAATAAATTCCTGCGCTTGTTCATTCTTTCGGCATGAAACTTTTGCTCCAACTGGATGTCGGTGTCTCTTAAGTGTGTCACCCTATGGTTTGTGAATAATGCGGACATGATCGAGACTCCTCTTGGATCAATAATCAGAAGCGGGATCTGGAGACGCATACTGAGTCCCACACATTCAACGATGACTTTCTTGTGATCGTCGGAACCTTTTACGCTAGTATCTTAATCCCTTTGTTTCACGATATATTACATGTCCGAGTTTTGATCATCGATATCTCCATACCTAGTTTGATCTCGTTACTAACATGCACTCTTTTCTTGTTCCCGTGATATAACATTCTAGTGATCAAATCACTTGCTTGCAAGCTAACTAATGTGATATCACCTAGAGGGCCTAGAGTATATCTATCCGTCATCGGGATGAACAAATTCCACTCTCGATCCATGGGCCTCAACATAACACTTTATTAGTTCTGAATACATCTTTATAATCACCCTGTTACGGTGTGACGTTTGATGTTATCAAGAAACTCTTCCGGTGTTAGTGATTGACATGATCTCATGGTCTAAGGATTAGCATCACTTTGTAAGTTGTTATAGCAATATAAACTTAATGACTTTGATCTTAATTCTATACTTCGGAGGAATGTTCATCACACCATTACACTAATGTTGTGATCCCATTATTAACAACATCCAATGTCCATGATCAGGAAACCTTGATCATCTTGTTAATCAACGAGCTAGTTTATGAGAGTGGCATAACTAGGAATTTTCTATTTGTTTATTGAACACACATGTATTAACGTTTCTGTATTAATAAAATTATAGCATGCAAAATAAACATCTATCATATACTTGGAATACACATAATAAACACTTTATTATTGCCTCTTAGGGAATATTCCCTTCAACCGGACCGATGATGCTGATTTCAGATATTGGATCTTTTATATTGTCTCGAAGACCGTGAGTGCATAATATTGCAATCACATAAGTCAAGTTCACACTTTCTCATGTCCTTTAATTATTTTCTGTAAAGTATTTTGTAAATCTAGTGTTGTCATCACCTGCATTTGAAAAAAGACAGAAAACACTATTTTCATAATAATGTGATTATAGGTTATTTACCATGAGGTAATAACCTACTATAAAAGTTCCGGTGGTAAAGGAACATATTATCTAGGACTTAACAACCAATGTCGCCAGTGATTCTTGCGCCGTATATCACGCGTTAACCATGAGATTTGGAATGGGACGGAGAAGTCAGCTATATCCTCTTCCTCTCGCATGTAGCCGGATGTGCAGGTCGTGGATGTTATCACTCGTAGTGTGCATATTAATTGGTAATTCGTAGAGGATATGCAGCATATGGGTGGGAACCCTCAACGTCCCACGATAGTTTTGGCATCTAACGGTCTGTACAAAACATTGTCGTAATTCAATGGGTGGGCATGGTGTACACCAAGGAGGCATGCGGGGTCGCGAAGGGGGCAGTGATTGGCTTGGATCTTAGTCTGGGCCCCACACCAAGGAAGTGTGGACGAGAATGCAACTCGGATGTGCAACAAAGCTAAGATCTCTCATGGGTAAAGTAACGCACCTCTGCAGAGTGTAATAACTATAACTTTTTACTCCCTGTTTCGGGAAGGAGCTGCGAACGCGGCGGGAAAGGAACTCCATGAAAGTTTTGGTAAACCCGTGAAGGCTGGCGGACATAGCTTTTCAAAATAAAAACAACCTTTGAAGAAATGTTTACAAAAACTTGCATTGCCTATGATCTATGGTCTGTGGCTGTAGTTATAGTGCATCAAACACTCCTTTCTAGTGAACTTGCTGAGTACACTCCTACTCAACGTATCTTCTTAACCCTTGATAGGTTCTAAAGTCAGTACAGACGACATCTACATCTAGTTATACTCCAGGAATCATCATCAAAAGCCCAAGCTCTTCAATGAAGTCAAGGAAGTCAACATATACATCAGCTCAAGTGAAGATGAAGTTACCGATTAGATCGGAATATAATCTCTAGCCATAGAACCTATTTCTTTAGTGGATTTCAATAGCATCAATGCCAGACCATTAGTTAAAATACTAGTCTTAATAGTACGATAGTTTTTGAGTTGTTTATTTCTGATTCTTCTTTGTAAGAAGATTCTTTCTCTCTCTTTAACCTAGAGTATTATCTGGATCTTGTGTAAAGAGTTGAGTTGTAACCTATAGTCATGTCTTGTACCTGTTGTGTTTCTGTTGTACCACTCTGAGGGATGTAATACTAGTGAACGGTGTTTCATTGGTGTTATGTGAACGACTATAGTGTACTTGATGCAGTGGTATGCTGGGTCACCGCAGCTATGATTGACATGGATGATCCTACTAGTCTTAAGGTTAAAGAAGAGATTATTGCTTTGGACTATTTCTTCACTAACTTGCAAGGTGAGCACAAAATACGTTTTGAGGCTCTTATGGACCAGCTGGCCCAAAATGAAGTTCTCCTCGAAGAAAAGGGCAGAATTGAAAGGGAGGATGCAATGGAAATTGCATCCTTAAAAATGCTCTAGAAGAAGAAGAAGAGGCTCGGGTTTCTCTTGAAGAGAGGCTTGATTCCATTGAGGAGTCACATGAAGAAATAGTGTCTAAGCTTGTTAAGGAACACGACAATGCAGTCGCCAAAGCAAAGAAGTTAAAAACGGAAAAGATTGACTTTGGGTTTGCTCATGATAGACTCTTTGACGAATTGGAGACACTTGACATCGATCACAAGGCGTTGAAAAGTGATTTATCCATTCTCAATGAGTCACATGATCAGCTCCAAATTCTATTGACCAAGTATGATGTTCCTAGCACATCTAAGTCAACATATTTTCACAAGGAAAATGCTAGTGTGGAATAAGGATTTGTCAAGGACATCACTCACAAAGATAAGGGTGTTCTTGATGAGGTTCTTGGCAAGCAAAAGTCAAATCTTGGTAAAGAGGGACTTGGGTATGTCACCAAGTCCAAGAAGAATAAAACCAATAAGAAGAAGACCAAGAATGTACAATCAAAGACAAGCACCGCTGAGAAGAATGTTACAAAAGACAAAACTAACAATATTGGTTTTGCAGGGTCTCACAATCCTAATTATAAACTCTTTTGTGATTATTATGGAAATTTTATGCTTATTATGTTGGTCCTTTTGATGAATATGTAGCTTGGTCTATTTGGGTTCCAAAGACCCTTGTTACTAACATGAGAGGACCCATTGAAAAATGGGTACCTAAAACCAAGAAGTAATTCTCTTGCATGGGCTATGCTTCCGGTGGGTCGAAATGGGTGTTGGATAGTGGATGCACTAGTCATATGACCGGAAGCAAGGAGATCATCATGGAGATGCGTCCCAATCATGATAATATTACAGTCTCCTATGGTGATAAGTCTAAATCTCAAGTATTGTGTCTTGGCAAGGTTGTGGTTGCTCACGATATCTCTCTCGTGGACGTCATGCTTGTTGAGACCCTCGGTTACAACCTTCTTTCATTCGTGCCCTTGGCAAGATGGGTTTTGCTATTTTCATTGATGATGATTTGGTGGTACTTTTGTGGAGCAAGTCTCTAAAGTTCGCTTTTGTTGGGTATGTCGAAAATGACCTGTATGTGGTGGTCTTTTCGGGGAAAACCACTTTGGGTCCGATGTGCCTATTCAGAAAGGCCGACGTGGGCTGGCTATGGCATCGCCGTTTAGGCCATGTCAACATGAGAACTTTGCAAAGTCTCCACAAGGGTGGCCGCATCCTTGGACTAAAATACAATGTCTCATTTGCCAAAGATCGTGTTTGCAGGGCTTGTGTTGAAGGCAAAATGCATGACTCTCCCCACAAGAGGAAGACTATTGTGTCTTCAAAGAGAATCTTGGAATTACTTCATGTGGATTTATTTGGTCCTCCATCTCATGCCAGTCTCGGTGGGAAGAAATATTGCTTGGTCATTGTCGATGATTACTCAAGATATACATGGGTCTATTTCTTCAAGCCAAAGAGCGAGACTCAACAAATGTTCATTGACTTTGCCAATGAAGTTCAACGTCAACACAATCTTCCTATCTTGGCAATAAGAAGTGACAACAGTTCCGAATTGAAGAACTACACTTTGAATGAGTTTCTAAGTGAAGAGGGGATAAGACATCAATGTTCCACTATGTACACCCCTCAACAAAATGGTGTAGCCGAGAGGAGGAGTCGCACTTTGATGGATATGGCAAGATCAATGTTGGCTGAATTCAAGTCTCTTTACATTTTTTGGGCTGAAGCCATATCCACCGCTTGTCACTCATCTAACTGGCTCTACCTCCAAAAAATCTTGGACAAGACTCCGTATGAAATACTTACCGGTAACAAGCCCAACATCTCATACTTCAGGGTATTCGGGTGTAAGTGTTTCTTTCTTATCAAAGGTGTCCGCTTGTCTAAATTTGAGTCCAAGGCTTTAGAAGGTATTTTTGTTGGTTACGGTGCCGAATCCCACACTTATAGAGTCTACAACAAGATCACCGGGACTGTTGTAGAATCTTGTAGTGCGGAGTTCGATGAAAATGACGGCTCCCATGTGGGGCAAGTTGATGTTCGTGATGCAGATGTTGAAATACCCCAAGATGCCATAAGAAGAATGGGCGTGGGATTTTTCCGTCCCATTGAGGAACCCCTTGTGGCGGATAGGGAAGGACAATGCTCCACTCAAGTGGAGCCCTCATCTACACAAGATCAATAAGCCCCTACTGCTGGAGAAAACTCTGCACCAACACCGCAACCTGCTGAAGACCATCAATCTTCTGGGCCAAATGATAGTCCCAGGCCATACTATCTGCCCCCTCCAAGGGGCGAACAGTCCGCCCCTAGCACTCCAACTCGTCCCAGGGGATCATAAGGAGAAGAAAACAACCAATAAGACTCCAGGCCGGATTCTTCGGCCCCTAGGGGCGGATTATCCGACCCTGGATCTCCCAGCTTAGTCAGGCAGTCACAAGAAGAGGAAGTTACAGACACATCTCCTAGGCCGGATAGTCTGGCCCCACCAAGGGGCGGATTATCCAGCCCTGAAGAACATGTTCAGCAGCAAGCTCCTGTTGTCAACTCAGATCAAGATCAATATCAAGGGCAAGGTAGTGGACAAGATAAGGATACAAATGTTGAATCAACTCCTTTTAGAAACAATAAGGACAATGAGGCTCGTCGCAAGGCTCGTGTTGATCGGAACCTTGAGCTAAGGGGTCACACTCTTGACAAGGTTGTCGGTGATCTATGAAGAAGGGTGTCTACTAGAAGAGAACTTGCAAGCTTCTGTGATCATCAAACTCACATTTCTATGGTTGAACCAAAGAAGGTCTTTGATGCTCTTGAAGATCCCGATTGGGTAGTTGCAATGCATGAAGAATTAAATAACTTCGAGCGCAACAAACTTTGGAAGCTCGTAGAGAAACCCAAAGAATGCCGCAATGTTATCGGCACCAAGTGGATTTTCAAGAACAAACAAGATGAAAATGGCATTGTTGTGAGGAACAAAGCAAGACTCGTGGCTCAAGGATTCTCTCAAGTGGAAGGGATTGATTTTGGCGAGACTTATGCTCCTGTGGCACGTCTTGAGTCCATTCGTATCCTTCTTGCATATGCAGCTCATCATAATTTTAAATTACAGCAAATGGATGTTAAGAGTGCGTTTCTTAATGGTCCACTACATGAGTTGGTATACGTCAAGCAACCCCTGGGTTTTGAGGATCCCAAATTTCTGAACCATGTCTACAAACTCGATAAGGCGCTCTATGGCCTTAAACAAGCCCCACGTGCGTGGTATGAGATGTCGTTAGACCGTGGATTCGAAGTTGGGCAAATCGATCCCACTCTTTTTACTAAGAAGGTTAATGGGGAGCTTTTTGTATGCCAACTATATGTAGACGACATTATTTTTGGCTCCACTAACCAAGCTTTTAACGATGATTTTTCAAAGCTTATGACTGATGGGTTTGAGATGTCTATGATGGGAGAATTGAGGTTCTTTCTTGGTTTCGAGATCAAACAACTTAGAGAGGGAACTTTTATTAATCAAGCTAAGTACATCCAAGACATGCTCAAGAGGTTCAAGATGACGGATATCAATGGTGTTGCTACTCCAATGCAAACAAAGTGTCATCTTGAGCTTAACCCCAAGGGTAAAGACATGGACCAAAAGGTATACCGATCCATGATCGGATCTCTCCTTTACCTTTGCGCATCTAGGCCTGATATCGTGTTAAGTGTAGGAGTGTGTGCAAGGTACCAAGCCGCTCCTAAAGAAAGCCACTTAGTGGCGGTCAAACGAATCTTCAGATATTTGGTTCATTCCCCAAATTTTGGTTTATGGTATCCCAAAGGTGCAAGTTTCTCTCTATGTGGTTACACTGCTTCAGATTGGGCTGGTGACAAAGATGATCGAAAATCAACTTCTGGTGCATGTCAATTCTAGGGCAGGTCTCTAGTGTGTTGGTCTTCAAAGAAACAAAATTGCATATCACACTCAACCGCCAAAGCTGAATATGTTGCTGCTGCCAGTGCTTGTACACAATTATTATGGATGAGGCAAACTTTAAAGGAGTATGGTGTCAATTGTGACAAAGTGCCTCTTTTATGTGACAATGAAAGTGCTATCAAAATTGCTTACAATTCGGTGCAGCATACAAGAACAAAACATATTGATATTCACAATCATTTTATTCGGGATCATGTTGCTTGTGGCGATATTGCACTATCTTTTGTGAGCACGAAGAACCAACTTGCTGATATCTTCACGAAGCCTCTTGATGAAGCAAGATTTTGTTATTTGAGGAATGAGCTAAATATCATAGATTCAAGGAGCTTGGATTGACTACCTTGCACACTCACTTTCTCTTACTCATGTATTTGGTTTAGATGCGGGCATAGACATAGGGGGAGTGTGGTCCTAATTGATTGGGCTAACCCTCCCCCCATAATGCCAAAAGCAAGATAAAATCATTTCCCTTAAATATCATTTTGTGATATGTGGGTTCTTGATGAGCATTGGTTATGAACTCAAGATACATCTTCGCGGTGTCATGCCACGCGCTCCAACATGGTGGCTTCGGCCACCGCTCTCTTCCTTGAGAAGAGTTGGTTTCTAATGGCTCTCTTTGGATTTTCTTGCATATCTTTTGTTCTTATGGAAAACACACCCAACTTTGGCTTTTGTTTGATTTGTTCTTGCAACTTTGGGTGTGTAGGAGGTGTGATCTTCTGGGGCATTAGCATCGCTCTTCTTACTTTTTGGCGTTTCGATGACAAAGGGGGAGAAGTAGTTCTATTAGGTCTCACGAATTTGCATGGGTCGGGCGCAAGCACTTGTCTCTTTTTCAGTCGTTTATTTGCTTGCTTGTGCCCTTTTAGCGTGAACTTATTTGTTATTTGTGCTTGGTTTATGTAAGACTCTGTCGTGCTTTACTCTGTATGGACCTCTGTAATTCTGGATTTATATTGTGGATATACTCTTATGGAATTTTGGATTTATCTATGGACTCTGGTAGTCTATTTGATGGCATATGGAATCATGGGATTATCTAGTGTACGCATCAATATTGTGGGATGTGCTTAGAGCCTGACAATCTCATTATTTTATTTGGCTATATTCACATCCCGGTGGTATGACCTTGTTTCCTAACTCACATTGTTTTAATTGTCTTTGCTATGAAAGTTGCGTACTCTCTAGTGTGTGCATTTGTATTCAAATGCAAATTATAAATATGCACACATCTAGGGGAGCCTCTTTCATTTGGTTTAAGGTGTCGTTAGTAGGTTTCTTTGCAAATCCTGGTATTGTCATCTAACACCAAAAAGGGGGAGATTGAAAGAACATTTCATAATTCTTAGTGTTTTGTGTGTTAGATAACAATGTCAAGGATTATTTAATGTGTGTTGAAGTGCTGCGGATCTTCACATTGAAAAAGGAAAAGGAAATATGCTTTTGGGTGGCGGATAATATGCCCTCCCCATACCCAGAAGGGCGCAACCCCCAGAGAGGGGGCGGAGAATCAGCCGGATTTTCCGGCATGGGAGGATAGTCCTCCCCTGAGGGGGGCGGATAATCCGCCCTCGAGGATTTTCACCAAGTCTGGACCTGCGTCGCTCTCTGTATGGGGGAGGATTTCCCCCCGGACTTTCGGGCTCGGGGGCGGAGTTTTCCCCTAGGACGGATAGTCCGGCCCTTGAGGGGGCGGATAATCCGCCCCTCGAGGAATTTCGTGAAGTCTGGACCTGCTTCGCTCTCTGTATGGGGGCAGATTTTCCCCCGAAGTTTCTGTCCCGGGGGCGGAGTTTTTCCCCATGGCGGATAATCCGCCTCCAAACTTCTTCAATGGCCAGATCTGGGCAGGGGGTATTTAAGCCTACCTTCCCCCTCCTGCCAGTCTCCTTAGTTCATTCGAAAAAGTCAAGATTTGATCTGCAACCTTCATCCAAGAGAGCTCCACCAAGATCCACCAAAGGCCCCGTCCCTTGGGGAATCGAAGGAGGAGGACTCGATCTTCAACAACTGCAATCAAGCGCTTCATCTCCTCTCCATTCATTTGGAGAATCTCCGATCTAATATTTCTTACAAAAATCTAGATCCTTGCTTTTGATTATATTGATAATCCTTGTTCTTGTGACGGCTTGTTGTCATTACTGGAGCCCCCAATTCAGTTGTGGGTGTGTGCCCCGGTAGAGTTGTAAAGGCACCGGTTCCCGCCTCGAAGGATACCAATAGTGGAGAAGGTGGATCGGGCCTTTTGTGGCGAGATCCATCGGAGAATAGGGCGAGGCCTATTGTGGCGTGGTGGTCTTAGAACCGCCCACCCCTCCAACGCAGATGTACTTCCCTTAACAAGGAAGGAACTGCGGTAAAACAAATCCCTATGTCTCCGCGTGCTCCACTATGGTTCCCTCGATCCTCTCTTTACGTGCTTAGTAGCTAGGGTTGCATATAGGGAAATTCTCGTAGTTGCATATCTAGAGAATTTACTTTATGCCAAGCCTAAAATTGAAAAAGAACTAAAAATTGAGTAGCACCTATTCACCCCCCTCTAGGTGCCCATACGATCCATTTCACTGACTGCCATCTCTGCGACCTCCACCCGGTCTGTGGCCTCCAGCCGGTCTAGGCCTCGCCGTCGTGAGCGCGCTCCAGCCTCGCCGCGTCCTCGGTCCCTGCGGAGTCAGAGCGCCCGGACATCCTTGAGGTCTTCATGCCACCGGGGGATTTGGATGCGGCGCGACTCCTCGCGGTTGTTTATCTGGAGCCGCGCGGTGGGTTCCTCAATCCTAGAGAATCCATCACCCGGGTTATCTTTGCTGCTACTCACCTCCAGTTTGATCTCGTCCCCTCTGCAGTGGGAGAGACCTATGTTAGATTCCGCACCCCTGAGCAGCGCGACCATGCCATGCGCAAGCAGCCTTTCTTTAGGGATGATGTGCGCATTAATTTGGTTCCAGAGGAGGAAGCCCAGCGCACCCCTGCCGGAGCCAGTGCTCCTTGCTCTCTTGGTGGCATCTTCTTTCCTTGCTGAGCATATCACCCCCACCAACATCCCTGTTGTGTGTAGCATCCCAGTTGTCTAACCCCTGTAATGCTACATGTTATAATAATAAAAATGGCCACTTCCAACATATAATTGTTGCATCATCATCATATCATGCTCATACCATCATACCACCTTGCATTTGAGCATCATATAAAACCCTTTCTTGTTGGTTCTTATCTCATGTGCATGATTAATGGTATTTGCCTCTTGATATTGTATTTGGCTCTTGATATATTGTTATATGCCCAAGTTGAGTTGAGGGCATCTCTCTTATCGACTCCACCACCTTTTCTTTCACCACCTTATATTCCACCATCCAACTAATCTGGGCTTGGCCTTGCCACCTTTTGGAATGCATATGAATAATGCCATATTTATATTATTGTTTTCACAAGGATAATTTTGGCATTAATTATTTTGCATGGGCCATGCAAGTGCCACCTTCTCTAGTTTTGTGTTTTACTTGAATTCTAAGTGGATCATCTTTCCTTTGTTCATATCTTTGTTGGCTTGTACTTTTTCCTTCACCATATCACCCATCTTTTTCCCCTTTAGCTAGACCCCTACCCCATGCCCCATGCACACACATGTGCTCATGAGGCAGGCACCAACCCTAAAACCTCCCTTGTCTCTTGGATCTTGCTTGGTCCATAATGGAGCATGCATGGATCAAAGAGCACCATCATCACATGGCCATCTCTCTCTCCCTCTCCCTCTCTTTCTTGCTTGATCTTGCTAAGTCTAGTTTGGAGCATGCATGATCAATCTAGTACCACCTTCCTCCATCCTTACCCTCTCTAAACCAAAACCCTAATCTCTACCTAGCTAAACCTAAACCCTAAGGCAACCTTGCCCTCTAATCTAAATCTTCTCCCCTTAGCAAACCCTAAACCCTCTTCTCTTCTCCCTCTTCCCACCATGGTCACCCCATACCCCACCCTAGCTCGCCCCTTCTCTCTTCCATGCAGGCCCCACCCCAGCACCCACCTAGCTACCCCCACACGCCCAAGGAACCCTAGCCCTAGCCCGAGCCACCCCCTCTCCCTCTCTATTCTTTCCTCTCTCCCCTCTCTCTGCCTACCGGCCCCCCCTCTCTAACCCTACCTGCCCACGACCAGGGCCACCTGCCAGCCCCCTCTAGTGCCTGCCTTGCCCTGGCCTGACCGAGCCGAGCACGTGAGGGATAAAGGTGGCCGAGGCCACCCCTATCCACACCGCCTCCTCCACGCCACCCCTTCCTCCCTCTCTGCCATGTTCCCCTCCCCACGCATCCTCTAGCCTCGCCAGATCTGGCCGCGCCCTCTGCCCCTCCTTCTGCCTCTCCGCCCACCTAGCTACGCCGGCCGCCGCCAGCACCCTGCCACCTCGTTGCTCAGGACGTCCAGATCGTCGAGGGAGTGGTCGAGAAGGTCGAGCTGGTCCTCTGCAGCGGATCCGTACGGGCCAGCAAGGAGGAGAAGGACCGGAGCGCCAGTACTGACGCCGCTCCGCCGGAAACCCTAGCTTCGCCCGACGCCAGCCTCGCCGTTGATCGCCTGCACCCCGAGCCTCGCCACCGTCACCGACAGCCTCGCGGTGAGCCTACCTACCCCCCAGACAACCTCGTCGTCGCCGTCTTGCCCTGTTCGAGCAGATCGTTGTGTCGAGCGCTCTCTGTGCGTCGGCGGCGTGTTCGTATCTGCGAGCTTCCAGTCGCGGCCACCCTATCTAGCGCGCGCCCCCCTCTCCATCACCTACCCCAGCCTAGCCTAGTGGCAGCCGCGTCCGCGCGCACGCCCCAGGTCCCTGGATCGAACCCCCTCTGCGCCGCGCGCGACGCGCGCGTCTGTCGCACACGCTCTGCGCGGCCCGTGGAAGAAAAACAGTGCCGCTGCACACTTTGCAAACCCCCCCCCCCTTTTTGTTTTTGCCAACCCGCGGTCCTCAGGGCCCTTTGTCAGCGTCAGTGGTAGTTTTATAAAAAGGCTCCTGTAGTTTTTCGTTCTCAACCCGCGGTCCCCCATCCCTCTCAGTCGCTGGCGCGTGGGTCAGTGCCTGTCTGGCCCCACGTGTCTGTGACAGGGGTTAAGTGAGTCTGGGTGTAAAACGTTGTGCAGAGTCTGTTTAATTATAAAACTATTAAAACTAATTCAAAATTCAAATTTCAAATCAGATTCAAATAACTTTTTATTTGTAAATCCAAATTTGACAAATGATATATGTTTGGATATTAGAAAAATGCCAGGAATTCAAATATGCCATCCAATTTGCCTTTTGCACAATTAAAATCCCAAGTTTATTTAAATTACATCAATTGCCACTAGAATTTCAATAATTAATAACTTTTGTTTTCTAATTCCAAATTTAGCAAATGATATGTCTAAAATGATCAGCTCGACGAGACCTTTCTGTTTATGCTATCCATGACTTCAATTGCAGCATGCATCATATAAAAATATAGTGAACAACAACTGTTATGACAACAAAATGTGAACCAAAACTCCACTAAATTGTTGCTACTTGTCTACCACACCTCACCATGCCATGCTACCTTACTTGCCATGTAAATTGTGCATCATTCATCATGGCATGATTGTTTGCTTGACGCACCTTATTCACATGCTTGTGCTCTATATTCATGTTGGCCTTATTTGTTTGGTTTTTCTCGGATAGACTCCGAGCAGGGGTTATATCAAGAGAACCAGGAGCACTACCCAGATCCGTCCCTTGCTTCAACTGAGATAACAGGCAAGCACTTCCACATGCTTGCATACATACAGTACCTATTGCCTCTATCTTATTCTTGCATCATTGAGTCGCGATTGCATTAAATTGAATCCCAAGTATGCATAGCCTTTACTTTTAAACCCCACCAAGCTTGTTCCTCCACCCCATGAGCCACTACTATAGGAGTTGTTTGAGCCATGCGAGTCGTAGAACAGCATGTGTAGGGTATGTGAGAGTCTGTTGGATAATGAGGTACCTAAACAACTTAACCTGAGTAGTGATGGGATAACTAATGAAAGTGGCACCGGTGAGCAACATCTGCTATTTGGTTTTTCCTGCTCACTTGTGTCCCGTAAGACCCCGAGTACTTGATTCCTGTTCCAAGATTATTCGCGCTATCCACATCCGGGAGGTATATGGGACCCCCCTTAGCCAGAGATTGATTCAGTCTTATTTCTTGGGGCCACAAACTAGTTTGAGGTTTTATTTACGATCCTGTACTTATGCCATGCTACTGCTTTATTTACGATTGTGCGACAGATAGCACACTGTACTGTTTAGGATAGTGGCACGATTCCGCGGTGTCGACAAGCCCAGCCACACTTTCGGGTTCCCAGTCGTTCACAGCCGTCCCCACAACCTTAAGTCCGTCTCGGAGCCGGCCGGCTTCGTTGCGGGTCTACTCTAAGGGGTGGCCCCCTGAAATATTTCTGAATCCTGTGATTGCTTTGTCGTGAAGGCCTCGTTGGGTTTTGATTTGGTTTTTCCGAGGTTGATCGAGTGTGTGTTGCTATTTGTGCACCCCTGCAGGGTAAAACTTTCTGAAAGCCGTGTCCGCGGTTATGGACGACTTGGAGCACAGTTTCTCGATCATAGACAAGCATAACTAAAGTACCGCTTTAATCTGACTAAGTAATTTGACTAGTAAATAGTGCAACACTCATGGAATGGTTAATAAAATTGCCAACGGACGGGGGGGGGTTGTTCGTCCGCTTCCTTGTTGGTAAGCAGGGAGGAGGATGGATCTGATGAGATTACCATTATAACTGTTGTTCTTAATTCACGGACATCCGTCTATCATTGGTTAGGCGGATGGTTAGCGTTTATCTGTAGAACTGTTAGGGTTTATCTTTCGCTGCAATTGCGTCACCCCAGGTTGTGTCCCCTTTAGAGGCATTAAGACTTGCTGAGTACCCTTAGGGTCTCACACGATAAATTATTGGTTCAGATGGACAGGTACCCCCGCAGGACGGATATTGGGTGGAAGAAGCTGATGATGTGGGCAACGATCGTTCGGTGTAGAGATTCCGGGATCGGGGATCCGTGAGACCTGTAGTTGGGATGTGCTTATTTCTATGGCATCTTATGCCGATTTGCTTCTTATCCGTACTCGGATTTTGTTTGCCGCTTCCGCATGATACTCTGATGTGTGTTGTATGAGGAAGTATCCTAAAATATAGATCTATCTAGGTCATTTGAATCTTGCCGTATGGCGTTGCTATATTTCCTTTCTTTCTAGATGGTATGGCTCTGATGTACTCTTGTATGGTGGCTTGCGTACATACCCACTTGTGTACGTAGTTGATCCCTTCGCCTGCCGACTACGCCGCCCGTACAGGTCCCGTTGAGAGGGTAGTGGTTGGGACGTCTGAAAGGACTACCAGTGAGTGGCTTTTGGGGCCCCACCGTACTATTTCAACCACTACCACTCATCCAGGCTCGTATCTAGGAGCGTAGTTCACCGAGGTAGTTACAATTGGTATCAGAGCCATCCCGACCTTCAGGGTTTCAGCCAAACGGTCGTTGTCAGTCTAGCAAATATTTTGGTAGTTATGTATATTAGGGAAAAACAAAACGCGAGAGTAGGACTGCTTCCATTTTTCTTCTTACCCTCCCACCCACCCTTTTCTGGTAAGGAAGTGCAACGTTTTCAATCCTCTTCTCAAGATTCAAACTAGGATTCACGTGTTCTGGGTTTCCGTAGTACCATAGGTTGTGTGTGTGTATGTGTGTGTAATCCCTTGTCTATCTGTTGCATCCAAGTTGTTATCTTATCTGCCTTTGGTTATCAACTGTTGGTACATTCCATACCGACAGGCTTTTGCAAACCGACGCAATCTATCTTCTCTTTGTATCCGACGCTATCTTGTTTGGGGTGTTCGTTTCCGTAGTTACCAATCTTTAGGTTTCGTCGTGAGAAGAAGGGGTTAGGATATGTGTTCCACTTGTTCATGTGCGGAGTAATGATTTGAGTGCGGGATGGAGTCGCGACCATACCACTACTTGTATCATTCGCTTTTGTATATTGAATCGGTAGAGTCACTAATCTTGATTCGTTAAGTAATTTTGCGCATCTATTGGTATTCTAATGCCGAAATTTGTGGAAAATTTTTCTTTGATATATTTGTGTACCACACTCCTTTTCAGTCGTGTGCGATATGCTTAATATCTTTTAGGTGCTATGAACTTTGTTGATATTTTAATATCATCTCAGTAAATTGTATCCTTTAATCTTGGTTAATTCCATCTTGGTACTATTTTGGATTATTATCATTCTCCATTATAGTACTGACTTGAGTTTTATATCAATGACAGGATGGCTCCACCACGCCGGACTGATGAGGACATACCTCCGGAACTGGGCTCCGCGCTGTCAAACATTGCTAATGCTTTGGCAGCTATGCAAGAGAACCAGCAGCGCTTTGAGGAGAGCGTCAGAAGAAACGAGTTTGCTCCACTTCCTCCACCTCCCAGGCGTGGAGACATCAAGAGCTTCCTCAAGTTCAACCCTCGTCAGTTTGATGTGTCTGACCGACCTCTGGACGCGGATGATTGGCTGCGTGAGATCTCAAGGTTGCTCGAGACTGCTGATGTTCCGGAACAGGAGTGGGTCAAGTGCGCTACTCACCTTCTCAAGGGAGATGCAGCTCTCTGGTGGGAGAACTACTTGAAGGCAAGCTGCACTGGTTTCCAGCCAACTTGGGAAAGGTTCACTGGAGCGTTCAAGGAGCAGTTTCTCTCAGAGATTATAATGGAAAGGATGAAGGAGGCTTTTCTCAACCTGAAGCAAGGGAATGATAACGTCAACACCTATATCAGGAACTTCATGAATCTGTCTCGTTATGGTGGTGATGAGGTATCTGATGACAAGAAGAAGCAGAAAAGGTTCAGGCAAGGGCTCAATGCGTCGATCAAGTATGCAATCACGCATGCAAGACCGGCAACCTTCCTGGAACTACAGCACACAGCACTGCAAGAGGAGGCAAGCAGGCAAGTGTTCGAGGAGTCCAAGAAACATAACAGGGATGCATCAAGCTCTTCGGTTATGGCAGCTCCTTCTAAGCGGCGTGTCTGGGTTCCTAACATCCCACCGTCGCTCCCGGCTCCACCAAGACCTGCAAGTTTCGCGCCAAGGCCACCAAACTTCACCACTGCGGCTCCCAGGGGCTACAACAACCACTACCCTGGAGCGCCTGGCGGAGTCCCTGGCTACTCTGCTCCACGTCCACATGGTGCTTGTTACACATGTGGAGATCATGGACATCCCAACTGGAACTGTCCAATGAAGAACAAAACTCTCCCTCCACCCCCGCCAAGATCTGCAACAAGCTCTCCTTCGGTTCGTGCACCACCGCCTCGGGCTCTCAACATCAACACTAAGCCCGGGTCTGCGGTTGTGCGTGCCAACTGCGTCAACGCCTCTCAAGCTGAGCTCGCACCAGGAGTTTGTGGCATCCCGCAAAACCACTACTAGAAAATCGCGTTGAATTTTTTCATTGCATCGTCATCATCATGTATTGTTTGTCAAAAACTAATTTCGAAAACCTGTTTTTGATTTCCAAACGCCTCGTCTCCATTCAAACGCAAAACCCCGGATGCTGCCGGATATTTTGTTTGTCCAAAACTATTTACAAAGTTCGTCGCAATCAAATAAAAATATTAAATTATTTTGGGCGGGGCAGTCGAACGGGCCGATTGACCCGAACGACCGCCCCAGAAATTAAAACGGTCCAACTACACCCGCCCTTCCCAAATCCTAAACCTACCAACTAACCTACCCAGCCCAACCCTCCACCTCACCCTGGCCAATCAACATGTGCCACCTCACCCTGCCCCACACACTACACACGCTGGCACACACACAGACACACGCACACCACGCGGTCAAACCTCCCTGAGCCACACGCACTCACGCACGCACCGATCCCCACGCCCCCGCGGGACCCACCCTCTGGACCCGACCTTGCCCGCGTGCGCCCCCGCTCTCCTCCCTCTCCCCCAAGTCCGGCCAACCTCGCCGCCCTCCTCCCCGCGAGTCCCTCTCCCCTCGCTCTCTCCGGCGGGCCCGAGCCGCTCGCCCCTCTCCTCCGCGACCGGCCGCCAGCGGGCCGCCGCCGCGCTCGTTCCTCCGCCTCCGCTTCGTCGCCCGCCGTGCCTCCTCCGCCCTCCGCGCTCACCGGCGAGGCCTGCAGCCTCCCGCCGCCGTCGCCGCTCCGCTCCTCCACCCCCGCACGCGGCCGCCTCCAGCGCCGTCCGCCTCGACCCCCTGCAACCCTGCCTTGCCCCACCATCCCGCCGGCTGGCCTCCCTCCGGGCGCCGCCGTACCCCTCCGCGTCCTCCCCTGCGCCGCGAGCACCACCGGCTCCCCGCCCCGACGTCCTCCTCCACCGCCGGCGCCCCTCTGCCTCGAGCCCGCTGCTCCTCTGCAAGCTCCTCGCCGGCGCCGCCCTCGGCCCTCCTCCAACCTCCGTGGCCGCGACCTCCTGCACCCCCTCCGCGCGACCCCGCTCGTCGCCGAGCCGCACCTCCCGCCGCCGCTCGCCGCTGACCCGGCCTCTGCCTCCTCGCCTACGTCGAGCCCGGCCCCGACCTCCACCGCCCCCTTCCCGTCGGCCGGCCGCCCGCGCTGCCGCCTCGCCGGAGCACGGCCTGGCCCAGCCCGACCGCGACGCCACTGGAACCCCGAGCCCGGCCGTGCTCCTGCTCGCCCACCGTCGCGTCGCGGAGCCCTCCCCGTCGCCTCGTCCCCGCCACCGTCAGGCCCGCCACCGCGTCGTCTGTCCGCCGACGTCCCCTAGTCGGCCACCGCAGGGCCGCCACCGTCGGGCTCCTTCAGCCGTCATCTGCAACCGTCGCTGGCAGGCGAGCCTCTGCAGGCCCCTTTGATGGTTTCCTCGGCCACGTCACCACCTTGGCGCCTTGCCACTGCACGCGGCGTGTGCGTCCTCGGTCGTTCTCGGTGTCAACCTTCGGATCAAGTCCAGCGTATGCCTAGGGGGCTCTGCCTGTTGCTGCACCTCTCCAGAGTCGAAGACCGCAGACCCCAAGTTAATCTTGACAAGACCGGCCGAGAACGCCTAATCGACAAGATCTACCTCACGGAGCGGCGAACCCCGACGCCCCGGACCCCGAAGACCCGTTCCGGGGGCGAAGTCCGGACCCGATGACCGCCAAGAACGCCACCGGTTCAACAAGCACTCCGTCCTGGATACCAAGTGCTGCAATCCGAACGTCAAGACTGATGCAAGGGCGCGGGCCCGACAAGACCCTCGGAACCGCAAGCTCGACCCCGTGGAATCGACAAGATCTGCATGCGACAAAAACGACACCGACCCGGAAGCATTCGATGCGCCCCAACACCAAAACCAAGACCGGCTTCCCGGAGGCATCAAGACCTACCTCTGTATCCGAGAACGAGCCACCGAGACCGGATCCCGGAACCGTCGAACCCTGGACCCTGAGACCGGACCCCGAACCCCGGAAACCCCAAGATCTGCCGAACCCTAAATGTGTGACCCCTTTCCGAGACCTATTTTATAATATTATAACAACTGGTTGCATATTAATCATTCATCTCGCATGCATATCTGTGGTTTGGGGACCTTATGCCGACTCACCTAATAATTAAATATGGGGCCCATATGCGGGCAAATCTAGTCTCATATCGGCCTCATTTAAACTTGTGTAGCGAACCGGTATCTTATCTTGCCTTGTTATAACAACATGTAAATTGCGGGGTAGCTAAACAACATGAACCTAAATATCGTCGGGACCCCGGTTCCGCTTAATATGACCTAATTGCATTGCACCTTTGCCATGACATGCATTATACATGCATCATGCCGATCTTCTGCCGTTGTATTAAATATCGCATCCGGTGTTTCTTCTAGTGTTTGGCTTCTTCGCGGATAAGGCCGTTGAGTTGATGTGAGCTTCGCCCCGATCTTCGGTTGAATCCTTCGACAATGTTTTTAGGCGAGCATCTCTCCCTTTCTTCCTATCTTACTTTTGTAGTATTTATTTCCCTTCTGTTGATCTTTGCTATCTGTGTTGCGTTGCTCTAGTTTTCGTACCCGAGATATCCCTTGCAGCCATATATAGCCTTGGACACATCCTATTACCTGTTGTTTGGTAGCTAGTTGGACCCGCGCGTCGTAGTCGCTTGCTCAAGTGCTGTTGCGTGTCGTCCAGTGCCACAGTGGTTGATGTATTGCCGCATGTTGTTGTTGGAGATGATTCTAGTTTTACTTATCGCACACTTTAATTCCTGTTTAACAACTAAAATTGAAATAAGCAGAGGCATCGGTGGGTGATAGAAAATATTTGGTTTCCGAACGCCCACTTGTGTCCCGTAGGACCCCGAGTACTTGATACCTGTTCCTTGATTTATCGCGCTATCCACATATGGGGAGTATGGGCCCCCCTTAGCCAGAGCTTGATTCCGTCTTATTTCTTGGGGCCACGAACTAGTTTGAGGTTTTATTTACTATCCTGTACTTATGCCATGCTACTGCTTTATTTACGATTGTGCGAGGAGCACATTGTACTGTTTAGGATGTTGGCACGATTCCGCGGTGTCGACAAGCCCAGTTTTGGGTTCCCAGTCGTTCACAGCCGTCCCCACAACCTCGGGTCCGTCTCGAAGCTAGCTTACTTCGTTGCGGGTGTACTCCAAGGGGTGGCCCCCTGAAATATTTCTGAATCTTGTGATTGCTCTGTCGTGAAGACCTCGTTGGGTTTTGATTTGGTTTTTCCGAGGTTGATCGTGTGTGTGTTGCTATTTGTGCACCCCGGCCGGGTTAAAACTTTCTGAAAGCCGTGTCCGCGGTTATGGACGACTTGGAGCACAGTATCTCGATCATAGACAAGCATAACTAAAGTTTATTGCTATAAATTTGACTTTATAATGACTAGTAATCAGCTTCACTATAATGGAATGGCTAATTAATACTGCCCACAACTGCTTGTTTGGCGTGTCGCTTGCGACCATTGTACCTGACTAGTAAGTATTGCAACTACAACGGAATGGCTGAATAAAAGTACCAACAACTGCTGGTTTTGGGATTATTTCATGCCATCTGTATCTGATTAGTAATTGCTGCAACTATAACGGAATGGTTAAATAAAATGACCCACTGCTTATTTTATCAGGATGATTATCTAAACCTGACTAGTAATTGTCGCAACTATAACTGAATAAATAAAACTGCCAACGGTGTGAGTTCCTCGGTTGACTTCCTCGTTTGGTATCGAGGGGGAAACACCAGGATGGGTTTGTTTGGTGTTAGCTTCAGGTTGGATCCGGATAGGTCATTCTCACCCCTCTCTGATAACCGCCAGTTGTATCGAGTCTCTATAGGTTGATCAGTGCATGCTGCCGCTGCCGCTTAGTCCACCATACCTATGTAGGCGAGGACCGCCGAATTCTAGCCTCGCCGTGTACTGGCCTCAGTACTGACGCTCCTTTCTTTTTTCCTTTGCCCTTTGTCGGCACCCCTTTTGTTTTAGCAGGTTTTGAGATCGACGTCGTTAGCAGGGTTACCCTTCCGGCTTGGCCTGGGCAGGGTTATGGACGCCATTGGTTATTCTTCAGGGCTCTTAGCCCCATTTGCATCTTGTCCGTAGCTGGACGCTATATCGTTTTCAAGGTGATTTGGATCTTTGTATAATATATCTGTATTCTTGACTCTTTGAGTCGCTGTTATATATACCTGTTTTGTGGGTCCCATCGAGGACTGTTGTGTAATGTTATTACTTCGTTTTCCACCCGCACGAAAGTGCCTGGTGGGCACCTTTGAATCGTTTCTATGCGGGTTTGGTGAATTTTGCCCAAACTTGCATAGGTCCGATTCTGAGGGTGTTACGGAGTGGTATCAGAGCTCAGCAGTTGTGATACCCCACAAGTCCAGCCTGTAGGATAACCTAGCTAACGGTCGAAGTAGAGTGTCAAAACTATTTTGCAAAATCGGTTGGATAGTTCTGATTAGGTCTGATTTTACTCCTTACCCCTCTGCTATTCTCCTCTCATCTCTACGCGTTTTGAATCCGCTCTCATCTCTCTCTTCGAGTCCAGGATTTCTCGTGGTTGGTTTTCCGTCGTACCTTCAGGGTTTCGCTTTCTCCCTTTTGTAACGGAGGTGCTACGATCATCAATATGCAACTTGTCTGTTGTGCCCTACATCCGATCTTTTGTTCTTGAGCTCTTTATCCATATGTGTTCCTTGCTGGATATCAGTGTCGTTGAAAAACATATGAGAAGGACGAGCATTGGTGAAGTTGGAGTATACCTTGAGCATGTGTTGTTCATGCCAATGGAACCATCGCGGAACCTAATCATTGTGTCTTTCACATGATTTCTGCTGGCATCATCCTTTTGTTCCGGATACCGCCTATGAAGATCTTCATTCTAAAATCTCGAGAGTTGAGTTGCCTGATTCTCCTCCCCATGTATAGAGTTGATAGTTTGGGTACGGGATGGACTGATCACCCTAACCGACTCTTACTGTTCGCTCTGTACATCGAACTGGTGGATCAATATAACTTTTCCTCTTCTAATGGAAGTAAGAGGTGGCCTTATCGTTTGATACCTCTACCTTCGTCCTTTGTTTCTCCGGAGCGTTCTCTCGATGATCAGGAACAACGACCCTTTGTTGGTGGTGTCGCCGATTCCCAGATGAAGAAGGAACCCTCGTTAGTGGTGTCGCGAGGATCTACACGAAGCGAGAAGACGCAGATCGCCGACCCTTCCTTCCGGTACCATGAGGCGGATCTCGAGGGCGAGATCCATTGTTAGTGGTGTCGAATTGTGGCATCCCGCAAAACCACTACTAGAAAATCGCGTTGAATTTGTGCATTGCATCGTCATCATCATGTATTGTTTGTCAAAAACTAATTTTGAAAACCTGTTTTTGATTTCCAAACGCCTCGTCTCCATTCAAACGCAAAACCCCGGATGCTGCCGGATATTTTGTTTGTCCAAAACTATTTACAAAGTTCGTCGCAATCAAATAAAAATATTAAATTATTTTGGGCGAGGCAGTCGAACGGGCCGATTGACCCGAACGACCGCCCCAGAAATTAAAACGGTCCAACTACACCCGCCCTTCCCAAATCCTAAACCTACCAACTAACCTACCCAGCCCAACCCTCCACCTCACCCTGGCCAATCAACATGTGCCACCTCACCCTGCCCCACACACTACACACGCTGGCACACACACAGACACACGCACACCACGCGGTCAAACCTCCCTGAGCCACACGCACTCACGCACGCACCGATCCCCACGCCCCCGCGGGACCCACCCTCTGGACCTGACCTTGCCCGCGTGCGCCCCCGCTCTCCTCCCTCTCCCCCAAGTCCGGCCAACCTCGTCGCCCTCCTCCCCGCGAGTCCCTCTCCCCTCGCTCTCTCCGGCGGGCCCGAGCCGCTCGCCCCTCTCCTCCGCGACCGGCCGCCAGCGGGCCGCCGCCGCGCTTGTTCCCCCGCCTCCGCTTCGTCGCCCGCCGTGCCTCCTCCGCCCTCCGCGCTCACCGGCGAGGCCTGCAGCCTCCCGCCGCCGTCGCCGCTCCGCTCCTCCACCCCCGCACGCGGCCGCCTCCAGCGCCGTCCGCCTCGACCCCCTGCAACCCCGCCTTGCCCCACCACCCCGCCGGCTGGCATCCCTCCGGGCGCCGCCGTACCCCTCCGCGTCCTCCCCTGCGCCGCGAGCACCACCGGCTCCCCGCCCCGACGTCCTCCTCCACCGCCGGCGCCCCTCTGCCTCGAGCCCGCTGCTCCTCTGCAAGCTCCTCGCCGGCGCCGCCCTCGGCCCTCCTCCAACCTCCGCGGCCGCGACCTCCTTCACCCCCTCCGCGCGACCCCGCTCGTCGCCGAGCCGCACCTCCCGCCGCCGCTCGCCGCTGACCCGGCCTCTGCCTCCTCGCCTACGTCGAGCCCGGCCCCGACCTCCACCGCCCCCTTCCCGTCGGCCGGCCGCCCGCGCTGCCGCCTCGCCGGAGCATGGCCTGGCCCAGCCCGACCGCGACGCCACTGGAACCCCGAGCCCGGCCGTGCTCCTGCTCGCCCGCCGTCGCGTCGCGGAGCCCTCCCCGTCGCCTCGTCCCCGCCACCGTCAGGCCCGCCACCGCGTCGTCTGTCCGCCGACGTCCCCTAGTCGGCCACCGCAGGGCCGCCACCGTCGGGCTCCTTCAGCCGTCATCTGCAACCGTCGCTGGCAGGCGAGCCTCTGCAGGCCCCTTTGATGGTTTCCTCGGCCACGTCACCACCTTGGTGCCTTGCCACTGCACGCGGCGTGTGCGTCCTCGGTCGTTCTCGGTGTCAACCTTCGGATCAAGTCCAGCGTATGCCTAGGGGGCTCTGCCTGTTGCTGCACCTCTCCAGAGTCGAAGACCGCAGACCCCAAGTTAATCTTGACAAGACCGGCCGAGAATGCCTAATCGACAAGATCTACCTCACAGAGCGGCGAACCCCGACGCCCCGGACCCCGAAGACCCGTTCCGGGGGCCGAAGTCCGGACCCGATGACCGCCAAGAACGCCACCGGTTCAACAAGCACTCCGTCCTGGATACCAAGTGCTGCAATCCGAACGTCAAGACTGATGCAAGGGCGCGGGCCCGATAAGACCCTCGCAACCGCAAGCTCGACCCCGTGGAATCGACAAGATCTGCATGCGACAAGAACGACACCGACCCGGAAGCATTCGATGCGCCCCAACACCAAAACCAATACCGGCTTCCCGGATGCATCAAGACCTACCTCTGTATCCGAGAACGAGCCGCCGAGACCGGATCCCGGAACCGTCGAACCCTGGACCCTGAGACCGAACCCCGAACCCCGGAAACCCCAAGATCTGCCGAACCCTAAATGTGTGACCCCTTTCCGAGACCTATTTTATAATATTATAACAACTGGTTGCATATTAATCATTCATCTCGCATGCATATCTGTGGTTTGGGGACCTTATGCCGACTCACCTAATAATTAAATATGGGGCCCATATGCGGGCAAATCTAGTCTCATATCGGCCTCATTTAAACTTGTGTAGCGAACCGGTATCTTATCTTGCCTTGTTATAACAACATGTAAATTGCGGGGTAGCTAAACAACATGAACCTAAATATCGTCGGGACCCCGGTTCCGCTTAATATGACCTAATTGCATTGCACCTTTGCCATGACATGCATTATACATGCATCATGCCGATCTTCTGCCGTTGTATTAAATATCGCATCCGGTGTTTCTTCTAGTGTTTGGCTTCTTCGCGGATAAGGCCGTTGAGTTGATGTGAGCTTCGCCCCGATCTTCGGTTGAATCCTTCGACAATGTTTTCAGGCGAGCATCTCTCCCTTTCTTCCTATCTTACTTTTGTAGTATTTATTTCCCTTCTGTTGATCTTTGCTATCTGTGTTGCGTTGCTCTAGTTTTCGTACCCGAGATATCCCTTGCAGCCATATATAGCCTTGGACACATCCTATTACCTGTTGTTTGGTAGCTAGTTGGACCCGCGCGTCGTAGTCGCTTGCTCAAGTGCTGTTGCGTGTCGTCCAGTGCCACAGTGGTTGATGTATTGCCGCATGTTGTTGTTGGAGATGATTCTAGTTTTACTTATCGCACACTTTAATTCCTGTTTAACAACTAAAATTGAAATAAGCAGAGGCATCGGTGGGTGATAGAAAATATTTGGTTTCCGAACGCCCACTTGTGTCCCGTAGGACCCCGAGTACTTGATACCTGTTCCTTGATTTATCGCGCTATCCACATATGGGGAGTATGGGCCCCCCTTAGCCAGAGCTTGATTCCGTCTTATTTCTTGGGGCCACGAACTAGTTTGAGGTTTTATTTACTATCCTGTACTTATGCCATGCTACTGCTTTATTTACGATTGTGCGAGGAGCACACTGTACTGTTTAGGATGTTGGCACGATTCCGCGGTGTCGACAAGCCCAGTTTTGGGTTCCCAGTCGTTCACAGCCGTCCCCACAACCTCGGGTCCGTCTCGAAGCTAGCTTACTTCGTTGCGGGTGTACTCCAAGGGGTGGCCCCCTGAAATATTTCTGAATCTTGTGATTGCTCTGTCGTGAAGACCTCGTTGGGTTTTGATTTGGTTTTTCCGAGGTTGATCGTGTGTGTGTTGCTATTTGTGCACCCCGGCCGGGTTAAAACTTTCTGAAAGCCGTGTCCGCGGTTATGGACGACTTGGAGCACAGTATCTCGATCATAGACAAGCATAACTAAAGTTTATTGCTATAAATTTGACTTTATAATGACTAGTAATCAGCTTCACTATAATGGAATGGCTAATTAATACTGCCCACAACTGCTTGTTTGGCGTGTCGCTTGCGACCATTGTACCTGACTAGTAAGTATTGCAACTACAACGGAATGGCTGAATAAAAGTACCAACAACTGCTGGTTTTGGGATTATATCATGCCATCTGTATCTGATTAGTAATTGCTGCAACTATAACGGAATGGTTAAATAAAATGACCCACTGCTTATTTTATCAGGATGATTATCTAAACCTGACTAGTAATTGTCGCAACTATAACTGAATAAATAAAACTGCCAACGGTGTGAGTTCCTCGGTTGACTTCCTCGTTTGGTATCGAGGGGGAAACACCAGGATGGGTTTGTTTGGTGTTAGCTTCAGGTTGGATCCGGATAGGTCATTCTCACCCCTCTCTGATAACCGCCAGTTGTATCGAGTCTCTATAGGTTGATCAGTGCATGCTGCCGCTGCCGCTTAGTCCACCATACCTATGTAGGCGAGGACCGCCGAATTCTAGCCTCGCCGTGTACTGGCCTCAGTACTGACGCTCCTTTCTTTTTTCCTTTGCCCTTTGTCGGCACCCCTTTTGTTTTAGCAGGTTTTGAGATCGACGTCGTTAGCAGGGTTACCCTTCCGGCTTGGCCTGGGCAGGGTTATGGACGCCATTGGTTATTCTTCAGGGCTCTTAGCCCCATTTGCATCTTGTCCGTAGCTGGACGCTATATCGTTTTCAAGGTGATTTGGATCTTTGTATAATATATCTGTATTCTTGACTCTTTGAGTCGCTGTTATATATACCTGTTTTGTGGGTCCCATCGAGGACTGTTGTGTAATGTTATTACTTCGTTTTCCACCCGCACGAAAGTGCCTGGTGGGCACCTTTGAATCGTTTCTATGCGGGTTTGGTGAATTTTGCCCAAACTTGCATAGGTTCGATTCTGAGGGTGTTACAGAGTTGGTATCAGAGCCAGGAACCAACCTGAGGGCTGAGTATATCAGTCATGGCAATAAAGTTGAGATTGGTGGCTCTTCATTCTTGGCTTCTTTGATTGTTCTGGGCAACTCTGACATTGATGTCATTTTGGGCATGGATTGGTTGACAGCAAATGCAGCTGTGATTGATTGTGCTGAACGCTCAGTATCTCTGAAGATTCCTGAAGGTCACATAGTCTTTTCTCCAAGTCTGACTCCTGCTGTCCAGCTCTATTCCTTGGCGGCTCTGAATAATGATGCTATGGAAGCTATTCAGAGGGTACCAGTGGTCTGTGAGTTCCCAGATGTCTTTCCTGAAGAGTTGCCAGGTATGCCTCCGGATCGCGAGGTTGAATTCGTGATTGAGCTTGAACCTGGAACGGCTCCTATCTCTAAGAGGCCATATAAAATGGGTCCTTCTGAGTTGGCTGAACTCAAACGACAACTTGATGAACAAGAGAAGTTGGGTTTCATTCAACACAGCACTTCTTCTTGGGGTAGTCCAACAATCTTTGTGCATAATGGAGCATGCATGGATCAAAGAGCACCATCATCACATGGCCATCTCTCTCTCCCTCTCCCTCTCTTTCTTGCTTGATCTTGCTAAGTCTAGTTTGGAGCATGCATGATCAATCTAGTACCACCTTCCTCCATCCTTACCCTCTCTAAACCAAAACCCTAATCTCTACCTAGCTAAACCTAAACCCTAAGGCAACCTTGCCCTCTAATCTAAATCTTCTCCCCTTAGCAAACCCTAAACCCTCTTCTCTTCTCCCTCTTCCCACAATGGTCACCCCATACCCCACCCTAGCTCGCCCCTTCTCTCTTCCATGCAGGCCCCACCCCAGCACCCACCTAGCTACCCCCACACGCCCAAGGAACCCTAGCCCTAGCCCTAGCCCGAGCCACCCCCTCTCCCTCTCTATTCTTTCCTCTCTCCCCTCTCTCTGCCTACCGGCGCCCCCTCTCTAACCCTACCTGCCCACGACCAGGGCCACCTGCCAGCCCCCTCTAGTGCCTGCCTTGCCCTGGCCTGACCGAGCCGAGCACGTGAGGGATAAAGGTGGCCGAGGCCACCCCTATCCACACCGCCTCCTCCACGCCACCCTTCCTCCCTCTCTGCCATGTTCCCCTCCCCACGCATCCTCTAGCCTCGCCAGATCTGGCCGCGCCCTCTGCCCCTCCTTCTGCCTCTCCGCCCACCTAGCTACGCCGGCCGCCGCCAGCACCCTGCCACCTCGTTGCTCAGGACGTCCAGATCGTCGAGGGAGTGGTCGAGAAGGTCGAGCTGGTCCTCTGCAGCGGATCCGTACGGGCCAGCAAGGAGGAGAAGGACCGGAGCGCCAGTACCGACGCCGCTCCGCCGGAAACCCTAGCTTCGCCCGACGCCAGCCTCGCCGTTGATCGCCTGCACCCCGAGCCTCGCCACCGTCACCGACAGCCTCGCGGTGAGCCTACCTACCCCCCAGACAACCTCGTCGTCGCCGTCTTGCCCTGTTCGAGCAGATCGTTGTGTCGAGCGCTCTCTGTGCGTCGGCGGCGTGTTCGTATCTGCGAGCTTCCAGTCGCGGCCACCCTATCTAGCGCGCGCCCCCCTCTCCATCACCTACCCCAGCCTAGCCTAGTGGCAGCCGCGTCCGCGCGCACGCCCCAGGTCCCTGGATCGAACCCCCTCTGCGCCGCGCGCGACGCGCGCGCGTCTGTCGCACACGCTCTGCGCGGCCCGTGGAAGAAAAACAGTGCCGTTGCACACTTTGCAAACCCCCCCCCCTTTTGTTTTTGCCAACCCGCGGTCCTCAGGGCCCTCTGTCAGCGTCAGTGGTAGTTTTATAAAAAGGCTCCTGTAGTTTTTCGTTCTCAACCCGCGGTCCCCCATCCCTCTCAGTCGCTGGCGCGTGGGTCAGTGCCTGTCTGGCCCCACGTGTCTGTGACAGGGGTTAAGTGAGTCTGGGTGTAAAACGTTGTGCAGAGTCTGTTTAATTATAAAACTATTAAAACTAATTCAAAATTCAAATTTCAAATCAGATTCAAATAACTTTTTATTTGTAAATCCAAATTTGACAAATGATATATGTTTGGATATCAGAAAAATGCCAGGAATTCAAATATGCCATCCAATTTGCCTTTTGCACAATTAAAATCCCAAGTTTATTTAAATTACATCAATTGCCACTAGAATTTCAATAATTAATAACTTTTGTTTTCTAATTCCAAATTTAGCAAATGATATGTCTAAAATGATCAGCTCGACGAGACCTTTCTGTTTATGCTATCCATGACTTCAATTGCAGCATGCATCATATAAAAATATAGTGAACAACAACTGTTATGACAACAAAATGTGAACCAAAACTCCACTAAATTGTTGCTACTTGTCTACCACACCTCACCATGCCATGCTACCTTACTTGCCATGTAAATTGTGCATCATTCATCATGGCATGATTGTTTGCTTGACGCACCTTATTCACATGCTTGTGCTCTATATTCATGTTGGCCTTGTTTGTTTGGTTTTTCTCGGATAGACTCCGAGCAGGGGTTATATCAAGAGAACCAGGAGCACTACCCAGATCCGTCCCTTGCTTCAACTGAGATAACAGGCAAGCACTTCCACATGCTTGCATACATACAGTACCTATTGCCTCTATCTTATTCTTGC
Source organism: Avena atlantica (assembly GCA_910589765.1). Classification (NCBI taxonomy): domain Eukaryota; kingdom Viridiplantae; phylum Streptophyta; class Magnoliopsida; order Poales; family Poaceae; genus Avena; species Avena atlantica. Next base: position 466,697,428 of record OU342735.1, on the reverse strand, counting down.
ATCATTGAGTCGCGATTGCATTAAATTGAATCCCAAGTATGCATAGCCTTTACTTTTAAACCCCACCAAGCTTGTTCCTCCACCCCATGAGCCACTACTATAGGAGTTGTTTGAGCCATGCGAGTCGTAGAACAGCATGTGTAGGGTATGTGAGAGTCTGTTGGATAATGAGGTACCTAAACAACTTAACCTGAGTAGTGATGGGATAACTAATGAAAGTGGCACCGGTGAGCAACATCTGCTATTTGGTTTTTCCTGCTCACTTGTGTCCCGTAAGACCCCGAGTACTTGATTCCTGTTCCAAGATTATTCGCGCTATCCACATCCGGGAGGTATATGGGACCCCCCTTAGCCAGAGCTTGATTCAGTCTTATTTCTTGGGGCCACAAACTAGTTTGAGGTTTTATTTACGATCCTGTACTTATGCCATGCTACTGCTTTATTTACGATTGTGCGACAGATAGCACACTGTACTGTTTAGGATAGTGGCACGATTCCGCGGTGTCGACAAGCCCAGCCACACTTTCGGGTTCCCAGTCGTTCACAGCCGTCCCCACAACCTTAAGTCCGTCTCGGAGCCGGCCGGCTTCGTTGCGGGTCTACTCTAAGGGGTGGCCCCCTGAAATATTTCTGAATCCTGTGATTGCTTTGTCGTGAAGGCCTCGTTGGGTTTTGATTTGGTTTTTCCGAGGTTGATCGAGTGTGTGTTGCTATTTGTGCACCCCTGCAGGGTAAAACTTTCTGAAAGCCGTGTCCGCGGTTATGGACGACTTGGAGCACAGTTTCTCGATCATAGACAAGCATAACTAAAGTACCGCTTTAATCTGACTAAGTAATTTGACTAGTAAATAGTGCAACACTCATGGAATGGTTAATAAAATTGCCAACGGACGGGGGGGGTTGTTCGTCCGCTTCCTTGTTGGTAAGCAGGGAGGAGGATGGATCTGATGAGATTACCATTATAACTGTTGTTCTTAATTCACGGACATCCGTCTATCATTGGTTAGGCGGATGGTTAGCGTTTATCTGTAGAACTGTTAGGGTTTATCTTTCGCTGCAATTGCGTCACCCCAGGTTGTGTCCCCTTTAGAGGCATTAAGACTTGCTGAGTACCCTTAGGGTCTCACACGATAAATTATTGGTTCAGATGGACAGGTACCCCCGCAGGACGGATATTGGGTGGAAGAAGCTGATGATGTGGGCAACGATCGTTCGGTGTAGAGATTTCGGGATCGGGGATCCGTGAGACCTGTAGTTGGGATGTGCTTATTTCTATGGCATCTTATGCCGATTTGCTTCTTATCCGTACTCGGATTTTGTTTGCCGCTTCCGCATGATACTCTGATGTGTGTTGTATGAGGAAGTATCCTAAAATATAGATCTATCTAGGTCATTTGAATCTTGCCGTATGGCGTTGCTATATTTCCTTTCTTTCTAGATGGTATGGCTCTGATGTACTCTTGTATGGTGGCTTGCATACATACCCACTTGTGTACGTAGTTGATCCCTTCGCCTGCCGACTACGCCGCCCGTACAGGTCCCGTTGAGAGGGTAGTGGTTGGGACGTCTGAAAGGACTACTAGTGAGTGGCTTTTGGGGCCCCACCGTACTATTTCAACCACTACCACTCATCCAGGCTCGTATCTAGGAGCGTAGTTCACCGAGGTAGTTACATTGTGTTCACTGCCTTCGGTGAAGTCATCGAAATTGACCCCATCTGTCTGATGGGGAAAGATCTGTCAACGATCAAGGTTGTGGTCGTGCTGGACGACGTTGTGGATGTTCCTTGCAATATCTGGCCTAAGAAAGGACCCTGGGGTACTCGGATTGTTAGCGTCTCCATTGACAGGGTCTAGCCATACGAAAATTCTCTCGTGCTTAGAGAGTACCAGTCGTTCTTTGCCCCTCCACCGCCACCTCCGTTCGGCCACAACCGCTCTGCTCTGCTCGGATGTCCTGTGAGTTTTGATGGGGCTCGTGGGAGCCCGCGTGGTCCCGATGCTGCGGCTGCACAAGGGCCTGGGCAGGGTGCACCCGTTGCTCACCACCGCCAGATGTTGCTGCTGGGGGACCGGAGACGCCCTCGGTTGTGCTCGACCAGGGGGTGACTGTTGATGCATGCGCTGCACCCCCACCCTCCCCTCGTTCGGTTGTCGAAGACTTGGAGAATAGTGTGCAGTCCGAAATCTGGGAGGAGTCCGATGTGGCTGCGGACACGTCTGGTTCATCGCTGCCCAGCTCGCGACGCAGCTCTATGACCCTCTCTGCATGCTTGGGGCTACTGAATAAACTGCTGCTCAGCCAGTCCTTGATCCTACTATTGTTGCAATGGATATGGCCCCTGATGATGCCCCTTGGACTATTGTGCGCTCCTGCCGCGGCCACAGGAACGAGAATGCTGGTAAGCCCCTTGCTCTGCTGCCAAAGAAAACTGGACCTGTCAGGAAGAGTGTCAGGCTGGCGGTCAAGGAGATGCTTGAGTTCGAGGACACCACCACCAAGGCGTTCAAGCGTCGGGAGCTCAAGGATGCTCTAGTCGGATGCTCTACCAGGCTGTAGAACCACGTCAAGAATAGCAAGGTGCTCCAGAAACTGAAATCTCCTATGGGAATGAAGCCTGTGTCCAAGCTGAGAAATGCTACTTTTGGCAACTGTAAGGTGCTGGTTGGTGATCCATGATTAGCTCCTCCTCTGAACCCCTAGGCAACATTGCGCGTACGAGCACCCAATCTCTGTTTTCTTCTCGCCCTCGTCCTTCTTGTGTCTGTGTCCTCCTTGTTAATCAAAAGGCTTGCTGCTGTTCGGCACGCCCCCACAACCTGTGTAATGCTACCCCATGTAATGGTGCTCGCCGGGCTAATGGATAGTGTTTCCTTTAAGAATTTCATGTTCGCTTTCTGGAATGTTAGGGGGCTTGGTGACGTTAGTAAATGTGAGGTGGTCCGTGACAACCTCTTTTTGGCGAAGCCTGTCGTTGTCTGCCTCCAGGAGACGAAGTTGACCTCTTTGGACCATGCCAAGTACAGGTCTTTCCTTCCCCCTAAACTCATTGAGTTCCGCGCCGTTGATGTTGTAGGCTCTCGAGGTGGCATTGTCACCGCCTGGGATAATCGTGTCCTCTCCCTCACCTCCCACGTCCAGAGGGATTCCAGCCTTACCACCACGCTTACATCTACCACCTCCAATACCTCCTTTTCTGTTACAAATGTTTATGCGCCAGCTGACCATAGCCTCACCTCTCTTTTCGTTAGCGAGATGCTCTCGCTCGCTTCTAGCATTCCCGGGCCGTGTCTGGTTGCCGGGGATTTTAACCTCATCAGATATCCAAACGAGAAAAACAACTCAAATTTTAATGCTAACCTTGCCTCCACTTTCAATGCTTTGATTCATGACATGGCCTGGTTTGAGCTCCCTCTCACTGATCGACTCTTCACTTGGTCAAACCAACAAGATTTACCTGTATTGGCCCGCCTGGATCGAGTTTTTTTCAACAGTGACTGGAATGATGCCTTCCCTACCTCGACCCTCTCGTCCCTCCCACGCCCTACTTCTGACCACCATCCTCTCCTTGTTTCTGCTGCCACCTATATCCCAAACCCCTCCAGCTTCCGCTTTGAGAATTCTTGGCTCCTCAACCCTGATTTCCTCCCTTCCACCTTACCCTCCTGGTCCCCCCGGATGCCCTCCGGCGATGCTGCCCTTGATTTTGATGCCTGTATAAAGCGGTTCCGCTCCGTGGCCAAGGTATGGCGTAAGGGGCACCGGTTTGTCCCACAGTTTGACAACAATTGCCGCTTCATTATTAGTTTGCTTGATTTTGTGGAAGAGGATCGTGCCCTTTCAGGAGACGAGGCACAGCTAAGGGCGGAAGCTAGGGCTCAGCTTGCTGCGTTGGTGCGGCGAGCAGCTACGCACTGGAAGCAAAGGGCCAAAGTGAGGATCATACGTGAGGGAGACTCCAACACCAAGTTCTTCCACGCCCGGGCTAACACGCGCCTTCACTGCAACCACATCAGCGCGCTCGACGTTGACGGTGCTGTGGTGGTCTCTCACACGGAAAAAGTCGTGGCTCTCCATAGCTTCTACTCTGACCTGCTGGGCCGGGAGCGCGTGGTCAACTGGCGCTTCGACCTTGATGGGCTCTACCGTGGCAAGCCGGTGGTCTGTGGGCCGGCCCTCATCGCGCCGTTCGATCCCACTGAGATTAAGGCGACGGTCCTAGGGATGGATCGCACCAGTGCTCCTGGGCCTGATGGGATGGGTCTGTCCTTCTACCGGGCGGCGTGGCCAACAGTGGGCACGTCCATGTTGCGACTGTTCTCGGCGATGCACACTGGGCGAGCTACTCTTGGCTCGATCAACCGCGCTCATATTGTGCTGTTGCCCAAGGGGGACGGGATTCTCCCTCCTGGATCACACAGTCATGTTTCTCTCCAAAACTACTTTGTCAAGATGATCTGCAAAGCTCTCACATCCAGGGTTCAAGCCCAAATCACCAACCTTATCGACAAAAACCAGTCTGGTTTCCTCGTTGGGCGGAGCATCTCGAAAAATTTCATCTTTGCAACCGAATTGATCCAAGTCTGCCACAAATGCAGCTCCCCTACCTTGCTGTTAAAGTTGGACTTCTCAAAAGCTTTTGATTCCATCAACTGGTGCAGTCTACGATCTGTCCTACAGGTGAGAGGTTTCCCCCCTGTCTGGTGTGACTGGATGAAGCTGATCCTGGAGTCGTCCAAGTCTGCAGTTATGCTTAATGGGGTGCTAGGACGATGGATTAACTGCAAGCGTTGGTTGCGCCAAGGCGACCCAATGTCCCCCTACCCGTTCATCCTCGTTGGAGATGTGCTTCAGCAGTTGATTTGCCAAGACACCGTTCTTTGCCACCCTCTCTCCGACGGGCCCTCCTGTCAGATTCTGCAGTACGCTGATGATACACTCATCATTATGCGCGTTGGGCTACCTGCTGCTGTCCACCTAAAGTGTTTTCTGGAGCAGTTTGTGGATGCTATGGGCTTAGGATCAACTTTCATAAAATCACCCTCGTGCCTATGCATGTCCCGTTGGAAGAGGTCCAGCGCATCGCTGCGGAGCTGGATTGCCGAGTCGAAGGTTTTCCCCAAACTTACCTCGGTTTGCGTCTGTCTGCCCATAAGCTAAAGCTCGAGGATTTTGCGCCAATGATAGCCAAAGTTGACAAATATCTATCTTCGTGCTGCTCTCATGTTGTCCTCTGCTGGTCGAATGGTTCTGCTCAATGCTGTCTTGGATGCTGCCCACCTATGCTATGGGAGCTATGGACTTGCCCCCTGCTCTCCTGAGGGCCATCGACGGGTTGCGTCATGCTTTTTTGTGGAACATGGGTGAACGTGCCTTTGGGGCCAAGTGCCTTGTCGCATGGACCGCGGTGTGTCAGCCTAGGCGGTAAGGAGGGCTCGGGATTAAGAATTTGGCTGACAAAAACTTGGCCCTGCAAATGAAACTTGTCCATCGACTCCATGCCAACGCCGACGCGCCTTGGCCTCGCTGGGTTTGGACATCGGCTGCCGATGATCACTGCCGCCACCCCTCCAAGTTTCAGGTGCACAGGCGCCTCAGCCTTCTCCCGCTATACCGCGGCCTCTTGATCTACAGACCTGGCGATGGACGTCGGGCCTCGTTCTGGTGGGATAATTGGCTCGGTGGCTCGCCCCTTGGCTATCAATTCTCTGCCCTCCTCTCGCATGTTGTCGACAAGGAGGTCTCTGTTCACCATGTCCTCATGGTTGGGCTGCGGGCCACTCTGGTGCCGCGTCTCAACAACGCCGGTGAACGGCAATTGGCTCAACTCTCAGTCTTGCTGGCTGATTGCACCCTCACGGACGCACCTGATCGCTGGGAACTACAACAATGCGCTAAACCCAGTGGCCACCTCGATGCTGCAACCCTTTACTGCCTTTGCACCTGGGGCGGTGTATCTGCCCCTTCCCATTCCTTCATTTGGGACAACTGGGCGCCTCCAAAGTACAATTCTTTGCTTGGCTCCTCGTTCAGGCTCGCGTCTAGTCCCGCAGCGAGTTGGTCAAGAAAAGCATCCTGCGGCCGGAAGAAGGGTTTTGCCCCTGCTGTGCACACCCCAGTGAAGCCGCAAACCACCTGTTCTTCGGCTGCCCCTTCGTCAAGCGCTTTTGGACTGCGATTGGATGCACCCTCCCGGCTCAGCCTGACATCAAAGAGCTCCCGCACTACTGCGATATGGTTCAGATGCCCCTTGCGACCGCCTCTACCTTTCTTCTCCTATGTTTATGGAACATCTGAAAACACCGGAACGGCGTCGTCTTCTGGGGCCTCACCCCCCGCCTCCATCTCCTGCTCAGAAATTGTAAGGACGAGGCTCTCCTGTGGCGCTCCTGGCTGCCCCTGCAGCACGCTGTGGATGTTGACCTATGGCTGCAACGCCTGCACTGGGTGCTGTAAGATGCCCCCTTGTAATCTTGGCTCTCCCCCTTCTCTCTCCCTATAAACAATACCACTAGTTGGGTCTTCTCATATAAATGAAAATTCAGGTGGGGCTTTGCCCCCCTCCCGTTGACAATCAAAAAAAAAATCTATATCATCATTACTGAGTTCACACCTATATATATTAGAATTTTTTTTTAACATAATATGTAAAAAATGTTTTATATCGATATTTTTTTGGATGAACTTCAATTTTTCTACAAACATGTAGTACATATTATTATTATGTTTGTCAGGGGCTCTATATTCTAGTTTCGCCTAGGACCCTAAAAATCTCAGGACCACCCCTGTCTTCACTATAAAAACCATGACCAACAACAACGTCGCCGATAGCATAGCGCGCAACGTAGACCGTCAACACCTCGAGTTTGGGACGTAGCTTTAGTGACTTTGAGGTACAAAGTCTAGTCGTGACTTTACTCCCATATATGTTGTATTATGTTTAGAAAAATTTGAAAAAACTTCAGTAAATCTTATATGTTGTACTAGGCATTCTGGGAATGTTTTGCCGTATTTGTGCACAAAGTTTGTGAATAAGTATTATTTGAAGTTTCGCTATCAAATTATAAACTCAAAATTCAAAATTCTTAAAAAAATTGAATAAATTCCAGTAAACCAGATATTTTCCATTAAATACTCTGGAAAAGTTTCGTTTTATCTGAGCATACTGTTTAAGAATAAACCAAATTTTAACATTATGATTTAAAATGTTCACTCGTTTCTGACCATTGGATCAGCTTTTGATGGCTCATAGGAGAGCAAAGTCTAGATTTTGTACCTCAAAGTCACTGAAGCTGCGTTCTCGAGTTTGCAGAAAACGAACGGTCCTACAGACCCAGTCCTGCTCCAGTCCATCCGCTCCCGTGCCCCGTCCAGCTTCCACGGCGCCGCCACTGCCACCGCGTGCCCCCGGACAATAATATCGCCGACGGGTCGTATCCTCCCCCAATATCGGGCCAGGGCCACATCTCCTCCACTGCACCCATAAGTCCCGACCCTGATCGATGGAGATTTGGAAATATCGACTCCTGGGATCGGTAGCTGCCGTGCTCTTCCTGCTCGCCGTCGTCCTACCGTTCACTCAGACCGTGAACAAGAAGTTGGGCATTGATGACGACAAAGTGCCGTTGTCCGGCGGGATCTACGACTTGCCGGGGCAGGAGAACGACCTCCACGTCGTCGATCTCGCCCGCTTTGCCGTCAGGGAGCACAACAATAAGACCGTAAGCCCTGTCAAACCCCTCGTGCTCTCCTCTCTCTCGTGTCCACCATCTTTGTTAGAACCGAACCTGTGTTCCACAGCCCGACGGTTCCATCGACAGAGATTTGGTCATAAGTCTCTTTGGAACTTTGGTGATAACACATCGAACTTGGTTAAATTCTCTTTTCTTCTCCGGGAGATCCAACTTAAACTCGATTTCCCCCTTCGCGAAGAACACCCGATTTTAGTTTTTTGTGAGTCGTACGAATCCGTCTCGATTGGATGGTAACCATGAGCTTATAGTGTAGTCATGACAGCCACTACGGGAAAACGAAATATGGCCAGAAAACACTCAGGCAAAATTTTGCTGTGTATATACACTCGGCAAACAACACACATCAAATAGCTGCTTCTCCTAGATTCGTTGGATTGGTATTTTTGTTAACAGTTATCCAATACCTACTTTTCCCCCTCATAACGGAGGATTTTAGCTGGATAAATAATTTTGGCACTGACCTCTGCAGAATTCTCTACTGGACTTGGAGAATGTGGTGAAGGTCAGGCAGCAAGTTGTTGCTGGCGTGATGTATTACATCACCGTTCAGGTTAACGAAGGAGGAGCCAAGAAGATCTACGAAGCTAAGGTGTGGGAGAAGCTATGGGAGAACTCTAAGGAGCTTAGAGAGTTCAAGCCTAGAGGTAAAGAGTGTTTGACATGGAGTTCAATCAAATGATATACTGTATGTTTTGCTTCCAAAGCATCAAGAGTGTGTCTTATTTCAGAGAATAGATCGTGTCTGCTCGTTTTTTCTCTGGTTAAATCATGCAGGCTATAAGTAACTATGCTTCTTTTTTGGCCTTCTGATTACACTTTAACATAATAAGTTTCTTGATTGATCATAGGACTATCAACTTCTAAAAATCTGTGATGTAGCCATGGGAAAGATGCCAACGACTTCCTTTATTCCCCTGGACCCTGCATATTAACTAGAGATTTGTTCATCACAAATTGCTAGATATCAGACCAACGATGTTCACAACTTTGTTCGTCTTTTCTTATAGGAAACTGATAAATTTAAATATGCTGATTTCAGGGATGTCCCGACTGTGCAAGCATATGCAGATATGGTGCGGATAAAGCTGACAACCGGACATGTTTTCGACTGTTCTCTTGTGTATTATCAAGAATAAGTCAGCTTTTCGCAAATTGTTCTGAATACTGCTTTGTAGTATAAAATTCGCAATCATAATACTCTCTCCGTCTTAAAATAGTGTCGTTAACGATATAGCTCAAAAAAAAATCCCTGAGCGACAGTTTCCACCCACGACAGGACTCCTCACGGAGGTCGGTTAATTAGGTCTTCAACCCTAGACAGCTCTCGTCCAGGCCACCACGCACATCGGTTGCCGCCAGACCGCCGCCGCCTTTGAGGCCGACAAGAAGGAGATCCTGAAACGCGCGACACATATACATGACCTACGAGCTCGATTGGTGCATCGCATTTTGCAATTGACCCTGCCACAAGACGGAGATCCTGAAACGTGCGATGCATACATGAACCAGGAGCTCGATTGGCGCATGGCGTTTTGCAATTGACCCTGCCGTGGCGTGGCCTCGATAGGGAGGCGTTCATGGAGAATACCAAGCCATGTGAGCTAGACTGTGCCGTTGAGAGGGAGACTTCCATGCAGGCTGCTAGGAACAAGGCCACGGTGATGAAGGAATTATAGACGGAAACACGTATGCCACGGCAGAAATGACTTGGAGTTCGCGTGGTCAACAGTGTAAGGCTGCCGACATAGGAGAGAGATCGATGCAATGATCAACAGCAAAGCAGGCGGCCGACTGATCCATGTTGCTATACAAAAGTGCAATCGTACAAGCTGCTAGGTAAGCTCGTCAAAGCTCGTCGTGAAATCATGGATGGGTCTGGAGTTACACTTTGCTAGGTTCCTGGTGCATGAATTGTTTGGTCTGCTACTGATTTTCTTATAAACACTAAGTTGGCAGCTGAAAGCACTATGTGAGAAAGCTAAACAAATTTTGGTGGAGAAAAGCACGTCTAGGTATGATGTCGCACTCTTTTACACTCTTTTTACCTGGAACTCCACTTTCTACCTTAATTACCACCCAATTTTTCGAATCATTGCATGCCTTTTAGCTAGCTATAAATCCAGTCGACCTTTTTTGTTCTAATTACATTGATTTGTCGTTCTCAGACACTATCCACAATTAATTTTGTTAGCGGATTTTATGAATTCATGTGTTAGTGGGTTCTTTTTTTCCCGCCGCAACGGGCGGGCATGTTTCTTAATATTTGAAAACATACGAAGTAGCAAATTTTCCCATACATCAATAGCCAAGATTTCAGTTTTCTAATGCTCAACGATGGCTTAATGGGCTTGTTTCTTGAGGCTTCCGTCAATACTTAGCTAGCAAGGCACGCTAGACTTGGGCCTTTAACTCTAATTAGGAGATGTTTTTCCGAAACCACGGAGATTAGTACCACAAATGTATAGAGGGCGATCGTTTGGGTGTGTATGTGCGTGTGTGTGTGTGTGTGTGTGGGGGGGGGGGGGGCGGTCTAGCCCCTGCCGCTAAGGCGGGGTAGATGAGCCGCCGGGAGGGAGACGAAAGGAGGGAACGGATCAAGAGAGTGGGTGCAGCCCCGTTTCTATGATTTAGGGGCCCCGGTGCAACTTACAAAATATGGTCCTAAATTTTGTTCAAATTTAACAACTAGTGAAAGAAAACCATATGTTTACTTAATTATATAACTCTATAATGGTACAATGTTCAGAAATATATTTGTTAGTTAGGCTTTGCATCTACTAGTCTAGATCTTTTCGGTAGCATCTGCACGAGTACGAACTATAGCATCTGAGAGAGAGAGAGAGGAGAGAACCACCTGCGCCCTGGCTCGACATGCATGAGCCAAAGGGGATGCCAGAGCTAGTGCCGGAGCTAGTGCCGACGTCAGTAGCCATGGGAGAAGGGCGACAGTGTGGGTGTGCGGTGGTGGCGGTGCTTCCCGTCGGCTCGCGCTAACCCTAGATCGGTAGGGATATCGGTGGGGCGTGCGGCACAACGACTACCTCGTGTTGCGTGCTGTCGGTACCCCACCTCTTTATATAGCGCGGCGACAGGGACCCACCCACCAGATGAGGTTGGGGCGCCCCCGATCAGGGCGCGGATAAGGGACTCCATTTGGCCGTTGGGCTCGAACGGGGAGAGATCTATCTAACATTCTCCCCCTTAATCTCGACTTTACTTTTAACTTTGTACTTTACTCGTTTCATCACGGATCGGTACATAGAGCATGTTTCATCGTCTCAGCTCAATTGCCGATAGAATCACACAGCCACTATATACTTTTCTATTTTAAAACAAATCTTGTTACTTTTGGGCTTCTGTAGTCCAGGAATTATAGGCTTTCCATTAATCCCATACCGGCTATGTGTTCCTTGAACACATTGGGTGGTAAGCCTATCGTTAACGGATCCGTAAGCATATCCTTTGTCCTTATATGCTCGAGACTTATAGTTTGATACTGGACTTTGTCCTTCACACCATAATACTTTATATCTATTGACTTTGTAGCATTACTCGACTTGTTGTTGTGAGCATAGAATACTACGGGCTCGTTGTCACAGTACATCTTTAGTGGCCTGTTGATGCAGTCTACCACTTTCAAGTCGGGTAGAAATTTCTTTAACCATAACGTTTGTCCCATGGCCTCATAACATGCTATAAATTTTGCATATATCGTAGATGCTGCAACTATCGACTGTTTGACGCTTATCCATGAAATAGCACCTCCTCCGAGAGGAAAGACATATCCTGTCGTGGACTTTCTGTCGTCTTTATCTCCCGCAAAATCCGCATCTGAATACCCTTTTATCTCTAGGGAATCAGATCTTTTATATGTTAGCATGAGGCCTTTTGTGCCTTGCACATAACGCCAAGCTTTCTTTACCATCTTCCAGTGTTCTATGCTTGAATTTTCTTGATATCTACCGAGTACCCCGGTGATAAAAGTTAAGTCAGGGCGAGTGCACACTTGTGCATATTGTAAGCTTCCAACAGCCGAAGCATATGATACTGACTTCATTTGATCGATCTCATATTGGTTCTTTGAACATTGGGATTTTACAAAACTATCGCCCTTGACTATGGGAGCAGGTGTTGCATTACTCGCATGCATATTGTATTTCTTTAGAATCTTTTCACATTATGCTTTCTGTGACAGTCCTAACACTCCATTCTTTCTATGTCAGTGAATCTCTATGCCCAAAATATAAGAAGCTTCACCAAGGTCTCTCATGTCAAAATTTGAAGACAAGAACTTCTTTGTTTCTAGTAGTAGACTGACATCGCTGCTAGCAAGCAAGATGTCATCCACATACAGAATTAGGAAAATGTATTTCCCACTTTTAAACTTTGCATAAATGTAGTTGTCCTAAGCATTCTCTTTGAATCCAAATCTTTTAATTGTATTATTGAACTTTAAATACCACCGCCTAGAGGCTTGCTTTAACCCATAAATGGATTTCTTTAGGCGGCATCCCATATGTTCCTTCTCCTCCATGAAACAGGGTTGTTTCATGTAAACATTTTCTTCTAAATATCCATTTAGAAATGTCGTCTTAACATCCATTTGATGTAACTCTAAATCAAAATGTGCAACTAGTGCCATTATGATTCTGAAGGAGTCATTACATGAGACCGGAGAAAAAGTCTCAATGTAATCTACCCCTTCTCTTTGTGTAAAGCTTTTTGCCACAAGTCTAGCTTTGTACTTTTCTACATTCCCATTGGAGTCATACTTTGTTTTGTAGACCCATTTGCATCCTACTGTTTTGGATCCTCTAGGAATTTCCTCTAAGTCCCAAACATTGTTGGAACTCATCGATTTCATTTCATCTTCCATTGTCTCCACCCACTTGGCTGAGTGAGGGCTTCTCATGGCTTCTTCATATGAGGTAGGATCGCCCTCCATATGAATTGTTTCTGTGTTGTAGACTTTGTAAATTTCTTTAGAAATGGCTGGTCTTCGTTCTCTTTTAGACCTTCTGAGTTCATCAGACTCTTGCTCATTTCTTGCCTCAGGTTCTGGCACATTTTCAGTATGTGGTTGTTTTGGCTCCCTTTCGTGCTTAGTAGTGGGTTCAGGTGGCTCCTGATGGACAGGTTCCGAACCTTCTCCCATTGTTGTCATGTGTGGAGTCACAACAGGTGCCGGCACCACAACCTCAGGGGTTGTAGATGGTGGCACAACAGGTAGCGAGAAAAATGGCTCCTGAGTCATCGGATTAGGTGCATGCACCCTCTTCTCCTCAAGATCAATTTCCCGAGCTGCCGTGCTCCCCCTCATCAATTCGTCCTCCAATAAGACTGCATGTCTCGTTTCTACAAACTTTGTATATCTGTCAGGACAGTAGAAACGATAGCCTTTTGATTTATCTGGATAGCCAATAAAGTGGCAAGATACTGTTTTGGGCAGGGGCGGAGCCCAATAGGCCCACCCCGATGCACAGGAATACGGGCCCAATTGTTTTTTACTAGTACCTGTCATCTAAAATAGACCAGTGCATCAGGTTCGGCCGGGATATGTGCATCAGGTTGGCCCAAGACGACTTTATTTAGGTAGGCCGCAAGGTCCACGCACGCCCAGGCCTGCGTCCTGCATAGCTACGATGTCTTCTCTTGTGCGTATACGATAGAGAAAATTCCTTATTTGACACTACTTCCCAATATGTTTCCTTATTTGACACCGAATTTTTTCCAGTTCCTTATTTGACCACTTGAGTAAATTTTTTGCCTCGTATGCCACTACCGTCGATTCCGTCAAAAGGTTCCGTTAAATGGTTTCCAGCTGGACGCAAATGCCCCTGGTCGTGGGTGCGTGCGTGTTAGACCTACCAGATCCTGCCTCTGTAACTGGCACGCACGGCCGGTCCTCTCTCGCGCGAGTCACGACCCATCCCCGCCCCTATCTCTTTCCCTTCTCTCCCTGGAACCCTAGCGGCGGCGCAGTGCTGGTGGCCATCTAGCTGCTGCTGCGGCGGCGGTGGCCGGATACCGAGGGGCCATAGACCAAGGCGCGTCTGCTGCTGGTGGAGCAAGCACGGCGGCAGGTGCAGCCACGGGCGTTGCGGAGGGCGGCCAAGGTGGGGACCCCGAGGGAAGATCGGCAGCGGACGGGCATGGCGCCGCGGATGGTGGGATTGGCGTGGAGGCGGGCTCTGCTGCGGGTGTGGGCTTGACCGAGGTGCGGGCTCGACTGCAGGTTCTGCATGGACGAACGGCTGATTCCTGATCAATCCGAGGATTTAAGATCACGTCGACGCAAAAACTCGCGTTGAGCGCTAAGCTTATTTTTCTTCCTGCGCGAGTACTGCTAGCGTCCCAGATAAACGCCTTTGAGTTGCGTGACCCATCCGCTTCCGTTTATAAGTAAACAATAATCATTATTTTTGGCTACTTAAACGCTTACTTAAGAGGCTGGGGTTGTACATGTCCTTATGGGTGAATCTGAATGCTTATTACAGCTATTGGAACTTGTTTGTAATATATATATATTTTATGAACTGTATATCTCTATGAACTACGTACGGATATAGCTTCCAATTACAGAGGAGGTTCTCTCCAATTTTTAAATTTTTGGAATTAACATTCAAATTATCATTCTTGGCCTCAAAGGACTATTTCTTTTGTTGCCATATATTTGCAAATAACGACATGCACTGTCTGCTTCTCAAGTGCACATGCCTTGATTAATTGTTTTCATCACATGTACAACAATATTTCATCTAATTGTGTCACATTATGTATCAAGGGTAAAAGCGTCTTTGTAGGTACCAAGTTAACCCCGTTAGCTCTCAAAATGCACTAAAGTGTCGTATAAGGCAAAAAATTTACACAAGTGGTCAAATAAGGAAGTAAAAAAAATTCGGTGTCAAATAAGGAATCATATTGGGAAGTAGTGTCAAATAAGGAATTTTCTCTATACGATAGGTCAATACATGTGCTTGTGCGTACTGTCTAGTGGTTTGCTCGATTGATCAAAAGAGACAAAAAAAAGGCAAAGAACGAACCGTCGCCCTTGATTGCGAGACCGAGACGCGATGCGATCAGCCGAATAGGCGACGGCGGCGACGCCAGCCCAACGCGCGCCGACGCAAGGTGTGTAGCCCGTAGTCTTCTGATCTGTATTCGTTAGTCTATTTCCATTGGTAATTTCTCTGAAACCCTCCTTATTATAGTCATATTTTGAGAGGATTTTGACTAGTAGATGAATTCAAAAAGTTATATCCTTGTGGTTAGAATTTGTGTAGGGTATACGTACGAGTAATTTGCTAAATTCTCATGTCTGATCTGAAAATATTCGTTTATCAAACATAGGTACGTAATGGACAGATTTGTTATTAAGAGAAAACGCTCATCACAAGATGTCCCGGAAGAAATGAATTGGAAAGAGGAGATTCAATATGATCCCGGCAAAAGAAAATTGATAGAACATTATCATCCCAATTTGAAAGAAGAAGTAAGAAGAAAGTACTTGGTTAATGGACCTTGCCAGCCAAGAGACATAGCTTTTCCGTATTCATCATTTGGAGAAAAAAAGAGAAGGTTTAATCTTGATTGGTTTGATAGCTTGAGTGATGATACAGTTGAGAGGTGTTTTTCAGCTATGAAACTAGTGAAAACATTTTTGCGCAATCGCCTCAATGATAATAGCTTGAGTGATGATGTTATTTGTTATGTGGAGAAAGAGGAAATGAAGAAAGTCACCAATGATCAAGTGGTTAAGTATTTCATGGCTTTGAAGAATCGAATGTACTAATAAAACAGTAAAAGGTAATGTGAAAACTTAAGCTACTTGCTTACTACAATTTTGATCATTCTAATATATTCCACTTGAAAACTAAATCTACTTCTTATTTTGCAGGTTATTGTTTCTTGGTGTTTGATGGTATATTTGGAATTTGAATATGCAAGACATATTTTTCAAGTAACGTTGCCCTCTATTTCATCAATATAGTAGTCATTTTGATTTTTCACCAGTTTCTCTTTTATATGTGTACGTTGTCTCTTATTATGTCATATATCTATGTTAAGAAAATATCAATCATACTTTTATATAGTAAATTGTTGCTTGAAAATTTTGTGCCATAGTAAGTGGTGCATCAGGGTGACTCGAGCTCCAGCTCCGCCCCTGGTTTTGGGGTCTAACTTTGGAATGTTTGGATTGAAAACTTTTGCCTCAGTTGGGCTCCTCCAGACCCTCAAGTGGTGGAGAGAGGGGACTATGTCTGTCCACAATTCGTACGGTGTTTTGAGCACCGACTTACTTGGTACTCTGTTGAGAATGTGAATGGCGGTTTTAAGCGCCTCCATCCACAATCCCAATGGGAGGGTGGAATAGCTCATCATGCTGCGCACCGTATCCATAAGGGTACGGTTATGCCTTTCAGCTACTCCATTTTGCTGAGGTTCGCCCGGCATAGAATACTGGGTGACTATTTCATTTTCCTGTAGGAACCTTGCAAAATGTCCCGGTACTTGACCATATGGAGTATGCCGACCGTAGTACCTGTAGGGTTCGCAGCATAGAAAACAAAAAATTTTCCTACGATGTGAACTATATACCAAGATCTATTTATACTAGATACAAACAACGGGCGGATGTATATCCGTAGAGAACATACCCTTGAAGACCGACAAAGCTTAACGAGTTCAACTCGTGGTTGATGTAGACGATCTCTTGCCGATCTCAAGATCGAGAGGAAGTCCTAGCGCCGCAAAACAGCAGCGCATCCGTGCTCGCACACACGTTCGAGGCACCGAGCAACCTCCGCCTCCTCGCTCCAGCGATGCAGCGGAAGCACAACTCTTTCTTGCCGAAAGCCACCGGGAACATGTATCTCGCTAGTCCGAGACCATGGGGAATAAATTCTAGAGGGGGAGAGAGATCCTTCACGAGGAGGTGTGATGTGAGAGGAGGAGAGGGGGGCCTTTTATAGGGGAGAGGGGGGGCACCCAAGGGGCATGGCGCCCAGCCATGGGGCTGCCCCCACCTCTTCCACATTCATGTGGGTGGAGCTCCCACTCAAAATGAAAAGCCTCCACTCCCATTAAAAAGCCTCCACTCAAAAATCCACTCACATGCATTAAATTTCCACCAAATTTAATGCAAGCTCTCATTTAAATAAAACTCTTTTATTTATTTATTCAGAATTTTGTTAATTACTTTAATTAACAAACATTCACATAAAACCCCTTGCTAGTATTCCATTTCACATGCAGAACCAGTTTCAGCAATTTCAACCGAAACAGTTTCGGTATCTAGTGAAATAAATTCCTGCGCTTGTTCATTCTTTCGGCATGAAACCTTTGCTCCAATTGGATGCCGGTGTCTCTTAAGTGTGTCACCCTACGGTTCGTGAATAATGCGGACATGATCGAGACCCCTCTCGGATCAATAATCAGAAGCGGGATCTGGAGACCCATACTGACTCCCACACATTCAACGATGACTTTCTTGTGATCGTCGGAACCTTTTACGTTAGTATCTTAATCCCTTTGTTTAACGATATATTACATGTCCGAGATTCGATCATCGGTATCTCCATACCTAGTTTAATCTCGTTACCGACATGCACTCTTTTCTCGTTCCTGTGATATAACATTCTAGTGATCAAATCACTTGCTTGCAAGCTAATCAATGTGATATCACCGAGAGGGCCCAGAGTATATCTATCCGTCATCGGGATGAACAAATTCCACTCTTGATCCATGAGCCTCAACATAACACTTTATTAGTTCTGAACCCACCTTTATAATCACCCTGTTACGGTGTGACGTTTGATGTTATCAAGAAACTCTTCCGGTGTTAGTGATTGACATGATCTCATGGTCTAAGGATAAGGATCACTTCGTAAGTTGTTATAGCAATATAAACTCAATGACTTTGATCGTAATGCTATACTTCGGATGAATGTTCATCACATCATTACACTAATGTTGTGATCCCGTTATTAACAACATCCAATGTCCATGATCAGGAAACCTTGATCATCTTGTTAATCAACGAGCTAGTTTATGAGAGAGGCTTAACTAGGAACTTTCTGTTTGTTTATTAAACACACATGTATTAACGTTTCCGTATTAATACAATTATAGCATGCAAAATAAACATCTATCATATACTTGGAATACACATAATAACCACTTTATTATTGCCTCTCAGGGCATATTCCCTTCAGTCTCCCACTTGCACTAGAGACAATAATCTAGTTACATAGTGATAAATCTAACACCCATTGAGTTCTGGTGTTGATCATGTTTTGCTTTAGGGAGAGTTTTAGTCAACGGATCTGCTACATTGAGATCCGTATGTACTTTACAAATCTTTATATCTCCATCCTTGACATGCTCGCGGATGGAGTGAAACCGGCGCTTAATATGCTTGGAATGCTTGTGAGACCTTGGCTCTTTGGCATTGGCAATGGCACCATTGTTGTCACAATAGATCACCATTGGGTCCAACGCGTTTGCCACAACTCCTAGTTCGGATATGAACTCCTTCATCCAAACTGCTTCCTGAGCTGCTTCTGAAGCAGCAACATATTCGGCCTCCGTTGTTGATCCCGCTACCACAGGTTGTTTGGAGCTCCTCCAACTAACCGCTCCGCCATTCATGAGAAATACGTATCCGGATTGGGACTTAGAGTCATCCGGATCGGTGTCAAAGCTAGCGTCGACATAACACTTAGCGACGAGCTCTTCTTCACCTCCGTATACAAGAAACATATCCTTAGTTCTTCGTAAGTACTTAAGGATATTCTTGACCGCTATCCAGTGTTCCGAACCTGGATCCGATTGGTACCTACTAGTCAAACTAATAGTGTGTGCCACATCCGGTCTTGTACATAGCATGGCGTACATTATAGAGCCTATGGCTGAAGCATAGGGGACTTTGTCCATTATCTCTCTTTCTTCCGCCGAAGCCGGACTTTGAGTCTTACTCAATGTCTTGCCTTGCAACATAGGTAAGAACCCCTTCTTACTTCCGTCCATTTTAAACTTCTTTAAAATCTTATCAAGGTATGTACTTTGCGATAGCCCTATTAGGCGCCTAGATCTATCTCTATAGATCTTTATGCCTAATATGTATGACGCTTCACCTAGGTCCTTCATTGAAAATTTGCTGTTTAGATAACTTTTAACACTGTTTAAAAGTTCTATATCATTTCCGATCAATAATATGTCATCCACATATAATATCAGAAATGCCACATTGCTCCCACTCACTTTCTTGTAAATACAAGCTTCTCCATAAGTTTGGACAAATCCAAACTCTTTGATCACCTCATCAAAGCGGAGATTCCAACCTCGTGATGCTTGCTTCAATCCATAGATGGATCGCTGAAGCTTGCACACCTTGTTAGCATCCTTAGGATCGACAAAACCCTTTGGTTGTATCATATACAACTCTTCTTCAATATTACCATTGAGAAACGCGGTTTTGACATCCATCTGCCATATTTCATAATCGAAATATGCAGCAATTGCTAACATAATCCTAACTGACTTTAGCATCGCTACGGGAGAGAAAGTCTCATCGTAGTCAACTCCTTGAATTTGTCGAAACCCCTTTGCGACAAGTCGAGCTTTATAGATGGTCACATTACCATCAGCATCAGTTTTCCTTTTGAAAATCCATTTGTTCTCCACGGCCTTTCGGTCGTGAGGTAATTCGACCAAGTTCCAAACTTGATTTTCATACATGGATTCCATCTCGGATTTCATGGCTTCTAACCATTTGTTGGAATCCGGGCTCATCATCGCTTCTTCATACGTCGCAGGGTCATTATTTTCATCAACCATGAAATTTATGACAGGATTTCCGTATAGCTCGGGAGCTGCACGCGTCCTGTTTGACCTGCGAGGTTCGGTAGTACTCTCTTTCGGAGTTTCATGATCATTATCATTAGTTCCCTCTTCAACAGGTGGAGCCAACTCCGGAACAACTTCCGGCGTTGCGCTACTCGCCATACTTTGAAGAGAAGGTTCCACAACCTCTTCGAGTTCTACCTTCCGACTACTCACACCTTTCGCGAGAAACTCTTTCTCTAGAAAGGATCCATTCTTGGCAACAAAAACCTTGCCCTCGGATCTGTGATAGAAGAAATACCCAATAGTTTCTTTAGGGTATCCTATGAAGACGCATTTTTCCGCTTTGGGTTCGAGTTTATCCGGTTGAAGTTTCTTCACATAAACATCGCAACCCCAAACTTTAAGAAATGACAGCTTAGGTTTGTTTCCAAACCATAATTCATACGGTGTCTTTTCAACGGATTTAGATGGTGCCCGATTTAAAGTGAATGCAGCAGTTTCTAGTGCATAACCCCAAAATGACAACGGCAAGTCCGTCAGAGACATCATAGATCGAACCATATCTAATAAAGTACGATTACGACGTTCCGACACACCATTTCGCTGTGGTGTTCCGGCAGGTGTGAGCTGTGAAACAATTCCACACTCTTTCATGTGAGTGCTAAACTCGTAACTTAGATACTCACCTCCACGTTCGGACCGTAGAAATTTGATCTTTCTATTACGATGATTTTCCACTTCATTCTGAAATTCCTTGAACTTTTCAAAGGTTTCAGACTTGTGTTTCATCAAGTAGATATAACCGTATCTACTTAAATCATCCGTGAAAGTAACAAAATAACGATATCCACCTCGCGCCGACACACTCATTGGACCACATACATCAGAATGTATGATTTCCAATAAATCAGTCGCCCGTTCCATTGAACCGGAAAACGGCGTTCTAGTCATCTTGCCCATAAGGCATGGCTCACATGTATCAAATGATTCATAATCAAGTGATTCCAAAAGTCCATCCGAATGGAGCTTCTTCATGCGTTTAACGCCAATATGACCTAGACGGCAGTGCCACATATATGCGGATATATCATCATTAAGTTTAATCCTTTTAGCATCAACATTATGAATATGTGTAACATTATCATCGAGATCTAATAGAAATAAACCATTCATCATCGGTGCATGACCATAAAAGATTTCATTCATATAAATGGAACAACCATTGTTCTCAGATTTAAATGAATAACCACTTCGCATCAAACACGATCCAGATACAATGTTCATGCTCAGTGCAGGCACCAGATAACATTTATTCAAGTTTACAACTAATCCCGACGGTAAGTGGAGAGGCAGCGTTCCGACGGCGATTACATCAACGTTTGATCCATTGCCGACACGCATCTTGACCTCACCCCTTGCTAGCGGTCGCTGGTTCCGCAGCCCCTGATTCGAGTTACAAATATTAGCAACTGAACCGGTATCAAATACCCAGGTGCTACTGCGAGCACTAGTCAAGTACACATCAATAACATGTATATCATATATACCTTTGTTTGCCTTGCCGGCCTTCTTGTCTGCCAAATACTTGGGGCAGTTGCGCTTCCAGTGGCCAGTCCCCTTACAATAGTAGCACTCGGAATCAGACTTAGGTCCAACTCGGGGTTTCTTTTCAGGTGCGGCAACAGGCTTGCCGCCCTTACTTCCCTTCCGTTTTCCCTTCTTGTCTTTCTTGAAACCAGTATTCCTATTGATCATCAACACTTGATGTTCCTTTTTGATCTCCACTTCTGCAGTTTTAAGCATTGACAGAAGCTCGGGGAGAGACTTCTTCATGCCTTGCATATTATAATTCATCACGAAGCTCTTATAGCTAGGTGGCAGAGACTGCAGAACACGATGGATGCCTAAGTCAATGGGAATCGTTATTCCCAAGGACACAAGCTTATCGGCGTAACCCGACATCTTGAGTACATGCTCACTAACGGAGCTGTGCTCTTCCATCATCCAGCTAAAGAACTTTTCTGAAGCATTGTAGCTCTCTACAGCAGCATGTGTGTCGAAAATCATTTTCAACTCACCCATTGTATCAAAAGCATTGCCGTTTTCGAAACGTTTTCGAAGTTCCGGCTCTAGCCCATACAATATGCCGCAATGAACTAAGTTGTGGTCCTCCTGACGAGTCTGATAGACATTCTTCTCCTCGTCAGGGGCATCATCAAAAAGTGGGGGGCCTAACGGCGCTTCTAGCACATATTGCTTTTGTGCAGCAGAGAGGAGAATCCTCAAATTCATGGCCCATTCAGTAAAGTTGCTACCGTTCGTTGCTAGTTTCTCTTTCTCCATGAACGCATTGAAATTAAAAGCAGGTGGTGCCATCTACAACAGAATTTGTAAAGTTTAGACTAAGTGTATGATAGATTGAGTTCAACTAATCTGTATTACGAATGAACTCCCACTCAAAAGCGACATCCCTCGTGTCCTTTTGGTGATTACATGAACCAAATCCACTACACCAAGTCCGATCATCACGTGAGTCGGTATAGCTTCAAAGGCGAGCATCAAATGGACATCATATCAACTATATGACTCATGCTTAACCTTTCGGTCTGTGTTCCGAGGCCATGTCTGTACATGCTAGGCTCGCCAAGTTAGAACCTTAGTATTCTGCGTGTGTAACTGTTTTACACCCGAAATATGGTCGAGGATCCAAGAACACCCGATCATCACGTGATGTCTTGGAGCGACGAAAACATAATCGGTGCATACTAAAGGAAGAACACATTTTTATCTTGATATTTAAATGAGGGATCATCTTATTATGCTTAACAAAGCGCTAAATAAGCAATATAAGATGCAACCAAACATCATATGTTTAATAGTGAAATTATATGGTTCCCGCAGATGATCTCTATCATGTGCATCGTGGTATGATCACTATCATACCTATATGTGTAAATCCAAGGTCTATGGATTTTACACGCTATGTGTGTTGTAAGAGTATCATCTCATACTTCTACTTACAACACTACCATATAATAACACTAGCCCAGCAACAATCTAAACTAGACGCCTCTAATTTATCCATTGCAAGTTTTACGTGGCTTAGGGCTTTCGAGATAGAACCGTTCTTACCTACGAACATCAACCACAACGAGGATAATCAAATTGTTGACAACTCGCTTGCAAAATAGATATTGACTATAGTAGGAGAGACAGACACCCGCTAGCCACTTATGCAAACTAGTTGCATGTCAAGCGTGGAACAGGTCTCATGTGCGAGGACATGTAAAGTTTGTCCGGGCCGCTTCATCCCACTATGCCACCAATATCCAAAATCACAACAAAGGAGCAACAACATGATCATCATCGCCCACATACTCATATGTGTACTACCCGTGTAAAGTATCTACGCATAGATCCGGCTCTGATACCACTGTAGGGTTCGCAGCATAGAAAACAAAAAAATTTCCTACGATGTGAACTATATACCAAGATCTATTTATACTAGATACAAACAACGGGCGGATGTATATCCGTAGAGAACATACCCTTGAAGACCGACAAAGCTTAACGAGTTCAACTCGTGGTTGATGTAGACGATCTCTTGCCGATCTCAAGATCGAGAGGAAGTCCTAGCGCCGCAAAACAGCAGCGCATCCGTGTTCGCACACACGTTCGAGGCACCGAGCAACCTCCGCCTCCTCGCTCCAGCGATGCAGCGGAAGCACAACTCTTTCTTGCCGAAAGCCACCGGGAACATGTATCTCGCTAGTCCGAGACCATGGGGAATAAATTCTAGAGGGGGAGAGAGATCCTTCACGAGGAGGTGTGATGTGAGAGGAGGAGAGGGGGGCCTTTTATAGGGGAGAGGGGGGGCACCCAAGGGGCATGGCGCCCAGCCATGGGGCTGCCCCCACCTCTTCCACATTCATGTGGGTGGAGCTCCCACTCAAAATGAAAAGCCTCCACTCCCATTAAAAAGCCTCCACTCAAAAATCCACTCACATGCATTAAATTTCCACCAAATTTAATGCAAGCTCTCATTTAAATAAAACTCTTTTATTTATTTATTCAGAATTTTGTTAATTACTTTAATTAACAAACATTCACATAAAACCCCTTGCTAGTATTCCATTTCACATGCAGAACCAGTTTCAGCAATTTCAACCGAAACAGTTTCGGTATCTAGTGAAATAAATTCCTGCGCTTGTTCATTCTTTCGGCATGAAACCTTTGCTCCAATTGGATGCCGGTGTCTCTTAAGTGTGTCACCCTACGGTTCGTGAATAATGCGGACATGATCGAGACCCCTCTCAGATCAATAATCAGAAGCGGGATCTGGAGACCCATACTGACTCCCACACATTCAACGATGAATTTCTTGTGATCGTCGGAACCTTTTACGTTAGTATCTTAATCCCTTTGTTTCACGATATATTACATGTCCGAGATTCGATCATCGGTATCTCCATACCTAGTTTAATCTCGTTACCGACATGCACTCTTTTCTCGTTCCTGTGATATAACATTCTAGTGATCAAATCACTTGCTTGCAAGCTAATCAATGTGATATCACCGAGAGGGCCCAGAGTATATCTATCCGTCATCGGGATGAACAAATTCCACTCTTGATCCATGAGCCTCAACATAACACTTTATTAGTTCTGAACCCACCTTTATAATCACCCTGTTACGGTGTGACGTTTGATGTTATCAAGAAACTCTTCCGGTGTTAGTGATTGACATGATCTCATGGTCTAAGGATAAGGATCACTTCGTAAGTTGTTATAGCAATATAAACTCAATGACTTTGATCGTAATGCTATACTTCGGATGAATGTTCATCACATCATTACACTAATGTTGTGATCCCGTTATTAACAACATCCAATGTCCATGATCAGGAAACCTTGATCATCTTGTTAATCAACGAGCTAGTTTATGAGAGAGGCTTAACTAGGAACTTTCTGTTTGTTTATTAAACACACATGTATTAACGTTTCCGTATTAATACAATTATAGCATGCAAAATAAACATCTATCATATACTTGGAATACACATAATAACCACTTTATTATTGCCTCTCAGGGCATATTCCCTTCAGTACCCCCCCTCCCACTTTTCACAGGAAACAGAATAGTCGCCTAGTATTCCGTTTGGTCAATTACCAGGACCTTTTGCAAGGTTCCTACAGGAAATGGAATAATCGCCTAGTATTCTATGCCGGGCGAACCTCAACAAAATGGAGTAGCTGAAAGGCGTAACCGTACCCTTATGGATATGGTGCGCAATATGATGAGCTATTCCACCCTCCCATTGGGATTGTGGATGGAGGCGCTTAAAACCGCCATTCACATTCTCAACAGAGTACAAGTAAGTCGGTGCTCAAAACACCGTACGAATTGTGGACAGACATAGTCCCCTCTCTCCACCACTTGAGGGTCTAGGGGAGCCCAGCTGAGGCAAAAGTTTTCAATCCAAACATTGCAAAGTTAGACCCCAAAACAGTATCTTGCCACTTCATTGGCTATCCAGATAAATCAAAAGGCTATCGTTTCTACTGTCCTGACAGATACACAAAGTTTGTAGAAACGAGACATGCAGTCTTATTGGAGGACGAATTGATGAGGGGGAGCACGGCAGCTCGGGAAATTGATCTTGAGGAGAAGAGGGTGCATGCACCTAATCCGATGACTCAGGAGACATTTTCTCGCTACCTGTTGTTCCACCATCTACAACCCCTGAGGTTGTGGTGCCGGCACCTGTTGTGACTCCACACATGACAACAATGGGAGAAGGTTCGGAGCCTGTCCATCAGGAGCCACCTGAACCCACTACTTAAGCACGAAAGGGAGCCAAAACAGCCACATACTGAAAATGTGCCAGAACCTGAGGCAAGAAATGAGCAAGAGTCTGATGAACTCAGAAGGTCTAAAAGAAAACGAAGACCAGCCATTTCTAAAGAAATTTACAAAGTCTACAACACAGAAACAATTCATATGGAGGGCGATCCTACCTCATATGAAGAAGCCATGAGAAGCCCTCACTCAGCTAAGTGGGTGGAGGCAATGGAAGATGAAATGAAATCGATGAGTTCCAACAATGTCTGGGACTTAGAGGAAATTCCTAGAGGAGCCAAAACAGTAGGATGCAAATGGGTCTACAAAACAAAGTATGACTCCAATGGAAATGTAGAAAAGTATAAAGCTGGACTTGTGGCAAAAATCTTTACGCAAAGAGAAGGGGTAGATTACAATGAGACTTTTTCTCCGGTCTCATGTAATGACTCCTCCAGAATCATAATGGCACTAGTTGCACATTTTGATTTAGAGTTATATCAAATGGATGTTAAGACGGCATTTCTAAATGGATATTTAGAAGAAAATGTTTACATGAAACAACCCAAGGGTTTTTTCATGGAGGGGAAGGAACATATGGGATGCCGCCTAAAGAAATCCATTTATGGGTTAAAGGAAGCCTCTAGGCAGTGGTATTTAAAGTTCAATTATACAATTAAAAGATTTGGATTTAAAGAGAATGTTGAGGACAACTGCATTTATGCAAAGTTTAAAAGTGGGAAATACATTTTCCTAATTTTGTATGTGGATGACATCTTGCTTGCTAGCAGCGATGTCAGTCTACTACTAGAAACAAAGAAGTTCTTGTCTTCAAATTTTGACATGAGAGACCTTGGTGAAGCTTCTTATGTTTTGGGCATAGAGATTCACTGGCATAGAAAGAATGGAGTGTTAGGACTATCACAGAAAGCATAACGTGAAAAGATTCTAAAGAAATACAATATGCATGCGAGTAATGCAACACCTGCTCCCATAGTCAAGGGCGATAGTTTTGTAAAATCCCAATGTTCAAAGAACCAATATGAGATCGATCAAATGAAGTCAGTACCATATGCTTCGGCTGTTGGAAGCTTAAAGTATGCACAAGTTTGCACTCGCCCTGACTGAGCTTTTATCACCGGGGTACTCGATAGATATCAAGAGAATCCAGGCATAGAACACTGGAATATGGTAAAGAAAGTTTTATGTTATGTGCAAGGCACAAAGGCCTCATGCTAACATATAAAATGTCTGATTCCCTAGAGATAAAAGGGTATTCAGATGCGGATTTTGCGGGAGATAAAGACGATAGAAAGTCCATGACAGGATATGTCTTATTCTCGCAGGAGGCGCTATTTCGTGGTGAAGCGCCAAACAGTCGATAGTTGCATCATCTACGATGTATGCAGAATTTATAGCATGTTATGAGGCCATGGGACATGCGTTATGGTTAAAGAAATTTCTACCTGACTTGAAAGTGGTAGACTGCATCAACAAGCCACTAAAGATGTACGGTGACAACGAGCCCGCAATATTCCATGCTCATAACAACAAGTCGAGCAATGCTACAAATTCTATAGATATAAAGTATTATGTTGTGAAGGACAAAGTCCAG
Source organism: Avena atlantica (assembly GCA_910589765.1). Lineage (NCBI taxonomy): Eukaryota > Viridiplantae > Streptophyta > Magnoliopsida > Poales > Poaceae > Avena > Avena atlantica. Next base: position 466,670,374 of record OU342735.1, on the reverse strand, counting down.
GATCAAACTATAAGTCTCGAGCATATAAGGACAAAGGATATGCTTGCGGATCCGTTGATAGGCTTACCACCCAATGTGTTCAAGGAACACATAGCCTGTATGGGATTAACGGAAATCCTATGATTTTTGGACTACAGAGGCCCAAAAGTAACATGATTTGTTTCAAAATAGAAAATTATGTAGTGGCTGTCTGATTCTATCGACAATTGAGCTGAGACGATGAAACATGCTCTATGTACCGATCCGTGATGAAACGAGTAAAGTACAAAGTTAAAAGTAAAGTCGAGATCAAGGGGAGAATGTTAGATAGATCTCTCCCCGTCCGAGCCCAACGGCCGAATGGAGTCCCTTATCCGCGCCCTGATCGGGGGCGCCCCAACCTCATCTGGTGGGTGGGCCCCTGTCGCCGCGCTATATAAAGATGTGGGGTACCGGCAGCACGCAACACGAGGTTAGTCGTTGTGCCGTACGCCCCACCGATATCCCTACCGATCTAGGGTTAGCACGAGCCGACGGGAAGCACCGCCACCACCGCACACCCACGCCGTCGTCCTTCTCCCATGGCTACTGACGCCGGCACTAGCTCTGGCATCCCCTTTGGCTCATGCATGTCGAGCCAGGGCGCAGGTGGTTCTCTCCTCTCTCTCTCTCTCTCCCTCTCAGATGCTATAGTTCGTACTCGTGCAGATGCTACCGAAAAGATCTAGACTAGTAGATGCAAAGCCTAACTAACAATATCAAGTATTCATTCTAAAAGAATAAATATGGCACTCATAAAGTAATAAACAAACCTTCTGTTCTACCAAAAAAGATTTTTTTTTCTTCAGCACCAGATTGTCACTTTGTTCTTCTCATGATTCGTCCTGTTTCACAAAATAATAGATTAACAAAACAATTCAAATAATCCAACATGAATAGACGAGTTGTGGCGGTCATACTTTGAGACGTGAACCTGATTGCCTATCGGGAGGCTCGTTGAGCGAAGGGTAAACCTAAGCTAGTAGCACCGGCAAGGACAAGGGTCAAGGAACAACATAGGTTCAGACGTTCAGGTCAGACAATCAACCTTGATCGATTTGATGCTTCCTACTTCCTCCGTTTTAAAATATAAGATGTTTTAGGTTTGTGAAGAAAATAAATCTAGACTTGTTTTAGAAATCTACACACTAAAACAAGTCTAGATTCATTTTCTTTACAAAGCTAAAACATCTTATATTTTGAAACGGAGGGAGTATATACCTAGGGTTCAGTTCACACAATCAGGCATGCAGACAGTCAAACATCAGAGATTAAGAATTTCAGAATTCGGAAACAGCGTACGTACCAGCCTACTAGTACTAGGTAGCTCGATCGATTTGCTGCTTCCTGTTGAATCACTAGAGAAACAACCGGCTACGAGCATTGAGCGGCGATTAGGTCTGAAATCACTAGAGAATCTAGAATAAATTCGTCTCTGCAGTCTGCTGTAGCCTGGGCATGGAGCCTTCGCTAGATAGCTCTGATCGATCTACTGGCAAGGAGCCAAGGACACGGCAGGAACGAAATTAGTAGACTGGGCGTAGAAGGAAATAGCAGTGCGAGCACCTGAATAACTCCTGCCATTGAATTCGATCAGGAGGCACGCCGGTGCGACGGAAGATCTGCAGTCTAGGCGGAACGCGGGTTTAGATCATGATCGGGACACAGATGGATCGCCGATCTCGTGGGGGCGGTTATCTTTTTCTTTTCTTTAAAACTGCGGGGACGGTTAACTAAAGGAGCATCAACCGAGCTGGCCGCTAAAGGACAACAGCCAACATGCTATTGGAAATGGGGGGCCTTTGTAATTTGGAGGCCATCGGTCGCTCACTTCGAACACGCCCATCTACGGGTCTGAGTGGGTGCATCCTTGCACGAATCGTCGGGTTTGGCCAGTGGAAAGGACGAAAATATCCATCAGCTGTGCGTGAAACCATGGTGGAGCCACCGCGTCTACCTCACTTTGCAAAACTCACTAAACTCCACGTACCCACAATCCCTAACGAGCGGGCCATGCAAAAAAGCAGACCCCTATGTCGGCGACTGTGGCGGGGTCCACTTCTAGTATAGGTAAAAACACATAGCAAAACGGATGGGCCAGAATCTCATAAGTGAGCCAATCCAACGGCTAGGACCACACATGGCCTCAAAGCTCTCCATCATGAGCTACAATGACGTCCAGGATTGACCCAAAGGGTAGATTGGACGTGCTGAGGCTGCTGGATCGCTGCAAAGCCTCAGTTCTATCCTAGAATCTTAGAGCAAGTCTAACAGTTCTTTTAAAATTTCTCCCCTATATCTTAAAATCTCCGTCTCTCCTAAAAAATATTCGACTCCAGTAGTTTCCCCTAAAGATCTCCCCTATTCTATATTTAAGAATTTTTTATAACTACCTTTTGAAAATGAATGGCTACCGTGTTTCGGAAGGATCGTTTCTGTGCTCGGGAGATGGATAGGGGAACACTCCAGTTCCCCTATAGATGAGGGAGTTGGGGAGAAAAATAGGGAAGTCGAAAGAATAGGGGAATCAATCAAGGAATTCCTGGAAGTTTTTTTTTCCAATTTCCCCTAAAAACACTGTAAGGAAGATGATAGAGGAACTACTGGACTTGCTCTTACTTCTAAATAAGTAGTGTAAGCAACTCTTATACGAAGCTGATTTCTCACAACACTAGCTTTCATAAAAAAAAGTTTAGCAAAATATACACAAATTAGATCTGATTTTGATCTTATTGCTAGTGGTCTAATGGTGAAAATGAATCGCAATTCTGACATACGAAGTTATGATTTTAAAATTTTCCGCATAGAATTATCTTGTTGTATACTTTCTATTTTTAGAACAAGGGCTCGATGCAATCACGGGTCTAAATTTGTTGTGCCAACGAGCACATTCAAGAAGAAGCCCACATGGTTGGAAGGAAGACCGTGACAAGGAACAAGTTTTTTTTAACGAAACCCAGCGTACACATAAATGACCTTGGACAATCTAACCCCATGGGCACCTCTAAAATACTTAGTCTTGAAAGATTGATCCGGTGAGTCGTCTTGAGGTTAACAAAGTGATCACAGACGCCTCGCTATCGATATAAACATTGTCTTCCACTGAAGAGTATTTCTTCTTTTATAAGACAACCAAATATCTTCTAACCATCCAATTATGGGTTGGTTCTCGAGTAACGAGCTCGCTGAAAAGATAAGCATCGATCTGTCACGGCTACACGCATTTTTGCGACTTTAGGTGTCGAACTTTCAGCCTCACGATTACTTATAGTACTACTAACAATTTGTCATACTACTTGGTATATTTATTTTCAACAAGGCGTTTTGTTCTTGGATTCTTGTTATGCCTGCTTGGCTGCTTCGTCGTCTCCCCGCCTGCCCATAGGATGATGATGATGATGGGATTAAGTTCTTTGTTGACTTTACATAGCCAAGACAAAGAACTCTCAAGATAACATCCAGCTCTAGGGGAGAAGAGAAGGACTTTGAAGCAGGTTGTACCTCTCTTCACTATCTGACCGACAATAGCGTCGCCATCGGTGATAGCATAGCGTGCAACGTACTCCGTCAGCCCCTCGATTTTGCGGAAAACGAACGTGCTGTACCTGTACGCGGACGTGGTAGACCCGAGGATGCAGGACACCTTCCTGTCCTGCTCCATCCGCTCCCGTGCCCCGTTCCCCAGTTTCCACCGCACCGCGCAATAATATCGGCGACGAGTCGTATCCATCCCCCACCAGTATCGGGCCAGGCCAGGCCATCACCTCCGCTATAAATCCCGACCCTGATCGATGGAGATTTGGAAATATCGAGTCCTGGGATCGGTAGCTGCCCTGCTCTTGCTGCTCGCCGTCGTCCTACCGTTTACTCAGACCGACAACAAGGAGGTGGGCATGGCCGACGACAAAGGGCCGTTGGCCGGCGGCATCTACGACTCGCCGGTGGGGCACGAGAACGACCTCAACGTCATCGACCTCGCCCGCTTCGCCGTCTCCGAGCACAACAAGAAAGCTGTAAGCCATCTCCAACCCCTCCTTCTCCCCCCTCTCTCGTGAGTCGTGTCCCTCTTTGTGAGGTTGAACTGTGGTCGACGGCCCGAGACAGCCTTTGGAACCTTGGAAATAACACATACTAGATCTTAGTCAATTTCTCTTCTGAGTTTTCCGGGAGATCTAAGTTAAATTTGACTTTTCCGTTTTGCGAAGAACACCAATTTTAGTTCTCTGTAAATCATACGAATCTGTCCCAATTGGATGGTGACCATAAGCTTATACTGTAGACACGACAGATGCTCCTCCTAGATTCGCCGGATTGGCATTCGTGTTAACAATAGTCCGATACTTACTTTTCCACTAATAATGTGGCACTGCCCTCTGTAGAATGCTCTACTGGAGTTCGAGAATGTGGTGAAGGTCAAGCAGCAAGTTGTTGCTGGCGCGATGTATTACATCACGCTTCAGGTCAAGGAAGGAGGAGCCAAGAAGCTGTATGAAGCCAAGGTGTGGGAGAAGCAATGGGAGAACTTTAAGGAGCTTAAGGAGTTCAAGCCTGTAGAGGGCGGCGCAAGCGCCTAAAGGTAAGGAATCCCATCAATGGAAACTATATATGTTTTGCTTCCAAAGCATCAAGTGCGTGTCTTATTTCAGAGAATATATATCATGCCTGCTCTTCTTTCTCTGGTTAAACCATGCAGGCTGCTAGTAACAATGCTTCTTTTTTCGCCTTGTGATAACACTTAAGTTTCTTGATTGATCATTAGGACTATCAACCTTAAAAACATGTGATCTAGCCATGAGAAGATGTCAACGACTTCCTTTGTTCCTCCAGACCCTGCATATTAATTAGAGAATTGTTTATCACACCTTGCTAGAGATCAGACCAACGATGTTCACAACTTTGTTCGTCATGTCTTTACAGGGAACTGATAAATCTAAATATGCTAATTTCAGGGATGTCCCAACTGTGCAAGCATATGCAGATATGGTGTGTATAAACCTAATAACTGGACATGTTTTCCCCTGTTCTGTTGTGTATTATCAAGAATAAGTCTGCTTCTTGCAAATTGTTCTAAATACAGCTTTGAATAAAATTCTGAATCATACTACTGTAGTCTTGGGGGGCAAAACTTGTAATGGTATGTATGTCTACACAAACCTGCCACTGTTATCTTACCATTTCCGAGTCTCATATACGGTACCTTGAAAGCATATTAAGTGCAGTCACTTTGCCTGATTACTTCTCTACTAGTATGAGAGTCGGACTGTGATGTTGTGGCTTCATCGGATATGAGCCGAAAACGGGTTTGGATGCATTCAGCGTGCTGTCTGTAAATTTGTGAAACATCATTGTCGTATGGCTTTAATCCATTTCTAATTGGACCTACGTACGTAGGGGCTTTGCGTCGCCCTCCCTGCAGGTGGCCGACGCAAAGCCAAACACTAGCCCCCTTTCCGCCCCACTCTCGTCCCCCTCCCGCCATCGTCGGCGCGAGCCGCTGGGCAAAGCTCGGGCGGTGCCGGCGGCGGCGGTTGACATGGCGGCAGTCGGCGTGCCTCGACGGGGGCGTTTCCTGCATCTCGAGGCGGTGGTGGCGGTTGACGCCACAACAACGCTCTTCCTTCGACCGGATGTTGTCGGGGCGCACCGAAACGCAGCCGGGATGGAGCCTGGCGGAGCTAACCTAAGACGGCGGAGCCCTTGCCCTAGGCCTAGATCGGGGATTGTACGGGCCTGATTCGGGCTGGTTGGGCCCTGCTGTCTGGATGGTTCCAGGGGTGCCTGGGAGGACTGGGAGCCCACCCCTTAGCCAGGTGACTGAGGTGCCGGATCAGGGCCAGTGGGCCTAGATCCGGTGATCGCCCGACAGCTCCGAAGAGGAGTTGCGGAGTTGACTTGCGTGGCTCGTCACTCCGATCTGTCCATGTCATGTTTGGCTGGATTGTCCTCGCACGCCCGCTCTCAGGAAGGTGTCATGGTGGTATTTTCCATGCTTGTTGTGCGGGATCTCGGATGCCGGTGGTGGTGGACTGCGCGGACGTCTCTTCGACGAGCGACGTGGCGGTGGTGGTGGTTCCTATCCTCGGTCATGTGGATGGCGAGGAGACGACGTAGGGAGGCTTTGTTGTTGGCGGCGCTTCGGCTTCGGCAGCTCCCAGATCGTGTGCCAGAGGCCTATCTTGGGGACATCGGGCATGGCGGAAGACGGGGAGCAGTGCGAAGGTTTTTCCGGGCGAAAGCTCAGTGCTTCGGCACCATCGGTGGCGATGCTTGCAGGTACCGTTACCCTCCTTGGGGGCGCCGGTGCGGCTACCTTCCTCGCGCCAGGCTCCGGGTGAAAACCCTTGACCATTGGTCTTGGCGAGCGACACCGTGTGTCGTTACCCTCTTAGGAGCGTCGTCGTGGAGCCCCGGTTCATCCCGATCTTGGCTCTTTGCCTTCGGTGGCAAGTTTAGGTCTTCTGCGGTTTTCTTGTTTATTTTAATCTGTTTTATAAAAAGGTCTTCTCTCCACCTTGTATTTGTTCAGCCGATGTGCCTTTATTCTATAAAGCGAGGCAAGAGCCTATTTGGAGAGTCAACTGTTCTGTCCTGCAACTCCATAAGACCATCTTTCAGTGTTTTTTGTTTGTTTGTTGGAGGAAACTGTTATAGTACTTCCGTTTGGCTCAACATATCATATCAGCATTCGATATAAAAAATAAAATATATAGGAGATAATCAAAGTCTGAAGGAAAATCATTTTGGTTTTAATTCAATGTCGTATGTGTATACCTACCCATGTGTGTTAGATGTGCTTTCGGTAATCAATTTTACATAGAAGTAGAGATAGCTAGCTTCCAAGTATCTTTAAATAAACAATGCACAAAATGGATTGTGCTTAGCCATCTGGAATATAATGCTACAATTCATCCATTAGGAAGACCTTCTTTGACATCTACATCGTGAGCTACACACAGCCCCAATTTATCCGTTTATATGAATTTTGAAACCTCTGAGGTCGTTTGGCATCCAGGTATTCATTTCATTTAGTAGAAATGAAATGAATACATGGATTCATTTCATTTATATTATGATTCCAAAAACACCCATATGTTTGGCTGTCACTGGAATTTGGAAATGACAGGTCTAAGATAGGAATTGAGTTTACACATAGGGATATTTGGATGGATTTGCCAAATGAAATGACAGCCCAATTCCGTGCCAACCAAACAGCATAGGGATGGAATTGCAAAATGAATTCCAGGATTCAAGGCCCAAATGATGGATACCAAACGACCTCTAAGAGAAAATGCACAAGAGCGGAGCCCTCCTCTGCATGGAGTGATGCACAACCATTATTAATCAAAATGCAAAAGAGTGATGCACAACCATTACAACGACGTCGAAGGTAGAGTATCGACTAGTGGTAGGTTTGGGTGATTGCTTAGAGCCTAACCTCTAGGGTTCTTTTGCTGAGGCTTATATAGATGCCTCAGCTAGGGTTTACAAAGATAGACTCGAGTCAATTTGCAAAAAAGGGTCGGCTAAAATGCCGGATGGGCCGTTGCTTGTAGTCCAGGTCAACTCACCATGGGCCTCGTCAAGTCGGTCAGCTTGCCTTCCCGCGAGTCCATCAACAAAACATCTTCTAGGCTGCCTTGAGTCACCCGGGTGTCGGCCGACGACTCTGTCTCATGGGCTTACCCAGTTGGACATTCCCCCATCAAGCAACATGCATGACTTGACACTCCACTGGAGTTGTCGAGCATAGCACCTGCCAGCAGCAGGCATGACTTGACGCCTCCAATGAGATGTCGTGCATAACACCTACCAACGACACACATTACTTGATGCCTCAGGAAGAGGTGTCGTTTATACCACCTGACAAGCATAAATGAACCTGATCTGACGGTGTTAGGGGCCTCCGACCTCCAAAGGCCATCACCAAATCGAGACCCAATTGTGGCGTCGTCACACGACCATAAAGATTTCTGTCGTTGAAAATCCATGGCATCCACCCAAGCACCAAACTACTGTGCCACCAACGGGTCGCACCGGGCACATCGCTGCCATACCACCGACGGCCTCCACCATCCAGCCACAAGCCACTATAGACCACACTCCATATGCTCGTCGGCTCGAAGAAACCGATGGTCGGACCCTGCTACCGCAACCATGACCAGGTCCGGCTGCCATACCTCACGTAGCAGCAACATCATCGCGACAACCATCGAAGGATCCCGGGGCCACCACCTTGGCGTCCTTGCTCCGCCATACACAACAAGCACCCAAGGTAGCCACCATGCTTTGGTTGGAGATCTCCCTGTCACAAGAACGGCCATGGAGACGAGTACTACCTTTCGTCGGGCGGGGCTTTTCCCATCGACATCCTCAAGCGGTAGTAGGAGTTGGAAGAAAGGAGATGCGGATGCAACTTGAATTTCACCCGAGCCGCTCCCTAGGAGCGATGCAGGCATTTTTTTTCCCAAAAGTGGGTGGGATTTGTCCTTTTTAGAGTATCAATTTTTCTATGTGTCTACTATCATGTGTCCGCTGTGTTGTCATGAACACATCAATTACTTATGGCACCACACCCTCCTTTTTGTAAAACGTAGATTTCACAAACACATACCTATTGGATTGTCATAACAAAACCTCGACTACATCGACTATAATGACTAGTACTAACAAATACCCCTTATCTACATTGATTGTCTTGTTGATGTCAATTATGACAGGTGGGACCATCCACAAATGGCATGAGAAGTCTACCTCTCTACTCTCCCTCTAGCTAGGTTCGTCAGCAAACTCTGGGTACACTAGGTGTAGGCTAGGTACTTCTTGACGCTAAGAGCATCTCCAGTGGCACCCCTCCGATGTGCCTGGACAAATAGCAAATATTGTCCGGTTTGGGGGCATACAAAGTATACACCAATGGATGGTCTATATAAAGATGACGATGGGGTAGATCGGCGTCAGTGAGTGTGGGGGAATTAAACAAGGTTGTCTAGCTCCCAAACAATTGTTGATGATCAGGGTCTATCACTAGTGGGTGGACCTGCATCCTACTTGGCGGGTGTGTTTGGACACCCCTTTTTTCGGCGTTGAATGTTGGGGGAGGGGGACTAAGGAGTGTCCAGAAAAATTGGTCCCAAGTTTGGTGGATCATGAGGCCCGTTGAAGCCTGTTTTTGTGTCTAGACCCTAATTAGATAAATGGGGGATGAGGCACTATTGGAGATGCTCTTCTAAGTGTGTTTGAATTTCTACCTGCTAGCTGCTGCTTGCAAGAGATGTAATGGTGTTCACATTGGCGAGACAAAAGATGCGCATCCAAGTTCCTGCTTCTGGTAAAGGGAAACACCGAGAGGAGACATTAGAGGACTTGAATGCAGTGGGTGAACCGTAGGAGAAAATCAGAGAGAGGTGGTGGTGGGGAGGGGGGATTTTCATGCCACTCGGCTGACAGGTGGGTGTCATATGTCATATTATCCATTATTGTCCTAAGTTGTTCACATTAAAGGTTTTCATTTATTAAGATATATATTTTTGTTACAAAACCTCCTTTGTAACTAGAGTAGCAACCAAGGAGAAGTTTACTTTTTGAAAAGCATTGGATCACATGATGTAAACCGTAAAAATCAATATTGTGACTTAGGCGAGGAAAGATCTCATGGTCACACTCGAAAGTTCATCTAAAATAAACAAATAATGACAATCGACCTATACAAAATAGAGGCATGGACACACTATTGGCCTAAGTTGTTCACGGTAAAGGTTTTCGTTATATTTAGCTATGTATTTCGAGTTTTTTTTGTTACAAAACATCCTTTGTAACTGGATTAGGTATCATGTATACATGGGCGTTTCCTAGGCCGGGCCGGGCCTGACCCCAACCGTGAAAATCCTAGGCTCGAGCCCAGCCTGGCCCGACTGTCGGGCCTGAAAATCGAGCTCGAGCCTGGCCCATGATGCACATTTTTTGTCGGGCCGTCGGACCTTGGGCTGGGCCTTTGCCTATTTTGTGTTTTCCTTTGGACCGAGCCCGGCCCGTGCAATCTTCGGGCCACAGATCTGGAGCCCATGCTCGGCCGTGCGCCTCAAAAGCCCGGCCCATCGGGCTTTTTTCGGGCCGTGCCAGGCTGTCCATGCCCACGTATAGTATCAGGGAGAAGTTTCCTTGTTGAAAGCATTGAATCCACAAAAAAGAATCGAAACATCAATCTTGCGATTTAGGCGAGGAAAGATCTCACCCTGAAAATTCAGAAAACAAACAATGCAATTGTAGGAACCTATACAAAAGAGAGGCATGGACACCCACTTCTAAAACTGAAATTCCATTTCCTAGCAGCCATATCAGCCACACATATGGCTTCATGATTACGGATGTCAAAAAAGAGCAGGAAAACTTCTCCTTGAAGGCACATCCCCACACCATGAGTCACCGAAAAGTTAGTTCTTAATCCATTCCCAACCATTCTGCCTTTCAGGTACAGACTTCTAATATGCGAAAGGTCAGACCAACACGCAGTATCCTTCTTCTTTTTTAATTCACAGCATATATTCCTCCATCAGCTAAGTGTGTTCTTATAAGAAAAACTTGCCATGGCCCATCCTCTGCTTCTAGTCTCCACTACCATTTGCATAACAAGCTAGCTAACAGTGAATTTAGTAACACACACAAACTAACAGTATGTCAGTATATGCATGTTTACATGCAGTTAGGAGGCGGTTCTTGATGGATCGGTATTGTATGGCATGTTAGATTTTCGTCTCTATCTCTGTCATCTGAGGTGTCACATAATTTCGAAATTACATTAACACTAACCAATGCTACATTTCCGGTGACCACGGATGAGGGGAAGAAATAGCTCCTCCATTATCTTCATCGCGAGATTTCTCCAATCTTTTTCACAATCATATAAACTTCAAGTTTTGAAATCTCCAAGAAAAAATGCACAAGAAAGAGAGTAGTTTCTGGAACTTTTGCAAGTGCCGAATCCCATTGTGATTTAGGCTAGGCTGATGGCGACACCCAAAAATTCAGAAAACAAACAATACAATTGTATGGTCGACCTACAGTACAAAACAGAGTCATGGATTTTCCGACAGACAATGTATAGGAGTACACATAAGGGTCTTGAACGTGGAGGTACTGTGGCTTGGCTCACATCTCGAACGGCACCCGCTTGTACAGCTCCTCCTTGTCGAGTCGCGGCGTGGCGACGACCTGCAGCGGCGTGCCCATGAACGTGACGAGGCCGGGGGACTCCATCATGTCGAGGTCCTCCGGCCGGGTCCCTTCCGGCAGCGACCACGTGAAGTGGTGCAGGAGGTGGCCCATCATGGACGCCACGAGGTTGATGCCGAGCTGAGCGCCGGGGCACACCCGCCTCCCCGCGCCGAACGGCAGCACGCGGTAGTCGCAGCCCTTGATGTCGATGTTCTCATGGAGGAAGCGCTCCGGCCGGAACTCGAGCGGCTCGTCCCACACCTTGGGGTCGCGCGCCAGCGCCCACACGTTGACCGTCACGCTGGCTCCCTTGGGGATGTCGTAGCCGGCGATCTTGACGGCGGCGCTCGCCTTGTGCGGGAGCATGAGCGGCGTCGGCGGGTGCAGCCGGAGCGACTCCTTGACGGCGGCGTTCAGGTATGGCAGGCTCGGGAAGTCCGTCTCCAGCAGGACCCGGTCGCGGCCGACCACCCGGTCCAGCTCCTCCTGCACCTTCTCCTGCACCCCGGGGTTCCTCACCAGCTCCCCTATCGCCCACTCCACGGTTATCACCGTCGTGTCCGTGCCGGCGGTGATCATGTCCTGCTCGTGACAACTGACAAGTCAAATCACGACCGAGATGTGCTTTCTTTAATTACCAATGTGGACTGCGGCGTACGTACCCAGAGGAGGCCAATGACGGTGTCGTCGCTGAGGTCGTATTTGTCCCGGAGCGAGAAGAGCGCGTCGACGAAATGCTGCTTGGTGGCGCCGCTGATCTCGAGAGCCTTGGCGTGCTCCTCCATGATCCTGACGGTGAGGCGGTCGCGCCTGTCGCCGTGCGCCCTGTACATGTCCTCGTCGACGGGGTTCAGCCAGCGGAGCCACCGGATGTGCTCGGCGACGGACAGCGACGCGCCGATCTTGATCCCGTTGGCGACGATGCCCTTGAACTCGCGCCCTTGCTCGTCCAGCTCCCCCTTGTCGTCCATGAACCGCTTCCCGAACGCCAGCCTCGTGATGTTGTTGAACCCCACCATGGCCAGGTGCTCCCGCACCGCTACCGGCTGACCACCCTTGCTCCCCTTGTGCACGGACTCGACCATGGCGGTGACCTCGTCCTCGCGGACGGGCCTGAGCGCCTCGAGGCGGCGCGGGGTGAAGAGCTCGAGGTTGCAGAGCTTGCGCACCTTGATGTAGTGCGGGCCGTAGTCGGCCCAGATGAGGTCCGCGCCGCCGCGGCTGAACCGCTCCGACGATCGGTTCCGCGGGCGGTCGGCGAGCAGCTGGTCGTGGGTCTTGAGCACCTCCTGGGCCAGCTCCGGCGTGGACACCACCACCGTTGGCGACGACCCGAACCACACCGTCATGATGGGCCCGTACCGGCCCGCCCACTCGGCGAAGCACCGGCACCGCACCGGCTGGATTTGGAACAGGTTGCCCAGCACCGGCCACGGCCGCGGCCCCGGTGGGAGCCTGCCGAAGCGGAGCCGGTTGAGGAGGAGCGCCGTGACCGGGATGATGGCCAGCAGTGCCAGTGCCACGGGAAGCAAATAAGTGGCCGTGTCCATGGCTGCTCTACTACTGGAGGTAGCTAGCTCGCCGCGCGTGGGTGGCGTGGGAATTTTCCTGCTCCCGCTCAACCATGAAGCTTGTGTTTACATATGCACGGCGTCAGGTAGGATCCGACAGACATTCCGGCGTGCGTGGTAGGTAGGAGTAGGAGCGAACGCCTCTCGACTGAACGCCTCTCGACTGGAAAATTTGATGCTGTGAGTGGAAATTTTGGTAGCTACTCCGGGACCTGCATGATTGTCCGTATATGCACGGCATGGATACTACATTTCGTGGTTGCTCTACGGTCCCTCGTGAAGCCGCACGAGATCCATATATATCGAAGTATCGCTGGTCGACGACTCTCCACGTACGGTTATTTCCTCGTTCGTGGTCGATCTCCGGTCTTGTTGTTTGCATCGAGAGGAGGAGTAGGAATGCAGCTGAAGCGTCATCATCCGCAGACACGAGCTATTTTGTTATGTTCCTCCGCGACGGATCGCATGGTCCTTCGTGTGCGTTGTGTGGCCATCGGTGATCGGGCCTTGCTGCAGAGCGAGATCTATGAGCAACTACAGCGACGAACTACTGGACTCGTTCGCTTACTGCCATTATTCTCTCGACTTTACCTACTACGCAGACAATAAAAATGCAGTAACTAATTTGAGATCTGGGCACCTACGGGAGCTTCCTCATTCGGGGCATCTCTAACTGATCCCCAATAAGCGGTTAGAAGAGTAAAATTCTGAGAAACCTGCACCTAACCCATCCCTAGAAGAGTTACATGAGTAAAAAATTTAAGAGTTGGAGGAGTAAACTAGCCGCGGAGGAGTAAATATAGGAGTCCGGCGCCATTCTAGAGAAAAACTCAGCCTCCCGCCCGCCGCCGGTTCCCGCCCCCACCATTCTTGACCGCCTACCTCTCTGCTGCAACGATGTCGCTTATTCCGCCCGAAATCGACACGCAGCTCGCGACCGCACCCTCGCCATCCCCGGCATGTCCGACAGCTTGACAACGCCACAATCGACCATCTCCCTCGCGCCCGCAAGTAGGAAGAGATTGGGGGCAAACAACGCCGTCCAACCCGCTGCCATGACTATGAAACCCTCTGAAAAGGCAGGCGGCAAGCGCGTGGAGGCTCCAGAGGTGCCAACTCGTCCTCCGCTAGCTTCGGTGGCTGATCAGCGGTAGAGAAAGCCTACTCCAGGGAAAATGGCGCATGCCGAGGCAGCGGCTAACAAGAAGAGGAAGAAGGCCATGTCAGCGCTTCCGAAGGCAGCACCGACACCTCTGTCTCGCAAGGCCTTGTTGGCAAACCCTCCCCGAGGCTGGAAAGCCCGTCCGACTGTCGTCTTTGTCGATGACCATGAGGTGAACGATGAAACGTCATCGAGGTAAAATTTTCGTTTTTTTCCTTGTCCTCTCATTCGGTGATGGTTGTAGACATGCCGCGATGTTGTTTTGATGATTTGTAGTGCGGTGGAGTTTGAAGTGTCCGACTTCATGACACAATTGGAGGGTAGCCATGCCACCAGGATTGACGATATCAACTTCAATGAAGAAGAGGTTGAGGTCGCCGAGCAATGGGAGATGGAGGAGGAAGAGGTTGAGGTCACCGAGAAAGGAGAGGTGAAGGAGACTCAATAGAGCACAAAGAAGACAAGATCCACCAACTATAACGAAAAATAAGACATTGCATTGTGTTATGCTTGGATGAATGTGCCACTCGATGCATCTATTAGCACCGACTAATCCAAGTAGTGGTTTTTGGCACGACCAATGTTTAAATTACTTGTATAAACTCTATTTGAAATGTATGAAATGCATATGTGAAATGGTAGAAAGAAATGGGTCAAAAAGTTTTACTCTTCTAAATATAGGGGTTCGGTTAGGAAAGGCCAAGCTTTAGAGGAGTATTTTTACTCCTCTAAGTTTCAGGAGTCAGTTTACTTCTCTAAAGTTTTGGGGATCCGTTAGAGATGATGCTCTCAGATCTCTCCCTCTCCCTCCTCCTTCTCATACAGTTATTGCTATGACATAACAGTAGCAGCAGGCTCTCCTGACTACGAGTTCATTTTCTTGTATAGCGTTGTGCTGGTGATTTTATCAGCGATAATTGCATTTCTATGTAACAGCTTAGCCGATATGCACGGATTACCTACCAAGCGTAATGTATTGAATTTTTTTGCATATTACAAATCTTTGAAATGAAAAGAATAGTATTTCTTGTCTCCTATATGCACGACTAGTTTTGCATCACAGATAGTTCACATGCATGGAGGGACTGACACCAAACCAAAAATCTAAGTTGGAAGATTAAAAATGTCATGTAGACTACAATGTCCAATTGGAAAATATGTATTACATTTGCCTTTGTACATGCGAGTTTTACAAAACTGTATCTCACTCGATTATAGTGGAAAAAGAAGCACCACTCCAAAGTCGTGGCCTGCAATTAGTGGGAGAATGGGGGAGAAGGACATGTTGAAGAAACGAGATATTACATCCAGGAGTCACTTGAAAACTTGGTCTCAACAAGGAAAGAACTTGATGCCAAGGAGAAACATGAGATGGCCCATAAGTGGAAATAGAGGAGCAACAGAAGGAGCGAAGAGTAATCATGTAGATCATTGTGTGCCATGAAAAGGGACCATATGATCGCCATTGATGAGATAGTTTTGAAGAATGAACACAAGAAGCAAGACCAAGTTCTCATGCTCATAAACCAAATGGCCTTGATGAGAAGAGCATTTTCCAAGCATATGATGGACCTGGAATCTAAGACGGTGGCCAGTTGGTGAGTTCATGGTGAAAGGATCGTATCGGCACCTAGAGGTGGGGTGAATAGGTGCTACTTCAAATTTTCTTCTTTTTCAAATTAGGATTTGACAAGAAAGGTAAATTCTCTAGATTATGCAACTAAGGTGAATTTACCTATATGTCAACCAAGCAACACCTAGCACAACACTAAGCAAGAACAAGTAAGTAAAGTGCGGTAAAGGATATAAGTAACCAAAGTGGTGGACACGGAGACACAAGGATTTGTTTCCCGTAGTTCCTTCCTTTTGAGAGGAAGTACATCTACGTTTGGAGAGGGGGTGGTTTCAAACCACCAACGCCACGAGAGGCCTCCCTTGTTCTCCGGGAACCTCACCCCAACGGGATCGATTAACCTTCCACTATATCGGTAACCTTTGAGGTAGAAGCCGACACCTTTAAACAAGTTCGGGACACACATCCACAACTTAATTAGAGGCTCCCAAATATAAGAAAGCTGTCAAAACAATCAAAGACAAGCTTGTAAGAACCAAATCATTGCTAGGGTTTCCAAAGAAACACTAGAGCATGGGGGCCCTCAAGTGAATGAGGGGGAAATGAAGATCTCTCTTGGTGAAGCTGTAGATCAAGGCCTCCTCCTTTGATTCTCCAAAGATCAATGACTTTGGATGGTTGGATGAAGAGATCTTGTTCGTTTGGTGGCTCTAATGGACTTTGTGTTCTTGAGCAGGTTGAGCAGCTGGAGGAAGGGGATAAGGGTCCTTATTTATAAGCAGCCCCTTCCATGAACCATTTTCTGACCGTTGGAGAAGAACCAGACCGGAGACTCCGGTCAGTACACCGAAGACTCCGGTCTAGGGCTGTCAACGAGCCGAACTCGAGTGAACATTGTTAGGCTCGGCTCGAGCTCGAGCGAGCCTAGGTTGACCTTAGAGCCTACATCTAAGCTCGAGTTCGGCAAGACCAAAGCTCGAGTAGGCTTGAGCTCGGTTCGTTGAAGCTCGGTAAGAAAATTTTAGTACATCGACATGCAACCACATAGCAAGAAAATAGTAAAGCTTGAAAACGGAATAGCAGAAATGGCTTGGAGTTTCATATAATAGTAATACAGTGCCAACATGCCATCATAATTATTTTAGCGGTCTTACAACAGATGGAATAATAATAGTAGTCTCAATTTTGCGGCTGTACAAAAATCACGAGCTTTATCGAACTGTTTGAGTTCGGCTCGACTAAGCTTGCGAGCTCGAAAACAGGCTCGAGCTTGGTTTGTTAGAGAGACGAATCAAGCTTGAGCCGAGCTGTTAACGTGCCGAACTCTCACAGTTTGTCAAGCCCGAACTTTTTTGACAGCCCTACTCTGGTCTACACCGGAGATTCCGGCCCATCTCCGGTCCAGCCTCCGGACCAGTATGCAGTACGACTCAGGCCTTCTGTGAGCCAAGTGGGCCGGAGACTCTGGTCCACCAGCACCGGAGACTCCGGTCTGAGCCCACATCGGAGATTCCGGAGGATACTCCAGACCTTGCTCCGCACCCCTATACAAAATGTCCCAGCCAGATTCCTGAAGCCACCACCGGGGACTCCTGCGGAGATTCCGGTCCACACTAGAGACTCCAGTCCAGCTAGACCGGAGACTCCGGTCTGGAACTTCCAGAACAATGTCAAGCTTTGCAGAAATATTTCCAAAGTGTGAGGGTACTTTTACCATATCATAATAACAACCCGTGGACAGTGAAAAACTGTAAAATGATCTACTTGTTGTTAATGAGCACCAAAAGTGATTATGACAATAAATGTCCTTTCAATCTCCCCCTTTTTGGTGTTCGATGACAACAAGTGATTTTTGTATGGAATAATTTGTATGAAGCTCCCCCTGACTATGTGCAATAAGGTAAACAAGTAAATCATGCAAGATAGATAGTATCAACGATAACACACATAGTTCTCACATGAGTTACAATAGTAGGTGCACAAGCACATAGTCACACACATAAGCGGCAAATAATACACATGAAGTTCAAAGTTCAAATATGGCAAATGAAAGCAAATAAGAGCGAATCCAAAGCCCAACCCATGCAAATCGATGACAATGTCTTCTCCCCCTTTGGCATCGAAACTCCGAAAAAGGGAAAATGCCTAAGCTAGCGCCCCAACAACTCAGTAGTCATTGTCATCCTCGTCATCCTCATACTCATCCTGATCCTCACCATCCTCATCAAAGTCATCATCATCATCAGGGACTGCGGGCCCTTTGTCGTGAGGGAGAGAAGAGGAGGTACCCTGGTACCCGTATCCAGAGGTGACATCAGAGAACGTCTTCCAGTCAACAAGGCTGTCCTGCTGGGCATTCCATGCCCCCAAAAGAGAGAGAGTGATCTGAATCTGTGGACTCCTGAGCACCATGCTCATCATTTTACTCGCCCTCTCCTTCCTCATCATCATCTTCGCCCCGAGCCTTGATTTCCTTGAGGAGCTTATCAATACGCATGTTGCTTTGGTAGGAGGCATGTTGTTGCTTGCGGATGTCAACATTCATGCAACATAGGGTCCTCTCCCAGAAAGTGGACTTCTTGACCCTCTAATGAACATAGTCCTAAGTCATGGAAGGCATAGGAGCATTGGAGGCATTCTTCCTCCGAACTCTAGGGGGAGATGGGGCCCTCTCAGTCTCATAACTCTCCTCATCATCATTGCCATAGCAACGCCTAGGGGAGGCCCCATGTGCCCCTTCTGCTGTAGTGAAACCAAGGTGTGCTCAGTGAGATTTGGAGCCATGCCAAGTGGATAATCATGCTCCTTGGAGTTGATGAGCCTCATAACCAAGGGAGCATATGGAGGAGACTTCTTGAAGAGAATGGCATGGGACATATCCTCAAAAATGAAATCCATCACATCAATAGGATCAACATCTGCTTCTAGGCCAGCATTGTAGGTCTGGTGGGTATGATAGAGAAGGTTGACTATCCCACCCCTAATAGCATCGTCATTCCCAGCACTTGCTGCGATGGTATGACAGAATATCCTCAACATTAGGTTGTAGAGAGGCTTGAGTCCCTTGGACCCTCCTACAACACCCTCGGTGCCATACAAAGGTGCAAGCTTCATCTTGTTCTCACCAAGAGCCGCAGAGTGCATGCGCAACCCAACTGGAGTGGATACGCCATGAAAGGTCTCAAATATGACATTGACAAAGTTATGGAAAGTAGCTATGCAGCGGGTGGTGCCAGACATCCAAGTCATGGTCATGTCTTGATCAGATCCAAACACTATAGTGGCGTAGAACTGCTGCACAAGGTAGATATTGTAGTCTTCACGGAACTCCATCAAGTTAAACAGCCCCAACTTCTCACAGATCCACATAGCATCATTGAAGTAGGGGCCAAGCCTCATCTGCTCAACACTCATGAACTTCTGAGGACATACATGTGATTTGGTGAGCACTCCATACACATCCTTCATGAACACAACCTGCTCCTTCCTCCAGAAACGAGGGTCATCGCTGGTACGAGGCAGCCCATAAAAGTCAGTATTTCTCAGCTCATGGAACTCCTCCTTTGACATTTTGGCCAAAGACTGAAGATTGTCATATTTGGCCTTCTTGGCGCGGTCCTCTCGTTCAGTCATTTCCTGTTCCCTCCTCAAATAGGCTGCATCACATGCCAGCTGTCTCCGGTTGGAAGGAGGCACGATAAACTGACCACGGTCTTCATCATAGCGAGGAGTGCCCCTTTGTGACTTGGCCTTGGTGCGACGAGGATGGCGATAACCATCACCTATGAACAACAGTGAGAGAGATAGCATGGAGATGAGTATATATGTCCCAAATATGCAGTACAAGAGCTTTGATGCATTTCTGAACTGTTTTTATTTACCCTACGCCAGAGTCTCCGCACCTCGTACCAGAGTCTCCGGCTTAGACCGGAGTCTCCGGCCTAGACCGGAGTCTCTGGCCCTGGGGCCGGAATCTCCGGTCGGGAGGCTCGGGCATGAGATGGGAAGGTGCTGGTGAGGGTGAATCTAGTAGATAGGGCAATGCAACAAGGCTAAAGTACTAGAGTGCACGCAAACAAGTGATTCCAATGGACAAATCAACACCAATCCTCAAAACACATCTAGAGATGATCCCTAGGAGAAAAAGAGGAGGAGAGGCACCAGATCTGTCCATGGGATCGGTTCCTCTGGTGGGAATGACCCAATGGAGGAGAGGAGAAGGTTGGCCGACAGCACGACGGATCCCGAGGGCTTCTTGACCTCCGGGGAGGAGTTTTGGAGGAGGGGGCGACGAGTTGGAAGGAAGGGAACGGGGGTGGAAGAATGAAACTGCTGTTTCGGTTCACCCCACGCCTCCCTATAAGTGGAAGAAACCGTCTGGACCGGAGACTCCGGCCTGGACCGAAGACTCCGGCCTACACCGGAGACTCCGGTGCAGGTGCACCGGAGACTCCGGCCTACACCGGAGACTCCGGTGCAGGTGCACCGGAGACTCCGGTCCCCCTCGACCAAAAGCTCCAGGTTAGGTGTTTAGGGACATATATGTGGGATATATGGTATTAAAGACAGGAATAGGCTTGGGTTAAGATGTCAATCTGTGAAGAACCAATAAGAGCCATAGGAATTCGCAAGGATGTTCAAGAAGCTTCAAAATACACGGACCAACAAATGACAAACACGAGTAAGCACCAAACTCTCGAATGTGAGAGGGCGGTGGCCTAGGCCACCATATTTGAGTATACTCGGCTTAGCACCACGAAGATATATCTTGGGTCCATTATCGAAACTCATCATTTAAGCTCACATATCACAAAATGATATTAAGAGGAATGATTTTGATTTCTTTGGGCATAATGGGGGGAGGGATAGTCCAATCAATTAGAACCGCACTCCCCCTATATCCATGCCTGCACCTAAACCAAACAAGGGTCAAGACATAGGTGAGTATGCAAGGTGATCAAGTCAAGCTCCTTGAATCTACGATATTTAGTTCATTCCTCAAATAGCAAAACCTTGCTTCATCAAGTGGCTTCGTGAAGATGTCGGCAATTTGATCTTTGGTTGACACATATAATAGATCAATATCACATCGAGCAACATGGTCCCTAATGAAGTGATGACGAATCTCAGTATGCTTTGTCCTTGTGTGATCCACCGGGTTGTAGGCAATCTTGATGGCACTTTCACTGTCATATAGAAGAGGCACTTTGTCACAAAGGACACCGTATTCCTTTAAAGTTTGCCTCGTCCATAGAAATTGGGTGCAAGCACTAGCAGCTGCCAAATACTCGGCTTCGACGGTGGAGAGAGATATACAATTTTGCTTCTTAGAAGACCAACATACCAAGGACCTACCAAGGAATTGGCAAGCCCCGGATGTTGATTTTCTATCATCCTTATCACCAGCCCAATCCGAATCCGTGTATCCACAAAGAGGAAATGTTGACCCTCGAGGATACCAAAGACCATAATGTGGGGTATGAACCAAATATCGAAAGATTCTCTTGACCGCCATTAAATGGCTTTCTTTAGGAGCCGCTTGATATCTTGCACACACACCTACACTCAACACAATATCGGGTCTAGATGCACAAAGGTAAAGCAAATAACCAACCATAGACCGGTATACCTTTTGATCCACATCTTTACCATTTGGATTTTGTTCTAGATGAGTCTTTGTAGCCATGGGAGTAGGAGCTCCATTTAACTCTTGCATATTGAATCTCTTGAGCATATCTTGAGTATACTTGGCTTGGTTGAAGAATGTCCCTCCTCTAACTTGCTTGATTTCAAAACCAAGAAATACTCTCAACTCCCCCATCAGACATACGGAACCTACTAGTCATAAGCTTTGAGAATTCATCATTAAAAGCTTTGTTAGATGAGCCAAACATAATATCACCAACATATATTTGGCATACAAAAAGCTCCCCATTAACCTTCTTAGTAAAAAGAGTGGGATCGATTTTCCCAACCTCAAATCCATGGTCAAACAACAACTCTCTATGGTGCTCATACCACGTGTGTGGGGCTTGTTTGAGACCATAGAGCACCTTATCAAGTTTGTAGACATGGTTTGGGAAGTTGGGATCCTCAAATCCTGGGGGTTGCTTTACATACACCAACTCATTCAATGGACCATTAAGAAAAGCACTTTCTACATCCATTTGTTGCAACTTAAAGTTATGATGTGCTGCATAAGAAAGAAGGATACGGATGGACTCAAGGCGAGCCACGGGTGCATATGTCTCTCCATAATCAATGCCTTCAATTTGAGAGAACCCTTGTGCAACCAATCTTGCCTTGTTCCTTACTCTAATTCCATGATCATCTTGCTTGTTCTTGAATATCCACTTGGTTCCTATAACATTGCAGCAATCCTTTGGCTTCTCAACTAACTTCCATACTTTGTTTCTCTCAAAGTTGTTTAGCTCTTTGTGCATTGCTTCTAACCAATCCAAATCTTCAAGAGCTTCCCACACTTTCTTTGGTTCAATCATGGAGATGCGTGCTTGATGCTCACTAAACCTCTTCAATTGTGCTCTTGTGGAAATGCCTCTCCTTAGGTCACCAACCACATTTTGTAGGGAGTGGTCCCTTAATTCCAACATCCTCTCCTTTATAGCTTCACGACGAGTGTGGATCTCCTCGTTGTTTCTTGGAGGACCCTCTTCATCATTTTGGTCCTCGTCTTGACCATCAACTTGACCTTGATCAACGTCGGAATCATTCTCTTCATTAAGAGGCACATATTGACCTTGGTCTTGATCGGACACTCTTCTAGCATCGATTTGAGCTTGTCTCAAGGCAGTTTGTATGGATCTTCCTTGAGTAATATACTTGTCACCACTTGACATCCTGGAGAATGAATCAATATCCTCTTCACTAGAGCTATCACCTTGATCAACATGTTGAGGGTCCACAGCTTGTCTTTGGCTCAGGTCATTGCCCTTCTCGGTGGATGGAGATTGTTGTGTTGTGAAGATGAGGGATCCACTTGAGTAGAGCATAGTTCTTCTCGATCCACCATAAGGGGTTCCTCAATGGGTTGGATATATCCCACACCCATTCTTCCTATGGCTTCCTGGGGCATTTCATCATATGCATCATAGGCATCAACACGCCCCCCTTGGGTACCATCATATTCTTCAAAGGTCACACTACAAGATTCTATGACGGCTCCAGAGAGCTTATCATAGATTCTATAAGTGTGAGATTCGAAACCATAGCCAACAAAAATACCCTCTAATGCTTTAGACTCGAATTTGGACAAACAAACACCTTTTATGAGATAGAAACACTTACAACCGAACACCCGGAAGTAAGATATGTTGGGCTTGTTACCGATAAGTATTTAATATGGAGTCTTGTTGATTTCTTTGTGGAGGTAGAGCTGGTTTGATGCATGGCAAGCAGTGGAGATGGATTCGGCCCAAAAGTTGTATGGAGATTTAAACTCCGCCAACATGGTCCTAGCCATCTCAATAAGGGTCCGGTTCTTCCTCTCTGCAACACCATTTTGTTGAGGGGTATATGCAACGGAATATTGGTGTTTTATCCCCTCATCACTAAGGAAAACATTCAAGGTGTAGTTCTTGAACTCGGTGCCGTTGTCGCTTCTTATTATCAACACGGGAATATTGTATTGACGTTGAACCAAGTTTATGGAGTCGATGAAGGTCTTTTGGGTCTCTCTTTTCAACTTGAAGAAATAAACCCATGAGTATCTTGAAAAGTCATCAACAATCACCAAACAATATTTATTCCCACCAAGACTTGCATGAGATGGAGGACCAAAAAGGTCCACATGAAGGAGCTCCAAGATCTTTGTTGACTTGATGCGGTTCTTTGGCTTGTGGGGAGCATCATGCATCTTTCCTAGAACGCAAGCCCTGCAAACACGATCTTTGGCAAAGGAAACATTTTATTTTAGTCCAACAATATGGCCCTCCTTGTGGAGACTTTGCAAAGTTCTCATATTGACATGGTCTAGTCGGTGATGCCATAACCAACCCACATTGGCCTTTCCGAATAAGCACATCGCACTTGTAGTGGTTTGTCCCGAAAAGTCCACCACATACAAGTCATGTTCGACGTACCCAACGAAAGCGACCTTGAGAGACTTTCTCCACATGAGGACCACTATATCATCAATAAAGATGACAAAGCCCATATTTCCAAGAGCACGGACGGAAAGTAAATTGTATCCAAGGGTCTCAACAAGCATGACGTTCACGAGTGTAATATCGTGAGCAACCACTACCTTGATGAAACCCATTACCTTTGACTTTGTCTTGTCGGAATATGTCACGGATATTTGATCATCATTTGGCCTTAAATCCTTGACAATAGACGATCTTCCGGTCATATGACTTGTGCAACCACTATCAAGTACCCACTTTGACCCTCCCGAAGCGTATGTCTACAAAAGATCAAGATAATTTTTAGGTACCCATTTTTCAATGGGTCCTCTTTTGTTAGCAACAAGGGTCTTGGGGACCCAAATAGACCAAGCAATATAACCATCATATGGGCCAACATATTGTTCATACACATCACCATAATAATCACACATTAGAACATAGTGAGGGTTAGAACTTCCCGCAAAGTCATCATGAGACATATTTTAACCGCCTGTGGTTTTACTATCCACAATGGCCTTGTTTTTCTCTTGTGCGGGCTTGGCCTTCTTCTTGTTCTTCTTCTTCTTGGCTTTGGAGACAAAACCAATGCCCCCTTTCTCACCACTAGGCCTTTGCTTACTCAAAATATCATCAATGGACTTGTTACCTTGTGGAAATGTGGCCTTGTCTAGCTCCCCCTTCAACCTAGCATTTTCTTCAAGAATAGTTGTACTACTAGATGCAATTAAGTTACTAGGTGAAGGAATATTGACCAATTGGGTTTGAATCGTTTCATGGGACTTTGTGAGTGACAAGGGTTCACTTTCCAAAGCCTTGTGAGCCTTGTTAAGCAAACTAAAGTCCTCGGCAAGTTTTTCATGAACAACACCAAACTCAATCTTGTCCTTTTTATCCCATTTGCATTTAGCAATAGCATGATCATGTTATTTGATGAGTCTATTAACAATAATGTCATTGGCCTCATCAAGCCCTTCAATTTTTATTTCAAGAGACATCCTAGTCTCTTGTTCTTCTTCTAGAGCATTATTTAAGGCTTCTATCTCAATCATGTGTTCATGCCCAAGTTTACATCTTACATCTAGAAGCTCTTGTGTGTGGGAAAGTTGATATAAGATGTTCCCAAAATGTATCTTGGCCTCCCCTTGCAAGTTAGTCACAAACTCATCGAAAGCAATTAATTCCCTTTTTACTTCGAGAGACATCTCATCATCAATTTCATCATTAGCTAAGGGAATGGAGTGAGATGATGAGGATAGCTCTGTTCCTCTTGCCATAAGACAAGTGACGTTCTTGTTGGGAGTATTCTCATTTTGAGAATCGAAGAGTGAGAATGTCGGAGTAGAAGTAGTGGCTAGAGCAGCCACACCACTTGATGTTTCCTCTTCATCATCTTCATTGTCGGAGGAGTATTCTTCATGGGTGACCAATACAATTTTGCCCGACTTCTTGTTAATGGGATTCTTCTTGGTGAAAGGTTTCTTGTAAGCAGCTTTGGGAGTTTTCTTCAACACAAGCTTACCCCCATGATCTTCTCTCTTCTCATAGGGACAACCCTCCACAAAGTTATAGTGGTCACCACGATTGAATCAAGTTCTCAATTTGGTGACATTTTCTCTTCTCCCATTTGGGTTGCTCTTTCGTTGCATTTCCATCTTGGCCTTGGCGGGGTTCTTCCAAAAGTTCTTTGCATAGAAAGCCATGTATTGACCATGTGCAATCTTGACATCATCGGGGTGGTCCATCGAGAGGCCTTCATCACTATCATCTTCATCCCCATGTTCCACAACTTTGGCCTTCAATGCAAGGTTGACTACATTGCTCATACCAAGGGCTCGAGCACAGGCATCTTTGGCATTCTTGGCGGCAACCTTTAAAGAGGCCATCTCTTGCATAACTTCATTGGAGGTCATGAGGTGGTAGTTGTGTCTTCCTTGTAGGCTCTTCAAGTCGGTGGGCTCAAAGGGCATGAGTGCACTCACATATTTCCTTTTTATCCAAGCATCATCCACATGTGAGGCACCCACATTCCTAAAAGCGGTGGCGGTGGTCTTGAGCCTACGGTACATGTCTTCATGATCTTCACCTTCTTTCATGTAGAAGCCTTCGGCTTCATTGCTTAGTGCATCATACTGGTTCCTTCTCATGCTCTCATTCCCAACAAACAACACTGTGAGAGCATACCAAGCTTCCTTGGCGGTGCTGAGGTGCTCAATGTGTGGGTAATCCTTTGTACCCAATCCTTGTTGAATCATGTGCAAGGCGGTGGCATTGAGTTGACTATTGACAACTTCTCTTCTTGTCAAGTTGCTTGGATCCCCAATATAGAGTCCTTGTTCAATGATGTTCCATAGTTCAATGCAAGAGTTGCGCACATGAGTTTTCATTAGAGATTGCCATTAAGCAAAAGTAGTAGATGCTTCAAGCTTTGGTGGGTCACCTCTATTGTATACATGAGGGTGGGGAACTGGAGGATCGGGAGAGTACCTGTAGGGTTTCGTAGCATGGAAAACAAAAAATTTCTATCGCATACAAACAAACAAGCCAAGATCTATCTACTAGATTGTAGCAACGAGTCGATAGAATAACTCACCCTCGAAGATTCCAAAGTGTTTAACGAGAGCGGATTCTTGTGGGTGATGTAGTCGTACTCTTCCCGATCTCAAGATCGCGTAGACGATCCTTCTGGCGCTGCGTTCCGGCAGCGCTCCCGCAGTCGGTCACACGTTCGGTACTCGACGAAGACCTTCCTCTCCCTTGTTCCAGCAGGCAGCGGAGGTTGTAGCACTTTCCTCGCGATTCTGGCAGCACAACGGCGTGGTACCGGAAGTAGAGGGGAGATCTCGCAGGGCTTCGCCTTAAGCCGGAGCGAGTATGGTAAAGTATGAGAGAGTCCCTCGACGATCTAGGGTTTAGACACGCCGAGGAGGAATCTTGGACAGCGGCTAGGGTTGCTAGGCGGCGGCGGCTTGACCTAGGGCGGCGGCGGCAGCAGGTGGCGGCGCCTGCGGCTTAGGGTTTTGGAGGCGGGGATCTTGTGTGTCTAGGAGGGGAGCCCTGCCCCTCCTTTTATAGGTGGAGGGGCCGGCCGGCCAAGGGGAGGGGAGTCCCTCCCCAACTCGGCTTGGAGGTGGGCCGGCGGTGGAGGAGGGACTCCTCCCCCAACTCGGTTTCCTCCTCCTTTCCCACTTCCCAAAAATAGCCGTTTGACTTTCAAACTTGGCGTTTGACTTTTCAAACTAGGATTTGAATAAACCCTCTATTTTGTTCAGCAATGACACCGAGTACATAATGCAATCATACCAACTTGATATAACACATTCATGTACCCTTCCCCTTCGGAGTGCCGGACATTCCGGAACCTTCTAGAACATTCCCGATGAAAACACCGGAACCATTCTCCAACTCCGAAACGGGACTTTCCTTATATGAATATTATTCTCCGGACCATTCCGGATCTCCTCGTGATATCCCGAATCCCATTCGAGACTCCGAACAACATTCGGACTCTTTCTCATCATTCCATAACTACTCAAACAACGTCTAATCCTTAAGTGTGTCTCCCTACGGTTCGTGAATTATGCGGACATGATCGAGACACTTCTCCGATCAATAACCAATAGAGGAATCTGGAAATTCATATGGCTCCCACATATTTCTACGATTACTTTGCGATCGAATGAACCACTTACATACGATATCAATTTCCCTTTGTCTCACGATAGTTTACTTATCCGAGGTTATGATCGTCAGTATCTCTGCATACCTAGTTCAACCTCGTTACCGATAAGTACTCTTTTCTCGTTCCCGTGATATGTGATCCCTTGTGAGCTAGTCACATGCTTGCAAGCTAATTGGATGACATTTCACCGAGAGGGCCCAGAGTATATCTATCCGTCATATGGATGGACAAATCCCACTCTTGATACATGTGTTTCAACCAATACTTTCCGGACACTCAATGCCACCTTTATAGACACCCAGTTACAATGTGGTGTTTGATGTCGTCAAAGCATCCATCCGGTAAAGGTGATATGCATGATCTCATGGGCGAAGGAATTAGATTACTATGTTTCAGAAAGCATATAGCAATTGAACTATTAAAATGACTTGATCTTTATGCTACGCTTATCTATAGGAGTATGTCCACCATATCATTCTCCTAACGATATGATCTTGTTGTTAATAACATCTCAATGTTCATGATATGGAAACCACAATCATCTATTAACCAACAAGCTAGTATTATAAAGAGGCTTTACTAGGGACTCTTATTTTAGTTTACAAATCACACAAGTATTAATGTTTCCTTGTTAATACTATTATAGCATGAATGTAAACATTTATCATAAACACAAAGATATAATAATAACTACATTTATTATTGCCTCTAGGGCATATCTCCAACAGTACCATCCATGAGAGTCATGGTGCTCTCCCTTCTCACCAACCCTTTTTGTGGAGGAGTTAATGTTGCCTTGATTATCCCCCGCCACCTTATCCGTGGGAGATGCCGGGGAATTCTCTTTGGATAGAGGTGGTAGTTCCTCTTGAGGAGAGATGATAAGGGGATGATGAGCCAACCTTATCTTTAACAAGTTGCTCAAGTAACTTGTGCAATTGTTTGATCTCGTTGGCCATGGTGGAGCTCAATCTTGTTTCCAAGTTATTGAGATCATCCATGGTCACCGTGGTATGCTCACCACCACCTTCCCCATTGTTGCTACCCATATACTCTTAGGCGGTAAAGCTCGAATAAAGAGCCGAGGCTCTGATACCAATTGAAAGGATCGTATGGGCACCTAGAGGGGGGCTGAATAGGTGCTGCTTCAAATTTTCTTCTTTTCCAAATTAGGGTTTGACAAGAAAGGTAAATTCTCTAGATTATGCAACTAAGGTGAATTTACCTATATGTCAACCAAGCAACACCTAGAACAACACTAAGCAATAACAAGTAAGTAAAGTGCGGTAAAGGATAGAAGTAACCAAAGTGGTGGACGTGGAGACACAAGGATTTGTTTCCCGTAGTTCCTTCCTTTTGAGGGGAAGTACGTCTACGTTTAGAGATGGGGTGGTTTCAAACCACCAACGCCATGATAGGCCTCCCTTGTTCTCCGATGAACCTCACCCCAATAGGATCGATTCACCTTCCACTATATCGGCAACCTTCAAGGTGGAAGCCGACACCTTTACACAAGTTCGGGGTACACATCCACAACTTAATTGGAGGCTTCCAAATACAAGAAAGCTGTTAAAAAAATCAAAGAAAAGCTTGTAAGAACCAAATCAAAGCTAGGGTTTCCAAAGAAACACTAGAGCATGGGGGGACTCAAGTGAATGAGGGGGAAATGAAGCTTGGTGAAGCTGTAGATCAAGGTCTCCTCCTCTGATTCTCCAAAGATCAATGACTTTGGATGGTTGGATGAAGAGATCTTGTTGATTTGGTGGCTCTAATGGAGTTTGTGTTCTTGAGCAGGTCGAGCAGCTGGAGGAAGGGGATAAGGGTCCCTATTTATAAGCAGCCCCTTCCACGAACCTTTTTCTGACCGTTGGAGAAGAACCAGACCGGAGACTCCGGTCAGTACACCGGAGACTCCGGTCTACACCGGATATTCCGGCCCATCTCCGGTCCAGCCTCCGGACCAGTATGCAGTATGACCCAGGCCTTTTGTGAGCTAAGTGGGCTGGAGACTCCGGTCCACCAGCACCGGAGACTCCGGTCTGAGCCCACACCGGAGATTCCGGAGGAGACTCCGGACCTTGCTCCTCACCCCTATAAAAAATGTCCTAGCCAGATTCCTGAAGCCACCACTAGGGACTCCTGCGGAGATTCCGGTCCACACCGGAGACTCCGGTCCAGCCAGACCGGAGACTCCGGTCTGGAACTTCCATAACAATGTCAAGCTTTGCAAAAATCTTTCCAAAGTGTGAGGGTACTTTTCCCTTATCATAATAGCAACCCGTGGACAGTGACAAACTGTAAAATGATCTACCTGTTGTTAACGAACACCAAAAGTGATTATGACAATAAATGTCCTTTCACATGGGAAGCATCATGGCTTGTTACATGTCTAGCTTTGGTGGTCAATGTGGGCAATGACGAGACACGTGGCACCAGAGGAAATGATGGCAGTGATGACCTGTTTGATTGGTTTATATTATCCTTGTATGAAACATTTGATCTTTTGTTTGCACTAGTGCACTTTCTGCTTGAAGTATGCTATTAATTTTACATTGAAGTTTTTTTTGTCCTCATGTAATGAAATCATATTAATTTCGAATGTATATGCACAATAAAGAAACATAGAGGTGTTAACACTTAACACACTTACTTTTATGAACCAGTTTTAGGGAAACTGTCGGGGAAGAGCAACTTGTTTAGTGGAAATAAAGTACGACATCCAAGTATATGGTGCAAGAGGGGAATATGGAGGCGTGAGCATAATTTTTTATTCATGAACCACTTTTAGAGAAACTTACGAATAAGATCCCAACTAGTTAATGTTAGCTTTAAAATTTTCATTAGGATGACAACAACATTAACTGATCATACATAGAGTACCTAAAAATGTTTAGATAGAGGATTAGGAGATGTACTTACACATAATTGAAGTGTTCATGTGCATGCCAGATGCAAGTATGATAGACAATGGTATGGTCGATGGAGACAACAACCGCTAGACAATGTGAATATGTGTCTCCCGTCAGCTGATATATGCACAACTAGTTTTGCATCATAGATAGTTCACATGCATCTAGGGTCTGACACAAAACCAAAAATCTAAGTTGAAAGATTAAAAAATATCATGTAGACTACAACGTCCAATTGGAAAATTTGTATTACCTTTGCCTTGTACATGTGAGTTTTACAAAACTAGATCTTGATTATAGTGGAAAGAGAAGCACCACTCGAAAGTCGTGGCATGCAATTAGTGGGAGAACTGGGGAGAAAGACATGTTGAAGAAACAAGATCTTACATCCAAGGAGTCACTTGAAAACTTGGTCTCAACAAGGAAAGAACTCGATGCCAAGGAGAAACATGAGAGGGCCCTTAAGTGGAAATACAGGATCAACAGAAGGAGCGAAGGGTAATCATGGTAGAGCATTGTGTGCCATGAAAAAGGACCATATGATTGCCATTGATGAGAGAGTTTTGAAGAATGAGCACAAGAAGCAAGACCAAGTTCTCATGCTCATAAACCAAATGGCCTTGATGAGAAGAGGAGAGCATTTTCCAAGCATATGACGGACCCAAAATCTAAGACTGTTGCCAGTTGGTGAGTTCATGGGAAGCTTCATGGCTTGTTACATGTCTAGCTTTGGTGGTCAATGTGGGCAATGATGATACTCGTGGCACCAGAGGAAACGATGGCAGTGATGACCTCCTTGATTGGTTTATATTATCCTTGTATGAAACATTTGATCTTTTGTTTACACTAGTGCATTTTCTGCTTGAATTATGCTACTGATTTTACATTGAAGTTCTTTTTTGTCCTCACGTAATGAAATCATATTAATTTTGAATGTATATGCACAATAAAGAAACATAGAGGTGTTAACACTTAACACACTTTCTTTTGTGAACCAGTTTTAGGGAAACTGTCGGGAAAGAGCAACTTGTTTAGTGGAAATAAAGTATGACATCCAAGTATATGGTGCAAGAGGGGAATATGGAGGCGTGAGCATAATTTTTTATCCATGAACCAGTTTTAGATAAACTTACAAATAAGAGCCCAACTAGTTTCATGTTAGATTTAAAATTTTCATTAGGGTGACAACAACATTAACTAATCATACATATAGTACCTAAAACATTTAGATAGAAGATTAGGAGATGTACTTACACATAATTGAAGTGTTCTTGTGCATGCCAGATGCAAGTATGATAGACAATGGTATGGTCGATGGAGATAACAACTGCTAGACAGTGTGAAGGTGGAGTAGGGGAGCCTCCGACTACCCTCATGTTGGTTAGCGGTGGTAGTCGACCTTCGCCTCTCTCAGCTTCCCATTAGGATTATTAAGTTAGTTTAGGGATGTGGCTTACCTTGTGTGTTCGTTAGCCCATATGGTAGGACATCCTTTTATATATATTGGGTGCTGGAGTGACGGGACCTAAACCAACGCTTGGTTTGGGTGCCTTCAAACAGGGCAAGATGTGGGGTTAACTCCTTTTTTTATCTCGGTTTGTTACAACAACTGTAGATCAATTTCAACAGTTCAGTGAAAATTAAGTGGTTTCTCGTGGAACCCAAAATTAACCAAGTTAACTATCAGTGACATGCATATGTGATTATACACTATATTATATCTCGATGAGCCACATGAGGACTATTTAGGGTGTGTTTTGTAGGGTTCAGCCAATTTGGAGCTCTCGGGAGGCGAGGCCCGGAGGACATGTGAGCATAAAAAGTTTGGTTGCATATAATTTCAACCTTAATCCCACCTCTTATCCACATGATGAACTTACCTCACACATAAATACCTTGTAGTTACATACAAATCTACTCCTCTATGATCGCAAAAAGAAAAATTACAACAAGAGAGTTGTATGAAACAACAAGGTGAAGCTACTCCTCAAATAAAAAATTAAAACGGTTAACCATTTGTGTGAAACTCGGAATCTATTCCTAGAATGGAATCACATCGTAGATCCACTTCTGTTTACATGTGGACATCGTGATGAGACGATGACTGAAAACTAGATTATCTAAAGGAGATGATAAAGGATTAAGGCTAGCCATTACAGGAAAGACATACAGCAACACCTTCCTTTAGATCCCAGACAGAGTTCATACTTTCCTTTATTCATTTAATGAAGTGTGACACACATATATATTACTGGATCTGAATACCTTTATTCATTTAATAAAGTGGGACAAACATATATATTACTGATATAACTGAATGTGGCTAACTAACACACGTGTAAACTGGATATTACACGTGAGTGCTAACACTTCAAATTATAGTAAGGCACACATGAACAACATAATATACTAGAAAGATCCAGTTCTATTTGTCTATGATTACTGAAACAAAAGACTTTCAACATGAGAATTGTGTGAAATAGCGAGATGCAACTACTCCTCGAATAAAAATTCAAACACTCAATCCGTGTGCAATGAATATAACAGAATTCATCTAGAAACGCTTTGAATGAACACGAAACTGAGAAGAGACAGTTAATGAAACTCGGTGCCAACACTACTAGGAAACTAGCTATATATAGAAATGCTTTCTGTGGTGCATATAAAAGGGTA
Organism: Avena atlantica; assembly: GCA_910589765.1. NCBI lineage: Eukaryota > Viridiplantae > Streptophyta > Magnoliopsida > Poales > Poaceae > Avena > Avena atlantica. The sequence goes on along the minus strand of OU342735.1, from coordinate 466,637,434 downwards.
TGCTCCACATAATTAATTTTGTGGCGCATATAGACACAAACTCCATAGGGAAATGGCAATTCTGTGGTGTACGGAACCCATATACGCTATATAAATGTGTGTTTCCGTGGCGTATATTTTCTCGTGCGCCACGAAAGTGAAGATTCTGTGGTGCATATAGACATATACACCATATAATTGTCTCTCCCTTAGTTGGTTTTGGGTCTCATCAAATTTATGTTGCGCATATGTCTATATGCGCCACAGAAAGTGATGATTCTATGGTGCATATAGACATATGCGTTACAGAAAGTGGAAAACAGATCCTACACCCCTCCCCCTTGATCGATTTTTAAGTTTTGTAAAAAATAAATAAAAATGATAAAAACTTCAAAAAAAATAATTCTTCTGAGAGGTAGTTATATTTTAGGGTATAGTTGTAGATAAAATTGAAAAACATGAATTTCGATGTATTTTGAAAAAAAAGGTCATGGAACGCTAAAATAGCCATAACTTTTGTATACGATGTCGGAAAAAATGTTTTACCCATCAAAACGACTGTCTCTAAATTTCTTACTTGAATTCAACCGCCAAAGGCTGTTCTAGATTTTATAGATTTCCCAAATTCGAAATGAGTAAAAAGTTATGGTAAAAGGAAGTTTTTTCCTGCAAAAAAATAAAAAAGAGATTTATTTTGGCGCATATTGATGTCTACGCACGCTTCTATTGTTGTAGATAGTTGTTGGGCCTCCAAGTGCAGAGGTTTGTAGAACAGCAGCAAGTTTCCCTTAAGTAGATTACCCAAGGTTTATCGAACTCGAGGAGGAAGTGGTTAAAGGTATCCCTCTCAAGCAACCATGCAATCAATATATAAGAAGTATCTTGTGTCCCCAACACACCCAATACACTTGTCACGTGTATAGGTGCACTAGTTCGGCGAAGAGATAGTGAAACGCAAGTGATATGGATGATTATAAGACAACGCTGCCAGAAAAGAGCTTGATGGGAGGAAGAGACTAAAGGCAATCTGAAATAAATATGGAAGCAAGCAAACATGTAACAGATCTAGTTGAAAGGTGTTTCAATGCTTAGAAACAAGGCCTAGTGATCATAGTTTCACTAGTGAACACTCTCATATAAATATATTATCTTCATGATACTACTTTGAACTACTCTCCGGTTGGATAACTCTAATCCACGGTAGGGCTATAACAGCACACCTCAAAGTTCGCTTTCCCCATCTAGATAACCCCACTCTGTCACCTTGAGCGCTAGATGGTTCTAACAAACACCATAATTTCATAGAAACATCCAACTCAAAATATAACTCATGACAAGTATTTATGTAATCTCTAGCCTAAGTGCCACATGGTGTGCACGCTGTCATTTTCACACACGTGGGAAAAATCAGAGATCTATTAAAGCACTTGAGTAGCAGAGTAGATATACTTGATTACAAGCTCATGATCATAATAAGATCACGCATAGAGAGAGATGAACACATAGCTACCGGTAGAGCCCTTGGCCTTGAGGAAGAACTACTCCCTCCTCATCATGGGAATCAACAACGACGATGGAGATGGTGGTGGAGATCGATGGAGATGGCTCCGGGGGAAATTCCCCGTCTCGGTAGGGTGCCGGAACAGATACTTTTGTACCCTGAATCTCCCCTTTAGTGGCGGTAGCGCTGTGAAAGTTTTCATGGCTTTCTCCCAGATGTTTTAGGGTTTCTGATTCGGGAGGCTTTTATAGGTGAAAGGGGGACGTCGGTGGCCGCCAGGGTGGCCCACACCTGGTGGTGGTGCGGCCCGGGGGGCGCACCACCCTAGGGTGTGCCCACCCTGGTGTCCCCCTCTGTCTCTTCTTCGCGTTTCCGTATTGCTCCGGGGAAAATAGGCAGATTGGCTTTTGTCCCCTCCAATTCCGAGAATATTCATTTTTTAGCTTTTATGAAACCAAAAACAGCAGAAAATATGCAACTGGCACTGCGGCATCTTGTCAATAGGTTAGTTCCATAAAATGTATAAAAATACCTCAAAGTGTAGACAAAACATAAGACAAATGATATAAAACAATCATGAAGCATCAAAAATTATAGATACGTCTACGACGTATCACATATCCCCAATATGCGCCACATAATTGTTGGGCAGGATTCGAAATTTGAATCCCGCTGGCGCCCCTTCTCCGTCTCTTTTCTTGTCTTCCTCTCCTCCATACTTCTTCTCCCTCCACTTCTTCTCTCTTTCTCCTCCCCTTCTTCCTCACCTTCTCCTCCCTCCTCCTCCTCCTCCGGCGACCTCCTCCTCCATCCCGATATGATCCTCCTTCTCCGATGACGATGATGACCTCCTCCTCCTACCTTCTCCTTTGTGGCCTCCTCCTCCTCCTTCGGCGAGCCCCTCCCCCACCGGTGGCCTCCTCCTCCTCCGGCAACCCCTCCTCCACCGGTGTCCTCCACCTCATGCTCCTCCTCCAGCGAACTCCACCTCCAGTGACCCTCTCCTCCATCGGTGGCCTCCTCCTCCTCCTCCAGCCACCACCTCCGGTAGCCTCCTTCTCCTTCGTCGACCCCCTCCTTTGCCCACCTCTGTCAACACCCACCTCCGATGACCCCTACCTCCGGCCAGATCTGGCCTGCTTTTTTTTTTGAAATTTTAAAAAAAATCTATGGCGCATATTAGCAATATGCCAATATGCGCCATCGAAATTTAAGATCTGGCCCTTTTTTTTAAATTCGAAAAAAGAATTTTGTGGCGCATATTGGCAATATGCGCCACAGAATTTTGAGATTTTGGTGGTGCATATTGATATGCGTCACGGAATTACAATTTAGTGGCGTCATAACTGTGGCACATCCCATATGCACCACAGAATTTCAAAATATATGCGCTACAGATAAGCTTTTTTCTAGTAGTGCGATTGTCAGAATAGAACCCATCGTTAATGTGCATTTTTTCATGTAGATCTTATTACGAATCAAAATAAAGTTGTGCTGATTAGAAGAGAGTAGATGAATGAGACTAAGAAAAGGTGATAGGAAGCAAACCTCACATATATCTGACATACGAGGTTACATTTCTAGAGCAAACAATTAGAATGGTTCATTGAAAACGATCGAGTGTGCCATGATGTGGAGACTGGCCAGGCATCTATTTAGTCCAACTACATTTCTATGGATCCCCGGTGTCTTGGTTTTTTGTTTTGAAGGTTCTAGAACCTTTCGGGCCGATTTCCTCCATTTCATGGTTTCTTTTTCTTTTTTCTTTTATTTCTTTTCATTTTTCAATTCTTTTTCCTTTTTCTTTTTAGAAATATGAATTTTTAAGTTTTGTCCATTTTTAAATTTACACACTTTTCAAATATGAATATTTTTCTAAATGTAAACATTTTGTTCATATCAAATTTTCTTTCAAATCTTTAGGTGTTTGGATATCTAAACAATTTTCAAATGTGAAATTTTTAAAATTTAATCATTTTAAAAAATTTAAAGAATTATTTATTTATTTATTTTTTGAAAAATACAAAATTTTAAGCAACCAGCAAAGCGAGCTAGAAAAAGAGAGGGAACGCGACCGAATTGAGCTGACCCACCTAGAAGCGCGCTTCAAGCGTCATGTCCATAGCCGACGCAACAAGCTTTGAATAGGGATGCCCAGGCACCACGGCTGCTTCCGCTTGAAGGGACCCAATGAAGGTTCAAGCTCAGGCCCATTAAGATATGTGTTTGTATATCTATTTTTTCTTCTTTATATTTTATTTCCTGTGTTTCTTTTTTCTTTCATTTTCCTTTATTTTTATTTTTATTTTTATTTTTGTTCATGATCTAAAAAAATGTTCTCAAAGTTCAAAAATTTGTACATAGGGTTTTGCAAAATTGTTCACGGGGTTCACATATTCAAAAAGTGTGCATCAGTGTTGAAGAAGTGTTCACCAGGTTTGAAAAAAAGATATTGACAGGTTGAAAAAATATTACATATTCACAATTATATTTTGTACTATCAAGTTGACTTTATAAGGCGGCCAAAAAAATTAAACAAGGGCTAGAAGAGCGCAAGCGAACAACCATGAAGAAATAGAGGAAAGGGTAAATGGACCCGAGCCCAAAGGCGCAAAGTGGGGAATGCTATGCTAGGGAAGCCAACAAAGTTGCTCACCGGATAGCTAAGAAGTACTTTGAGTTGAAAAACTTCTGTAATTGGGTAGATGTTTCCCCTGATTTTCTCTTAAACTCCCTTGTACACGATATAAGTTTATTCTATAATCAATAAAGCTTGCCGTGACGGCTTTTTCTTAGAAAAATGGGGAATGCTATGCTTTTTTCAGAAAACTAGCACTAAGAGGAGAGCTCCTACTTGACATCTCAACGCGGAGCTGAATCCACTCCGCCTGAAGGATCGGTAACATGGGCCACTTTTAGTTTGGTCCACTAAGCAGACATGGCTTTGGGTATCTTTTTTTCTTTTCTACCTTTTTTTCATGAACGGATTTACGAAAAAACAAATTTTTTTAAAAAAAAGAACATTTATAAAATAGAAATATTTTCAATGAATATTTTCTAAATAGAACATTTTAAAATCGAACAATTTTCAAGATCAAACATTTTAAAAGTCAAATATTTTCAGAATCAAACTTTTTTAGAATTAAATATTTTCAATATAGAAACATTTGTTTTAACATAAAATAGTAAAAGACACAACTAAAAAGAAAAAGAAACAAACAAACAAACAACAAAACTGAACAAATAGTAGAACCCTAAAAACCATCGAGAAGCTAAAAAAACAAGCAAAACAAGAAAAAACTGCGGATAACCGCGCTAATGGGCAGCCCTGTCGGCCTGATCAGAATGTTTGAACGCAGCATTGGCAGTAAATATGATTTCTGCTAAGAGCGCCAAATGGGAGAAACTTTTTTCAAAACCAGCTAGGATTTATTAATCATCCAAAATGTTTACAGAAATAGTGTCACGGTAGGGATGGATTAGCCACAAGTGGCGTCCAACATCATGTAAAAGCATATGTCTAGCTTAGCTTGCTTATTTAAATGTGAGAAATTACGTTTTGCATTGGTTGACCAAAGAGGTATTCAGATCTAATTAGAGGTAAAACCGGACGTTAGAGCATCTCCACTCGCCTACCCAGGACGCCGATCCGGACGCCGAAAATTGGTCCAGTTGCGTACCCAGGAACCTGTTTTCCTTCGGATTTGGGCGAACTTTGGTCCGGCCTACCCAGGCCGAACCTAGGTTCCCGGGTACGCCCTGGGAACGCCGGACGCAGCAAAAATAGGCGTGGGTCAGCTCTGTCGGCGAGACAGTCCCATTCCCACCCACTTCACTCGCCCAGACTGCGACGAAGAGCTCTCAGAGCCTCTATCGCCATGACTTCGCCGACGCAGCTCCTCCACGCCGAGTGTTGGAGATATGCCCTAGAGGCAAAAATAAATGTAGTTATTATTATATCTTTGTTTTTATGATAAATGTTTATATTCATGCTATAATAGTATTAACAAGGAAACATTAATACTTGTGTGATTTTTAAACTAAATAAGAGTCCCTAGTAAAAGCCTCATCATAATACTAGCTTGTTGGTTAATAAATGATTGTGGTTTCCCTATCATGAACATTCAGATGTTATTAACAACAAGATCATATCGTTAGGAGAATGGTATGATGGACATACTCCTATAGATAAGCGTAGCATAAAGATCAAGTCATTTTAATAGTTCAATTGCTATAAGCTTTCTGATACATAGTAACCTAATTCCTTCGACCATGAGATCATGATTATCACCATCACTGGAAGGATGCTTTGATGACATCAAACACCACACCGTAACTGGGTGGCTATAAAGGTGGCATTGAGTGTTCAGAAAGTATGGGTTGAGACACATGGATCAAGAGTGGGATTTGTCCATCCATATGACGGATAGATATACTCTGGGCCCTCTCGGTGGAATGTCATCCAATTAGCTTGCAAGCATGTGACTGGCTCACGAGCGATCACATATCACGGGAACGATAAAAGAGTACTTATCGGTAACGAGGTTGAAATAGGTATGCAGAGATACCGATGATCAAAACCTCGGATAAGTAAACTATCATGAGACAAAGGGAAATTGGTATCGTATGTAAGTGGTTCATTCGATCGCAAAGTAATCGTAGAAATATGTGGGAGCTATATGAATTTCCAGATTCCTCTATTGGTTATTGTTCAGAGAAGTGTCTCGATCATGTCCGCATAATTCACGAACCGTAGGGAGACACACTTACGGATTCGATGTTGTTGAGTAGTTATGGAATGATGAGTAAGATACCGAATGTTGTTCGGAGTCTCGGATGGGATCCGGGATATCACGAGGAGATCTGGAATGGTCCGGAGAATAAGATTCATATAAGGAAAGTCCTGTTTCGGAGTTGGGGAATGATTCCGGTGTTTTCATCGGGAATGTTCTAGAAGGTTCCGGAAGGTCCGGCACTCCGGAGGGGAAGGGTACATGAATGTGTCATAACAATGTGGAATGGTTGCATCATGTACTAGGTATCATCGCTGAGCAAAATAAAGGGATAAATCAAATCCTAGTTTGAAAAGTCAAACGCCAATTTGAAAAGTCAAACGACAAGTTTGCTTGGTGGAGGGAGAGTAGGAAACCTACTTGGGGAGGAAGTCCTCCTCCCTCCACCGCCGGCCAAGGAGGCCGACTTGGGGGAGGACTCCCTTCCCCTTGGTCGCGCCCTCCCACCTATAAAATTAGGGGCAAGGGTGCCCCTCTAGACACACGACTCTCTCCACCAAACCCTAACCCTAGCCGCCGGCCACCAAGTCGCCGCCGCCGCCCTAGGGTTTCCTCCTAGCCACCGAGTTTGGGCCCTACCTTGCCCTAGCCTCCGGCCTAGCCCTCTCTCCTTGGTGCCTCTAAACCCTAGATCGCCAAGGCCTCTCTCATAGTCCACCATACTCGCTCCGGCTTAAGGCGAAGCCCTGCGAGATCTCCCCTCTACTTCCGGTACCACGCCGTCGTGGTGCCGGAATCACGAGGAGAGTGCTACAACCTCCGCTGCCTGCTGGAACAAGGGAGAGGAAGATCTTCATCGAGTACCGAACGTGTGACCGACTACGGGAGCGCTGCCGGAACGTGGCGCCGGAAGGATCGTCTACACGATCTTGAGATCGGCAAGAGTATGACTACATCACCCACGAGAATCTGCTCTCGTTAAACACTTTGGAATCTTCGAGGGTGAGTTATTCTATCGACTCGTTGCTACAATCTAGTAGATAGATCTTGGCTTGTTTGTTTGTATGCAGTAGAATTTTTTTGTTTTCCATGCTACGAACCTCTACAGTGGTATCAGAGCCGTGTCTATATGTAGATCTGTTGCACGAGTAGAACACAATGGTCATTGTGGGCGGTGGTGCTTTTATTATCAATTGCTTCTTGTGTACTTTGCATCTTGCGGTATGATGGGATGAAGCGGCCCGGGCTAACCTTACATGACATCGTTCATGAGACTTGCTCCACGCTCAACATGCAACTTATATTGCATAAGTGGCTTTGCGGGTGTCTGTCTCTCCCATTATAGTATAGATCCAATTTACAACGGGCACTTGATAGTTCAAACATCAACGTTGTGGTTCTTGTTCGTAAGTTAGAGCGACACTTATTGAAAGCCCCAAACCACATAAAATATGCAAAGAAAATTAGAGGCGTCTAACTTTGTTTTGCAGGGGTGTGTTGTGATGTGATATGGCCATGATTGTGATTATATTTGATGTATGCAATGTTCCTTATTGTAAGTTGGCAACCGACAGGAGCCATATGGTTGTCTTTAATTTTTGTTAAGACCTGCGTGTCTATTCAAAGTAGTTGTAATAGTTGAAGCTGGTGGACGACAACCATAAAGCAGCGTCATTGACCTTGATGCAATGCCAGTGATGATGAAGATCATGTTCGTGCTTGAAGATGGATATCGGAAGCACAAAGAAAAAAAAGGACATATCATATCACATATTATGAATTGCATGTGATGTTAATCCTTTATGCATCTTGTATTGCTTAGTTAACGACGGTAGCATTATAAGATGATCCCTCATGCACATAAATTTCAAGTTCTAAAGTGTTCATCCTTAGTAAGCACCGTTGCTAAATCTTGTTGTTTCGAAGCACCACGTGATGATCGGGTGTGTTAGATTCTGCAAGTGTATACAACATGAGCAAGCCAGATTTGCTCATGCGGAAGCTAAGGTTTGATCTTGACGAGCCTAACATGTACAGACATGGTCTCGGAACACGGATCACCAAAAGGTAAAGCATGAATCATATAGTATATATGATGAACATGTTGATTGTTCGCCATTGAAGCTATATCAACTCTCGTGATGATCGGTTTTGATGTGGTGGATTTGGTTCATGTGATCACTAAAACAATGTGAGGGATATTGTTTTGAGTGGGAGTTCACCTAGATTAATTTAACTATTAATTAGAACTCAATTTGTCATAAACTTAGTCTAAACTATTGCAAATGTGTTGTAGATCAATGGCGGCCCCTACCATCAATTTTAATGCGTTCCTAGAGAAAGAAAAGTTAAAAAACAATGGAAGCAACTTCGCGGATTGGTTCCGCAATTTGAGGATTGTCCTCAATGCTGGTAATTTGACCTATGTGCTGGATGCACCACTGGGTGACCCTCCTGCAGCTGATGCTACCGATGAAGTAAAGAATGTTTACCTTGCTCGGAAGAATCAGTACTCCACAGTTCAATGTGCTATCTTGTATGGTTTGGAATCAGAGCTTCAGAAAAGGTTTGAGAACTCAGACCCACATGATATTGTCTGTGAACTCAAATTGATATTTGAGACTCACGTGGCAGTTGAGAGTTATGAGGCTTCTGAAAAGTTCTTTAACTGCAAGATGGAAGAGGGCATCTCCGTCAGTGAGCATGTGCTTAAGATGTCTGGGCACGCAAACAAACTCCAAAGCTTGGGTATAGTGATTCCTAATGCTTTGGGGATTTACCGTGTCCTCCAATCACTGCCACCAAGTTACAAGAACTTTGTGATGAACTACAATATGCAAAGCATGAACAAGCAGTTGCCAGAACTCTTCTCCATGTTGAAATCTGCAGAAGTGGAGATCAAGAAAGAGCACCAAGTGTTGATGGTCAATAAAACCACCAAATTCAAGAAAGACAAGTTTAAGCAAAAGGGACACTTCAAGAAGGGTGGTAAGAAAGTTGCCGCACCGACGAAGAAGACCAAGGCTGGACCTAAGCCTGATACTGAGTGCTTTTACTGCAAGGGAGAGGGTCACTGGAAGCGGAATTGCCCAAAGTACTTGGCGGATTTGAAGAACGGCAACATCAAGAAGAAAGGTATATCTGATATACATGTTATTGATGTGTATCTCACTAGTACTCGTAGTAGTGCCTGGGTATTTGATACTGGTTCGGTTGCTCATATTTGTAACTCGAAACATGTACTGCAGAATAAACGGAAGCTAGGGAAGAACGAGGTGACGATGCGCGTTGGAAATGGATCAAAGGTTGATGTGATCGCGGTCGGAACGCTACCTCTTCATCTACCATCAGGATTAGTTTTATACTTAAATAATTGTTATTTGGTGCCTGCGTTGAGCATGAACATTATATCGGGATCTTGTTTATTGCGAGACGGTTACTTGTTTAAGTCCAAGAATAATGGTTGTTCGATTTATATGAGTAATATGTTTTATGAACATGCACCTTTGATAGATGGTCTATTCTTATTGAATCTCGATAGTAGAAATACACATATTAATAACATTGAAGCTAAACGTTTGAAATTGAGCGATAACTCGACCTATATGTGGCACTGTCGTCTTGGTCACATTGGAGTGAAGCGTATGAAGAAACTCCATTCCGATGGACTTCTTGAATCACTTGATTTTGAATCACTTGAAAGATGCGAAGCATGTCTGATGGGTAAAATGACTAAGACTCCATTTTCTGGTATGATGGAGCGAGCTACAGACTTGTTGGAAATCATACATACCGATGTGTGTGGTCCAATGAGTGTAGCATCGCGCGGTGGTTATTGTTATGTTCTTACCTTCACGGATGACTTGAGTAGATATGGGTATATCTATTTCATGAAACATAAGTCCGAAACTTTCGAGAAGTTTAAGGAATTTCAAAGTGAGGTAGAGAATCAACATAACAAAAAGATTAAATTTCTACGTTCTGATCGTGGAGGTGAATATCTAAGTTACGAGTTTGGCGAGCATTTGAAGAAATGCGGAATACTTTCACAATTGACACCGCCGGTAACACCACAGCGTAATGGTGTGTCCGAACATCGTAATCGAACTCTCTTAGATATGGTTCGTTCTATGATGTCACTTACAGATTTACCGCTATCATTTTGGGGTTATGCATTAGAAACAGCCGCATTCACTTTAAATAGGGCACCATCTAAATCCATTGAAACGACACCGTATGAATTATGGTTTGGGAAGAAACCTAAATTGTCGTTCATTAAAGTTTGGGGTTGCGAAGCCTATGTAAAGAAGTTACAGCCGGACAAGCTTGAACCCAAAGCGAAAAAATGCGTCTTCATAGGATACCCGAAGGAAACTATTGGGTATACCTTCTATCATAGATCTGAAGGCAAAATCTTCGTTGCCAAGAATGGATCCTTTCTAGAGAAGGAATTTCTCTCGAAAGAAGTGACTGGAAGGAAAGTAGAACTCGACGAGGTTGTCGAACCTTCTCTCGAACTTGCGAGTAGCGTAGCACCGGAAGTAGTTCCTGTGGCACCTACACCAATAAGAGAGGAAGCTAATGATGATGATCATGAAAATTTGGTTGAAGTTGCTACAGAGCCTCGCAGGTCAACGAGAACTCGTACCACTCCTGATTGGTATGATCCCGTTATGAGTGTCATGTTGGTGGACAACACCGATGACCCTTCGACATATGAGGAAGTGATGATGAGCCCAGATTCCAATAAATGGCAAGAAGCCATGAAATCTGAGATTGGATCCATGTACGAAAACTAAGTATGGACTTTGGTGGACTTACCGGATGGCCGAAAGGCTGTCGAGAACAAATGGATTTTCAAGAAGAAAACATATGCTGATGGTAATGTTACTGTCTATAAAGCTCGACTTGTCGCAAAAGGGTTTTGACAAATTCAAGGAGTTGACTATGATGAGACTTTCTCACCAGTAGCGAAGCTAAAGTCTGTGAGGATTTTGTTAGCAATCGCTGCATATTACGATTATGAGATATGGCAGATGGATATCAAAACAACATTCCTCAATGGAGACATTGATGAAGAGTTGTATATGATGCAACCCAAAGGTTTTGTCGATCCTAAAGATGCTAACAAGGTATGCAAACTTCAACGGTCCATATATGGATTGAAGCAAGCATCCCGAAGTTGGAATCAATGTTTTGATAAGGTAATCAAAAGTTTTGGTTTTATACAAACTTATGGAGAAGCTTGTATTAACAAGAAAGTGAGTGGGAGCTCTGTAGCATTCTTAATACTATATGTAGATGACATATTGTTGATTGGGAATGATGTAGACCTTCTTAATAGTGTCAAGGAATATTTGAATAATAGTTTTTCAATGAAAGATCTTGGCGAAGCAGCTTACATATAAGGCATAAAGATTTATAGAGATAGATCGAGACGCCTAATGTCATTGTCACAAAGTACATATTTGGACAAAGTTCTAAAGAGATTTGGAATGGAAGATAGCAAGAAAGGGTTCTTGCCTATGTTGCCCAATACGACCTTGAGTAAAACTCAAAGTCCAGCAACGACAGAAGATAGAGAAAGGATGAGTAAGACTCCCTATGCCTCAGCCATAGGATCTCTAATGTATGCCATGCTATGTACTAGACCCGACATTGCATATGCTGTTAGTTTGACTAGCAGATATCAAAGTGATCCAGGAGTGGATCATTGGACAGCGGTCAAAAAAATCCTTAAGTACTTGAGAAGAACTAAGGATCAAGAGTGGGATTTGTCCATCCATATGACGGATAGATATACTCTGGGCACTCTCGGTGGAATGTCATCCAATTAGCTTGCAAGCATGCGACTGGCTCACGAGGGATCACATATCACGGGAACGAGAAAAGAGTACTTATCGGTAACGAGGTTGAACTAGGTATGCAGAGATACCGACGATCAAAACCTCGGATAAGTAAACTATCGTGAGACAAAGGGAAATTGGTATCGTATGTAAGTGGTTCATTCGATCGCAAAGTAATCGTAGAAATATGTGGGAGCCATATGAATTTCCAGATTCCTCTACTGGTTATTGTTCGGAGAAGTGTCTCGATCATGTCCGCATAATTCACGAACCGTAGGGAGACACACTTAAGGATTCGATGTTGTTGAGTAGTTATGGAATGATGAGTAAGAGAGCGAATGTTGTTCGGAGTCTCGGATGGGATCCGGGATATCACAAGGAGATCCGGAATGGTCTGGAGAATAAGATTCATATAAGGAAAGTCCTGTTTCGGAGTTGGGGAATGATTCCGGTGTTTTCATCGGGAATGTTCTAGAAGGTTCCGGAAGGTCCGGTACTCCGGAGGGGAAGGGTACATGAATGTGTCATAACAATGTGGAATGGTTGCATCATGTATATCATCGCTGAGCAAAATAAAGGGATAAATCAAATCCTAGTTTGAAAAGTCAAACGCCAATTTGAAAAGTCAAACGGCAAGTTTGCTTGGTGGAGGGAGAGTAGGAAACCTACTTGGGGAGGAATTTCTCCTCCCTCCACCGCCGGCCAAGGAGGCCGACTTGGGGGAGGACTCCCTTCCCCTTGGCCGCGCCCTCCCACCTATAAAAGGAGGGGAAGGGTGCCCCTCTAGACACACACCTCTCTCCACCAAACCCTAACCCTAGCCGCTGGCCACCAAGTCGCCGCCGCCGCCCTAGGGTTTCCTCCTAGCCGCCGAGTTGGGGCCCTCCCCTTTCCCTAGCCGCCGGCCTAGCCCTCTCTCCTTGGTGCCTCTAAACCCTAGATCGCCAAGGCCTCTCTCATAGTCCACCATACTCGCTCCGGCTTAAGGCAAAGCCCTGCGAGATCTCCCCTCTACTTCCGGTACCACGCCGTCGTGCTGCCGGAATCACGAGGAGAGTGCTACAACCTCCGCTGCCTGCTGGAACAAGGGAGAGGAAGATCTTCATCGAGTACCGAATGTGTGACCGACTGCGGGAGCGCTGCCGGAACGTGGCGCCGGAAGGATCGTCTACACGATCTTGAGATCGGCAAGAGTATGACTACATCACCCACGAGAATCTGCTCTCGTTAAACACTTTGGAATCTTCGAGGGTGAGTTATTCTGTAGACTCGTTGCTACAATATAGTAGATAGATCTTGGCTTGTTTGTTTGTATGCGGTAGATTTTTTTTGTTTTCCATGCTACGAACCCCTACACCGAGACGTGCCCATGCCTCTAGATATGCTCGCCGTAGTTGTCGCCCACTTCGCCACCCGTCCCTCCACCGCTTTCGCCGCCCGAACTTCGCTGTAGTTCTGCTTCGCTACGTGCTCCCACCACCACGCCTGCCAAGTGTTCGGCATTTGGCCGGTTTGGCCATGGACTCCGACGACGACGAGATACTTGCCATGGACTCCGACGACGAGGAGATGCTCATCGTACTACTGGAGGAGAAGAGCGTCGAGGTCGTCGAAGGTGAAGAGCGCTTGGAGATCCTTGCCTCGCTCGCCCAACAGTACATGCAGATGGCGAAGCCGAAACGCGGTGGTTCGACGCCAGGTTGCCGGAAGTGCAAGGCGAGGCAAAGGATAGAGGGCTACTGCTTGTTGTACGCTGACTACTTCGCCGACCAGCCACTCCATGGAGAGGACGTGTTTCGCCGCCGTTTCAAGCTCTTCCTCAAGATCGTGCATGCCATCCAGGACTTTGACCCCTATTTCGTTTGCAAGAAGGACTGCACTGGCTTGGTTGGGTTTTCCTCACTGCAGAAGTGCACCGTGACGATGAGGTTCCTTGCATATGGAGCGCCGGCTGACAGTGCCGATGACTATCTCCGCATCGCCAAGTCCACCGCCATTGATTGCTTGTACAGGTTCTGTAGGGCAGTGATTGCATTGTTCGGGGAACAGTACTTGAGATCACCCACTGCTGAAGACACTGCTCGGATCCTCGCAGTCAATGAAAGTAGAGGATTTTCTAGTATGCTTGGAAGCATAGATTGCATGCATTGGGAGTGGAAGAACTGTCCATTTGCACGGCAAGGAATGTACAAAGACCACAAAGGAGGTTGCACTGTAATACTTGAGGTAGTTGCTACACATGATCTTTGGATCTGGCACTCCTTCTTTGGCATGGCAGGATCGAACAACGACATCAACGTCCTCAACTCCTCAACTCCTCAACTGTCTTTTCCAAGCTTGTTGAGGGTCATGCTCCCCATGTGGAATTTGAGATCAGAGGGCACCACTACAACAAGGGATACTATCTAGCAGATGACATCTATACAAGATGGCCAACATTTGTGAAGACTATCTCAAACCCAATGCTTTCCAAGCATTCTCACTTTGCCAAGGAACAGGAAGCTTGCAGGCAGGACGTGGAGCGGGCATTCGGTGTGCTCCAGCAGAGGTTTGCAGTTGTCCGGTTACCTGCTATGACCTGGTCGAAAGATCAGCTGTGGGAAGTGATGAATTGTTGTGTGCCCTTGCACAACATGATCATTGGGGATGAGAGGAAGGATCCAATGAGTTTGCTCAAGGAGAACGAGCCATACTACAGACAACCTGATCATCAGGTGCCTCCAATCTGGGCTGCATTCATCCCCATGCGTCAGGAGATCCGAGATCTGGCGATGCATCAACAACTGCAGGATGATCTTGTTGAGCACCTATGGATACGCAGAGGCAACACGTCGTAGATGCCCAGCATGAACTGGCCGAACTTGGCCGAAATATGTTGTATTTTCACTGCAGGTCGAACTATGCTTACATTTGCGTCGAACTATGTTTAACATTTCGCCGAACTTTGATCGTAATTTTTTTTTGTATTTATTGTATGCCGAACTACGCCAAAATCTGGACGAACTTGAGCCGAATTTGTGCGAAAACGGGCGACCCGGGAACTCGGCCTGGGTACGCGAGTGGGAAACTGGGCGTACCCAGGCCGAAATCAAGTTCCGTCCGGCCAAAAAAAATCCGGATTTCGGTCTGGTTCGCCCAACGAGTAGAGATGCTCTTAGCCCATCCAGGATGTTGTGGGAAGTCCTGCATATTAGTGGGTCGTCCAACTGGGTGTAATTAGTAGGTTAGCACCACATCCTTCTGCCTGGCCAGTCCATCTATTTCTCTGTAATTCCACTTCTTCCCAAAAACAGTGTGCTGCTGGATGAACTTTCTGCTCAAGTCGAGCCAAGACCCAATGATCCCTATTGGTGCGCGCGTGTCAAAGAGCACAAAAAAAGCTAGTTATATGGAGTTGCGACTGTCCATGATCTGCATTCGTTGACCATAGAGGGAGTTCTAAAAAAAAATGGGCCGAAAGAGTTGGAGGATTGGTGGAACAAGCAAATGTGCTGAAGTATCTACCACCGGCCGGAGCAAAAATGTGCTTCTCAGCGCTATATTTCAAGCTCATATGTGTGCGCTAAACCAAGACCTGCATGCAAGGTCATCATTAGTAGTACCTCACCCACTCCCAAAATAAGTGACATAGTTTTATTTAGATATATGTGTATCTAGATATTAAAATACGTTTATATATATGTGTACGTACAATATATACAATTAGACGCGGTTCTCCTTTCTTAATATCAGACACTTAATTTGCAAACCTACTTAATTAGCTAGCCATAGGTAGCAAAGCTTCTCCAGATGATATTTCCCTCTGTTGCACTCGCAGCTCATTCCCACGAAAGCCGCAGTTTATTCCCAGGAAAAGAAACTAAAAAAAAAAGGAGACCTGTCTTCCTTCGTCGTTGCAGCCTCGTGCGGCCAGTGCTATCCGAGTAGGGGAACCTTAGGAAACCACTTACCACTTGCCATTGTTGTGGACGTGGAGCAACGGCAGCAGCAATAATAGCAGTGCCCAGTTGCGATGCTGATGCATGCATCGTGGAGAGAAAAGAAGAAGCATTGAAAAGCATCAGCTCCGGCCATTTTTCATTCGTCTTTTACGCTGTAGTGCTGTGTTTCCTCCCCTGAGAGAGCGACGCTGACGCATGCGCTTGCTTGGCTCCTTGTAGGAAGCGACTAGCTTACCTATATGTTAGTCAGGTCAGGCAGGCAAGCCATGATCTGTTCACTTCTACGGAGCAGTTGCGAATTGCGATATGGGTAAAGCAGAGAAATATATGGAATACGCGAGCATAAATGGGTTGTTTCTGTGGCCAGCAGATTCAAGGAGACCTCAGCTCGTACTCTGTATTACTCCCTTGGTTCAAAATATAAGATGTTTTATTAGGTTAATGAAGACAATGCTTCAAACCTAAATAAACCTATATACTAAAAGAAGTCTAGATATATTTGTTTCACAAAGCTAAAACATCTTATATTTTAAAACGGAGAGACTAGGTGTTACGTGGAGTGAATCCACCGTTTATAACATTACCATGTATAATGCAGGTTTGAATTTGGATGCTATTTCTTCAGAAAGGATTTTCTGTGGAGGAGGGAATTCATAAAGGAATTAGGATGCTATTTTTTTCGAAAAGGAATTTCTGTGGAGGGAATTCGTAAACGAATTAGGATGCTATGTTTGCTTGACATTTAGTACTACTCTAGATAGATAATACCGTCAGTTAGCTTGTTGATTCGGCGAGAGATATTTCTATTCAACAAATCGGCAGTGATTTCCTCTTTCCATGCAGGTGTTCAGCTTATGATATATACTAGCTGGTTGTACCCTTCACCAACAATGTGGAGATTGATTAACTAGGTTAGTGCTTATAAAGATGAAGTTGACATGAGCTTTGCCATTAGAAAATTGGTGCAGTAACCGCATTTTTGTTTGTATCAGGCTGTAAAATTCAGTGTAGCCGACCTATCACACTTTATGAGATGATATATTAACAAGTGAATTGCGTCGAAAGAGCATTCCACCACTTGTGAAAGTAAATGTATTATATACCGTATCTCTTATTAGGCCAACTTCAGAAGTTTGTTAAAGTTGATAAGAAAATCTGTTACACATAAGTGAGAAAACTGACACACCCAAAGTTTGCCTTGGCGTACTGTCTAGCTTCCGCGGAAGTCGATACTATGCATGGTTGCGTTTAGGATTGAGGTGATTATGGTAATCTAGCTAACTTCTCCAACCAGATTTTATTTTCTTCGTTTTTTTTTTGGCTAGCCAACTCTTGTGCATGTGTTTTCTGGCTCTTTTACCACATATATCAGAAAATAATCTCAGCATAACACAATTTAGCAACTGCAAACTGAGGCTAACTAGAATATTTATAGTTGTTTGGGGTTATCAATCTCAAAGAAATATCATAGAGGACTGTCTAATTAATTCCGGAGGAAATTGAGATATGCATAAAATTCAGACCAGCTATATATATTCTACCATGCACGTCCGGCAGTAGAACTAGAGCTCTTTCGACAAGCATCCCAACAAATTTTCGCATAAAAAAAGTATCCCAACAAATGTTTGTGGTATCCTTGGTTCCATCGCATCAATCAGTCTCCAGATGTTACGTACGCACACCATCATGTCCCTTGAGACCATTCTGTAGCCCATTAAGATCTCGCAAAGTCCCAGATCATTTCTCACGTACGTAAGATATGTAGGATCATAAAATGGTTATTTTTTGTTGGGATTTGCCACGTTGTAGTGGTGCACATCAGCACATGTTAGTGGAATCTGAATCCAAGTCCATCGATCTGCCTGACGCCGAACTTGCCTAGAGACGTTGAAAGAGACATGCTTGTTCAATGAGTGGAATGCTGTTCTGTATTGCTTAGCTTTTTCTCCTTTGACATGGCTATATTACTTACTTACATAAGCACTAAACTTATATACTCCCTCCGTCCCAGAACAGATGTCTCTAAGTTTTTTAAATTTTAGATGAACCTATATCCTAAATAGAGTCTAGGTTTATTCAAATTTTAACAAATTTGAGACATCTATTTTAGGACAGAGGGAGTAGTACAATGTGACTGTTGAGTCAGACATATCCACTAGGTGTTTCGCGGCTACATGCAACAAACAGAAGTCCACGAAACCATCATGATCTCTTCTCTTGTACTAGAGTAAAGCATATAGAGCCAATTAGAGTTTCCGAACTTGTAGGAAAAATGATACGTATACTTCATTGATTCATCATGCCAGAGACATATATCATGAAATCATGTTAAGATCACAAAAACACTCAAAATTCTCATACGAAACGATAAACACACACACACCTTGCCAGAAGAAAAAATACAATGCATGAGCTGACCCTAGGCTCAGCCGGTGACATTTGATTTGTGAATGAACCGAAAAGACATATTTTTTCATTTTGAGTTGTTGGTAATTCCGTGCCCAGTTTTTCCTAGCATAAATTTTAAAAAAGGTTGGTTGATAATTTATTGATGAAAATCTTGATGTTACCGGTGCGGAGTAGATGATTGAGTGACGTCATGCATATCAATTCCTACCTATTGATTATCTGTCTTCCTCTTCTTCTAGGCAATGAGTGAGATGGTAATGGTGATACATGGATCTAATCTTCCTCTTCTTCTAGCCAATGAGTGAGGTGGTCATGGTGATACATGGATCTAATCGTGCCCGCATGTGTATGGTTGTCGTCACTAAAGCGGCGACAAAGGAGACACGCCTAATTGGAGAGCGGTGGACATGCTCAAGCGGTGCGACACTCTGCCGCTATACCTACAACATAAAGCTTTGTGCATCTTAGTCAAATAGATTTTTCTCTTCCGTTGCAACGCACGGGCATTCAACTAGTTACTACTAGTGGTCGGTCGGTCGATGAGATTACACGTACGAGATCAGGACAAAAATTTGAAAAGGCGCGAAGCAAAACTATTCCACTCATCATTCATGTATGCAGCGCGCACGGCCCTAAAGCATGGGACGTCAGCGACGCGACACTTCAGACACACGCAGTTAGCACTTGGAAGCAGTTGGAACCTGTCGAATCGATCAGACTGCACTAGCTCCGTGTCCGTTGGAGGATGACCGCACCGCCGATCCGTTGGCTTTCTCGCACTCCGGATCGTGTCCATGGAGTACTGCTGCATCGATCTCCTTGGGATTGGCCATGGGCAGCGCCTCCCGCAGAGCCGCGGACTCCTCCTGGGTCTCCTTGTGCTTTCCCCAGAGCACGGAGTAGAGGCCGATGACGATGAGGACGGAGCCCAGGACGCCGCCGAGGAATATCTTCTCGGCGAGGATGAAGGAGCCCATCACGGCCACCACGATCATCATCAGCGGGCTGAACGCCGACGCGAACACCGGCCCCGTCTTCTGGATCACCAGCCCTTGCACGTAGTACGCGATGCTCGAAGTCACGATGCCCTGTCCATCAATCTCTGTAAGTACGAGCCGAGGAGACCATGCATGGCCGGCAGTCATGACGAAGAGTAGAGTTAGAGTGTGCTCACGGCGTATGCGGCGGCGAGGAGGTTCATGTCGAAGCCGATGGTCCAGACGGAGGGGCGGTGCTCCATGGCGAAGGTGACGACGATGGCCTGGAGGGTGCCGACGAAGCAGATGAGCGTGGTGAGGGAGAGCGGCGCGGAGTACTGCTTCAGGGTGTGCGCCTGGAGGATGAAGAGGGAGGCCCAGGCGAGGGTGGCGATGATGACGAAGAGGGAGCCCAGGAACCACTCCCTGCCCGTGGGGTCGACGGCCGCCGCTGGTGCCTCGCCGCCGTGGCCGTGGGCGTGGCCCGTCAGCCCCATCTGCATCAGCGGGCCCTTGTACAGCGTCATCAGCATCGCGCCGGCCACCGTCACCACCGTCCCGGCCACCTTCGCCTGGCACCTCACCTTCCTCAGGTCCACCTTCTCCATCCTATTCGTTCGTTGGGCATGAATCTATGTCAAATGCTTGCTCCAAAACCGATTTACACACTAATGTTTTGTTCAAATTTTCAGAGGAGCTATGTTATGTACCTGAAGATACAGGCCATGACGAAGGTCATGGCGGGAAGGATGTTGCTCATGGCGCATGCGAAGGTCGGGCCTGTGTACTTGAGGCCGACATAGTAGAAGTTCTGATCGATCACAGGCCTGTAACAGTCAAGAGGAGCATCCATCCATGAGGTCAGTTACACGTTGGTATTTCAGGAAAGCTGGCGTGTCTGTGGCGTGCTTGGCAGACACCTTTTGTCTCCTCCATATTGGAGCGACCACTTATATACGTACTCGTTCTTAAAGGAGTACGTACTCAGGTTGGTTACACAAGATGACAGGGGAACTAACTAACCCGAGCAGTGCCAGCACGAAGATCTGGAGGAAGGACGACCACGTCATCTTCGGCCTCACTTTCCTGCCATTTTAAATCAAGTTCATCGTCGTATCAGCTTCAGGGATTCAGAGCCACTGAACCAGGCAACAACAACAACGGACACAAAAAATGCACTACCTCTCGAGAAGCAGGGCAAAGGGCGCGATGGAGACGGTGGCGAAGGCGTGGCGGTAGACGACGAGCACGTAGTGGCTCATGCCGCCGTTGAGCGAGACCTTGGTGATCACGTTCATGCCGGCGTAGCCGAACTGCAGGCAGATCATGGCGATGTATGGCTTGGCCTTCTCGAAGAAATCGCCGTAGCCACCCATGGTGATGGTAATATAGGTATGGTAGAAGCTTCTAGCTAGGGTAGTGATTTTCTACCTGCTAGGGAACTCAAGGAGCGAGAGACCAAGCAGACCTTGAGTTGAAGGAAATGTGCAGAGTCCGAAGCTCTATTTATAGGGTCATTCCATTCGATCGGTGCAAGTGCGCAGACGTAGGCCATTTCCAGGACCGAGTGGCTTCGGTGGTGGCATGATGGGCCCGATCTGTCGGTGGAAGAAGGCCACTCGTATTAGCTTTTGTCATGTTCATCCGGTGATATCCAGCTGATAGGTTTCTCGAAGCTAAGACACAGAGTGAACATGGAGACCTCACCGGCTCCTCTCTTGTTGGGGGTAGTGCCGTAGCATCACACATCACAGCCCACAGGTCGCAAAACCATAAGATTTCGTCGTATTTGACATGAAGAGGAAGCAATCAGTGTTACATACTGGAAGACAAGCAAAATATCGGATGTCTCTCCAATGTCGCACAAAGAACAGTGCACTGCAGGCCTGATTTTGTACCTGAGCCGACATG
This sequence comes from Avena atlantica, assembly GCA_910589765.1. Lineage (NCBI taxonomy): Eukaryota > Viridiplantae > Streptophyta > Magnoliopsida > Poales > Poaceae > Avena > Avena atlantica. Next base: position 466,616,137 of record OU342735.1, on the reverse strand, counting down.
CTTGTTTGATTGCCACCATTGTGGCTGGTAACTGCAATCAGTGTTACTGATGCACGCTTACCCAGTTGGGATAGGTGTGGAAAACTGCAGTTGAGACTTGAGACTCGTCTCAATTGGGCAAAGCTTTTGCCCCTGTTTTTTTTTTAAATGACTCAACTCTATTCGGTGTTTCGTGAAGTCGAGATTCATGCAGTTAAGTTTAAGAGCGTTATATCCGGGGGTTTCCAAAATGGAGGTGATATCCTGGCCTCTGAATCAAAATGATGCATACAAACTTCTTTATTTATTATTTAAGAAAACCTTACTGATTCAAAATGATGCATACAAACTTCTTTATTTATTATTTAAGAAAACCTTATTGATTAAATCAGTACATACCAAATAGACAATTTGAACTCTTACGTTGCCGAGTAACTACTATGCGGAGCCATCTGCCATTCTACCATGGAGGTTGGTACCCAGGCTGGTGGCCCTGGATTCGGTGGTGGCGACGCATCTCCCTAGTGGAGCTAGTCGCCTTTCTCGGCCTCATCGCCTTCGCTGGTGGTAGAGGCCATGGCGGCGCTGGGTTTTGTGGGACGGGTGTTAGTTTTGTGCAAAGTACAACCTCCAGGGGAAACCCTAGATCCTCGGATCATTCGATGGTGGAGCTCTCGGCGTCATACCCTCTATGGAGGCATCATCTAGGAGCATCTTTGTTGTGGTCGATTCTCATCTCCTAGTCCGGGCAGCTCCGGGAGAAATCCTAAAACTAGTTGTCCTAGATCAGACGATATCGGTGTGTGGTGTCGTTCTCCCCCATGGGGGCATCAACTTTGGAGCCGATGCTTGCTAGAAGGGCTCTAAGGCAGAGCGGTTTGCATCTATCTTGTCGACGAGAGTAAGTGTCAGCGGCGTGGCACAATGGATTCTCGGTGTTACGTGTGCCATGATGGACTCGCACGTGGAGTGGGAACTGTCTGTTGTCGTGCTGGCGTAGTCGGCAGGACCGATAAAGTTATGTGGATCTTGAGGTTTGCTTCGGTGTCCCCCCTTTCCAAACTTTGAAGGGGTAAGATGGTCTTTTACTATTAATTACTGATTACTAATTGCTAAACCAGATTAGATTATATTGGCCCGCCAAAGCCAGTAATTATGTGTACCAACTAAAACCGTTCGTCTGACAAATACTAGCGAAATTAAACTTATTTTTGCTAGGTACTAGCTTCTAGCGATTTTCCTGCTCTGCTCGTCTAGTACACGATCTGATATTGGTAGAGGTGTTTATCAAAGTCCATCCAAAATAATTGATTTTGCTAGTCTAGTATACTCTATACATGCGGGTCTTGCCGGAGAGCGAGGCAACCTTGCAGTGTCATACTCGTGTGAAAGGACTCAACGATCTGCATCATCTAGATCGGGCCAAGTACAACTGTCTCGGCTCGCGCATTTTCTTTGTATCCGTCAGGAGCAGATCCGGCTCCGGCCGCTCCTACAGCTCCAATCAGGATATCGCCATGGCTACTAGCACCTGCAGTTCAGCGGCCACACGCACTACAACGGCCGCCCCCGTGGTTTGCGACGAGGACCTCTGCTTGCTTGCTTCACGCACTGCGGTTTCTAAGACTTTCACTAAATCAGGTCATGCGACGACTCTACGTCATTGTGCTGTTTAACCCGTCGAAACGGCAAGGAGAATTTCTCAGCAGGCATTTTTAGTTGGTACAGGTAAATTGTGTATGGGCTTTGGGGGCCCAACATAATCTAATCTGGTTTACTAACTAATAATCAGTAATTAATAGTTAAAAGACCATCTTACCCCTCTAAAGTTTGGGAAGGGGGGATACCGAAGAAAAAGTGGTGGATCTTAACCTTGAGGATTGCTCGGTGGTACACGGATGGTGAAGGCTTCTGTAGCGTGTTCATGAGGTGCTTGCTAAGAGTCTCTAATGTCGGATGAGCACTCTCCCTTCGCATAGAGAGTGTCTAGGGGTATGCGATGTTTTTGGTTCCTAATAGCTGGTGGAGGGATTTCGTTGTTTTCAGGCGATAAGTGACTTTTGACATGATCTTCATGTAGAGTTCGTTGCATTGAAAACAAAAAAATTCTATCGCAAGAATACATAAAACCAAGATCCAATCTATGGCAAAGCCAAGATCTAATCCATAAGATCGGTGCAACGAGATTGAAGAGAACTAACCCTCGTAGATCCAAAGCGTTTAACGAGATTAGATTCCCGTGGTTGATGCAGTCGATCACTTGCCGATTTCAAGATCGTGTAGACGATCCTTCCGGCGCTGCGTTCCGGCAGTGCTTCCGCACTCGGTCACACGTACGGAGTCGATGAAGACCTTCCTCTCTCCGTTCCAGTGGGTAGCGGAGGTAGTAGATCCCCTCGGAATCCTAGCAGCACGACAGCGTGGTGGTGGTGATGGAGGAGAATCCCTACAGGGCTTCGCCTAAGCCGGAGCAGGAAGACGAAGGACAAGGGACAAGGCAAGGGACAAGGGGTGGTGTTCCCCCACCCCTACTTATATGGAGGGGGAGTGAGGCCAAGGGTTCCCAGCCCTTGATCACTCCTTTCCCAACTCGGCCAAGGGAAGATGTGGGAAACTTCCCCCTTTCCTTATTTAGGGTTTAACAAACTAGGGTTTGTCCCCAAATCCTTTGGTGGCCGAATTTTCCCTTTGGGATTTGGTGCGGCAGGACCTAGTGCTCCCCCGCGGCATGCCTCATCCCAAGTGGCCCCCTCCCGGGGTGGTGGGCCAACTGGTGGCCCCTCTAGAACATTCTAGAAGCTTTTGGTCAAAATACCGAGAACATTTCCGAACCCCGGAAAATGACTTTCCTTATATGAATCTTATTCTCCAGACCATTCCGGATCTCCACATGATGTCCTGGATCCAATCTGAGACTCCAAATAACATTCGGTCTTCAACTCATATTCCATATCTACTTAAACAACATCGAACCTTAAGTATGTCACCCTACGGTTCGCGAACTATGTAGACATGATCGAGACACCTCTCTGATCAATAACCAATAGCGGGAGCTGGAGATACATAATGTCTCCCACATATTCAACGATGACTTCATGATCGAATGAACCATTAACATATGATACCGATTTCCTTTGTCGCGCGATACTTTAGTTATCCGAGGTTCGATCGTCGGTATCTTCATACCTAATTCAACCTCCTTATCGATAAGTACTCTTTACTCGTTCCGTGATATGAAATTCCTTGTGACATAGTCACATGCTTGTAAGCCAATTGGATGACATTTCACCGAGAGGGTCTAGAGTATATCTATCCGTCATATGGATGGACAAATCCCACTCTTGATCCATGCGCTTCAACACTTACTTTTAGAATACGCAATGCCACCTTTAGAACCACCTAGTTACGGAAGTGGTGTTTGATGTCATCAAAGTATTCATCTTGTGACGGTGATTAACATGATCTCATGGTCGAAGGATTAGGTTATTATGTATCTGAAAGCTTGTAGCAAAACAAACTTAATGACTTGATCTTATGCTATGCTTACTTTGGGTGTGTGTCCATCACATCATTCTCCTAATGATATGATCTTGTTATTAATAACATTCAATGTCCATGATTAGGAAACCATGATCATCTATTAATCAACAAGCTAGTTTAATAAGAGGCTTACTAGGGACCCTTTTATGTTTACAAAACACACAAGTATTAATGTTTCCTATTAACACAATTATAGCATGGATGTAAATATTTATCACAAACACAAAGATATAATAATAACCATTTTATTATTGCCTCTTGGGCATATCTCCAACACTTCATCCATTGTCGGGTTTGTAGGTGTGATGTGGACGCTTGGGTTTTTTTTATATATCTTATTTGTCAGTATTTTTGAATGATCTTAATAAAGAAGAGTATGTATCATTTCGATGCAAAGGCCAGGGGTGTCATCCTCTATTTCAAAACAAAGTTATTGAGTATGCATCCTCAAGAAAACTAAAAATGAAAGTTGTGAGGCAGTGATACATAACCTATATATGGGAGCATCATTTCCATGTGACTTAGATAGTGTCTGATTATTGCAATGATTTATCACAATCTGGCTTTTTAACCACTTTTTCTATTTTATTGTTTAGCTAATCACAAGAAATATGTCCATCTCCCTTTCTCCCGTTGACATTATAAAATAAGGTGAGCATAATAAGTGCATAACACAACTCACATATAATTTATATCCATGCTCTCTCTCTCTCTCTCTCTCTCTAGATACAATCCAAAAATTGATTATTTAACCATATACTCTTGCAAAAGTTTGCTTGAACCTTTAACTCTAAAGTATGTTGTTTTTACCTTGAGTTTTTCACATTACATTATCATCCCTATCCTAGTCAAATATCCAGCAACACACAAATAAATTAGAAACATCCTTGGAATATCGAAGATGATGGAGAGGGGGAATGTACCATACCATGCCTTTTCATGACCTAAACATGAGTACAAAAATTTAATTATGATTTACTTTAATAATACTTTATTAATTGAATATCATATGAATTCAATTTTATTTATGATTTGAACACATGGGTTGTTGTAATATGTTATTGTGCATGATACCCCATTGCTAAGTGGATTTTTCTTATTTTGGATTGTTCCAGTTTCCTTTTGTTTTACCTAATAGTGGCATGGCAAAGTGATGATGTGTATAAGTGATACTATTTGCTATGATACAAATTGTTAAGTTAAGCTTGAATATGTCCTAGGATATGTCGAGGGGGTAAATAAATAATTTGGGGCTACAAATAAGCAGCTACAAAGGTGAAGGTTGAAGTAAATTTTACAAGAATTTAGTTCTGAGAATTTGAACATTCATATTAAAGTACGAACAATATATATAAGGCTGAAAATGTACAAAGCTTATTTATAATTACTTAATGCTACCCGTTTGACAAAGATAATATTGACTTGTAATTATATTACGAGTAATAGTTTGGTTACAACTTACAAGGAAACAACATATTTGTCATGAAATATTTCATATAACATTGTACACCTCTTATAGCATTATGTAAGAAAGTATTAGTTCAAAATTAGCAGTCAAATTCATAGCTTTTAAGACCGTGGAGTTAATAAATACTCCCTTCGTTTCAAAATATAAGATGTTTTAGATTTGTGAATAGAATGTATCTAGACTTTTTTTTAGTGTGTAGGTTCACTCCAAATCTCAATAAACCTATACACTAAAAAAGTCTAGATATATTTTCTTCATAAACCTAAAACATCTTATATTTCAAAACGGAGGGAGTAGTGTCGAATACATAGATTGTTTGCAACGGTACAGTCCTAACAATCCGACAACGTCTACTCACTTGGTCGTGATAGTAGATGTGTACAAGGTTCCTCTTACATAGCTAACCATGTACTCCCTAGATCCTCAAATAAGTGTACTTCTAGTTTTGTCCCAAGTCAAATATTATTGGATTTGGCAAACTTTATTAAAAAAAAGTAGAAACATATTTTTCTAGCAGGTTGCTATTTTCTTTCTAGGGGTTTATCTACATAATTTTCCTAAAATAGAATAAATTAGATTGATGTACTCAGAATAATTGTATGCATCAGGACATGTACGTACTCTACTTTCATTTTGTTAAATCTCCCTATTATTCATTTTCCCATCCAACAAAAAATTCATCCGGACATATCTATGGTTAATTGGTTACTGCCAGTGGAGGATTAAGCTCTTTCTCTGGAGTACAAAGTTGTAAGCAGGTTGCAAATCCCATCCAAGAAAAGAGAGCTCAACTGATTTTGAGCGAAGTCACCGTGCCATTTCCGTGGAGCGTCACTCTCGTGCTTTACACTGAAAAAGGTGGGGAGCATTATGTGTCTCAGGAGCTTGTATGCTGAATTCGTGGACAACACTAGTGTCTGCCCTGTAACATACGCATTACATAGATTCCATGAACGGGCGCCACAAGAAACTACACGGCGCTGCGATTTAGCCGCTGCGAAAAGCTACATCTCTCGTCATCCCCATACAGGCCGGGAGACCTGAGTGCGATCTATGTTGGCCCATATTTTAGTACTACTGCCGATTTGATGGTTGTCTGGCCGGATTCCTAGGTGTGTTGTGTGTAACGTGTGTTTTATCCTGGATGCATCAAAAGAGTCCCATCTGAAGTCTCAAGTCACCGCTGCTTGGTTCGATCCATATAGCTAAGCTCAGATGGATCAGCTGTTGGTTATGCTGCTGCCTTTGGGGAGGCTTTTGGAGTTGCAAAGCTGGATCCGCTTATGAACATGGGAACGTGAAAGGAAGAAGAAGATGATGAAAATGAGAAAGAGTCTGTTGCTTGTTTCTCAGAGAAGAGACCACTGAGCTGGCTCCCAGAACTAGTACTCGAACCTTCGAGATGGCTCTTTTCTGCCAAGCCTCACTGTAATGCATCTGTGTATAGTTGGTCTGCACGAGAATAGAATAGAAATGCCTGTTCATTTTTGAGTTTGTGACTGCCCCAACTGAGGCCTTCTGTGTGTGTTCTTCTCGCTCGTGGGGGATGTCTAGCTCGTTTGCTGCATTCAGGAAGAAAGGAGAGCATGCATGGAGCCGTGAAGAGAGAGGTGCGTGCGTGCATGTTCAGATGCATCGCACAGATAGATGCATGCCCATCTAGCTCGCAGTAGCCTTTTGCCGAGATTGTGGCGACGCCTTTGCGTACGCGCTTTCTTCTTTCCCAAGGGAGAAGCTGGATTTGGCTTCATCTTGTGGGCAGAACTCCAAAATAATCTAGCTAGCTAGAACAGATCTGAACATCTAATTAAGGCCTAATCCGAACTGTCAACGTCAAGCTCCTCCTTGAAATAGGCTTTCGCCCCGCTTTATAGATAAAGCAACGTCCACGTAATCAACGTCAAGCTCAAGCGGACAGATGATAAACCAGAGCTAGCTAGCGTTTAGAACTTCCGTAGGTGATCGAACCAGAGCAAACTAAACCCCTTCCGAAAGGATTGATTGGTAATAGAGATCATCGCAAACGATCGAGGAGTAAAAGATAGGCACCGCGTAGTGGTGAATGACTAGCTAGCGCTCTGATTCGGATTCAGGTTTAATAAAGCGAGGAGAGAACGACGCGGATCGAACGCGCTGCGATCGCTTTAATTACTTTTGCCCGCGGGGATCCTATGATTGGTAGTAGTAATATGTACTGTAAACAGTATGCTTATATTGCGTGGTTACGCAAGCACCCAGCTGCTCACGCATGATCGATGCGCCCGTGATCGCTCCTGCATTCGACTTGATGGCCTCCACCCGCAGATAAAACAGCATTTCTGGTGGCTCCAAAGACCTCCAGTAGTAGGGGGGGGGTAGCTTAGCTAGATTAGTTCTGGCGTTTTGCCTCCTGGGACGAGACACTGAGGCTGTGAGGCACATATCGTTTATGCAGATGATCGGTAGTAGTAGTTCTGTGCAAAGGCGTCTTATTAGTGCCTCCTGCGACGGCGAGGCACTAGCCGAGATGAAGTTTTGGACACCTCTTTTGAAATGATCTTTCGTTTGACAGGATGGGTAGTCAGAACTCTCAAGAAAAATCTTAGAACAAGATTGATGTTGATGATCACAGATTTGAGGCTAACCGGAACTGGGTTATAGCCTATACAGATTGGCGTGGTGATCAGCCCGTCCTATACGCCTCAACCGGCGCAACGCGCGCGTGCTCCGGTAACTGGGCCAGCCTAGTTGACGAGATTCTATTTTCTTTCTTTTTTTCTTTTTTCTTTTTCTGGATTTTATATAAACTCTGAAAATTCTCTATAATATAAGATAATTATTGAAGAACTGTAAACATTTTTGAATATTCCTGAACATTTTTTAGAAATTATAAACAAATATTCAAAATTATGAAGAATTTTTTAAGAACATGAACAAACTTTTAAAAATCACTAACCAATTTTGACAAATCATGAATCATTTTCAAAAATTAAAATTATGAACTAAATTTAGAAAAATCAGGAACCAAATTCAAAAACCATAAACCAATAACTAAAAAACATGAACAAAAATTCAAAAATCATGAACCAATTTCAAAAACAATTAACGAAAATTCGGAAAAAGTAACTATTTTTCATAAAAAATAAAAATAGTAAAAACGTAAACAAAATGAAAATAAAACGAATCGGAAAAAAGATAACAAAAAAAGAGATAAAAGAAAGAAAAATAGAACAATAAACTTGATGCGTACGCCAAACATGGGTGTGTGTTGCGGGGCGCTAGCCGCTCGCGCGAGCGGGCAGCATATAACATTTCGCGATCAGCCATGCCTATGTTCCATATGGCCTCATATGTTCCATTGGGTTAGAATTATGCGGAACTAGTCGAAGGAAGCCTGTGTCGCCACAAGTCCACCCTATAGAATGGCCAGTGACGCATTGGTTAACGCACATGTTTTTGTTTATTTTAAATAAAACATATTAGATTTTACGCTATGTTCGTACTTCTGGAACTATATATTTTAGTTAAAAATATGCCTAACATTAGTATAAGCATAACACAAAAAGTCATTTTTCATAGGTCAATAAGATTTTTTATCTGATTTCAAATTTTGTTACTACCGGTCTAGATAGTAGTGTGATAGAACTAAATAAAATGTCCATTTATATATTTTATAGAAGAAAAAATATTTTAATAATATTATTTATTAAAGTTCTTCACGTGTTTCAAAACAAAATGGTCATGGCTATAGAAAATAAAAACATTTCCGTATTTCAAAAACTGATATTCATATATCTACAAAAGAAAATAAAAACATTTCCGTATTTCAAAAACTAATATTCATATGTTCTATTGGGCCAGAATTATGCGGAACTAGTCGAAGGAAGCCTGTGTCGCCACAAGCCCACCCTATAGGACGGTAGTGACGCATTGGTTAACGCACATGTTTTTTGTTTATTTTAAATAAAACATATTAGATTTTACACCTATGTTCGTCATGGAACTATATATTTTAGTTAAAATATGCCTAACATTAGTATAAGCATAGCACAAAAAGTCATTTTTCATAGGTCAATAAGATTTTTTATCTGGTTTCAAATTTTGTTACTGCCGCTCCAGATAGTAGTGTGATAAAACTAAATAAAATGTCCATTTATATATTTTATAGAAGAATAAAATTTAATAATATTATTTGTTAAAGTTCTTCACGTGTTTCAAAACAAAATGGTCATGGCTATAGAAAATAAAAACATTTCCGTATTTCAAAAACTAATATTCATATATCTACAAAATATGTTCATTTATCTGAAATATGTCCATGGCTTCCGATTTACTTTTTGGTATATGTCATCAAAAGTCCATGAATTCCCTGCAGAAGTAAAATAAATGATAATAAAAATAAATAAGCAAAGCAAACACATTAAAATGAAAAAAAAAATGGAAAATGGAACATAGATAAGTGTTACTAAAATTCAAACAAAAAATAAAGAAAATAATAAATGTAATAGTATTAAATTAAAGTAAAAGTAATAAGGAAACATAAGGTAAATACTATTGTATGGGGGCCGATGGGAAGGCAATCATCGGACCATCCAACAGGCGTCGATTCCAATTCGATCCGACGTTTTATGTAAGCATTTTTTTCTCAATCAATCACCGTGCGTCTTCTCCCGTTAGGTGATAAACGGCGTGATACGCAATAAATTACTCTACCGACCGGAAATCGCTCCACAATCGCCGCACCGCCCCCGTAAGTCCACTCCCGTCACACCGCCTCGCCATCCGCCTTCCTCATCCGGCAAATCCGCCTCGGAGCACCGACTATCGCAACCTCTGGCACCGGAATCTCCCTGCTCCCCCTTAGCACTGCTTGCTGCCCTCTCAGTTGCGTCTCCTCTTTAGCAACCACCGCGGCGGCGCGAATGAAGCTCCGAGGCTGCGGGGCGTCGGCGGGGTGACCAGCGGCCGACGGAAACAGAGGTGAGCCCCGGATTTTTTTGCTTTCACGAGCTTCATCCGAATTAGTTTGGGCGTACGGCCCTCACCAAATGCGGATCCTCTTCAGCATCCATCGGCGGCGGCGCGTTCTTGGTGGATTCGGGGCTGCGGGTCATCAGCGGCATCGCCCATGGAAGCAGAGAGGCCAGGGGGGGGGGGGTTCTTGGTGGATTCGGGGCTCCGATTAAGGTTCGGGGGGATTTCTTGTGGTTTTCTTGGTCGATTCCTCACGGTTTAGCAAGCGGCGTCCTTACCACGACGACAATATTGTGCCAAGGTGATGAAATTGGTCCCTAAATATGTGATTTGTTTCATGCACTTATCGGGCACTAGATCCACTTATACATGTATATGCGCATTTTCCATGATGTCAAGTCACAAGTGTGTGCTCACATCTGAGGCTCGAGAATGGTTTAGATTTTGGCATATAGATATTTTATTATTGGATTAATACTAGTCTACGTATGTTCGCTTCCATGAACTGCTTTTCATGTTGTGCCAGATTTAAAATCAAACTTCATGTATACTATATTTCTCTATTTTTGCTGGTTGGTATTGAAGATTTTGGGTACACTTCCAGTTAGATTGGCGGCAATGTTTGACTATCTCACTTTTTAAATATACATGCTTCCACACAATTGTAAACCCGCTTCATACAAACAACCACATGCTTCTATCATCCACGATTCCAACCCACCAATATGGATTCTCATGTGCTTTGCTTTCACATAAAACCCCACCCGCTTCAAACAAAAAAATACATGCTTCTATCATCCATGATTCCAACACACTACAAATATGTTTCAGTAACTATCATTCCTTAATTCCATATGTAGTAAATTACAACTGCATTCCAATAAGATTCCATTTACCTTTTCGCAGGACACTTCTCCAACATGCCAAAAGCTGCGAAGGCAGAAAAGGATGACGATCTAGGATGTTTGCTGAAGTCTCGTTTTTCGGGGCCTCGATTGAGGGACATAATACTGGGTCTAAAGAAACCTCGGAGAGATCTCATCATAGCTCGAGGGTGGGGGGTTCTTCTGGACATCGGCTCTTTCTCTACTCCCAAGGGTTTGCTGGAATGGATAGTTTCGAAGATTGATCCTGAGCTCGGTGAATTTAGGAATGCTCGCAACAACACTCACATAGTCTTTAATAAAGAAATGGTTGTCAAAGCCCTCGGTCTTCCTCGTGGAACTAGGCCAGTGGTGCTCACCGGTGATCATGAAGAGTCACCACACTGTGATTTCTATAGAATTCGGTACAAAACAGCTGGAATGAGGTCACCAATTTACTACGCCGAACATTTGCTAGAAAATAATGAATTGGATGATGAAACATGGTTCAGTACATTCTACCTAGTGGTGATTGGTAGATATTTCTTCCCGGGAACCAGCAACATGTTGCCTCTAGAGTACCTGGGTAGTCTTGGCGATTCAAAGCTTGTTTGTGAATACGATTGGGCCGACCAGACTTTTCGACATACAATGTCGGGAATAAAGTGCTTCCAAGAAAGATCCAGGAAAGCAAAAAAAGCTGGAAACACAAATCCATTATGGGCCGGTGGTTGCTTACCATGGATCGCGGTATGCCATATCCCATGTTTTTTATTCATTCATAAAAGGTCCTTTCATGCTGTTTTTAATTCTAAAAATGGGCCTAATTTTTTGTGCAACAATTTTTTTGTCCAGATTCTCTATATGGATCACCTGGACTTCCCCGTGTCTACTTTGTCCACTCATCGGATTAATGATGCCATCCTGCGAGCCTCCAATATATCATATGCGGACTTCATGTTTGTTGTGAAGCATGACAAAAACAAGCTGACATTAATTCCAAATACATATGGTGTCCGACCAGTGAGTCATTCCACATTTTCTATCCCTAATACCTTCTATTTTGTGTTGCACGGGCTTATTGTTGTTATGCAATACTCTTTATTTTGTAGTTCCGTTCATTCAACGTCACCCCTACGCTGTTGTGGATGCAAATTTTGGAAACAAAGATTTCGAAGCACCTATTCTACCATAGCCTAGAGAAGCACACCCAAGCCATTCTGGACAGGTACTTTTTAAAACTAAATGTTTCATGTTTCTAAGCAAATAATTCATGCTTCAAATACATGTGCAGTAGATTCCATTATTTTTTTCCTGATCATTTTTTGCTTCCAACAGGATGCATCTCAGCAACACACTACACAAACCTTAAGTTCACCTGAGGTGCTTTTCAACAAGTTTTTTTTGCTTCATACATGCTAAACAAGCTGTTCAATCTACCAACTATCTTTAATCCACTTGTGCAGGATCTCCCTGAATACTTGAGGACGATCCAGGAGAAGTACAACACCTTATGGAAGAAAGGAGTTGATAGGTTGACAAAACTTCATGACAATCAAATGACCCAATTTGCTTCTGAATTGTATGCAGCTATCAAGCAAAATGCCACCACTCCAGATGGCTTAGCCTCCCCGCCCAGAGCCCCCATGCCCGCTGCTTCCCCGCCTAGTGCTTCCACTCCCATAAACTACTCACCAATTCGTAACCAACCCGTGTTTGGTGAAGGTGTCCACAATTCTGATCCTACAACAAGACCAAATACACAATTTTGGGTGGAGGCCAGCAATATTGCCGATGAAGTAGAGCAAATCGCCAGCTAATCAACAAATTCAAAGGACCAATCTACTTCCAGCCATCACCATATAGCAGACGAATCTATCACCGCAACAACTCGTACAATCCGTCGCGATGATGACATCGAATGCCCTTCATTCGATCTTCTGTCGCCAGGGGAAACTTGGATCCAACAATTTGTAACAAATAACCAACATAACTAAGACTCTGTCCGCAACGGATCGACACCTAGCCTAGGAGTACCAAATGTCAATTCAGGTAATGACTGTCACTAATCCGAGTTTCTACACGCTACATCTACATACTTTTCGTTGCTTATTGACTATCAATAATCTGTGTAACATATGCCCTTTCCTTGCTAGTGTCTTCCGAACTCGACACTCATCACAAGACTGTTGACCATAATCCAAGCGCCGAGCCGGCCACCGAAAAAATATTGGCTGCAAGTAGGGTTGCAACTACTCAAAGAACACCTGCTGACAACCACTTTGCTTCTTCGGACCTCCAAAATTTGATGCAACCACCGTCTACCAATGTTTGCCACCCTACAACAATAGGGCAGAATAACACAAGTATGCATACTTGTCCACTTTAAACACAAATTGATTCATACATATTTTTTCTTTTCTTACACACCACAACATATAGTTTCATGTTTTCTTGTTCCCACTAGAATGGAAAAACTTGTGTGCCTCTTGAATGATAAAAATGCTTCCATACTATACCACATGTATTTCAATCAAAATTCCATAACTATATGACTATTAGATAACATCCTTAGCATCCTTTACTTTACCTTTTAACACTTCATTACTTTATACATACTATCTGATTACTCACATAAATGCAGGCACAGTCACGCATCCGGTGATCCAAGTAGATAGTACTACAAAGAAAATCGCTTCTAAAGCGTCAACCCCTGAGGACGGTCAATATGGTTCTTCTTGTGTCATAGTTTCCAAGAAGCCACCATCTCCCAATGAGTGTCAACTAAAAAAACTATGTAAGCTTGTCCCACATGTGGCTCGCACGAACTACATAACCCGTGCTTCCAAACCTCGACGCTTCCTGACATTGGTGTTTTTACCTTTCACATGGTTGATAATAGACATATTTGCAGGCACACAACCGGGAGAGACGATCCAGAAAGGTCCTGGTAAAAAATGTGTGGCTAGCACTCCACCAACCCATTCTGACAAACATAATGGGTCTACAGAACCACAATATTAGCAACTACCTTCATCTCCCAACGATGGCCAACCATCACAACTAGGTAACCACGTTTACAGTTTCCACTTAGTTCTCAAAATCTAAGCTACATTTCAATAAATTCAGTTCTGAAGTAGAAATACATGTATGCTTATTACTGTCAAGAATTTGCTCCTTTCCTACTTATTGCTTGCTCAAGTACTACTACATGTTAGCTTCTATTTGTGATAACACCGATGACGTAAACAAATCACATGAATCTAATTTTGTCAACATTTATCAGTACAAACAATCAAGACCCCGCCATTACAACACTTTTTGTAAAGTTTCATTTCGAAGCACACAAAAACGTTACACATATCCTCCTAAAACCTATAATTAAATGTTTACGTAATAGACACTACCTTCTGACTGACACGACCTTGTTAAGACTGATAGTAACACACATACCAACCACAAACTTCATGTTTCCTAACAATTACGTTTATGTTTCATGCACCACCCCGTGAAATCATAGTTCCGTGCACTGTTGGCACTCAAACTCAAGAGAAGAAAGACAGGAAAAAGAGAGCCTTCTTGGACATTAATAATGATGTGAACCATAAGATTCTCAAGAAACTCAAAGCTACTGATGTATCAAAGGAGATATATGATACATACATTTTGAGAAGGTGCATCAGTCCCCCTTTAGATGGATAAGAAAGGTATCATTCAGCTAAACCATTTAACTTCATGTTTCAACATCCCATTCACTATACTCGATCAATAATACAATGCATGTGCTTCATTAGGCCTCCTTTTGTTGATTTTGGGAAATATCATATATCATATGAAGACTTCCGCGAGGGAGAATTAACACCCACCCACGTCATGGAGCTTTTCATCAGACACTTCAACTCAATTACTAACGAAGTCACAAGCAGCGAGCCTACATGCACAAAGTTTGCATTCTCCCAATTCTTGACTGTACGTCCCTAAAAACATCCAAATTATCTCCAACCGCAATTTACTGTTTTTCTAGACTTTATTTCTCATATGCTACGTTGACATTTTTTTGTAGACAAAACTCTGTGTTCCTGAAGGAAAATTTGACCCAAAAGGTTCCCTGAAAGAATTCTTGGAGGCATACAAAGCTAATAAGCTTAACTCAAAGGACATGGTATTTTTTCTAATGTCCATTTAAAATCAGTTTCTTAAGTATGTCATACTTGCTAACATGATGCACAAATGAGCTTCATTTTTTATCGTTTTCCCAACTATATTTTTCTATAGTCGACAATGAACACTGGGTGCTAGTGTCCATCAACATACTGTACAAATAAGTTAATTTCTTGGACTCTATGATCAGCACGAGGAAGACCAAAGTATATGAGAAAGCACATAACCTGGTAAATGCTCCATATTTTTTTTTTGCTTCCACTAACCTAGCAATATGATTCGTATCATTCATGTTTAAAATTACTTACTTCAACCCAGCTTCCTATCATTTCAAGTTTGTACATACTGTTAGCTTCCTACCATTCTTTTTGCACATACTGATTGCAATCAGATATGGAATCTGATTTGCACATTTCAATCATGTTTGCACATACTTATTTGCACTTTGTTAGCTTAATATCGATCAAGTTAGCTACATATCCTTCATGTTTGCTTCATACTAATTGCAATATGATTATACTATTTTTTAATACTCTGGCGACTACAGTTAGTGATTCATAAGACAATATATCAAAATGATATTATGCACAGTGCCTCCAAAATTCCATATTAAATTTTCTATCAATCTCTCAACCTTGCTTCCACTCACTCTGGGTTATTCTTCACAGGTCGATAATATCACACTAGCCACACACATGCCAAAGCTTTCCCAAAAGCAAACTTCAGTCAGTACGTCCAACACAATCCTCAGGACATACGCCAGCAAACCACAATATAAGATACTTGTCCACATCCAGAATTTAAGGAAATTGTTTTTCCAATATTATTTGCTGCTCTCTAACATTATTTTTCTAATTTCATGTGGCCAGATTTGACTGCGGAGTCTTCGTAATGTTATTCATGAAAATGTGGGATGGCAAGATGATGAAGCCCTTTGGCATGGTATGTCCACAAAATAAAATTGTTTAACAAAAATCCCACATGCTTCAATACAATGCTTCCTACACAAATCTGCCTTTCTGTATATTACTTTGATACTACTACAACTTACTTACTGTCTCTTGACTTGCACACAGGATATTCTAGATTACCGCATGGTGATAACCCACATGATCATGACATCGGAGTTAAACAAGGCGAATCCAACTTGGGTGCTAAAGAAGAAATAAACTCTATTCACATTCATGTATCCACAGTTTTGGGTTCTACTCCAACAAACTACGCCTAGACGTAGCATCTGCTGTTTTGCTTGTTATCCTAAACATTTCCTAAAGTGTAATAATTGGTCAAAACCTGTGAATAATGGCCGTACTTTATAATACTATTATCTTTGTTCCAAATGTCGAGCGAATTATGTTATACATATCTTTTTCATATCTGCCTTCTATGCAATATTTTCAATAGCATGTCCAGAAAAGAGCTGCGCTTCATAGTCTTTGCTTGATCCTTCGACCATCTTCCCGTAGTCTGTTCAAATTTGTTCTACTTTCCCTAATAATGCATCTTCCACCAGGTAGGTTGCTTCTATCATCTTCTACCAGGTGATTATGTTTGAAATAACTGTTTTCATGCTTCCTCTCCAAATTCATATGCTTCATGTTGATCACATGAAGTTCTTGCTACCACTGGTAATAAACTCGCATCTAGTAACAAAGGGATATAAACATGTTACTTCAATATGAATCTCACGCTTCTTACACTAGACATGCTCGCTTCTTACACTACATGCACAAAAATCATACAACACTAATATAATACCATACTATCATTCAACTTTTCTTCCGTTAGATAGTATGTACCTTCAACTTTCGCTTCTCACATCTGTCAAACAGGTTATTAAGTTTCATACCATTATTTTCATGCTTCATGGCCACATCACACGTTTCATGTTGGTTCGCAATAAATTATTGCTTCAACTGATAATAATCTCACATTAAATTAAAAAAAGGATGTAAACATGCATCTACAATATAAGTGACACGACACTAACACTACACACGCCCGCTTCTTCCGTCAGAAGCACATACACCACACAAAACTAATATGAAACAGCATTATCATTCACCAATTGCTTATGTGTTTCTTATATTTATTTTTATTGCTTCTAAAGAAGTTACTTCAACATAAGTCACACGCTTCTATCAATACACACGCACGCTTCTTCCATCGGAAGAACATACACCACACAAAACTTATATGAAATCGCAATATTGTTCAGCTATTGCTTCTGTAATCTCCTACCGGGTATCTGTGTTTCATATAAATATTTTTATTGCTTCTTAACCAGAATCACACGCTTCATTCTAGTCACCTGAAGCGTGAAGAACTTCCATAAATCTCACAAGAACATGTTTGAAGAAGAGAAGTGCAAGTAGGATTAAATATGTTCCCTTCAAACAACTACAAACAATAATTTATATGCTTCTGAACATATTTAACGCTAAATGGTTTGGCATCCTCATAGTGCAAGCTCCGTCTCACGCCTTAACTGTTCCTCACGCTCGACATTTTGCTTATTCTCGAAAGCCAAATATGGACAATGCCTCCTAGTGTGATCTTCTTCACGACATTTCGAGCATGCGTAATTCTTCCTTTTGTTACCCTTCTTTTTTGCCTCCTCCTGGCGAATCTCCACCAATGGATTCCTCCTCTTTTGTTTATCAGCAGGACGACCTTTCTTCGAAGACCGCGGCGGATTCTGCAAATTGTTCTCACCTGCTTCTGGATCTTCGCCTGTTTCAGATCCCATCACACCTCCAGACAACTGGAAAGTATCCACTAAAGACTTCAAATGATCCACCCCACCTTCCACAATCTTGTATGATTCCATGCCAACACACGCTTTCGCCGCCAACTTATTCATCATCTTGCATAGGGCATTATTCCTCAGTGTGTTTGTATCTAGGATTGCGCTTCTGCCAGAACCTAATATATGGCTCTTTGCTTCACAAACTGTAGCAGCATCGGACCATCTATGAAGCAGGTACTTCTCAGGTATTTCATGCACGTTTGTGTGCACCATAGCCTTCAAAATGTGATGGCACAACATCCTATTCACATTGAACCGGTTGCAAGTGCACATGTAAGCATTTTCCTGCTGCTCTACAACTACAATCCTTATCTTCTGTGCTCTAGGATCATTCCTATGGATCTCGAACTTCAAACCACCCCCGGCAACCGGGTAAAAGCTATAAGCTATTGTAATCTCCATGAATTCCCTGAATTTTTCAAATGCAGCTCTGGTATAAAATCTGGAAGCTTGCTCCTCAATCTTGTAACTGAAAAAAAGCTTCATAAGCAAAAGAGTAAACAATATTAATTAAAAATCTGAGGTCACGTTTTATTGCTAACACACACCTGGACCATACGGATGCTGTTGTTGCCTCCCCTAGGAAACCACCGTTGTCCTCTCGGTCCAACCTTGTTTCTTGAATGTACTTGTACTGCTTCACAAATTGCCAAACAGAGTCCTGTGGATGCACGAGCTTCTTGAAAAATGAGTTCAGACCTTCTGACCTCCCAGTTGTACCAGTGAAAGGAAAGAAATTCTTCTTTAAATATGCGGGTGCCCAAGTATTCCTACAACCCCACATGTTGATAATGTGTTCGTTGCTGACCAAACAATGCTTCGACAACATCACTTGTCACATGTTCTCAAATTCTTCAATAGTATCTGACCCATAAATATAATAGAAAAACTCCTTCTCGAAACCTTCCCGTGTACGGAAGAGTGTGCCAAGCTTGTCCTTTGCTATCTAAAGCACATGCCACAAGCAACAACGATACACCGTGCCAGGAAAAACATCATCTATAGCTCCCGCCATTGCTTGGTCTTGGTCAGTCATTATGCATGTTGGATGTTCTTGACCCATTGTATCCATCCAAGCCTCAAAAACCCACTTGAACGTCTCCTTTTTCTCATCTCGTATCTACGCACAACCTAGCATAATGCTTTGCATGTGGTTGTTTATACCAACTATTGGTGCAAAAGGCATGTCATAGCGGTTCGTACAAAATATGGTGTCAAAGAAGACACAGTCTTTGAATTTTCGATACAACTCACGTGTCCTTCCATCCACCCATAAGAGCTCCCTCACTGCATTGTTCTCATCCAGCTTGATAGCGTAGTAGAATTGCGGACTCTCCGCCTGTAACTTCTGAAAATAATCAACTGTTTTGGACATGTCACTATGATAAACCTCGTTCCTCAGCTTTGTCCGGGTGTTTGTAACATCACGATTAGTGTACTACAATGTACTCAGTGTTCCATGAAGGTCATCCGACGTGGCCATGATAAGAGATGTGTCAGCGTTCTGATTGTGCAATGTCTTGATCAACATGTAGTCCTCATATGGCACCTTTCGATGGGATCTGTAATACCTTGTCCACTCTTCTCTACTCATCAATGGATGTGTGTGTTCCTCAATGAAAATTGTTACTTCCCATTTATCCTTCCTTAAGCCAACTGACATGCGAGCTTTGAAATCATGACGCTTCAGCTTGTTTCTTTTCCTTTTGCCCGCAACCGGCGCACTGCCAAAATTTTGAGTTTCTGAAGTTCCTTCCGTTGCTTCCACCACCTCATCCAACACTTCCGGATCCATTGCCCCAACACCTGAACCCACATCAACCTTGTCCTTCCTTGCGTGAGCACACTCGAAGTCCCTCCTAATTAAATGGTCACATATTTTTTTCTGGCTCCTTCTTGAGCATCCAATCCAGCTACCAAAACCAATCTTCTTCGCATATGTATTATAAAATATCTACGCCTCATCAATGCTGTTAAAAACCATTCCTCCTCGCAGACACACTTGACTCGAGCCTTCACCATCTCCTGGCGAAGGAATCAGAGAGTTGTCTTGCGTACAGATCCGAACATCCTGCACACAGAAACCAAATAAATAAAAACCAGAAACAAAAAAATACATTTAGCTTCCATGAATTCATCCTCGTGTTTCTATGACGAATCACTTCCATACATGATGACTGAAATAGCATAGCTTAAGACCTAAATTACAAAAGTTTCAAGATCTGAGGAGACACAATTCCAACATGACCGAAGAAACTAGCTTCTAATCAATAATACTTTGGCTTCCACTAATAAATGTAGAAGCTTCCACAATACATAGCAATGCTAACACCAAATCCCTGTACTATTTATCAAGTACTCCCTCACAATTTTGGCTTCCTGTCAAATTTACAACAGATTGCCAACTAATAACCAATGCTTCCACTATCATCTTTTACTACTTCACTAGAGCTACCCCTGGTATCTTCAGAAGCGGTATCACAACAGATTCAGATACACCGGAGACTGAAGTTTCTTCCATACTATTAGCTATTCTTTTCCATGTCATAATATATTAGCTTCAGGTAGTTTTTTCTAATGCTTCCCCTATATGTACCACACTTATAATACATTACATATGACTCTTCATGAGTAAACAAAACATTACAATTATAATTCCAACATGACCAAGGAATCCAGCTTCAGTACACTAATATTGTTGGGGATATGCTATATGGGTATCCTCATAGCATGTCTCCTATCCGGATAACCCGGGTGGCCCACAGTTGTTTGCATTGCCCATGGCCTTCTGGGCGGCCCAGTTAGATGGATCCAGAAGGGAGGCCCATGCCGGATAAAGGAAGGCTACGGTTGGAGTCATCGATGTATCCGGAGCCTTGGAGTACAAGACACGCAAGACTAGTAATAGACGGTGTAGGACTATGTACCCTGTCCGGCTAGGACTTTTCCCTGTAACCCTAGGACCTGGCGACTATATAAGTCGGGCCTATGGGAGCCTTTAGGGCACAATCTCAGACGACCAAGTAGCGATTAGCACACACACCTCGCACAGTGAACCAATCTCTATAACTCGGCGTATTGCCGTTATAGTGATTTATAGCAGGAGTAGGATTCCGCCACCGTTGTGGGATCTGAACCTGGGTAAACTGTGTTACCTCGTACCCGTCAACCGTCTGCCTTCCCCCACGTCTCTAAACACGCACTGTGAGGACCCCTCCATGGCGTACTCATCGGCAATACCACGATAGTTGGCGCCCACCGTGGGGCAAGAGGCTCTTCAGCGGGCGAGGACCAAGATCTTCCCGGGAATCGGCGAAACTGTGGCCATCAGTCGCGTTCTCTTCTCCGGCAGCATTCCGATCGTCCCTCCCGAAGAGTTCTAGATCCCGGCGAAGACGAACCCTACGCGGTGTTCGATCGTTCCTATCGGAGACATCCACCTCTTCATTGGCGAAACCGACTCGGGCACTAGTTCTCTGGGAGTCGGAGGACCATCAAGGCCCGCACGGACCGCCTACGGGAAGTATATGTTCGCGGAAGGATCAATGTCGGATCTCTCTTCGGAGTTTGCCGGCAAAGATCGGAAAAATTCAAGGCCCACCCAAACCGCCCTTGTGCAGGATATAACGATGAAAGATCGCTGCAAGTCCACCGGCTTCGCCCGTGCGTCTGGACAGCAGAGATCCAAGTTCGTCGGCGTGGTTACCCTTTGATCTGGCGTGTTGCATTCAGAGAGAGGGCGAAAACCCCCGCGATTACCTGGCCAGGTGCCTCCATATACGAGCCGATCTGGCCCACTACCCTAATGATGATGCCATATATCACTTTGTGGAAGGACTGGACCATGGCACGCTCCTCCGGCAATCTCTAAGACGACAGCAGGCGTCGGGACGCCTTACCTTCGAAGGCATGGTGAGCACCGTCAACAACTACGCGGAGGCTGAAGCGGCAGCTCAAACAACGCTTGCGCTCATTGACGGAGCCCCTCTGATTCAGCCACGCCACCACCGCCTCTGGCCACCATCATCGCAGCTGCGCCGCCACCTCCAGTCATCATCGCCGCTGTTGCACCTCCACCCCGTCATCGAGGAAGTCCTGGCACCCTCCGACTCTGTGATTGATGCGCTATACGCCGATTTCAGCGCAGACTCGGAGGACATAGATTTCAGTCCAGAAGATCTAGACTCCGCTATGCAGGAGATGGAGGAGTACACGCGCGACGGGCAAGCCAACAATGCCATCACGTCTCGAGAGGTGTTCGTCACCATCGGGACGGCGATGGATGAAGATCAACCCGGACGAGCTCCGCCTACAACACTGGAAAAGGGGAAGGGGCCTCTTATTGCCACTGACGATGATCACGCAAAGGTCATGCCCCCTCCGCCGAACCCAGTGCAGCAGCCGCAGGAACTCGGCACCGGACCGAGAAACAACAACACCGCAAACGTGCCGCCTCTAGCATCTACGTCTGCTGCTGCCCGAGTTACTCCCGCTGATAGAGTGATGTACGGCAATCTCCTCATTGAGCCACTGACCGTCGCTCATATCCGGAACGTGACTCAGCTTGACGAGAAGCGCCAGCAGCTGCTGGAGGAAGCGCAGGCCATCGCGGAGCAAGGCGCTAAGCTAGATCGAAATCTGGTCAACGCGCAGAAGTCCATAGAGAAAGCCAGAGCAATGGAGGCCGAGTATAAGACTTTGCTGCAGCAGTAGAAGGACAAGAAAGATCCAGCTCGTGTCATCAACGATCCTGGTGTACGGCGAAACCTAGGATGGGCTCCCTCGAAGCCAGCACAGGCCAAGCCATACATTGACAGTGAAGGCAAACATGTGATGCCCACCCCACTCCTTAACCTCGCCGTCGCCAAGACCCTTGTGGAGAAGGATAGATCGCCCGAGGCAGTGGAACAGGTCTATGACCTAGTGGCCAAGGCAGTGAAGCAGCAGGAAAAGGCCACCTCTTAGAGGCTTGAGTCCGACCCAGCGCTTTGCCAGTCTAGCCAGTATAAGCCGCCAAGGGACAGATCTCCTCTTGATGTCGGGTCCTAGCCGGGTTCATCAGAACAAAGACGGAGGGATGCACGCAACAGGAAGGATGCTATCCCCATATCCTCCGACCATGGAGAAAAGGCCCGACCTCATCGCCCATCGCCACCGCCCCGATCACCCCGACATCACGAAGATCCCAAGGCTCACCATCATACGGATATGCCCCCGCCAAGGCAGTGCGTCATCGTCATCCGCGACAATGCGGAGCAGATCCATCATGACGGAGAGCGCAACCCAGGACACAAGAGCAGGTCACGCCATGATCCTCCGCGTCCGGCAAGCAATCACGACAAGCGTGAGGCATCGCAGGAGGGTAATAGCAAGAAGGCTAACCCATTGCCACCTCCGCCTCCGTCGCCACCCAGCATTCACCATGGCGGAGGGGGCCCGCATCGCTCACGCAGTCCATCCCCTGTTGACAAGAAGAAGAAGAACCTGGAGCCGTACGATGCACGTTCGCGGATCGATAAGATCCACGAGGCCCGGGAAGGACCATACCTGGGACCACGTTGCTTTGTACCTGCAATACGGTCCGCAACTTACCCTAAAGGTTTCCAGATTGACAAGACCATCAAGCCCTATGATGGCACCGCCAATCCAGCCACATGGTTGCAGGACTACGACAACGGGGTGGAGATTGCCGGAGGTAACCCCAACATCATCGTCACGTACCTCCCTTTGATGTTGGCGTGCACGACCCGTCAATGGATCGATGACTTACCGGACAAATCCATCTGCAATTGGTTGGACATGCAAGAGGCGTTCACCAAGAACTTCGAGGGTACGTACAAACGTCCCTGCACTGTTGGCGATCTACATCGGTGTGTGCAAGAGAAAGACGAGACATCTCGCGCCTACCTCTCCCGTTGGCTGGATATGAAGAATTCCTGCACAGGAGTGCACGCTCAGACCGCCATGGCCGCCTTCATTGATGGGTTGGAAAGGGAGACGTTGCTCCGACATAAACTGAAGCGCTTGCAAGTCAATCATAAGCTTGACTTGAACCAGATGATTTAGTTGGCTAGTGAGTTCACAGCTGCAGACGACGATGCTCGCGGCTCTCTGCCGGCAACGGCTGTTCCAACTCAAGCTCGGAGGAACAACAGCACAAAGCGGAAAACCGCTCCAGAAGAAAAGCAATCTCCCGACATGGTCGCCATGAACTTTGTAGGGCGAGGTGATGGTGGACAACGTGGCCGAGGGCGGGGAGCTGGTCGTGGGCAGCAACGAGGAAGTGAAACTACCTCGGCACCGCTCCGCGTTCTCCAAACCTATGAAGAGTACCGCGATATGCCATACCTCGTACACCTCGATGCCAACGTCAAGGCCACCCATACCAATCGACACTGCAAGTTCGTCAACGACCTTAAGGAAGACCCGGAGTCCGGCTACAAGCGAAGACGGAAGAACAGACCGCGAGGCAAGGGCAAGGGGAAGAAGAAGGAGGAGGAGTCCAAGGATTCAAGTGACATGGACGAGGAGTCCAAGGACCCAAGCACACCGCCAAGAGCGACGACAAGAGCAAGAACCCCTTTGTAAAGAAGGCGTCAGTCTACCACACTTTCCTTGGCACCCCCACCGTCCGACAACAAAAGACCTCTATGAGGATCCTAATGGCTACTCTACCCCCAATCCCCCAGTACCTCGCTGGTCGGAGGTTCCAATTACTTGGGACAGGACAGACCACCCAGACCTTATTCCTACGGAGAACCAATACGCCATGGTCATCAACCCCTTGATTGACGGCGTGGAGTTCACCAAGTGTATGGTGGATAGTGGAAGCAGCATCAACATCATGTACCTGGATACACTGCAGAAGATGAACTTGACGGAGGCAAACCTAAGGCGGACCAACACCATCTTCCACGGCGTAGTTCCTGGTCAGGAGGCTCGGTCCCTTGGGTGCATCACACTTCAGATTGCCTTTGGCCATGTTAATAATTACCGCCAGGATCGCATGACCTTTGAGGTGGCCCCCTTCAAGAGCGTGTACCATGTCATATTCGGCCGCAACATTTTCCACACGTTCATGTCCAAGCCATGCTTCGTCTACAACAAACTCAAGATACCCGGACCAAACGGTGTCATCACTGTATCCGGAAGCTTTACCAAGGCAAGGGACTACAAGATCAATGAAGCAGCCTTTGCGGAAGCTGTCCTCTACAACGAAGAATTCAAAAAGATTCAGAGCAAGGTCGATGACTCAGAGATGCCCGCGTCGAAAAAGGAGATCTCTTAATCCGCTCCTGCGTTCAAGGCCGCCATCGAGACCAATCCGGTGGAACTTGTGGTAGGCAATGCCTCCAAGACCACCGCCATTGGGACGAACCTAGATCCCAAATAGGAAAGCGCGCTCATCGAGTTCCTCCGTGAGAATAGGGACATCTTTTCCTGGAAACCTGTCGACATGAAAGGTGTACCTAGGGAACTCGACGAGCACAGCTTAAACATTGATCCAAAATGCAAACCAGTGAAACAACCTCTATGACGCTTCGGAGACGAGAAGAGACGCGACATTGGCAAAGAGATAGCTAGGTTACTTAAGGCTAGATTTATCCGAGAAGTCATTCACACCCGATGGGTGGCCAATCCTATACTTGTTCCCAAAAAGGGAACCAAAGAATTAAGAATGTGCGTTGATTACACCGGCTTGAACAAAGCATGTCCCAAAGATCTGTTTGCCTTGCCTCGCATTGACCAAGTCATTGACTCGACGGCTGGCTCGAAACTTTTGTGTTTTCTCGATGCATACTCAGGATACCACCAGATCAAGATGAGGAACTCAAACCAATTGGCCACTTCGTTCACTACCCCATACGGCACGTTTTGCTATGTTACAATGCCCTTTGGGCTGAAAAACGCAGGTGCTACGTACCAGCGGACAATGCAACGTTGCCTTCACGACCAAATTGGTCGGAACGTTCACGCCTATGTGGACGATATCGCGGTGATGTCCAAAAAGTCAAATGACTTAATCTCCGACTTAAAAGAAACCTTTGATAATCTCCAGAAATACAACATGATGCTCAACCCTAAGAAGTGCGTCTTCGGGGTTCCAGCCGGCAAATTGTTGGGTTTCATCGTTTCCCAGCGCGGAATCGAGGTTAACTCGGAGAAAATCAAGGCCATCTTAAACATGTCCGACATGCCTAAAGGACACTCAACGACTAACAGGTTGTGTTGCAGCAGTTAGTCGGTTCGTCAGCCGACTTGGAGAGAAGGCCCTGCCTCTGTACAAGTTGCTGAAGAAGACGGAAAAATTCACATGGAAGGACGAAGCAGATGCAGCATTGAAGAAGCTCAAGGAGATTCTTTCCTCAGCGCCCATCGTTGCAGCACCCGAGCCTGGAGATCCCCTGTTAATCTACATGGCGGCAACCAACCGGGTAATCAGCATCGTCGTCGTGGTAGAGCGGAAGGAACCAGGCTATGAGCACGGAGTTCAACGACTAGTTTACTATGTGAGCGAGGTCTTGACGAAGTCCAAGCAGCATTACCCGCACTACTAGAAGATAGCTTATGGAGTATTCCTTGCTTCTCGGAAGCTGAGGCCTTACTTTCAGGAGCACCCAATCACAGTGGTGATCAAGACTCCACTGTCCGACATTATCAACAACAGCGACGCTATGGGTAGGGTCGCGAAGTGGGGAATTGAACTTGCCGCCTTCGAGATCACCTACAAGAGACGCGACACTATCAAGTCACAAGCCTTCGCGGATTTCATCGCAGATTGGACGGAGATGCCAGAAGCTACTCCATTGCCAGAACCAGAGTACTGGGTGATGCACTTTGACGGATCAAAGCTGCCTAACGGCTCGGGGGCTGGTGTATTGCTACAGTCACCAACATGAGACAAGCTACACTACGTTCTGCAGATCCACTTCGAGGCTACGAACAACATGGCGGAGTATGAAGCACTCATTCACGGACTACGTGTAGCCAAGGATATTGGCATCAAGCGCATAGTTTGCTGTGGAGATTCCGACTTGGTTGCCCAGCAGGTGGCTGGCACCTGGAATGCGCGGAACCCTATGATGGCAGCATATCGAGACGAAGTGGACGAGATAGCCAAGAGCTTCTTGGGCTACAAAGTTAAGTATGTGCCTAGGAAGCAAAACGAGGCGGCTGATCTGCTATCTAATCTTGGATCAGGGCGCAAATGAATTCCGCTAGGAGTTTTCCTAGAACATATACGTACACCATCCGTGAAGGGAGCCGACATCGACAATCCAGATAGAGCTGACTCTTTCGTCCGCATGGTGGCAAAGGTCCCTCCGGCTTGGACAAAACCGTTCATGGAATATCTCGAACACGGAACTTTGCCCGACGACGAGGTCGAAAGACGGCAAATAGTACGACGATCAAAGGGTTATACCGTAATCAATGGACAACTATACAAAAGGAGCACTACTGGTGTATACCTAAAGTGTGTTTCCCAGCTAGAAGGTATTGAAATCCTACGCGAAATCTATCTCAGAGATTGCGGGCATCACGCCGCTCCTCGATCGTTGGTCGCGAAAGCCTTCTGGCAAGGATTCTACTAGCTGACCGCGAAGGCGAACACCGACAAACTGGTTGATACATGCATGGGATGCCAGTATTATGCCCGACAACCACATGTTCTTGCTGAAGAATTGCGAACAGTACCAATAACTTGGCCGTTTGTTGTCTGGGGGCTAGACATGGTGGGACGTTACAAACGGCACCATGTGGGTTTACGCATCTGCTAGTAGCAGTTGATAAATTCACTAAATGGATAGAAGCTAAACCCATTAGAAAGCTTGATGGGGCAACTGCCCTCAGGTTTGTCTGGGATCTAGTGGTGAGATTTTGTCTCCCACATAGCATTATCACAGACAATGGCAGCAAGTTGTCACTCGGAAAAGTGGAGGCTTATTGTTGGGAGAAGGGCATCCGACTTGACCTTGCATATGTGGCACATCCACAATCCAATGGTCAGGTTGAGCGAGCCAATGGACTAATTCTGCAGGGAATCAAGCCACATCTTAAGGCACCGCTACATAGAGCAGCTGGAGCCTGGGCGAAAGAATTGCCATCTGTGTTGTGGAGTTTACGAACTACACCCAACAGATCCACCGGCTACACCCCTTACTTCATGGTATATGGAGCAGAAGCCATCCTACCTTCCGACATACTTCACGATGCACCAAGGGTTGCCGCCTACGAGGAAGATGACGCTAAAGAATCCAGACGCCTAGATGTGGACCTTCTCGAGGAGGAGCACGTTTTGGCATGCCAAAGATCCGCCATCTACCAGCAGAAGCTACGCAGCTACCATAGTCGCCGCATTCGGCATCGCTCATTTAAATAGGGGGATTTGGTGCTCCGACTTAAGCAGAAGAAGTCACACAAATTATCCCCGCCATGGGAAGGACCGTTCATCATAAGCAAGGCACTACTCAATGGGTCTTACTACCTCGTTGACAATCGTGAACTGAAGGATAGACCCAACGAGGATCATAAGCGTAAGCGACGTGACCTGGATGATGACTACCCGGAGCTTGATCGGCCATGGAACATAGCATAGCTACGTCCTTTTTACACTTAGCATTTTTTATCTAATTGTGTACCTCTTATATGATCAATGAAATAAAGCTCTCTGGTTCACTCATATTTCTGAGTCTTTTACCTCCTTTAGTGTTTATTTTTGGATCATATAAAACCTTTATGCACAAGTTTTGTGATTGCATTTGTGAAAATTCCGACTACGGGCGTTAGCTTAAGTTTTCTGGTCTACACGTTCTTTGTCGTTTTTATGTGGATTCTGGAGTAGTGACTTTTGGCACTTATTATCGGCGATTTTGTGCTTAGGTTATTGACGGTGCCATTGGGCATCATCACCTAAGCACATGGTTCCGACAACGAGTCTTCCGACTCACGAAAAGTCAAGCATAAGAATCAAAGTAATGGATAAGCCAACACTTGCTTAAAAAATATATACATGCTGGAAACTAGTTCTTAAGTAGCAGGACATACAACATTGTTTTCTGCCTTAAGTTAATAAATAGTTTTTTCTGCATACGCATCAAGGGTGAAACAAAATATTACAAGTTGTTTTTCATTCCTTTGGCGCAGGCGACTTGGAAGCAGCGTCATCGGAAGCAGGAGAATCACCCTCGAAGTCGGCAGTGCGAACGGACTCAGAGGAGCTTTGGTTGCCGCCATCGATGGTGTTCATCGGCACGAAGACGTTGACGTCGACTAACTCGGCAACTCTGGTGTCATAGCCCGCGAGTGACGACAAGATGGATTCGTGATTAATCACTTTGCCATCATCGTCTACGTCGGGAATGCCAGAGGTCACCGTGTCGATGTCGGCATCTTCGTAATGTGCCTTCACCATTGACAGCGCCATACTTGCACCGGCCCGTGCACATGAAGCTTTCCAGCTTGTGATACGCTCGGGGGCTCGGCGCAGGATCTCCGAGAACTTCGTCACAGAGTCTGATCCTTGATATTGATCTGGAGGGGCTTGGCAATCTCTTTGGCTTGCGCGATGGCGGTGTTGATGAAGTTGCCAGCAAGAACCATGCATTCCTTTGCTGGAGGAGGCGACCGGGTTAAACCCATAGGAGCTGCAAATTCCGACAAGGAGCGCACGAGTTCAAAAATTCAGAGTATCTAGACTACAGAAATCCAAGACAGAGAATCACTTACTAAATATGCTATCCTCAGCTTGCCAGAGGGTATCCGCCAAGGAGTCCCGTTCTTGTTGGAGGAGCTTGTACGCCTCATGATGGCATTGATTCTGCACATCAACAGCTTTCTTCTGATCTCTTAAGATCGAGATCTCCTCCCTTCAAGCGGTTCATCTCCTCGGTGCTGGAGTCCTGCAGGGCTTTCATGGATTCTTCATGCATCTTCAGCATGTCCCTCCTTTCCTTCTTAAGGATCTTGTTTTCGCTATCCAGCTCCTGAATGTGCTTGGATTGCTCGACAATGTCCTTAGCCTTGGCAATGGTTTCTGCAAGTTGGAGAAAGCAAAGTACACAGTGAGTACTCGGAGAATACACAAGTTCAAGTCGGAATACGAAAAAGAAAGGAAAAAACAGACGCTTGCTCTTGATGATCTGTTCCTTCAAGAAGGCAGTTTTACCCTTTTCGGCTTCCAAGTCCGCACGCATCTTCTGGTACTTGTCGTTGGCCATGCCCCTCCGAGCATTCTCTTTCTATGGAAAAAATAAGAAATTAAAACGTTGTTTGGTCTGCTTGGAGCATCTAGCCGGAAAATTTCCACCTAGACGCTCGGGGGCTACAGCGAGAGTTTTTAACTTAGCAATATGCTTAGCTTTTCTTTAAGCATCTAGTCGGAACTAATTCAGTTCTCGATTAGAAGCTTGGGGGCTACAGTATAAAGTTTTTAACTCGGATATATGCTTATCTTTTCTTTAAGCATCTAGTCAGAACTAATTCAGTTACAACTAGAGGCTTGGGGGCTACAGTATTGAAATTTATAACCACTGCGTGTGCTACTCTAAAATCATCTAGTCGGAAAAATTCATTCAAACTACATGCTTGGGGGCTACAGTGAGAAGTTTTTTACTTTAGTCACTTTTAGAGCATTCAGATGCAAAGAACTATGGTTTTCCGTCTAAATCCTCGGGGGCTACAGTGGGATACTCATATGAAATGTAAAAGGCAAATAAAACTTACAAGTGCAATGATCTTGAGGTTAGTAGCACTCTCGTCCAGCAGCTTGCCAAAGGATACGCTGTTTCCTTGCAAAATCTCTGCTTGTCAGAGGAGCTCATCTAGACCGCACGATGGAGATGTCGGCGCCGCACCTGGAACCAGAGCAGTGCTACCCGGTGTAAGTACCGGATAGACTATCTTTGGATACTCTATGGCTTTCTTGGGCGCGAGGGCGCCGCCTACGGCAGAAGTACCAGCTTCCACCACTGCATTACCGCCACCGATGGCATCCTTAGCCGGAGATTCGGTCATTGGGTGTGCGGCACTCTCCTGCGTCGTCTGCTCGCCGACGACAGCAATCTCGGTAGAGGCACCTGAGTCCACTTCCATGGCGAAAGGGCCATATGTTTCCTTGGCTTGTGAGCTTATCAGCGCGGAGGAGGGATTGACACTAGGAGTAGCAGGGGCGATGGCGGGAGATGCGTCGCAATGCAGCATGTCCTTTATGGTTCTAGAAGCCCCCAATGTTTTGGAGGTCTTCTTCAAGCTGGTCGTGGCTTTCTTCCTGAAACGTGCAAAATGCATAAGTACAGGAGCAAGACAGATAAATGGACAATGTCGGAGAGAAAGAAGCTTACACAAGAGGGGGTGCTTTGGCAAAGGGGATCCCGGTAGTCTTTGTTTTCTCCGCCTCTAGGACGGAGGTAGTCTTTTTGGAGGCTCCACCCTCCGTCTTCTTCTTCTTGCCTCCGTCGGCAGCGTCAGAGGTGGAGCTCTTCCTCTTTCGCGCCAATGGAGCATCGTCATCGGACACGACGGTGAATTCCTTCATCTTTGGATCATAGATTTGAGGAGCCATGCTGTCCTCATCTATGTCGCTAAGCTGTAAGGTGAAGAACCACCGTGTTAGATGGGATGACAATTTCTAGACGGAAGAACTGGAGTATATGTCATACACGGAAAATAAACAATTACCTTTGGGCACTTGCTGTCTACGAACATGTCGTAGGTGATGGTGAAGCCACGCTTCTTGTCATTCACCTTGACGATGTCCTTAAGACGGAGCTTGACGGAGTCACTCGAGAAATTGTCCACGGAGATGCGGAGGCTATCCCTTCTATCGCTGGTATACTCGTGCATTAGCTTCGAACGGTGCTGCAGAGGTTGGATTCGCCTGATGAACCAGCACATGGCTAGGTCCAAGCCGGTCAAACCCGTCTCTACGAACCACTCTATCCGCCTTATGGCGCGGGTAGCGTCGATGTCGGAGGGAAGGGAGGCCTGGGATCTCCATGTCGAAGTTTCGGCGGCGGCTCCATCGATGAAGTCCGGGTACGTTACTTCTCGGCTGGCCAGAGGGATATATGGGCCATAGAAATAAGTACGCTGCCAGTTCTTGCAGGATTCGTGGCCGACGATGTCGGGGAACCGCCGGCCAGGACGTATCTTGAAGCTTATGGTGCCACAATTTCTAAGTTCGTCCTTGCTGGCTCCGGCTTCACGCTTGACGGTGAAGAAATACACGAAGAGATCTAGCCTAGGCTTAATCCCTAAGTAACCCTCACAGAGCGCTGCGTAATTGCTAAGTGCTAGGATACTATTGGGAGAAAGGTTTTGGGGGTGGACTCGGTAGTGGTTCAAGACGGAAAGGAAGAAGTTAGAGGTGGGCAGGGAGACGCCGCGTACCAATTATGCTTTGAGGTACACCTTTTCTCCGATTTGGGGAGAAGGTGTGACCTCGCCGGTCGGCGCCGCCCACCAGGCGAGCCCCTCCATCGCAGGGAGATAGCCCTCGACGATTAGCTCCTTGATGTCGCAGTCCGTGATATCCGAACCGCGCCAATCGCCCTTGTGGGAGTCGTTGTCCTCCTCCAACAGCTCTAGCGCCGCCGGATTATGGTCGCCGGCGGTGGTCTCGACCACCACAGAGACAGGGATGACCAGGCCCTCTGGGGGCACGACGACGGAGCTCGCCGGCTTCGCCGCGGCTTCGCCCAACGCCGCCATCGAGGGAGTAGAGCTGCTGCTGGCCATTGTGCAAGTTTGGAGGTGACTGGCAAGATTGGGAGCTAGGGTTTTTCGCGAGGTTGCGCGGAGAGCTCGAGGAGGCGCTCGATGAAGGAAGAAGACGATGCGAAGAGAGAATGAGGTGAAAAGTAAAAATTCCACCGCAGTTACTATTTATGATCTCCAGCATCAATATTCGTGCAGCTTGATCAGACGGTTGCCGCGTAGATGACGTGTGCGCAAACGTGGGCGGAAATTTCTCCACGTCCCAACCGTCGTCGCCAACGGTTCGTATCGCTCGCGTGGGAAAATCGGACATGATTGCGTTCTCGGCATATGTGAGTTACGAGGCATCGCTGACCTACGTCTACGTCGCCCTAACTTACATAGGCAGATGAGCCATCACATCAGAAGATTCCGGCATGGACGGATCCAATTCGGCTTCGGAAGAGTACGATGGAAGATTCAGCATTTCTCCGACTTACAAGTTGAAGACGGAGAAAACCTTGCAGGGTTCTTTGGGAGGACTACAAGATATTGCTTGACGATTTGCCGACATCCATCTAGACAGAGCATTCCACATGAAGAGGCAGGACGGCGCAAGATCTTGGAGTTCTCTGGGGGCTACTGTTGGGGATATGCTATATGGGTATCCTCATAGCATGTCTCCTATCCGGATAACCCGGGTGGCCCACAGTTGGTAGCATGGCCCATGGCCTGCTGGGCGGACCAGTTAGATGGATCCAGAAGGGAGGCCCATGCCGGATAAAGGAAGGCTACGGTTGGAGTCACCGACGTATCTGAAGCCTTGGAGTACAAGACACGCAAGACTAGTAATAGACGGTGTAGGACTTTGTATCCTGTCCGGCTAGGACTTTTCCCTGTAACCCTAGGACCTGGCGACTATATAAGTCGGGCCTATGGGAGCCTTTAGGGCACAATCTCAGACGACCAAGTAGCGATTAGCACACACCTCGCACAGCGAACAAATCTCTGTAACTCGGCGTATTGCCGTTATAGTGATTTATAGCAGGAGTAGGATTTTGCCATCGTTGTGGAATCTGAACCTGGGTAAACTGTGTTACCTCGTACCCGTCAACCGTCCGCCTTCCCCCATGTCTCTAAACACGCACTGTGAGGACCCCTCCATGGCGTACTCGTCGGCAATACCACGAAAAATATTTTGGCTCCCACTAATGACTGTCAGAGCTTCCACTATCATCTTTTACTACTTCATTACAACTACCCCTACTATCTTCAGAAGCAGTATCACAGCAGATTCAGATACACCAGAGACAGACGTTTCTTCCATACTATTAGTTAGTGATATCTATTCTTTTCCAAGTCATAATATATTAGCTTCATGTAGTTTTTCATAATGCTTCTCCTATATGTACCACACTTATAGTACAATACCTATGACTCATCCCGAGGAAACAAAACATTAAAATTGCAATTCCAACATGACCAAGGAATCCAGCTTCTATACACTAATATTTTGGCTTCCACTAATGACTGTCAGAGCTTCCACAGTACACAACAATGCTACCACCAAATTCATTTATTTTTATCAGATACTTACACCGCAAAGTGCGTCTGATCATTCAGCAACCCACAATTCAGTATTCCTTTCAATCTCACTTCAAAAAGACTACAACATCACCACCATGGAGCACACACAAGAAATACCAATATACTCTGGCAGAAACATAGGAAGAAGCACAAGAAATTCAGAAACAAAGGCTGTACCTCTCCATCTCCATGGAAAACAACAGGGGGTTCCCAAGCTGTTCGTCCCTGGTATGAATTCCACCCCTCGGAGTTCTACCTAGCCTCACTTTCAACACGGGATCTATCACACACGAAGCACGCCTGAAAAAGGGATTAAGATACGGTGAATATTCTATGTTCTCCTTCAGATGTGTCATTTTCCTTCCAAAACAGGGCTGGATTGCAGGTCGCTGGACGGAAGCAAGAAATGACCGAGGGGGGCAGCTGTAGGAGATGAAGAAACTGGCACCAATTAATCTGGGCGTCCGTCAAGGAAGCATTAACGTCTGGCGACGTACAGCTTGATTTCTAACAGTGACGGGAGACGGTGCAAGCAGAACCGCGGGATTGGCGCGCGCGGAAGGCCAGTTCAAATCAACGCACCACCTGCATTCAATCGTACGGCCGTTGTCTGGTCCGGCCGAAAGCAATCCATCAGCGTTCGATTCCTAGCAGCTGCCCATAATGTAAAGAAGCAAATGCTAACGAGTGATTCCAATAGTAAAAGTCATTATCCCTCTCGATGCTACCAAAGGTTGGAGTGCCACCTTTGAGAAGACGTGCACGAGTGTTTTCACGTGGGATGTATGACTTTGAGAAGTAGTTTAAGTGACTTTGAGAAGAGTAATACTACACATATGGGCAGTTGGTTTACGGAATGGTCTTATGGAATGACGTGGTTAGCAACGGTGCGTCCTGATTTGCCGTGAGAACAACCAACCCTAATATTACTCCAACCATATCAGGTCATGTTTAGTCAGTAGATCTAATCCGTAAGCTCAATCCGTAGGTGTAGGATTATTGCTTTGAGAAGCAAAGTCTTTGCTCCCGATATCAGTCGTCCAAAGCTGATCCAACTGAATGAGTGAACATTTTCGGTAACTTAAATGTTGTTTTATTCATAAATCATATGTATAAATATAAAAACTTTTCTAGAATACGTATTACAGTACATGTGATTTACTTGATTTTTTTTTTGGAAAGTTTGAATTTTGAGATCAAATTCTTTTAGGGAACCCTCAAATGATGTTTATTCACAAATTGTATATGCAAATATGCCAAAAATTAAATGCATAATGAATCGTATAAGATCCACAATATATAGTTGTCAAAATAAAAGTACAATATATAGGAAGCTTCACCGAAGCTGCTAGGATCTGGAAATATGCGCCCATAAACTTTTCTTATGTTGAAGTCGATGCTAGAGATGCGCGAGACCTTGATCTGCAGAATTTTATGCTTACGAAAATTCAAAGTCAACGCTATGATGTGCCTAACACGTTACTACGCAAGCAGCTCATAAACAAAGCATGTAATAAGTACTTCCATACCAATAACTAAATCGGAAGAAAACTCCATTTCGTCGAGTCCATCGACCGTAAAAGGGAACCAAAAACCTTGACCTCTTATCGAAAGTAGAGTGATCGAAATCACTGGCACCACTCACCATGGAATTCTCCCTGACCTCATCCCCTCCACTTCTCCTGATCTTCCTCCTCCTGCCTCTCCTCTGCTTTCTCCGCCTGCGCCGGGACCCAAAGAAGCAGGCCCGCGCCCATGGGCTCAAGGAGTACCCCATCATCGGCATCTTGCCGCACCTCGTCGAGAACCAGGACCGCTTCCTCGAGTGGTACACCGGCGTCATGCAGAACAGCCCGGTCCATACCCTGTCCTTCAAGGTGCTCGGCCTCACCGGCGGCGCCATCACCGCCGACCCGGCAAACCTTGAGCACGTACTCAAGACGAACTTCGGGAACTACCCCAAGGGCGAGCTCACGGTGTCCATGCTCGAGGACTTCCTCGGCCACGGCATCTTCAACTCGGACGGCGAGCAGTGGCTGTGGCAGCGCAAGGCCGCCAGCTACGAGTTCAGCAAGCGCTCGCTGAGGAACTTCGTGGTGGACGCCGTCCGTTTCGAGATCGTCGAGCGGCTGCTGCCTCTGCTCGATAGCGCGGCCGCGGGGCGCGACGGGCAGACAACAACGCTGGACGTGCAGGACGTGCTCGAGCGCTTCGCGTTCGACAACATCTGCCGGGTAGCGTTCGGCGAGGACCCGGCCTGCCTCGCCGAGGAGGGCATGGCCGCGCCGGAGAGCGCGGAGTTCATGGCCGCGTTCAACGACGCGCAGAACACTGTCATGGCCCGGTTCATGTCGCCCGTCAAGTGGATGTGGCGCGTCAAGAGGGTGCTCGGCATGGAGCCCGAGAGGGGGATGCGCTCGGCGCTCGCCACGATCCACGGCTACGCCGACAAGATCGTCAGAGAGCGCAAGGAGCGAGGACGGGAGGTCGGGAAGCTCGCGCTCGGTGAAGACGACTTCCTGTCGCGGTTCGCCGCGACCGGCGAGCACAGCGACGAGAGCCTCCGCGACGTGGTCACCAACTTCATCCTCGCCGGCCGCGACACCACCTCGTCCGCGCTCACCTGGTTCTTCTGGCTCGCGTCCACCCGGCCCGACGTGGAGGACAAGATCTTGCGAGAGATCCGCGCGGCGCGCGCGTCTGGTGGCGAAGGCTCGTCGCCGACGTTCAGTTTCGACGAGCTGCGCGGGATGCACTACCTCCACGCGGCCATCACCGAGTCGATGCGGCTGTACCCGCCGGTGGCCGCCGACACGCACAGCTGCAAGGAGGACGATTTCCTCCCAGACGGCACTTTCGTCGGGAAAGGATGGCTGGTGACATACTGCGCCTACGCGATGGCGCGGCTGAAGGGCATCTGGGGCGAAGACTGCGAAGAGTTCAGACCGGAGCGGTGGCTGGACGACGAGGGCGCGTTCCGGCCGGAGAATACGTTCAAGTACCCAGTCTTCCACGCCGGACCGAGGATGTGTCTCGGCAAGGAGATGGCCTACATACAGATGAAGTCCATCGTGGCGTGCGTGCTGGAAAGGTTCAGCTTCCGGTACGTCGGCGGCGAGGGGCATCCCAAGCTCGTGATGTCGCTCACGCTGCGGATGGGAGGCGGCTTGCCGATGCGGGTGAAGAACAGGGGGCTAGCTAGCTAGGCTACATGGGCGAGATTG
Organism: Avena atlantica; assembly: GCA_910589765.1. Lineage (NCBI taxonomy): Eukaryota > Viridiplantae > Streptophyta > Magnoliopsida > Poales > Poaceae > Avena > Avena atlantica. The sequence goes on along the minus strand of OU342735.1, from coordinate 466,578,859 downwards.
TTTCTGGACATGGTGAACTCACTCACCGGTCTAGATGCATCAATTATAAAAAACATATTTTTAATGATTTTTAGAATCTTATTAAAAGTTCGGAAAAAATTCTAAACTTATCTTTGGACATTTTATATTCACTCACAAAGTTTTGGTGGAAACTAGAAAATAGAAAAAAAAAGTGTTTCGTTAAAATTGAGTATCTGTCTTTTACTTGGAAATACAAAAGTTTTTTTTGCAGGTGGGTATCAGCCGCACAGTGGTGTCAGTCCAGGTGGAGGTCGGCATGACGAGGTCGACAATGCCCATAGCCATGGACCCATAGAGTCAATGAAGGACAGTGACGTTGAGCCGAAGCCACGTCTAGGTCTAGTCGGTGGAGGGCGTCATGGTGGTGAGATGATCCTCGAGAGCGTATGTGGTGATGACGATATTGAGGAACGTGAAGAACTCGATGAACACACACACGAAAACACGATACAAGCCGATAGCTCAAGCCGGTGGCAACCGGTCCAACATAATCCCTAGGATCGGCGTTGGGCAAGACACTCTCCCACGGCCAACAACGGGGGTGAGAGGCTTGATGAGATCTTGACTACTTGGGCACGAGACACCGAGATCCCAAGGACTTGTACAACTTGAACGCACGGGGCAAAATCCAAAATGTTTGTGGATAATTTGGTGCTCCTTGTCAAGGAGCATGATACAAATAGTTGATAGATCCTCAAAGGGGTGTCTTCAACTACAATTATCCAAGTCTAGGGTTTACAATAGAAGGTGAGGGCTATTTATAGGCCAACCACATAAACAGGGGTAGTTTAGGTACGAAACGGTAAAGTCTAAGCGAAATAAAGGGTTACACGGGCCAAGCCCGAAAGTTGACTTGACTCAAGGAATTTCCGGCGAGGGGCCCGGCGGCGCCGGCGTGGTCGCCAAAAATTCCGGTCGTCGCCGATAGTTCCGGTCGTGAACCGGAAGGCCTTACAGTACGCGTTTTCGGTCGTCACCAGGAGATTCCGGTCATGGCCGGGATTGTCGGCGAGGAGGCCGGTCGACCGGGTGTGTCGCCGGTGGTTCCGGCAGGGATCCAGTTCGCCGGACCTGGCGCCGGTTTGCTCTGGCGAATCTCCTCGGGCTGCCTTTGGTCCCTTCCTTGGCGATGCTTCATTGGGTTCATAGCTGAGAATGCACAGCGTTTGGGAATGAAGTAGCAAGCCATCCAAGGGTGTATTGAAATCACACGAGGAGAGGAGCGAGTTAACCTTAGCTTGTAGGAGCTTGGCCCGAGCACGGGTCATCGGTCCACTTGGGGGACTAGTTGGTGGATATGTATACGCATCCATAGGACGGGCTGCATCAGCTCCCCCCTTGGGAAAGAGTCGTCCTCGACTATTCAACCATCTCAACTTCATCTTCTCCATGGTAGGGTGAAAGGTCCTTGACATTGAACGTTGGGCTCACCAGGTACTTTGATGTTGGTATATCGATGATCTAGGCGTTGTTGTTGATTCTTTTGAGGACCTTGAAGGGGCCATCTCCCCTTGGTTTGAGCTTGGAGTCGCGATTATTGGGAAAGCGGTCTTTGCTCAAGTGTACCCACACAAGATCGCCTTCTTCGAAGATCATCCCTTCCGTGTTCTTGTTTAGCCGTGATGCTTGGCGAAGGACTTGTTGCTCGATCATAGCTCTTGTGTCTTCATGTAACTTTTTCATTGCTTGGGCACGCTTGTCAATGTCCATGTTGGTGCGGTCGTGTAGAGGAAGAGGTAATATGTCGAGCGCGGTGAGAGGCTCGAATCCATAGACGATCATGAACGGGCTCCTCATGGTGGTGGAGTGTTTGGCGCGGTTGTAGGCGAACTCGACGTGTGGGATGCATTCCTCCCAATCTTTGAGTTTCTTCTTTATCAACACGCGGAGAAATGTGCCAAGGCTTGTCGGTTTGTCCATCAGTTTGAGGGTGCGAGGCGGACGAGAATAGGAACTTGATGCCGAGCTTGGCCATGAGTGTCTTCCAAAAGTAGCTCATGAATTTGACGTCGCGGTCGGAGACGATTGTTCTTGGTACACCGTGTAGCCGAATTATTTCCCTGAAAAACAAGTTTGCTACATGTGAAGCATCATCGGTCTTATGGCACGGAATGAAGTGTGCCATTTTGGAAAAGCGATCCACTACCACAAATATAGAATCATGTCCATGCTTAGATTTAGGAAATCCTAACACAAAGTCCATGCTAATGTCTGACCAAGGTGCATGAGGAATAGGTAATGGTATATAAAGACCAAAGGGGTTAGACTTAGACTTATCTTGGATACATGTAGTGCATCGTTGGACATGGCGTTCCACATCGCTCTTCATCTTTGGCCAAAAGTAGTGAGTGGATAGCATGTCATATGTCTTGTCACGGCCAAAGTGACCCATAAGGCCTCCACCATGGGACTCTTGAAGAAGCAAAATTTGGAGAGACGACTTCGGAATGCAAAGCTTGTTTTGTTTGAAAAGAAAACCCTTATGCAAATAGAAATCTTCAATCCCTTTGTCTATTGAACACTTTGCAAAAATTGATCCAAAGAATGCGTCAGACTCGTACAAAGATTTGATGTCATCAAGACCCAAGACATTTACTTCAAGTCGCATAAGAAGGTTTGTGTTTTTGCGAGACAAGGAGTCCGCTACTACATTTTCTTTGCCCTTCTTGTACTTGACAATGTAAGGAAACGATTCCATGAACTCAACCCATTTGGCGTGCCTTTTACTCAAATTGTCTTGGCCCTTAAGATATTTCAACGATTCATGATCGGAATGGATGATAAATTCTTTGGGCCAAAGGTAGTGTTTCCACACTTGAAGGACACGAACCAAGGCAAAAAGCTCTTTGTCATAAATTGGATAGTTAAGGAGTGCGCCATCAAGTTTCTCACTATGGTATGTAATAGGATGCCCATTTTGCATAAGGACGCCTCCAATGCCAATACCACTAGCATCACACTCAATCTCAAAAGTTTTTGTGAAATCCAGTAAAGCGAGGAGTTGTGCTTCGGTGAGCCTCTTTTTGAGCTCATCAAACGCTTTTTGTTGTGCTTTGCCCCAAACGAATGTGACATTTTTCTTGGTCAATTCGTTAAGAGGGCAAGTAATGGTAGAAAGGTCTTTCACAAATCGATGGTAAAAACCGGCCAACCCATGAAAACTACGAAGTTCACTATCATTGGTAGGGATGGGCCAATCTCGTATGTCCTTAACTTTTGAGACATCAACTTCAATGCCATTAGAAGACACAACAAAACCAAGGAAAATTAGTTTGTCTTTTGCAAAAGTGCACTTTGGGAGATTAGCATAGAGCTTTTCATGACGAAGGATTTGAAGGACCTCCTTAACATGAGTAACATGCTCCTCTAGTGACTTGCTATAGATAAGGATGTCATCAAAGTAAACAACGACACTCTTCCCAATGAGATATCTCAAAATATGGTTCATGAGGCGCATGAAGGTAGATGGGGCATTTGATAAGACAAAAGGCATAACCAACCATTCATAGAGACCAAGCTTGGTATTTAAGGCGGTTTTCCACTCATCACCTTCGGCCATGCGAATTTGATGGTAACCACTACGAAGATCAATTTTCGAAAATATAGTGGCTCCACATAACTCATCAAGCATGTCATCAAGGCGGGGTATAGGATGTCGATAACGCACGGTGATAGCATTTATTGGACGGCAGTCCATGCATAACCGCAACGTATCATCCGTTTTTAGCACGAGAATCACGGGTACCGCGCTTGGGCTAGTGCTTACTTGGATCAAACCTTTGGAGACGAGTTGGTTGATTTGTCGTTCTATCTCCTTCGTCTCTTCCGGGTTCGTGCGATACGCGGCGCGGTTTGGGTGTGGTGCACCGGGTATAAGGTTGATGCGGTGCTCGATTTCGCAAAGAGGGGGTAGTCCATGAGGAAGCTCTTCGGGGAAGACATCTTGGAATTCCTGCAAAATAGCCATCAAAGAAGGAGGAACATTTGTCAAGTCATTAGTTCCTTGCGCTAGTCCCTTGCATACAAGGACATAGTGCAAGATGGATGGGTTGTTCCGCACTTCTCTCATCTCACTTTTGGTGGCAAGAAGAACACTCTTTGTTTTTTCACTCGAGTTTGGTTTGTGGCTCTCACTCACTATAGTGTGGTTCTCTCGCTCACCGCTCTTCTCACAAGGTGGTTTTGTGCTTTGTGCCCTCGCTAAAGCCTTTGCATTGTCCGCAATTATTTGGCTAGGAGTCATTGGTTGCAAAACACAAGTTTTTTCAAGCCATTTGAAGGTATAAGTGTTTGAGTGACCATCATGCAAAGCACGATTGTCATATTGCCACGGCCTTCCAAGCAACATATGGCAAACCGTCATGGGGACCACATCACATTCCACTGTGTCTTTGTATGGTCCAATTGAGAACGTTACCGAGACGGTGTGCTTGATCTTGACGGACCCTTGGTCACTTAGCCATTGTATATGGTAGGGATGCTTATGCGGATGGAGGGTGAGGTTGAGTTTTTCACACAATTATGTGCTTGCAAGATTGTGGCAACTCCCTCCATCGATGACAACTTTGATGAACTTCCCATTGATACGGCACGAGTTTGGAAGATGTTTGATCGTTGGTCTTCAATCTCATGGACTTGAGTAGTTAAGACCTTTGTGACGACAAGCGATTGACTTGCGTCATGCTCACACACAAGTAGTGAAGGGTTTCGCAGCATAGTAAATCAAAAAAATTCTACGGATGCGAACAAGAAATCCAAGATCTAATCTAGGATATGCAATCAACGAGAGAGATAGATGAGATCTTCATACCCTTGAAGAAATCGCACAGCGGAAACGTTCGACAGAACGTGGTTGATGTAGTCGTACTCGCCGTCTCCTCCTCACGATCCGACCTGATCCTACGCTGCAAGTGGCGGCACCTCCGAGAGATGCACACGTACGGTGTCGCGAAGTCTCCTCCTTCCTCGGTCCAGCAAGTAGGATGGAGAGATAGATTGGATCTGCAGCACGACGGCGTGGTGCTTATGGTGGAGAATTTCTGCATCAGGGCTTCGCCTACTCGCAGTCGGGAGAGAGAGAGAGAGGTGGAAGGGCAGCAGGGCGGCTAGGGTTGGAGGAGTAGGAGGGGGAGGGTGCGCCCCTGCCCACCTTATATAGGGGGATGGACGGCACCCACTTGGCCCCTCCTCCAAGCCCTAGGGCGGCGGCCCCAAGGGTGGAGTGGGGGGCAAGTTTCCCCCTTCCTTCTAGAAGGGTTCCCTAGGGTTTCCCCTAGGGCTGGTCGGCTGGGCCTTTGGGGCCTTGTGCCCTGGCCCAAATTGGCCAGGGCACTTCCCATTAGGCCCACGCAGGCCTCCGATAAGTGGGCCCACGTTGGTCCCACTCCGAAACCTTCTAGAACCTTCCGGTACAATACCGATAAACCCCGAAACGATTCCGAAATCCAAAAACTGTTTTCCTTTATATGAATCTTATTCTCTGGACCATTCCGGAACCTCTCGTGATGTCCTGGATCTCATCCGAGACTCTGAACAAATACTCATAAACCAATTATCCATTCTATCGTTGCGTCGATGCACGTTAAGTGTATGACCCTACGGGTTCGAGAATATGCAGACCTGATCTTCTATCAATAATCAACAGCGGGATCTAGAAACCCATATTGACTCCCACATATTCATCGATGATCATATCGGATGAACCACGATGCCAGGATTCAATTAATCCCATATATGTATTCCCTTCGTCACGCGATATTTTACTTGCCCGAGATTCGATCGTTGGTATCGGCATACCTAGTTCAATCTCGTTCACAGCAAGTACTTTACTCATTCCATAATCTGATATCACTTTGTGATTAACTCCTTAACCACGTGCTTGCAAGCGGTGTTGATATCGATTACCGAGTGGGACCGAAGTATATCTCTCCGACTCGGGAGGGACAAATTCCATCTCGATACATACAACCCAACAAGTACTTTCCGATCACCTGAGAGACACCTTTATGATCACCCTCACATAGGATGACGTTTGATGACCTCGAAGCTTTCTTCCGATACCAGGGAGTTGTATTATCTCATGGTCTAAGGAATACAATACTTGACATAGGAAAAAGCTTCGCAAAGATGAACACGTTGACACGGTCTAATTGCTTTGCTTAATTTGGGTATGTCCATCATATCATTCTCCTAATGACATGATCTTATTACTAACCGACAACTCATGTCTATGGTTAGGAAACCTTAACCATCATTAATCAATGAGCTAGTTCATAGAGGCGTACTAGGGACACGATGTTGTTCATAAACCACACAAGTATCAAAGTTTCTGCTTAATACAATTCTAGCATGGAATATAAACTTTATCATGAACAAGAATTATAATAATAATATCTTTATTATTGCCTCTAGGGCATAATTCCAACAGTCTCCCACTTGCACTAGAGTCAATAATCTAGTTTACATCTGGCAACAATCTAACACCCATGGCATTAAGGTGCTGATCATGTTTTGCTCGTGGAAGAGGTTTAGTCAACGGATCTGCGACATTCAGATCCGTATGTACTTTGCTAATCTTCGGATCTCCATCTGCTATATAATCTCGAATTATATGAAAACGGCGGTTGATGTGTTTGGTATTTGGATGATATCTTGGTTCCTTAGCCAGTGCTATGGCGCCAGTGTTGCCGCACAATATCTCCAGTGGGTCCAAGGCACTTGGAACCACACCAAGATCAGTGATGAAGTTCCTGATCCAAACTCCTTCACTTGACGCTTCTGAAGCAGCCATGTATTCCGCTTATGTTGTAGATCCCGCGATCACGCTTTGCTTGCGGCTTCCCCAGCTTACAACTCCACCATTCAAAATATAAATGTATCATGTCTGAGATTTAGAATCATTCGGGTCAGTGTCGAAACTAGCGTCGACGTAACCTTTTAGGACGAGCTGCTCATCACCTCCATAGACCAAGAACATTTATTTAGTCCTATTTAAATATTTTAGAATGTTCTTTACGGCTATCCAGTGTTCCACTATGTTCGATAGATTTTTGTACAAAGTTATAGAGCAGGTGGACATGTTGATAGCTTGAAGGTGCAGAAAGATCTTAATCAAACAAGTATTCCATGAGCAGGCCGTTTACATGATGCATGCATGGATCTTGTGATCAATTCAACGTGCATGAGCCATGCTCACCATCGGCAGCTACAGCCATACACGAGCGCCTAAACAATACTAAACAAAGGTAGCTAAGTTAATTAACTTAATAAATTATAGTCTATTTTTGCAGGTCAACGTATACAACCCGGAATACTATGGTGTACGTGCAGTCCAGCACAGTTGAAACGTGTCACGTCATGTACGTACATACGGCCGGCCGACTGCGCGTACGCGTGTACCATGCTAGCTACTGGAGGCGAGTAGGGCCAGCTTATTCTGATGCATTGAGGCGATAAGCATCGCCGCTGAAGGTTCGCTCGAACGGCCGCGGTTCTCGCGGAGTTTTAACACGTGCGGCGTCCAGATATGTATCTCCACCGCGATATACTCTTCGAAGAACGAGGTCTCCATGGCTATCCATTCCCGACGCCTGCTGGCCGCTGCCTATAAAAGACACAACCTCATGAGGAGACGAGGGAGGACACCACACAAAAATCACACCCCGCCGGAGGCACAGCTCTCAGGATATCGAGACGCTCACCTCTCGCCCAACTCCACAATCCGCACACACGTACAACTCCCGCATCCAGAACTGATCCATCAGCACCTAGCCAATACATACACGCACAAGCCATCCACAAACTCTCATCCATCCACCAGCACGCAACCCCAAACACATCAGGAGCAAGGAGGAGGGGTCATGGAGATGAAGCAAGCGCTTCACGATGGTAAGAATCATGGTTGATCTTCTCTCTTTCTACAGCATACACACACATGCATCTTGCATGATGAGAGGTGGAGGAATCGTGCAACTGTGGGCGAGTCGACGGTGCCGGGGCTGCCGGAGCGCAGCTCGCCGCACCTTTTACCCCTGCAGGTGCGTTGAAGATAATGTGCCGGTCTGCACATACGTACTCTTTCCACGCCCAAGCCGGCGCCATCTCCACTCCGGCGAGTCGCGCCAGCGGGCGACGGCGGGGATGCCGGCATGCAAGCCGGCGCCATCTCCACTCCGGCGAGTCGCGCCAACGGGCGACGACGGGGCTGCCGGCATGCAAGCCGGCGCCATCTCCACTCCGGCGAGTCGTGCCAACGGGCGACGACGGGGCTGCCGGCATGCAAGCTGGCGCCATCTCCACTCCGGCGAGCTACATTATAGTGACGGCAAGGCGGCCGGCGCACAACGTCGCCATACCCACTCCCGCGATGGCAAGGAGGGCGGCGCGCAGCCCGGCGCCATTTCCATCTCCGCCTCCACCACAAAGATGGCCTTGAGGACGTGAGGCTGCCGGCAACACCACCAAGAGGACGACCTCAAGGACGCGTGGCTGACGGCCTCGACGGCGCGGCTGCCGGCGTGCAGCCTGGCGCCATCTCCAATGCCACCAAGAGGACGGCCTCGACGGCGCGGCTGTCGGCGTGCAGCCCGGCGCCATCTCCAACGCCACCAAGAGGACGGCCTCGACGGCCCGGCCGCCGGCGTGCAGACCAGCGCCATCTCCAATGCCACCAAGACGATGGCCTTGAGGGCGCGCGCGGCTGCCGGCGTGCAGCCCGGCGCCGCCTCCATCTCCGCTGCCACCAAGACGATGGCCCCGTGGGCACGTGGCTGCCGGCGTGCAGCCCGGCGCCATCTCCAACGCCACTAAGAGGACGGCCTAGACGGCGTGGCTGCCGTCGTGCAGCCCGGCGCCATCTCCATCTCCGCCGACACCAAGACAACGGACCGGGGGCGCGCGGCTGCCGGCGTACAACCCGGCGCCACCTCCATCTCCGCCGCCACCAAGAGCACGGCCTCGAGGACGTGAGGCTGCCGGCGTGCAGCCCGGAGCCATCGCCATCTCCGCTCTGGTGTGGCGCGCCAAAGACGGCAGCCTCGCGACTGCCGGCGGGCCGTAGCGGCGCCATCTCTTTCCCCATCGAGACATGCTCTACGGCGGCGCCGAAGACGATGGAGGCGTGGAGCCCGGTACCCCCTCACGCCGGAGAAGCGTGCCAAAGACGCTGATGAGAAGGCAGCCGACATGCATTCGGCGCTACGTCCATCCCAACAAGCCATGCTGCCTAAGACGGCGACGGGGCTGCCGGCGTGTAGCCCAACCTTTATTCACCTCCTACGGACGCCAACAAGACGACGGCCCCGAGGGCGCGCGGCTGCCGGCGCGCAGCCGGGCACCATCTCTTCTCCCATCGAGCCCGGCGCCTTCTTCACTCCGGCGAGGCGTGCCGAAGACGAGTGATGGCGGGGCTGCTAGTATGCAAGCCATCGCCATCTCCACCTCTGCAAGCCATAGGCGATAGCGTCGGGGTGTCCATCGTATAATCCGGTGCTAGCTCCATCTCCGCGAAGCCGACGGGTGTAGGCGAAAGCGCTGCCGACGGGCAATCCGGCGGCATACCCCACCTCCATCTTCACGAGCCCGTGAGACGACACTCTTGTCTAGGACGACAACCGTGAACTCGGCGTCGGACCGAGACGAGGTGTCGACCACGCTGGCTGCACCGACTTGTAGGCGCTCGTCGGTTTTGCACCGACGCCGATCTCCACCAACACTTACTCCTGCGAGGCATACCCCTTGCGCACCCCGACGAGGCTGCTGGTCGTCGAGAAGTCCCAGTTGAGCGGACCCATGCTACTCCAACTACATCGACGCCGTCAAGACCGACGAGGCACGACGGCGAGGGCGAGCGTGGCCGGAGTAAAGTCCACGCTACTCGCGGCGCATGTACCGACGAGGACACGGGCTCTGTCGCCGCCCACACACACACCACCACCATATCATGCATGGAGAACGCGAAGCGAAGACGAAGAAGACGACCACACGGCTTAATCGGAGGTGTCTCTCGGCGTAACCCGCGCGCGTAATTCATCGGGTGCCTTCCGAGGCCCCGGGAACCACGAGATCGCAATCGCCCTAGTCAGGCTAGCCGCGCAAGTAGGCCACGGAGCGCACTGTATTGGGGATATGTACTTTGCTTCTCCATGAGAGATTAATGAAATGCATCTTCCCTACCTTTTTATTGTGTACTACGGTACACTGGCACGCCTGCACTTATTTTCTTTACCCTGGCGCATGAGAAAAACACGCTACCATCCTTCTTCCCTCGAGTAGCCTACGTTCTACTTTTCTAGAACATTTTTCTCGTGTCAAACACACTCCTAGATCACTTTGGTATCTGCTCGTCAAACTAAGAGCATTGGACACATCCGGTCTAGTACATAGCATGGCATACATGATAGAACCTATGGCCGAGGCATATGGCACTTTGCTCATAGTATCTCTATCGTTTACCGTAACTGGACACTGAGCCTTGCTCAATATCTTACCTGACAACATGTGCAATGAACCTTTCTTTGCTTTATCCATTCTGAACCTTTTTAGAACTTTGTCTAGATATGTACTTTGGCTTAAAGCTATTAGGCGTCTTTGTCTATCTCTATAGATTTTGATGCCTAATATATAAGCAGCTTCTCCTAGGTCTTTCATTGAAAAACATTTATTCAAATAACTCTTCACATCGTTAAGCATACCAATGTCATTTCCAATAATCAATATGTCATCCACATATAGTACTAAAAATGTCACCGAGCTCCCACTCACTTTCTTGTAGATACAAGCTTCGTAGCAATTTGGAACAAATCCAAAACTCTTGATCACTTGATCAAAACGAAGGTTCCAACTCCGATATGCTTGCTTCAGTCCATAAATGGAACTCTGAAGTTTGCACACCTTATTAGCATCCTTAGGATCGACAAAACCTTCGGGTTGCATTATATACAACTCTTCATCAATGTTGCCATTGAGGAACGCAGTCTTGACATCCATCTGCCATATTTCATAATCATGAAATGCAGTAATTGCTAATAAAATACGAATGGACTTAAACATCGCTAAGGGAGAGAAAGTCTCATCATAGTCAACACCTTGAACTTGCCGAAACCCTTTTGCGACAAGCCGAGCTTTATAGACAGTAACATTACCATCCGCGCCCATTTTCTTCTTGAAAATCCATTTGCACTCAACGGCCTTACGGTCGCTAGGAGGGTCCACCAAAGTCCATACTTGGTTTTCGCTCATGGATCCCAATTCGGATTTCATGGCCTCTAGCCATTTCTCAGAGTCTGGGCTCATCATTTCTTCCTCATAGTTCGTAGGTTCACTGTTGTCTAACAAAAAGACGGTTGAGACAGGGTTGTCGTACCATTCAGGAGTGGCACGTGACCTTGTCGACCTGCGATGTTCAGTAGTAGCATCATTCGAAGTTTCATGATCCTCGTCATTAGCTTCCTCTCTTGTTGGTGCAGACGGCACTGGAACAATTTCAGGTGCTGTGCTACTCTCCAACTCGAGAGAAGGTTCAATAACCTCGTCTAGCTCTACCTTCCTCCCACTCACTTCTTTCGAGAGAAACTCCTTCACAAGAAAGGATCCGTTCTTTGCAACAAACACTTTGCCTTCGGATCTGTGGTAGAAGGTATACCCAATCGTTTCCTTAGGGTATCCTATGAAGACGCATTTCTCCGCTTTGGGTTCGAGCTTGTCCGGCATCAACTTCTTGATGTAAGCTTCGCATCCCCAAACTTTAAGAAACGACAACTTAGGTTTAGCACCAAACCATAGTTCATACGGTGTCATCTCAACGGATATAGATGGTGCCCTATTTAAAGTGAATGCAGCGGTTTCTAATGCATAACCCCAAAATGATAACGGCAAATCTGTAAGAGAGATCATTGATTGCACCATATCTAATAGAGTTCGATTTCGGCATTCAGACACACCATTACGCCGTGGTGTTCCGGGTGGCGTGAGTTGCGAAACGATTCCGCTTGCTTTAAGATGCGTGAGAAAATCATAACTCAAATATTCACCTCCACGATCGGATCGTAGAAATTTAATTTTCCTGTTACGATGGTTTTCCACTTTGTTCTGAAATTCTTCGAACTTTTCAAATGTTTCAGATTTATGTTTCATTAAATAGATATACCCATATCTACTTAAGTCATCATTAAAAGTGAGAAAATAGCGATATCCACCGCGCGTCGAAACACTCATTAGTCCGCATACATCGGTATGTATGATTTCCAATAAGTCCGTTGCTCGCTCCATTATACTGGAGAACAGGGTTTTGATCATCTTGCCCATGAGGCACGGCTCGCACATGTCAAATGATTCAAAATCAAGAGACTCCAAAAGTCCATTAGAATGGAGTTTCTTCATGCGTTTTACACCAATATGACCTAGACGGCAGTGCCACAAATAAGTTGGATTATCACTATATACTTTGCATCGCTTAGCCTCAATGTTATGAATGTGCGTTTCATTGCTTTCGAGATTCACAAGAAATAAACCATTCACAACAGGTGCATGACTATAAAAGATGTTATTCATATAAATAGAACAACCATTATTCTCCGATTTAAATAAATAATCGTCTTGCAATAAACACGATCCAGATATAATGTTCATGCTCAACGCAGGCACATAATAACACTTATTAAGGTCTAAAACTAATCCCGAAGGTAAAACTAAGGAGAGCGTGCTGACGGCCATCACATCAACTTTTGATCCATTGCCAACGCGCATCGTCACCTCATCCCTTGCTAGCCGCCGTCTATTCCGTAGCTCCTATTTCGAGTTACAAATATTAGCAACTGAATCAGTATCATATACCCAGGCACTACAACGAGCGCTAGTAAGGTAAACATCAATAACATGTATATCAAATATACCTTTAATGGTGCCAGCCTTCTTGTCCGCTAAGTAATTCGGACAGTTGCGCTTCCAGTGACCCTTGTCCTTGCAATAGAAGCACTCAGTGTCCGGCTTAGGTCCAGACTTGAGCTCCTTCTCAGCAGGGGCAACGCGCTTGCCGCTGCCTTTCTTGAAGGATTTCTTTGCACCCTTACCTTTCTTAAAGCTAGGGGTCTTGTTGACCATCAACACATGATTATCTTTCTTGATATCCACCTCCGCAGCTTTCAGCTTAGCGAAGAGCTCAGTGATCGTATCAGTGGAACCAATTTGATTGTGAGTAACTACAAAACCTTTGTAGCTAGGAGGGAGTGATTGCAGAACTCTGTCGATCTTGAGCTCTTCTGGAATCTTGCAGTCCAGTTGCTCAAGACGTTGAGTGTAGCCCGACATCTTAATGGCGTGCTCACTAACGGAACTCCCTTCCTCCATCTTGCAGTTAAAGAACTTCTTAAAAATCTCATATCTCTTAGAACGGGCCTGAGTCTGAAACATGGTTTTCAGTTCCTCAAGAATCTCAAAGGGCCCGACGAACTCCTCAAAACGATTTTGAAGGTCCGGTTCCATAGCAAACAACATGGTACTCTTAATCACTCCATAATCATCTTTGCGTGACTGATAAACAACTTTTTCATCAGCCGGTGCATCAGCAGTAGGGGCGTCACCTAGCTCTTTCTCAAGTACATAGTCCTTTTGTCCGCCAGCGAGAATGATTCTCAGATTGCGGAACCAGTTGGTGAAGTTAGACCCATTATTCTTAAGCTTTTCTTTCTCAGCAAAAACATTGAAGTTGAAGTTGGACTTAGCCATTTGATCTACAAAATTTGCAAGTACAATTTAGACTATGTTCATGATAACTAGTTCAACTTAATCAAATTACTAGATGAAATCCCACTAAATTCAACATCCCTCAAGTTGTTTAGTGAACACTATCCAAATTCACCACACCTAATCCGATCTTCACGAGAAGAGATGTGGTTTCAATGGTGGACAACAAAGTGTCGATCATATCATTCATATGACTCATGTTTAACCTTTCGGTTCGTGTGTTCCGAGGCCATGTCTGTACATGCTAGGCTCGTCAAGTCAAACCCAAGTATTTCCACGTGTGCAAAACTAGCTTGCACCCGTTGTATGTGAACATAGAGTTTATAGCACCCGATCATCACGAGGTGCTTGAACACGACGAACTTTCGCAACGGTGCATACATGGGGAGAACATAATTTTATCTTGATCTTTAAGTGAGGAATCATCTTATAATGCTACCGTCGCGATCTAAGCATAATAAGATACATAAAAGGATAAACATCACATGCATATAATTTTATGTGACATGGTATAGCCAATCTCCGCGCAATGATCTCCATCTTGTGCGCGCCAGCATGATCTCCATCACTCCACCATGATTGCCTTCACCAAGAATAGCAACTACAACTATTGCTAACTATTTAGTGATAAAGTAAAGCTATTACATGGCGTATAAGAAGTTGACACGCAGGTCATACACAATTATAAAGACAACCATACGGCTCCTTCCGGTTGTGAACTCATCGACATGCAAGTCGTGAAATATTACAAAACATGATCATTGCATACATCTTAATCCATACACATCATGTATTGGGCCATACCATATCACAAAACACTCCCTGCAAGAACAAGTTAGACGCCTCTACTTTGTTGTTGCATGTTTTACGTGGCTTATGGGAGTAACAAGCTAAGAACGATTCTTACCTACGGAAAGCCACAACGGTGATATTATGGTTGCCAACATCTGGTGTAAATCCCATGACTACTATAGTGAGAGAAACTGGCATCCACTAGCCGCATGTCTGGAACAAGCCACACGTCAAGTGCGGAGCCGGTCTCGCGAACGAGGTCGCGTAAAGTTGGCCTGGACCGCTTCGATCTCACTATGCCGCGCCATAAGAAATACACAACAAGAGGCCTGCAACAGAAAACATCAACGCCCGCAACAAGCATGTTGCGTTCTACTCGTGAAACACATCTACGCATAGATCTAGCTCTGATACCACTGAAGGGTTTTGCAGCATAGTAAATCAAAAAAATTCTACGAATGCGAACAAGAAAGCCAAGATCTAATCTAGGATATGCAATCAATGAGAGAGATAGATGAGATCTTCATACCCTTGAAGAAATCGCACAGCAGAAACGTTCAACAGAACATGGTTGATGTAGTCGTACTCGCCGTCTCCTCCTCGCGATCCGATCCTACGCCGCAAGTGGCGGCGCCTCCGAGAGATGCACACGTACGGTGTCGCGACGTCTCCTCCTTCCTTGTTCCAGCAATTAGGGTGGAGAGATAGATTGGATCTGCAGCACGACGGCGTGGTGCTTATGGTGGAGAATTTCTGCAGCAGAGCTTCGCCTACTCGCAGTCGGAAGAGAGAGAGGTGGAAGGGCAGCAGGGCGGCTAGGGTTAGAGGAGTAGGAGGGGGAGGGTACGCCCCTGCCCACCTTATATAGGGGGCTGGCCGGCCCCCACTTGGCCCCTCCTCCAAGCCCTAGGGCGGCGGCCCCAAGGGTGGAGTGGGGGGCAAGTTTCCCCCTTCCTTCTAGAAGGGTTGCCTAGGGCTGGCCGGCTGGGCCTTTGGGGCCTTGTGCCCCTGGCCCAAAGTGGCCAGGGCACTTCCCCTTAGGCCCACGCAGGCCTCCGACAAGTGGCCCCACGTTGGTCCCACTCTGGAACCTTCTAGAACCTTCCGGTACAATACCGATAAACCCCGAAACAATTCAGAAATCCAAAAATTGTTTCCTTTATATGAATCTTATTCTCCGGACCATTCTGGAACATCTCGTGATGTACTGGATCTCATCCGAGACTCCGAACAAAAACTCATAAACCAATTATACATTCTATCCTAGCGTAGATGCACGTTAAGTGTGTGACCCTACGGGTTCGAGAATATGAAGACATGATCTTCTATCAATAATCAACAGCGGGATCTGGAAACCCATATTGACTCCCACATATTCATCGATGATCATATCGGATGAACCATGATGCCAGGATTCAATTAATCCCATATATGTATTCCCCTCGTCACGCGATATTTTACTTGCCCGAGATTTGATCGTTGGTATCGGTATACCTAGTTCAATCTCGTTCACAGCAAGTACTTTACTCGTTCTGTAATCCGATATCACTTTGTGATTAACTCCTTAACCACGTGCTTGCAAGCGGTGTTGATATCTATTACCGAGTGGGCCCAAAGTATATCTCTCCGACTCGGGAGGGACAAATTCTATCTCGATACATACAACCCAACAAGTACTTTCCGATCACCTGAGAGACACCTTTATGATCACCCTCACATAGGATGACGTTTGATGACCTCAAAGCTTTCTTCTGATACTAGGGAGTTGTATTATCTCATGGTCTAAGGAATACAATACTTGACATAGGAAAAAGCTTCGCAAAGATGAACACGATAACACGATCTAATTGCTCTGCTTAATTTGGGTCTGTCCATCATATCATTCTCCTAATGACATGATCTAATTATTAACCGACAACTCATGTCTATGGTTAGGAAACCTTAACCATCATTAATCATTGAGCTAGTCCATAGAGGCGTACTAGGGATATGGTGTTGTTCATAAACCACACAAGTATCAAAGTTTGCGCTTAATACAATACTAGCATGGAATATAAACTTTATCATGAACAAGAATTATAATAATAACATCTTTATTATTGCCTCTAGGGCATAATTCTAACAAGTAGTTCTTGGTCATCTTCCAAATGTTGCCTTGCCATTGCTTCCTTGACCCTTGCATCAAACTCATCTTCACTCAAGTATTCTTCATCGCCATTGTCGTGGATGAGCAAAACTTTCTTGTTTCCACATGCGGCCGACTTGTGTCCTTTGCCTCCACACTTGTAGCACTCACCATTGAATGGTTGTTCATCCTTTATGTATTTGCCACTTGGGGGCGGTTTTCCTTGAGGAAGTGTTGGCTTGAAGAGAAGCTTGGTGGTACTTGATGAGCTTCCACTTGGTGTTGTTGGAGTAGTGATTGGCGCTTGCTTGTATGTGAAGTACGTCTTTGGCTTGTTGTACTTGATGTCCTCTTGCACTTGATGCTCGGCTTTTGATGCTATGTGTACAAGCTCAACCATGTTATTGTAGTTTTGGAACTCGGTGATGCGCTTGATTGGATGGTTCAAGCCATTGATTAAACGTGCCATTGTTTGTTCATCACACTCTTCAATGTTGGCACGGATCATGTTGAGCTCCATTTGCTTGAAGTACTCTTCCACGGTCTTTGTCCCTTGACTAAGCATTTGAAGCTTGTTGAAAAGGTCACGCGTGTAGTGCGAAGGAACAAAGCGGGATCTCATATGAGCCTTCATATCTTGCCAAGTTGAGATTGGAGGCTCTTCTTTTGATTCACGAGCGAGTTGGACTTGTTCCCACCAAAGGTTGGCATGCTCATCAAACTCGAGGGATGCCATGGCCATCATCTTCTCATTGTTATAGTTGTGCATGCAGAAGATCTTGTCAACCTTGAGTTCCCACGAGAGATATTCTTCAGGTTCATTGGAACCGTTGAACTTGGGCATGGTGAATTTGAGCTTGCCGAAAGTTTCTTCTTCATTGCGGTTCCGGTGGCGGCGGTTGCCATGATTTTGGCGGCCATCATCATCATCCGAGCTCTCATGTCTTGCTTGGTGACGGTTGCGTTGCCCTTGCGGTTGTTGAGGTGCCGCATTTGGTGGTGGAACTTGATTTTGATGACAAGCTTGGGGAGCTTGCTCGTGTTGTTGGCGCGGTTGAGGACGAGGATGAGGTTGTTGGTCCTCACGATGAGCTTGAGGAGCTTGCTCTTGTTCTTGTCGAGGTTGATGCCAATGAGCATTGTCTTGCGCCATGTGGCGAGGAGGACAACGAACCGCATGCGCAATGGGCTGCTCCCTTTCCTCTTGATGTGGAGGAGGCTCGTCATGATGATCATGTTGTCGACGTTGACGTGCATGTCGATGATGACGCCTTGGTAGATCTTCGAGTGCTTCACGCCGACGGCGACCTTGTTCGTGCACTTTGGATGCTTCACTTATTGTTGAAGGAACATGTCGTTTGCGATGGGCTTGGTGGTCCACGTGAGGTTGCTCTTGTTGAATCACAAGTGCCCTTTTTGTGGACGGTTCACTTCACGTCTTGGCGGTCTTGCGGAGAGGTCACCATCATAGCTTGACATAGCGGCGTGTCGCGGAGATGGTACCGCTTGCGAAGAGCTCATGGAGTGAAGGACGGGTCCATCTTGGTGCCTTGAAGAGTGACGGCGAGGAGCGCTTGTTTCACTTGAGGAGTGCCGTGGCGAGCTTGAGTCTCGAGATCGTGGCCTTGCTAGACCATCAATGAGGCATTGAAGCTTCTCATCCGTTGCGGCGAGGGCGCGACCAAGAGCTTCATTTTGATGGCCGAGGTTGTGTTGGATAGCATGCATTTGTCCTCGGACTTCTACGAAGCGGTTGTCGATGTTCTTGAATTCCACTCGGGCTTCGCTAAATTGTTCATCTTGGCGCCGCTCAAGGGCTTCACAACGGTAGTTGAATTCTCCTCGTACCTTCCAATGATCCCATCTTGTCATGTATTGTGTGTCGTCCTCTAGAGGTGGTGGTTGGGACGACTCGCCATTCCTGTCCATGATGCAAAGCCGACAATGGTTGTATATGGAGAAGAAACGCGGGGAGTTAGCCTTTTACCTCACCTTGGAGATTGTATCAAACCAATTGCTACACAAGAGAGCTAATAGCTTGCAAAGTGAAATCTCAAAGAAACTCACACACAAATAAGCTACAACTCTCAAAAGCTTTTGGTGGAAAGTTAGGATTGTGGAAAACCAAACGAAACGATCCAAGCAAAAGGTTATTGTTCTAAGTGGTAAAGAACCAAAGATCAAAAGCAAAAAGGATACGATCTACAAAAACACGGGAGAACACACACGTGGAGATTAAAGGGGTTAGCACGACTATGAAAATGAGCACAAAAGGTCCTAACGAAGACTATGCTCGGTTGTCGTGCCAACTCAAGGAGAGACCACAACTCGTTTGCCAAAAGAGGATAAGCAACGGATTTGTGCATTTGCCTTGGCGCGCTCTTTCCTCTCTCTTTTTGCTTACAAGCTTGATACTCTCTTTGTATTGGGAGACTATGTATCTTTATATATTTTTTCTTTTTCTCCCTTTCTATACTACTATGTTATTTGCCCTCACACTCTCTCTTTCCAAAGGCAAGTGCACAATGCTTAGACAAACACAAAATGAGTTGATCTCGTAGGATAGATACACACAAAGGAAGATATGGGGCTGTCAAGGTGGCGCAAGTTATACCTTTGGTATTGTTGACGACTTGCAACCGATCATGTGGAAGATGTTCGGAAGTCACGGTGTCGAGGAGCGCGTGATGTAGGGATTTGCGAAAGCTTGTTGTTAGTTTTTGGCGACATGCACGCGAAACACGAACAAAACAAGGAGGAAACCGTCAAAATTTGTGAACTGCCAAAATTTTCGTCGCAGGAACCGGCGGCGCCGGGTCTGCCGCCAGAAATTCCGGTCGTCGGTCCGGTCTGACCGGAGCTGTCGTCGGAATTTCCGGTTGCAGAACCGGTTCGCCGGATCTGGTGCCGAGACCTGTTCGAGATGAACTCCAAAAAGTCAAACTGAGAATTCCGTCAAAATTTTGACAAAATTGGGCTAGGGAAAGGTCAAGGGATGTAGATCAAGACCCAAAGCAACAGATCTATGGACCAAAATAACGAAAAACTCACCAAATCCAAAGATCGATCCGAAGGCAATTTGGGGCTCTTTTTGGGGAATTTTTGTTTTTATGATGGATAGAAGAAAAATTGAGGGGAAATTCGTGATCAACCTTGCTCTTGATACCAATATGTTAGGGGTGACCCCGTAGGGTGGCCCGATCATTCACGAATTCCGTGGGAATCAAGGGGAAAGCGGTGGGAGGAGGAAGGGGATGAAATCCACGAACACACACGTGAAGAACTCAATGAACACACACACAAACGAAAACACGATACAAGCCGATAGCTCACGCCGGTGGCAACCGGTCCAACATAATGCCTAGGATCGGCATTGGGCAAGACACTCTCCCACGACCAATAACGGGGTGAGAGGCTTGATGAGATCTTGACTACTTAGGCACGAGACACCGAGATCCCAAGGACTTGTACAACTTGAATGCACTGGGCAAAATCCAAGAGGTTTAAGGATAATTTGGTGCTCCTTGTCAAGGAGCATGAGACAAATAGTTGATAGATCCTCAAAGGGGTGTCTTCAACTACAATTATCCAAGTCTAGGGTTTACAATAGAGGGTGAGGGATATTTATAGGCCAACCACATAAACAGGGGTAGTTTAGGTACGAAACGGTAAAGTCTAAGCGAAATAAAGGGTTACACGGGCCAAGCCCGAAAGTTGACTTGACTCAGGGGATTTCCAGCGAGGGGCCCGCGGCGCCGGCGTGGTCGCCGGAAATTCCGGTCGTCGCCGATAGTTCCGGTCGCGAACCGGAAGGCTTTACAGTATGCGTTTTCGGTCATCACCGGGAGATTCCGGTCGTGGACGGGATTGTCGGCGAGGAGGCCGGTCGACCGGGTGTGTCGCCGGTGGTTCCGGCGGGGGAGCCGGTTCGCCGGACCTGGCGCCGGTTTGCTCTGGCGAATCTCCTCGGGCTGCCTTTGGTCCCTTCCTTGGCGATGCTTCATTGGGTTCATAGCTAAGAATGCACAACGTTTGGGAATGAAGTAGCAAGCCATCCAAGGGTGTATTGAAATCACACGAGGATAAGAGCGAGTTAACCTTAGCTTGTAGGAGCTTGGCCCGAGCATGGGTCATCGGTCCACTTGGGGGACTAGTTGGTGGAGATGTAGACGCATCCGTAGGACGGGCTGCATCAGGTGATGTCCACAAGTCATAATGAATAAGTTGGAATACAATGGTGGTGTAAGAGGTGGAGGTGGGAAAGGGAAGGCGAGGTTGGCGCCCGAGTTGGCACGCCTCTCAAAGTGGGGAGCTACGAGTGGTGACATTATTATTACAAGATTGAAGAAAGTCTAAAGGTAAATGAGAGAGGGTGTTTTTGCTAGTGTGTCCAAGGCGTTGGTGCCACAAATCGCCAATGGTGGTGGAGAGCATGAATGGTAGAGGTGTCCTAGAGCCGAAGAATGGATAGAGGTCGCCATCACTATTGGAGCTAAGAATTGTTGTCTTGGTGGCTAGGTCCTTCACGGAAAAACCAAAAGGATCAAACTCTATGGAAACAAAATTATCACGAGTAAATTTTCGTACGGAGATTAAGTTTTTAACATTGTTGGGTGAGACAAGCACATTTTGGAGATACAGAGGTAATGAAGATATTTGGACAGACCCAACAGCAAGAATAGGAAGTTTAGACCCATCGACGACAACAATATGCTGAAAATTGTGTCCTGATGGGGAATGAGAAGAGGTCAAGTTATCTGTCTTACCGGTGACATGTGATGATGCCCCAGAGTCCATGAACCATTCGGGAGGAGGATATGGCGAGTTGCTTGCAGCGGCGTGGATCATCGCACCATGGTTGACGGAGTACGTGGGAGTGGTGTAGGCGGAGGCAGGAGCTGGCATGGAGTAGGCCTGCGGTGGTGTGGGAGGGGCGCCATCATAGTGCACGGGGTAAATGTGGTGAGCTGCACTAGGGCGAGCCCCCATAATGCCAGCCGCGTTCGGCGGCACCCACGGTGCACGTGCCAGCGGGAACGGGGCGCCAACAGGGGAGAAGTACCCCATCCAGGGAGTCTACGAGCTGCCGAAGTGGCCACAACCGGCGGGAGAGTCGCTAAAACCACGGTTATGGGGTGCGCTGCTAGACGCTCCGCCGCCACGACCGCGCCCACCGCCGCTGGTCTAGGAGGAGCCGTTGTGGACGTACCTGGGAATCGGATTCCCCCCTCATATGTCCAAAACGTATCTACTTTTTCGGACACTTTGCTATTGTTTCTTCTCTAAACTTATGTGATTTGGATACAACTAACACAGACTGACGCAGTTTTCAGCAGAATTACCTTGGTGTCTTGTTTTTTTGCAGAAAATGAACTATCAGGAAAAACCCCGAAATATATGCCAACAATTATATTTCACCAGAAGATCCACGGATCCAAAATACGAGACGGAGAGGAGGCCTGGGGGGCCCACACCCATGCCAGGCGCGGGCCCACCACTGGCCGCGCCTTGGGAGGGCAGTCACCCCAGGCACCCCCTCGGCCTCCCTCCGCGCCTATAAGTTGCCCTTCGACCTAAAAAACGAGGGGGATTTGATAGTTTTCCAGAAAGATTTCCGCTCCGCTGCCACCACCAGAAACCAAGATTCGGATCCAGAAACTCCGTTCTGACACCCTGCCGGGACGGGGAATTTGGAGAGGATCATCGCCATCGTCATCATCAATGCATCTCCATCAACCACCGATGTTTCCCTCATCCATGAGTGAGTAATCCCCCGCTATAGGCTTGGGGATGGTAGGGATTGGATGAGTTCTATCATGTAATCGAATAAGATCTATTAGGGCATAGTGCCTAGTATCTTTATTAGTGCTATTTGACTTTGTTGCAACTTGTTATGCTTAATGCTTGTCACTAGGGCCTGAGTGCCATGATCTCAGATTTGAACTTATTATTGAATCATTATGATAGTATTGTTTGTTATATTATCTGCAAGTTGTGTACACATATCATTGTCCGGATCCAAAGGCCCCAAAGTGACAATAATTGGGACAACCGGAGGGGGTGGCTGTGGTGTGAGGATCACATGTGTTCATGGAGTGTTAATGCTTTGCTCCGGTGCTCTATTAAAAGGAGCACCTTAATTGTCAGTCGTTCCATAGAGGCCCCGCTGCCACGGGCTGGCTGGACAGAAGATGTTATGCAAGTTCTCATTACGAGCACGTATGACTATATTTGGAGCACATGCCTAGGATTGTTTAGTACTTGGATGCTTGTTATTATTTATCTGCAATGCCCTAGATCTTGAAGTTACATGTTTAGAATCGTCCATGCAACGCCCGTCCATCCATCCCTATGCCTACCGCACTCGAATCTATTGTTACAGTTACTGTTACTATTCCTCCTGTTTCACTGTTGCTGTTGTTGTTGCTGTTGCTACTACAAACTATTGCTACAGATAAACTTCTGTGAGAAAGAACTATTTCCAGGTGCAGCTGAACTGACAACTCAATCGTTAAGGCTTGAAAGTATTCTTTGGCTCCCCTTGTGTCAAATCAATAAATTGGGTAATACTACCCGCGAAGACTGTTGCGATCTCCTATACTTGTGGGTCATCAAGAATATTTTCTGGGACCGTTGCCGGGGAGCATAGCTTTATTTATAAGTTCACTTGGATATATTATTGTTCACTGCTACTCCTTTCATCATGGGGAAGTCTCGTGATGGAAAGTTCCCTATTTTACTATCCACTACAAGAAGAGGTACAGTCCTAAAAACCTCAGCTGCTCTTGATTCACCGTCCGTTATAAGTAAGCTTGTCACACCACCACCACATACACATGCTACACACACTGCTACTCCCTCCGTTTAGAAATATAAGATGTTTTAGATTTGTGAAGGAGATGTATCTAGACATGTTTTAGTGTATAGGTTCAAATGAATCTAGAAACTAAAATATGTCTAGATACATTTCATTCACAAACCTAAAACATCTTATATTTCCAAATGGAGGGAGTACTACTGCTGAGTCCGAAACTTCTTTTGATACTCATGATGTTACTTCTACTGTGCTTGATGCGAGTGGTTCATTATGTCCTTTTCTAGATGCTACTATGGCTAGTGTAGGAAATACCGAAACTCCTAGTGAAGACACTGTTACACCTGTTAGCTCACCTGAGGCTAGTGAGAGTTATGATATTAATGATGGTTACATTGAGTTCACTGATGATTTTGTTGAAGAGTGTCGAAACATACATGGTACTAGTGCTATTAAGAGTCTCCTTGCTAGATGTACTATTATGCCCAAACTGTCTTCTGATCCTAAGTTTGCCACCTCTCCCATATATATTAAAGATGAAGATTATGATTTCTCTCTTGATTTATCTTTTTTAGATATTGTTGAGAAAGAACCTTTCTCTGGGACTGAAAATGAGAGTGTTGTGGCTCATATGAATGAGATTTCTACTATGAGTGCTTTATTCTCTGATGATTTTAAGATGCGCAAGTACTTTGTTACTAAGATCTTCCATTTTCACTAAAAGGAGAATCTAGGGCTTGGTTTAATAGATTACCTCCTAGTTCCATTGATAGTCCTAATTGCTTGATTTATTCTTTCTTCCAGAAATTTTTCCTCCCAGTGCTAGATGTTGGAGATATGCTCAAGAGGCAATAATAAAGTGGTTATTATCATATCTTCATGCTTATGATAAATGTTTACATACCATGCTATCATTGTATTAACCGGAAACATTAATACTTGTGTGATTTGTAAACATAAAATAGTCCCTAGTAAAGCCTCTTGTTAAACTAGCTTGTTGGTTAATATATGATCATGGTTTCCTGATCATGAACATAGAGATGTTATTAACAACAGGGTCATATCATTAGGAGAATGATGTGATGGACATACTCCTATAGTTAAGCATAGCATAAAGATCAAGTCATTTAATATAGTTCATTTGCTATAAGCTTTCTGATACATAGTAACCTAATTCCTTCGACCATGAGATCATGCTAATCACCATCACCGGAAGGATGCTTTGATGACATCAAACACCACACCGTAACTGGGTGGCTATAAAGGTGGCATTGAGTGTTCAGAAAGTATGTGTTGAGGCACATGGATCAAGAGTGGTATTTGTCCATCCATATGATGGATAGATATACTCCGGGCCCTCTCGGTGGAATGTCATCCAATTAGATTGCAAGAATGTGACTGGCTCACAAGGGATCACATATCACAAGAACGAGAAAAGAGTACTTATCAGTAACGAGGTTGAACTAGGTATGCAGAGATACCGACGATCAAAACCTCAGATAAGTAAACTATCGTGAGATAAATGGAAATTGGTATCGTATGTAAGTGATTCATTCGATCGCAAAGTAATCGTAGAAATACGTGGGAGCCATATGAATTTCCAGATTCCTCTATTGGTTATTGATCAGAGAAGTGTCTCGGTCATGTCCGCATAATTCACGAACCGTAGGGAGACACACTTAAGGATTCGATGTTGTTGTGTAGTTATGGAATGATGAGTAAGAGACCGAATGTTGTTCGGAGTCTCGGATGGGATCCGGGATATCACGAGGAGATCCGGAATGGTCCGGAGAATAAGATTCATATAAGGAAAGTCTTGTTTCGGAGTTCGGAAATGATTCCGGTGTTTTCACCGGGAATGTTCTAGAAGGGTCTGGAAGGTCCGACACTCCGGAGGGGAAGGGTACATGAATGTGACATGATAATGTGAAATGGTTGCATCATGTACTAGGTCACTTGGCTGTGCAATATGGAGAGAGAAATCAAATCCAAGTTTGAAAGTCAAACGCCAATTTGAAAAGTCAAATCCAAAGTTTGCTTGGTGGAGGGAGAGTAGGAAACCTACTTGGGGAGGAAGTCCCACTCCCTCCACCCGCCGGCCATGAGGAGGAGTTGGAGGAGGACTCCCTCCTCCCAAACTTCCCCCTCCCACCTATATAAGGAGGCATAGGGCGCCCCTCTACCCCACACACCTAAACCCTAGCCCTTGGCGCCACCACCTCCAAGTGTTGCCGCCGCCTAGGTCTCCTCTTCTAGCCGACTTGGGGCAAACCCTATCTTTCCCTAGCCGCCGGCCAAGCCCACCCTTGGTGCTTCTAAACCCTAGATTGCCAAGGCCCTCTCTCATACTCCATCATACTCGCTCCGGCTTAAGGCGAAGCCCTACGGGATCTCCCCTCTACTTCCGACACCACGCCGTCGTGCTGCCGGAATCATGAGGAGAGTGCTACAACCTCCGCTTCCTGCTGGAACAAGGGAGAGGAAGGTCTTCATCAAGTACTGAACGTGTGACCGACTGCGGAAGCGCTGCCGGAACGCAGCGCCGGAAGGATCGTCTATGCGATCTTGAGATCGGAAGTGTATGACTACATCATCCACGAGAATCTGCTCTCGTTAACCGCTTTGGATCTTTGAGGATTAGTACTCTATTGACTCATTGCTACAATCTAGTAGATAGATCTTGGCTTGTGTGTGTTCATGCGATAGAAATTTTTTGTTTTCCATGCTACGAACCCCTACACTAGACATGCTGCTTTGCAGAGACTTTTTGATTTTAAACAGGGAGAAGAAGAAAAATTGCCTGAGTCATGGACAAGGTTCTGTGCCTTGATTCATGCACATCCTGGATGTCCATTGCCTAAGAATGAGCTTCTTGATATTTATTATAATGGACTAACTGATGATTCTAGGACATACCTAGATAGCTTTGCTGATTGTGTTTTCAGGAAAAGAACTCCTACAGATGCTGAAGAATTAATGACTAAGATAAGCAAGAATTATGATGATTGGACTTCAACTGAGTTGAATACACCTGAGCCTATTACTCCTGAACTAGTGGTGCCTGAACCAGTTCCAACACCAACACCAAAGAAGAGGGGAGTTATTGCATTAAATGATGAAGTGATGAAGGAAGCTAAGAAATGTCTAAAGGAGAAAGGTATTAGAGATGAAGATGTGAAGAATCTACCTCCTATAGAAGAATTATGTAAGACAATTCCCCACTCATCCAATATTGAGGTACACTCTCTCCATTTTGATGAAGGTGACATTCCTTATGGTAAGCCTCCTGATCAATGTTTAGAGGAACTTGATACATTTATTGTTAAACAAGGTATTTTAATAAACAAGTTCAGAATCATTTGTTGAAAAAATCTAGAGCTATCCATGAGTTGAAAGATATTGTGGAAAGAACTTCTAATGATATTAAAATTCTTTGTAAAAACTTTCAAATGGTTCAAACCCAACTTGATCAACTTGCTAAGGTACAAAAGGATATGCTAGTTAATGCTTCAGGAGATAAACATGGTTATGGAATTAGAACTAGGAGTGGTATAGCTACTCAAGATCCTTTATATCCTGAAGGACACCCTAAAAGAATTAAGCATGACTCTCAACAAGGATAGAATAGTAGTAGTCCTCGCAAGAGAAAGAAAAAGAAACATAAAGTAGTTGAGGAACCACTTGAACCTGCTGTAGATCCTAATAGTATATCTGTCTCTGATGCTGAAACTAAGAGTGGTAATAATAATGATGCTCCTGATAAGGAGGAAGAACCTGAGAAGCACACTAAGAACACTAGGTACACAAAAGAATATTTTATTGCTAATAAACATGGTAAAGAGAGAGAACCTTGGTGCAGAAACCTATGCCTTTTCCAGGTAAGAAATGCAAGTCAAAGGAGGAAGAACACTACAACAAGTTTTATGAGTGGATGAAACCTTTATTTTTGCAAATTTCTTTGACTGATGCTATTAAATTGCCTCCTTATTCAAAGTATATGAAGGATATTGTCTCTAATAAAAGGAAGATTCCTAATGAGGAGATTTCTACTGTGCTTGCTAATTATTCCTTCAATGGTAAGGTTCCAAATAAACTTGGTGGTCCAGGTATAACAACTATTCCTTGCTCTATTAAGAATAATTATGTTAGAACTACTTTATGTGATTTGGGAGCTGGAGTTAGTGTTATGCTTTTTTCTCTCTATAAGAGACTCCAGCTAGAAAAGTTGATACCAACTGATATATCTTTGCAAATGGTTGATAAGTCAACTACTATTCCTGTTGGTATATGTGAGGATGTTCCTGTTCAAGTTGCTCATAATTGCATGGTTTTAACGGATTTTGTTGTGCCTGAAATGCCTGAAGATGATAATATGTCTATTATTCTTGGGAGACCTTTTCTTAATACTGCAGGTGCTGTCATCAATTGCAATCAAGGAAAAGTAACTTTTAATATTAATGACAAAGAGCACACTATCTATTTCCCCAAGAAGGTTGTTAAAAGCTATTGCCTGAATTCCATTGAAAATATTGAGAGCATCAAGGTTGGAGAAATATATTGTCCCATTCCACAAGAAAATTTTGAAACTATTATGATTGGGACCATTGCTATCAAGTATGAGGTAACATAACCACCTTGTGGAATGCAAAGTTTTGTTTCATATAAGATTGTTTTGGTAAAAAAGACTTGATCAACCTTGTTAACAAAAGGATTTTAATAAACAAAATAATGTTTTCACTGTGGTTATACTTGCTTTAGTTTACTTTTCTCCTTCCTAGTCTTTGCCTTTCTCTTGTTAGCTTTAGTTTTGCTAGTTGTTTGCTTGTTAGAGTTTCTTAGAGCTCCTGTAGTTTGGCTTTTGGTTTGCTTTTGCTTCTTCTGAAAAAAATGTTTCTGCGAGAAAATCAATTTTCATACCCTGAAAATTGGCCAAAAATAAAGTTTTCCAAAAAATTCCACAAAATTCAAAATAATTTTTTCCTCGAAAAAAGGGGCAGAGAGACACCTGAAGCGACCCAGGGGGCCACCCCAGGCCACCACACCCATGGTACGCGCGGCCTACCAGGGGGTGGCGCCTAGGGGGGGGTTTGGCCCTAGGCCCCTCTAGGCTGCCTCCTCAAAGCCACCTTCTTTCTCTCTCCCGAAAAACACCGGAAAACTTGCACAAGCTCGAGTTCTTGCTGTTCTTGCTCGTGATTTTCGATCTCCTTGTTCAGTCCATCTCAAGTGCTGATTTTTGGAGGGATTGCTCCTTGGTATGTGCCTCCTCCACTTGTCCAATTAGATTTGTGATTGGTAGATTGTATTTTGAGTATTTTGCTGCTATAGGTGACAGGTTGTTTGAGCTTGCATGTTTGTTCTATGCTTAGAAACTTTATTTTGTTGCATGTGTAGTCCTCTAGCAAGTTCCTATAGTAGTTGCTCATCATTTATCAACTTAGAAATCACTTGGTTTGATGTTTGTCTAAAAATTTCAGAATTAAAGAAAGGTCATGGACAACCATACATTTGGTGAAATATTTGAGAGTGATGCACCTAGAAGGGCAAGGCTTCCAAGGTCATCCACCAGTACTAGACCCTCATACAATGGGGATCTCATTACTCCGTGATTTGGTGACGAGGGAGATGAAGGGGATGCGCACCCCTCCACCTTTCCTTGCCAAACTTTCTTGCGGGCTGCTGGGATTCTTAATGATTTTATGACTTTGGTTCGGAAGGCTGGACTTACAAGTTACATGCAGGATGAGAGCGCACAATATGCTTTGCTCACTAAAACATTTGTGGAGAGTTTTTCTTTTACTAACAGCGTGTTCAAGCCAGCTGTATCTTTCAAAATTTATGGCAGGGCTCATTCTATGACTCTGAAGCAATTTTGCAAGGCCTTGGGACTTGGTACAGCTGGGTTATCAAATAAGATTCTAGCTCTACCCGCTGATCTGTTGGAGCTTTACCGAGGAATAACCAATGATGATGACCGCAGAGCTCGGCGAGGGAAGATAAAGAATATTCAACTCCCAGCCCTCAAGTACTTTGCCTACTATCTTGCCACCAGTGTTCTTGGTAGGGAGAACACTAGTAATATTTCCAACTATCAATTGGCCTTCTTAGCTGCTGCGCTCAACAATGAGGATAATTATAATTTTGGTTCTCTCATTGCTCGTCGTTTAGCTGCTAAGGGACCCATTTATGGGGGAATTATTGTCACTCATATTGTTTTTGTCTTCAACATTGCTGTTGATCCACATGATACAGTTTTGGCTCCTTAGAGGCTTGATATTGCTGCCATGAAGGCGCACCACTTTGTCACCACTAGCTCTACTCTTGAGAAATTGGTTTATAGAATGATGTTTATTGATGGGGAAGAGAGAGATCCCTCTACCCCAAACCACTTTGTTCAGTATTTCGCAGGGACCTTGGTCATGCTCGAAGGCGGAGATGGATGATAGGCTGCGCTCTCTTAACTTCCATGGGTGCTATCAGGAGGAAGCGCCCTCATATGACCCCGCGGTACACTACACGGGGGAGTCCTCGAGCTCATACCAGGACGAAGGAGCTTCCTCGACATACTACGGAGGTTCATCCTCTTGAACACCATGGGATTGAGCCCCACTCAGGCCAAAAGCCTAAGTTTGGGGGGGAGGTATACCGACATCACACTCATTTATATATCATGTTCGGTCGGTTCTTTGTTTATCCATTGTTTTGCTTTCTTTTTGGTTCTTGTTGCTTCTTTCTCAAAAACACAAAAATACCAAAAATATTTTTGTTGTTTCTCTAGTTTGTTTCTTTGCTTTGGTTTGCCTTAAAAGAAAAATCCAAAAAGATTTTTCTTTGTTTGCTTGGCTTTGTTTTCTTCTTTGTTTGTTTTTGCTTTGTTTGCTTTCTTTAAAAAAATCGAAAACACCAAAAATATTTGATGTTCTTCTTTGGTTTTGTGAGTTCTTTGCAGGGTTCAGCCGTCCTCAGTGGATTTTGGTCTCATGTTAATTATTCAAGTCACACAAGTGAAGGGCAATAATGAAGATTAAGATAACTCGAGGTGTGGTAAGAGGCTGGTAACAAACTCTATTTGTTTTTATTTTTGTACATATACTCATCATTGTGAGCATGTTTATCCTGTTCATGGTAAGGAGTATGTTACTGATGGATGCTTAGTAGTTCTTGCTTGTCTATGATTAGCTCCAGCTTGCTAAAAGTTTGTAGCATGTCATATGAATGTTTGCTTCCATTGTTTTATTCATATTTTGGTATGATATTATGGTATCCTCCTCTGACCATTCATATGAATCGACTTGGCACATGCTCACGCATGCATATGACTAATCAATAGTCAGTAAGCCTCGATGATTTATTTTGCCTCAGAGTTCTTGTATCACTTTCATGCCATAATTAGTCCTGCTTTGTTGCAAGCATGATTATGACAGCTATTGCTCTCTCATTTGTCGCTCCCTCTCTATTGCTAGCCTTCAATTGCACTGAGTATATGCTCTACATGTGCTTCCAACTCCCGAAAAAACATTATTGCCAGCTGTGTCCACCATACCTACCTAGTAGCATCATTTGCTACTTCAGCGCATATTCTATATGCCGTGTTTTCTTCCAAAATAAAATGTTTGTCTGTTTTGAGAAAGTTAGTTAGTAAATCTCTCACGAACTTGATGGCACACTTTATTCCTTGCACTTAATAATCCTGAACCATTGTGACTATTCCATGAAAGTTATATGCTTGCTAATTATATGTTGGGAGTCAGCAGAACCGTGCTCTCACGGGGAACGCTTTCAACACCTTTTGGATATCACATCCAGTTGATTTCTTGCTCTTTTGTTTGCGGATGTCGACGATGTGAAATAAAAGGGGAGCTTGTGAGTTCATGGAGTTTATACATTGTGCTAGAGAAACGCCTGGGCCGCTAAACTAAGCCAGGCCTAATCATGGTGGAAACTTGCAGCATCACCATAGTGAGCATCTATGAAGCATCCTCAATAAAAAACTATGCATATGATAAATAAAAAGATTATTGAGATGCTCATTTATGCTTGCCTTGTCAATTTGGTTATGGGAAAGCTCCTATACCATGTACAAGGGGTACCCCGTTGGTGGTTCTCTATGATATGCATGTATTTACAATGACAAGAACTTTCAGGTGACCAAAGTTGAGTAGCATGCGGAGCGGCCCTCATACTCAAGGGACTTGGGATTTCCAGTTTATGGTCTGTCAAGCATATGATTCAGAGTGGACCTCACTTTCACCTTAACCACATGAAGATGCCTATGATAGGGGCAATGAGAGCTCAAAGCTAATGAGTACCTTCCTTTCAGCATTTGGAAGCCTTTCAAACTTTCCAAAACCGTTTTCACAACTTTGTTGATTCACCACTTATTCTATGAGCATCTTCTTGAG
Source organism: Avena atlantica (assembly GCA_910589765.1). Classification (NCBI taxonomy): domain Eukaryota; kingdom Viridiplantae; phylum Streptophyta; class Magnoliopsida; order Poales; family Poaceae; genus Avena; species Avena atlantica. Next base: position 466,546,965 of record OU342735.1, on the reverse strand, counting down.
AGCATAGTTGTCATTCTTGAGTTTGTTCCAAAACTTGGTTAATTATGTCATGATTTTGATGCTTGTATCTCTGATATCTTTATCTCTAGTCTTCACTTGAACTTCAGAGGTGCCTTGGCATTTATATTGTGCTCTACAAACAAAGGCAAGCGATATACCACTCTATCATACCTTAATATGAGCATTGGAATGTTGCTTATGTTTATGTTTCATGCTACTTACTATTATTGAGTTGGTTTCTCTTCATAGCTTGCAATGACTATTGAGTAGACTTAGTTGCATACTTATTAATATGAATGGTTTAAGCATCTACTCATGTGCTGAGAATATTTACATCATATGAAGCAAAGTGTTCGTGAAAGCTCTTTTATCGCACTCAGTTTTCAACTGAATTGCTTGAGGACAAGCAATAAGCTAAGCTTGGGGGGAGTTGATACGTCCAAAACGTATCTAATTTCTCGAACACTTTGCTATTGTTTCTTCTCTAAACTTTTGTGATTTGGATACAACTAACACGGACTGTCGCTGTTTTCAGCAGAATTATCTTGGTGTCTTGTTTTTGTGCAGAAAATGAACTATCAGGAAAAATCCCGGAAAATATGCCAAAAATTATATTTCACCAGAAAATCCACGGAGCTAGAAGACGAGACGGAGAGGAGGCCTGGGGGCCCCACACCCATGCCAGGCGCGGGCCCGCCACTGGTCACGCCTGGGAGGGGGGTGCAGCCACCCCAGGCACCCCCTCGGCCTCCCTCTGCGCCTATAAGTTGCCCTTCGACCTAAAAAACGAGGGGGGTTCGATAGTTTTCCAGAAAGAGTTACGCTCCGCCGCCGCCACCAGAAACCAAGATTCGGATCCAGAAACTCTGTCCTGGCACCCTGTCGGGACGGGGAATTTGGAGAGGATCATTTCCATCGTCATCACCAACGCATCTCCATCAACCACCGATGTTTCCCTCATCCATAAGTGAGTAATCCCCCGCTATAGGCTTCAAGATGGTAGGGATTGGATGAGTTCTATCATGTAATCGAATAAGATCTGTTAGTGCATAGTGCCTAGTATCTTTATTAGTGCTATTTTACTTTGCTGCAACTTGTTGTGCTTAATGCTTGTCACTAGGGCCCGAGTGCCATGATCTCAGATCTGAACTTATTATTGAATCATTATGATAGTATTGTTTGTAATCTTATCTGCAAGTTGTGTACACTCATTGTCCGGATCCAAAGGCCCCAAAGTGACAATAATTAGGACAACCGGAGGGGATGGCTGTGGTGTGAGGATCACATGTGTTCACAGAGTGTTAATGCTTTGCTCCAGTGCTCTATTAAAAGGAGCACCTTAATTGCCAGTAGTTACCTAGAGGCCCTGCTGCCACGGGCTGGCTGGACATAAGATGTTGTGCAAGTTCTCATTGCGAGCACGTATGACTATATTTAGAGCACATGCCTAGGATTGTTTAGTACTTGGATGCTTGTTATTATTTATTTGCAATGCCCTAGATCTTGAAGTTACATGTTTAGACTCGTTCATGCAACGCCCGTCCATCCATCCCTATGCCTGCCACACTCGAATCCTACTATTACCGTTACTGTTACTATTGCTCATGTTTCACTGTTGTTGTTGTTGCTAGTACAAACTGTTGCTACTGATAAACTTCCGTGAGCAAGAACTATTTCCAGGTGCAGCTGAACTGACAACTCAGTTGTTAAGGCTTGCAAGTATTCTTTGGCTCCCCTTGTGTCAAATCAATAAATTGGGTAATACTACCCGCGAAGACTGTTGTGATCCCCTATACTTGTGGGTCATCACCCCCCCCCCCCCCGATAGTTGGGGCTGATGTACCCGGCCGGACGGGGCGCACCTCCTGCCGGTGTGCGCGGCGCACCGCCGCTGCTACTGCTGGTTTGTCTGCGGTCGCTGTGGACCGCCATGACATGCGAGCTGACGGTGCTCTTGCGATACTTACTCGATATCTCCGCGAGTTGGATGCGGAAGAGGGCATCGGAGAAGGAGGGTAGGGGCTTGACACTTTTGACAATCTCGGACTGCAACTCAAAGCCCTCACCGAGCCCTTCCAGGAATTGCACCGTGAGGTCGCGATCGTCGACCGGGCGGCGAGGCCGTGGGCGATCTACTGGAGCTTGCTGGCATAGGTGGACACGGAGAGGTCCCCACGCGTGTCGATGCGAAAGGCCTTTCTGAGGTACATGTAGCGGGAGTCCTCGCTGTCGAGGAGGAAGCGGGTGAGACGTGTCCACGTCATGCACGCCCAACTGTCGCTGCCCTTGACGAGGCGGTAGAGCTCGTCTGCGAGCGTCGCCACGAACCACAAGGATATGTGGATGTCAACCGCCATCCAGGCGGCGTCAGGGGCTTGAGGGGCAACACCCTCGGTAATATGATCCATGGCCCCGTACATGGTGAAAGAAGAACGATGATTTCTCGCCACTTTGTGAAATTTGCACCCGCCGAGTTGACTTGGAATTTGATGTGGTTTTTTATGTGGATGCCGAGAATTGGTGAGGAGAGAGTGTTGGCGAGTTGGGAAGGAAAGACGAGGCTTGGGGCGTCGGCGCCGGAGGGGGCGATCACGGGCAGCGTTGGTGGGGCAGAGGTGGAGATGCCCTCGTTACCAAACATGCGGATGTGTCACCATAGGTGAGTGGGCTGGGAGGTGCGTGCGGTATAGTGGGCGCACGCTGCTGAAGGGGGGGGGGGGGGGGGGTGAGAGGATCTGTATCCAGGGTGGAGGGGGAGGCCGGAGCAGTGACCGGAGCGGAGGAGGAAGTGTTGTTGGCCATGGGAGAGAGGCTCTAATACCAAGCAGAATTGAAAAGATAGATTGTATTGCATTATTCAGGTGAGATTACAAGTAGTGCCCAGATAAGCCACGATGGGCTATCGATCCTAACTATCAGAAAGTAGCGTTAAACTAGGAAATAATGGCTACCGTTATACATAGAATCGTTGAGTAACGTGACAGGCCACGGTACACAAGATATTGTGCTCAACACAATGTTGGAACGAGATATCATCCATCGAGCTTGCTTTAACAAAACATTCAGCTAAGGTCACTAAATAGGGGCTCCAAACCGCCATTGCAAGCTTGTATCAGCTCAAGTGAATCAGCAGCACCATTGCTTCCAATAGTCTCAGAAAAACTCCAAACCCTTAAGAAGGGCCATCGCCTTGGCTGTTGTCGCATCTAAAACATTATTGAGAGGGGATAGAAAGCACCACCGAGGACCTCCCCTGGTGATCACGGAGGACAATATGTAATCGTTTAAACTTGGTTGTTGTATGACTTGCCGTTGCGCCCTCCGAAAAACTTCCCGCCGGAGATTATTGACTACTGACAGCCATGTGTAGACCAGATTAATCAAAGAAGAATTTTTGTTTTGCAGCATCGAAGATGCAACAACTCTGCTTGAGAATCATCCTTGCTGTGCTAACTGCCAAGCACCCAAGTCACACCTACAGTTCATGAACTTGGCAATCCACAGATCTCGATGGCGATGGAGCTTTCGGCCCTCCCTATGCTCCTCCTCCTGCTCCTACCTCTACTCTGCGTGTCGTTCCTCTGCCTTCGCTGGGACACCAGCTGGAAGCAGAGTCGGGCCGATGGCCTCAAGGCGTACCCCATCGTGGGTACCCTCCCTCACTTCGTCAAGAACCAGCACCGCCTCATCGAGTGGTCCGCCGGCGTCCTCGCGCGCTGCCCCACGTACACCATGTCCTTCAACTTCAGGGGCCTCGGCCTCGCGGCCGGCGTGATGACCGCCAACCCGGCCAACGTGGAACACGTCGCCAGGACCAACTTCCAGAACTACCCAAAGGGGGAGTTCGTGGTGTCCGTGATCGAGGACCTGCTCGGCCACGGCATCTTCAACTCCGACGGCGACCAGTGGCTCTCGCAGCGCAAGGCCGCGAGCCACGAGTTCAGCAAGCGGTCCATGAGGAACTTCGTGGTCAGGACCGTCCGCTTCGAGATCGTGGAGCGGCTGCTGCCGCTGCTCTCCCGCGCGGAACGGGACGGCCGGACGTTAGACGTTCAGCATGTACTCGAGCGCTTCGCGTTCGACAACATCAGCCGCGTCGTCTTCGACGAGGACCCCGCGTGCCTCACCGAGGAGGGCATGGGCGTGAACGGGTGCGCGGGGTTCATGCGCGCGCTGAGCGACGCGCAGAGCATCGTCATGGCCCGGTTCATGTCGCCGGTGAAGTGGGCGTGGCGAGTCCAGAAGCTCCTGAACATGGAGCCGGAGAGGCGGATGCGGGACGCGGTGGCCACGATCCACGGCTACGGCAGCGAGCGGGGCGCGGCCGTCGGGCTGGCGCGCAAGGACGACTTCCTGTCGCGGTTCGCGTCCAGCGGCGAGCTCAGCGACGAGAGCCTCCGCGACGTGGTCACCAACTTCATCGTGGCCGGGCGGGACACGACCTCGTCCGCGCTCACCTGGTTCTTCTGGATACTGTCCGGCCGTCCCGACGTGGAGGACAGGATCGTGCGCGAGATACGCGCGGTGCGGGCGTCGCCGAGCGGGATCATCGCGGACGCCGCCGTGCTCGGGTACGAGGAGCTGCGGGAGATGCACTACCTGCACGCGGCGATCTCGGAGTCGATGCGGCTGTACCCGCCCGTGGCCATGGACACGCACTGCAGCCTGCGCGAGGACACCCTGCCCGACGGCACGTTCGTCGGCGAAGGGTGGCAGGTCACCTACAACGCGTACGCCATGGCGCGGCTGGAGGAGATATGGGGCGCGGACTGCGGGGAGTTCAGGCCGGAGCGCTGGCTGGACGAGGAGGGGGCGTTCCGGCCGGTGAGCATGTTCAAGTACACCGTCTTCCACGCCGGCCCGAGGATGTGCCTCGGCAAGGAGCTGGCCTACATACAGATGAAGTCCATCGTGGCGTGCGTGCTCGAGAGGTTCAGCTTCCGGCTCGTCGGGGACCAGAAGAAGAAGCCGGGGCTTGTGTTCTCGCTGACCTTGCGGATGGAAGGCAGCTTGCATATGCAAGTGAAGAAGAGGGGGGCGCTAAACCGCTAGGCTACAAGTTCTCTTTGCCTACAGGTTCAAAATACAGAGGTTCAGTCTCCGGCATCCAAACTGATGTCGCTGACGCTGCGGATGGTAGGCGGTTTGCGCCAGCAGAGGAAGGTGAAGAACAGACGGGCCAAGCTAGGCTACTTGGACGGGTCCATTTCGTCACTGCTCACAATTGCTCTGTAGGAGTACTCCACTTCACTGTAGTGTTCTTCCCTGGTTCAGGAAATAAATCTGCCGATTGTTTTCTGGAGTTGAAGTTGTCAAGCACAGAGGAGATGTTGAAGCTGGATGTGCGAACCTGGGAGTGGTCTCAAGAACAAAAACGATAACAGTTTAATTTTGAAAAACCTTGGCTCTGTTTGGATGTCTGTATTCAGCCGTGTGGAATTGAATTGGACTGCAGTACCAAATCAACCAAGAAACTGAAATAGACTGTATTTCCATAACCGAGGAGTGATCGTGGGAATTTGGGTAGCAATCACGATTGTCAACACCCGGATTTTTAATCCCAGATACCTGTTATGCCATACATCGCAATTCCAGGATTACCATTTTTGCGAGACATAACAGAATTGGATACCACAGTACATCATCCATTACAAATCATACATAAGGTCTTACATAAACAAGGATCTCATTGATCCAGTTTTTAATACAACTTCAAGCAGCGGAATACGTAATAATAACGGTAGCGTAGGCGAAGCTCCATCTTCGGGGTCACAGGCAATGCTGACGATGAGAGATGATCCTAGTTGTCGTAACCTTCCTGGGGTCCATCCTCCAGGTACTCATCTTCATAGTCTGGCCACGGGAATAGCTAGGGACAAAGCCATGAGTACTCGTTAAGTACTCGCAAACTAATACTAACAAGTAAAAGGGTTTTTGGATAATAGGACACTAGGCTCTAGGGTTGTTTTGCAAAGGCCAGATTTATCTCTACTAAGTTTGGAAGCAACGAATGCTAGTTAAGGTTTTATAACACCTAAGTGGAAACTTGTATCTCATGCCCCAACCCTGTTTTGGTCAAGTCAAAGTCTCAATTCATTTCACAAGTTATTTTGAAAACAGCTGACGGGGGAACAGTATGGCCACTCCAACTGTCCATAACCGCGGACGCGGCTATTCGAATAGTTTGACACTCTGCAGAGATTGTACACTTTCACCACAACATTCGATACATCCGTCAGGAATAAATCCTGAATTCACCATACTCAGTATGCGGATAATCAATCCTAACCTTTCAATTTACACGCCCTAGTATAAGCACCTCTCCTGTGAGTTTAGCCTCCCAACCATGACCCACTGTCATCTTGGATACTGCACAGGTGGACAATCTTCACAAGGTAGCCTCAGCTCAGACCTTGGCCGTGAGGGAACTAATACTAAGGTATATAAGTTTCCAGTCAAGCCCTACCCAATCTTCGGGTATTGTGGTTGTACGATAAAATTGGAATGGTATCGCATCCAGACAACCATCAGTTTTATAAAGGGCTAAGGCTCATGCCTCAACATTTTCATCACCAAAATCATCTGGTGTTTGGAAACACATGTCAAAACATCTCAGTAGAATGATCCATCATTCTAAGGTTTTCATAACCATTTTCACCAAGTATTCCCATCTAATGTTGATCAAGTTTTATTCTTAGCACTAGAATCTACAAGTGAGGGTCAGTACTAATGAGGGTGGTAAACTAGTGGAGTTTAACTAAGTTCAATATCATGCCTTAGGATGACATCAAGATTATCTAGCTTAGGCCAAATTTTATGCTCTTTATGCAACATTTATTTATCCTTCTAGAATCTACAATTTACTTAAGTAAACTCTAAGTAATAGCTTTGATAAAGAAATAAAGTATAAAGCTTGCAAGTAAAACTAGGATTGGTTTATCAAGTGGTTATGATCATATATGCTTTAAGGCATATAGTTGGCATGGTAGCAAGCAAGTATTAGCTTGCATAGGTCAACTTGATTAGTAAGGCTGGCTAAGTTAATATCTTGCAAGTATTGGCTTGCTACAGTAGAGTATCTTGCAAGTGTTAGCTTGCCTTGTGCAGAGCAGTGGTTGAAGTTCTCCTCGGCTTCTTCTTCGTAGTATCCTTCTTCCTCCTCGTATCCTTGGTCGGTACTAGCGTCTATAAATAAATACGATGTACACAATCACCAAACACTACTTAACTACTTGCAATCATCACACAAAAGGGTCCTATAGATGATCTAGTATCATCACTAACATTACAAGATTAAAACTTGGTTTAATTCCTTTTTATTTTTAGAAAAGTAATTTCTACTCATTGAAAAACTACTTGCGATTTAATATTCTCCAAACCAAACATCGGATCATGTTGACACATGTCATCACCACATATTTTAGTCCATGGGAATGTGATTTAAAGTGGTGTCACAATTTAATAAGGTTTTATCCTTTTATTTTAATTAATTAAAGTGGCTAGAAATGCCTATGTGGCATTCTTTTATTACTTGGTCAATATTTCTGTAAGTAAACCTATATATTTTTATATATTATAAAATATATGGTTAAATGTGATTTTTGAGAATTGGAATCAACTCAAAAGCTATTTTGGTTTTAATTTGAAAAATGTTTGAATGCAGAAAAGCTTTTGCCTTGTTATTTTTACCAAAGATGATCTACAGATCCAAATGACTTGCATCCAACGGGCTTGGATTCAACATTTCAAGACCTTTCTAACAAAACTAGTTTCATTCAATTTGGTGCACTGAATCGATCTGGATTGATTTTTAAAACTGGGTACAGAAGTGTGTTTGAAATAAAATGGAAAAGGTTTAATTCAAATAACTGGGCTGCGCGGGAAAGGTTAACGGGCCGGCCTGCTAAGCACAACGCTTCCGCCGGCTGCGCAAGTGGTTGTCCCCACGCGTCAGTGAGACAGGGGTGCGAAGCGGTATGGGGCGATGTGGTGCGTTCGATCTGGTTCTAATCCAACGGCTGGGGGTCATCGTCGACATTGGGCAACGCCGGCGAGACAGAACCCTAGCGCGGCCAGTGGGGGTCGTTGGGGGCTCACCGGGGTTCAGGCGAGGGTCGGCGAGGCGGGCGAACGACGAAGTCGACAACGGCGAACCTCCTAGTACCGGCAGCTTCTCCTGGGGCGGCTCCAATCGATGGCTCCCTTCTTCTCCAGCAGCGGCGGGCTCCGGTGAAATTCCGGCGCTGCGCTGCTCGCCTTGCTCCGGGAACGGGGTGGAATGATGAGTGAGGAGAGGGGAGTGAGATGTGTGCTCAATTCGGTTGGGGTGGCCTCTATTTATAGTGGAGCGAGGGGACCGACGGGGCGCAAGGTGAGCTCGTCGTGGTCGACGGTACAGATGGCTATCGGCATAGGCGACGGTAGGGGGCGGTGCGGTGCTCCCTGGCGATGCTCAACGACACGATGGCGAGACGTGGGGCGGTGCGGCTTGGTCTGAATGCGATGGTGCTCTATGCGTGCCTGACGGAGAATTTAATGGCGCACAGCGCGCGTGGTCCGCGCGGAGGCGAACGAGCGTGTCTGCGGGGTTGCTGGGACGGTGGTGATCACGTATGCACGCGGCGAGGGCGGCACACGGTCTGTGGGCGTCGGTCGAGCGTGGCGCATGGGGCGTGCTCTTGGCATGGTTGCTGGCGAGGTTGGCATGGTTCGTGCGTGTGGTCCAGTGGCTGGCAACGTTCGAGCGCTGGACAGGGAGTGGCGGTGGGGTGTTGGCTTGCTCCCAGACATGCTGGCTAGGCTTGTTTCTCCTCCTAGCTTGCTGTCGACATGGGGGTGACAAGGGTGCATTCGGCCTGCTCACCATTGATGGCAATGCCAAGCTTACAGTGATGCTAAGGGTGTGCAATTGATCTAGATGATCTACTAAAACCTAGTTGTAACCAGAGAGGGAACAAGTTAAGCTTCAATCACTGCTCACAATAGTGTTTGGATTTTGTTTGATTTGTGTCTGCCAAGTGTTTGATGAAATGGCGGCAAGAACTCAAGTTTTGAATTTTGAAAAGATTTTTGGTGGGTGTGCTAGGTTGGTGCTGGTGAGTCTGTAGATGCTTGGGTTTTGAAAGTTGAGCTTGTTTGAGTGGTTTTTGAAAAAGTGGGATCTTCCCATATGATAAAGATTCAATTTTGAATTGTCATTTAAACTATGCATTTGAATGTTTCTGGCTGATCACAAAGTGGGCCTTGATACTTTGTTATGAGTACAATCAAGGGGTGCAAAGATCCAGAAAAGTTTATGTTAGGTTCTGAAAGTTTGAGACAGCCAAAGTAGGCATGGGAGTTAAATTGGTCAAAATGACCATTCTCTTATGTCGTGGGAATGGTCACGGCAGATGCTGCAATCGGCAGCGAGTAGTAGAACGAAGGGCAAGGGCGGCCAGCCATCTGCGGTGCGAGATGAGGGCAAAGACACAGGATTTTACCCAGGTTCGGCCCCCCGGAGGGTAAAGACCTACTCCTGCTAGATTGTATTATGAAGGTGGTACAATGGGCGAGCTCGGCGGCGAGTCGCTTGGGGTGTATGATGGAACGTCTCTCTACACGCCCTGCAGGGAGGTTTATATAGGCTCACCTCCCCTAGGGTTTACATATCTCAACCGAATCAGTTAAGGCTTCAATACTCGTTTAACCTAATCCGACTGGGCCTATCTACTCGCCTGGGCCTTCAACTTCCAGTCGCTTGGATCCTCGCTGGGCTTCAATCCAGTCGCCGTCTTACAGGCCCACTCGCCAGCTCTTGGGCCAGTCGGAAATGTCCTGCTGGGTATACCCCGCTAGGCACATCCCCATCAGTAGTCCCCGAGGCCGTCGTCGATTATGCGTAGGTGGCTGCTGGCAGTCGGAGTATACGGCTTCTGAGTAGACATCCAGTCGAATCGTCGGCGGGCTCCTGTATAAAGGAGAAAACCAGTCATCCAGGTCGCAGCTTTGGCGAGTCGAGTCGTTGAAACACTGTCATAGTGTTTGGGTCGGCGAGCCGAGTGGCTGAAGTTGGACCGTCAAACGTGGTCAAACTAGCCATTGGGGTAATCCAACGGTAACTTTTGGCGTAATCATCGCGCGGTAACGGTTCCCTGATTTGGCGGGTAACATCCGCTATATAAGAGTAATGGCAGGCGATCAGAGAACCACCTTCTCACCATTTCCTCCGACTGCGTGCACTTTTCGCCTCCCTCTGCCTCGCGACCCAGCCAACCGGAAATCCTCCGAACCCCCTCAAACCTTTCTGCCATGGCCCTCTCCACCGAATCTTGGGGCAGATCGAAGTGCACTAGGGCGCAACTGGCTTCCTTTGAGGAGGCCGGAATCCTGCAAGCCGGCTGCTGGCGCATCCCCGCGGCCGGAGAGGTGACTCCGAACCCGCGAGAGAGGGAGTTCATCTGCTTCACCAGCCATCTTGAACGGGGGCTAGGGTTCCCCACATCCCTGTTCTTTCGCGCTTCTGCGCCTACTACAGGATCCAGCCTTCGGATCTGGGTCCCCACAGCATCGAGCAGCTCGCCATCTTCGTGGCGTTCTGTGAGTGCTATTTGGGATGCCGGCCCTACTTCCCTCTATGGCAATATCTGTTTCACGGACGGATCAGCCGCGAGGAAGCGGGCGGCCCAATGCTAGCCGCGGGCGGCCTAACCTTCCAGCTGAAGTCGAAGGCTTCATTCTTCGACCTGATGCTGCCCGCCAAGGCAGCGAGCGACTGGAAGAAATTGTGGTTCTACGTTGCCGAGGCGACCCCGGAGGGCGAGGCGGCGATCCCGCGGTACTCCGCCAACCAGTCCGAGCCGCGCCACCTTCAAATCGGCAAGCTCCCCAACGACCAGGGGATGGTTGTTGACGAAATGCTTCAGACCATCCGCGGTCTAAAGAAGAAGGGCCTACAGACGATAAACCTGTACAACTGCTGGCTCGGGCGGCGGCTCGTCCCGCTGGCTCGGCGCGAGCACTACATGTACTAGTACACCGGCCGGGACGACTCGACGAAGGCCTGCCTCGCCGAATGGAAGCTTGAGGATTACCTCCCAGCACTGAAGAAAATCACCCAGGCGGTGTACCTGGACGCACAGGCTGGGGTCGCCCCCTACACCGCAAAGCGTCCAGCCCCAACGGTAATCGCTTCACTTCGCTCGTAGTCGCAGCTTTTGCAGTCGCGGTAATTCTGATTTCATCTTGTGTTCATTGCAGCTATTCCAAGTGGTGGAAGGATGGCTCCCGCCATCGGACGACGAGAACTCGAGCTCGTCCGTCCAGGACGTGGGCGAGTCGCCTCCCGCCAAGGGCGATGCCGGGAGTGATGAGGGCGACATCGACGATGAGCCCGAAGAGGAGGTCGCCCCACTGCTCCGCAAGACCCGTGGGCAGCGTCAACGTGAGCTTGAGGCAAGCAAAAGCCTCGAGCGCCATGACGACGACGAGCTTCCAGAAACCACCTCGCGCCGCCAGGCTACTCCATCGAAAAAGAAGAAGAAGGAAAAGGAGGCGAAGGCCCCTCCGAGGAAGAAGAAGACGAAACCGACGAGGCCGGCCTCGCCACCACATTCAGCGAGCAGTTCTGACGCCCCCAGCCCGGCTAAGGACGAGGCGCCGCCGACGACAGCCACGCTGGACATGGCCACCATCGAGGTGCCCCTGGCGTCGATGCCTCCGCCATTCTCCCTAGTCTATGGGCTGGGGGACGCTCCGGCCGCAGCGGCTTCGCCTCACAGGGAAGCTCCTGTTGAAGATGTTCCAGAGGCTCCAGTTGCGGCCTCGACGACGAAGAAACCGTCCGTGTCTTGGGCACGCGACGTTCTGGAAATGGGGATTAGCCGCCGACTGGGCCCCGAACTAGAGAAGCCAGCCGGCCTCCGTACGGGGCTGCGCTTCATTCCAGTCGCCAAGTGAGTACACTCTCCTTCCTTTGTCTTCCATAGCAGCTCGAATTATCTTGCTTACATGATTGATGTACAGGACCGGAGTGAAGAGGATGTGCCACCCTACCGTGGCTAAGGTACCACCCGTCGTCAGCGAGGAGGATCCTTCCCGCAAGAGGAAAGCAGACGAAGTCGTCGTCCCTGCGGATGGCGGCAAGAAGGCCAAGGGTGACAACGTCGTCACGATTTCTGACGACACGGCGGTCGCGCCGGCTGGACCCGTAACGGAGGCGGCTGCGTCCACGAAGGAGGGCGCTCCCTTGCCTGGAACGGCTGAGCCGACCTCCTTTGGGGCGGGTGCCTCTATCGCCACCTTCCCGCGCTTCATGGCCAAGGCGGCCGCGGCGAGTGTAACTTCGCCCTCGAGCCACGCTCCTGGGATCGCCGATGCTGAAGTCGACCAACGTCGTGGGCATACACCGGCTCTCCTCGCGTCTGTGGACGCGATACAACTCCACGGCATGCTTGGCGCAGCCATCCAGGTATATCCAGTCCTCGAGGATCAGGTCGGTGCTTTGCAGCGGCCTGATTCTTTTAGTGTCTTATATTTATTTTCTGCATCCAGTCCCCGAGTGCACACTCGCTGAATTTCAGCGGGTGGGCACTTGAGAATTTCTTGATTGCCAGTCCCCGAGTGCGCACTCGCTGAATTTCAGCGGGTGGGCACTTAAGAATTTCTTGATTGCCAGTCCCCGAGTGCGCACTCGCTGAATTTCAGCGGGTGGGCACTTAGGAATTTTGCTTTGGTTAACTTTTTGGGTGATGTGCAGGGTCTGCAACTTGAATCAGCTGACCGACTGGCAGCGCAGCACCGCGCGGAGAAAGAACTGGCCATCGTCCAGGAGGCGAACAAAGGGCTTCGTGCGGTTGCCGCGAAGGCACTGGAAGCTCGCCAGGGTCTTGTCCCCGCGGGTGAATTGGCGGCGGCGCAATCAGCCTTGAGTTCAGCTGAACAGCGGATCGCCAACCTCGAGCGCGAGCTGCGAGAGGCGAAGGAAGAAGCGAGCTCGGCTGATGGGCGAGCCAAGGCCGCCATTGCAGCCGCCGAAGAGGATCGCAAAGTGTCGGATGCCCTTGTTGCTGGGCTTCAGGACGACCATACTTCGCTTCAATGCTTCATCACGGATCTCGCCCGCCCGTTGATTGGTATGTGCGTCTGCCTCTGCCAGTAGTTGTGCCTTTTGTGGTGTCCGTCGTATTCATTATTGCCTTCTACTTGCAGGTCACATCATCGATAGCGCGGAAGAGGCAAGCTCGTTCGACGCGCGGCAGTGTGTAACCACGCTTGTCGACTCGGCGACGTGCATCCGTGCCTATCTCCAAGAGATATCCCCCACGGAAGTGATTCCCAGCGACCTCGTTGAGGTGTGGAAGTATTTGGAGAAGGCGCCCGCGGTCGTTGAGTTCATGACGCGGTCGGCGTTTCGGCGCGGAGCGGCGACAGCACTTAGTCTTGGACTTGCCCACTTCCCTGAGGACTTCGACATCGACGATGTGACGAGTGGCTACCCATCGTCGACTGGCGCGGTGGAGCTTTCCAAGGTCCTCAAGTTGTAGGACCGCACCGCCCCGTACTCGGAGCGTGTCTAGGCAATGGGCGACCTCCTTCCGTACCAGGAGACGGTCATCGTGCCTAACGACCCCGAGCCGCCGCATCGTGATTTCAAGGTCGAGCAACCCTTCCGCGCGGCGATGGCGGGTATACTGACGACGTATCCGTCGAACCCATACACGTCGTTCATCCGCAAACGTCGGGGTGTTGGCGAGTCGTCGTCTAAGCCTGCAGAATAGGATAGTTTGCCCTGTGGCGTTAGCAGCAGGTCTGCCATACGGGCATATTTTGTAATATGAGACAATGCAACATGCTATCGAATGAGACATCGTGTCTATTTTGGTATTTGTCATGTGTTTGTGATTGATGTTTGAACGAGTCCCCGAGCGCGTCCGCCCTTTTGTGGGGTTTACCTCGTATGTGATATGTTTGTTGTTTTTGTGTGTTTTGTTATTGTGGTCGACTCGCCCAGACTCGAAGATCCAGTCGCTAGGCGACTCCCTTGAACGCTCTGTACTTCGCCGTTTTCCCTTGCGCGAACGAGGTCGGGTGGCCGAATCCCCGAGCGTGGTACTTGGTTGTTCCAGGCGCGACTCGAGGGTGAGTGAGGACTTGGCGCGTTAGTTTGAGCGCATCACTCCTGCCTGGCCTGCGGGGTCAGTCGCGTGGCGAGTCCTGGGCATGCTCTCCTACTTGGCGTTTTTCCGGACCGCTCGCGGTGAACTGGTCTGCAGTCCCCGAGCGTGGTACTTAGCCGTTCGAGTCGCTATGTCAAGGATGCTGAGGACCATGGTCGCTGTAAGAAGCGAAGGCAGTTGTCTTGGCTCGTAGAACCAGTCGGTCTAGGCGACTCCAATGGGGCTCCGGGTAGGCGTTTTTCATGGACGATGCAAGACCTGAGGTGACTCAGTGCTCTTGCACCGCACTACTTAGCCGTGCCGATCGCTATACCAAAGGTTGACTTCTGTGGTTAGCGTAAAGTTGTTATTACGAGTGCGAGTGGCACAAGACATGGAGAGTAGGCGCAATTTGCGGTAACTGTTTCTTTTTATTTCATAGCGACTGGAGAATACATATGTGGGGTTCTAGGGGTAGAACTTCCGTAGGAGGTTTACATTCCATGGTCGCTTGACGTCGAGTTCGCCGTCCCCGCGGACGTCGATGAGGTAGTAGGCATCGTTGCCGAGTACTCGCCCGATGGCGAATGGCCCTTCCCATGGAGGGGAGAGCTTGTGCATGCCCTTCTCCTCCTGGATGAGGCGTAACACCAGGTCGCCCTCTTGGAAGGTGCGGGTTTTCACCCGTCGGCTGTGGTAGCGGCGGAGTCCCTGCTGGTAGATGGCGGTGCGTGATCGAGCGAGGTCACGTGCCTCGTCGAGTTGATCGACCCCGTCTTGGCGGGCGAGCTCGTTTGCGGCCTCCGTGTAGTGGACGACCCGCGGCGAGTCGTGCTCGACGTCGGTGGGGATGACTGCCTCGGCGCCGTAGACCATGAAGAAGGGGGTGAACCCTGTCGACCTGTTGACCGAGGTGCGGATCCCCCAGAGGACAGAGGGCAACTCCTCGACCCAGCACCCTGCGGTGCGCTCGAGTGGTACTTGGAGTCGCGGCTTCAGGCCGTGGAGGATGCTTTGGTTGGCCCGTTCCTCCTGGCCGTTGGATTCCGAGTGGGCAACTGACGCGAGGTCGAGCCGAATGTGGTGCTCTTCGCAAAATTCGGCCATGGCTCCTTTGGCGAAGTTGGTGCCGTTGTCCGTGATGATGCTGTTTGGGAACCCGTAGCGATATATGAGCTCGCGTAGGAACTTGGTGGCGGTCTTCCCGTCGCATTTCCGAACTGGCTTGGCTTCCACCCACTTTGTGAATTTGTCGACCGCGACCAGGAGGTGGGTGTAGCCGGAGGGAGCCTTCTTGAAGGGGCCTACCATTTCCATGCCCCATATAGCGAATGGCCAGGTGATGGGGATTGTTTTGAGCGCTGAGCTCGGCACGTGCGTCTGGTTGGCATACTTCTGGCATCCGGCGCACCGCTGGACAATGTCTACAGCATCGGCGTCTGCGGTGGGCCAGTAAAAGCCATGTCGCATAGCCTTGGCGACCAGAGAGCGGGCACCGGCGTGGTGGCCGCAGTCACCGGAGTGGATATCGTGGAGGATCTTGCGTCCTTCGGCGGGTTGGACGCAGCGTTGGAACACGCCGGTGACGCTGCGCTTGTGGAGCTCGTCGTCGATGATGGTGTAGGACTTGCATCGGCGGGCGACCATCCGAGCGTCCGTCTCGTCAGCCGGCAAGGTGCCGGCCTCCAGGTAGGCGATGTAGGGCTTGGTCCAGTCGTCTGGCTCGGTGACGAGTGCGACCAGGGCTGCCTCCGGCTGAAGCGGGACTCCGATGTCGATCTCCCTCGGGGGAGAGACTGATGGCTTGGTTATTGTGTCGAGGAAGACGCCAGCGGGTGGTGCGAGTCGAGCCGACCCAATGCGAGAGAGGGCGTCGGCCTCCTCGTTCTTCCGCCTGTCAATCCATTCGACGGAGTAGCATGTGAAGTGTCCGCCCAGTTTGTCCACGGCCTGGCGGTATGCCGCCATGGTGGGGGAGACGGCGTCGCAGGTGCCAGCGACTTGCCCCGCGACGAGGTCGGAATCTCCGTAGCAACGTAGACGGTTGACATTCATCTCCTTGGCAGCTCGCATGCCATGGAGTAAGGCCTCATACTCGGCCATGTTGTTGGTGCAGGGTGTGAAGTCGAGGCAGAGGACGTAGCGGAGCTTGTCGCCCTTCGGTGAAGTTAGCACGATCCCTGCGCCTGCGCCGTTCGCGTTCTTGGAGCCGTCGAAGTGCAGGCTCCAATAATGGAGGTATGGCAGCTTCTCTGGCTGCTGGGCTTCTTCCCAGTCGGCGATGAAGTCCGCTAGGGCCTGCGACTTGATCGCTTTTCGTGGCTCGTATTTGATGTTGTGGACGCCGATCTCGACGGCCCACTTGGTGACCCGCCCGGTCGCCTCGCGATTGCGGATGATGTCTTGCAATGGTGCTGAGGAGACGACCGTGATCGGGTGCTCCTGGAAGTAGTGCGGCAGGCGCCGCTGAGCTCTGAACACCGCGTATACCAGTTTTTGGTACTGGGGGTACCGCTGGCGCGACTCGGTGAGGACCTCGCTGATGTAGTACACCGGTCGTTGTACTGGGCGCTCCTTTCCTTCCTCCGGTCGCTCGACGACCATCACGGCGCTGACGACGCGCTCGGAAGCCGCGACGTAAACCAGCATGGGTTCTTTGTCGGCGGGGGCGGCGAGTAGCACCTTTTTGAGGTCGCGGAGCGCGTCGTCCGCCTCCTTGTCCCACTGGAAGGTGGGGTTCTTGCGCATCAGGCGGTATAGGGGCATCGCCTTTTCGCCCAGGCAGGGGATGAAGCGACTGAGAGCCGCTACTCGCCCGGCCAGTTTCTGGACGTCGCGCAGGCACTCGGGTTTGCCGAGCCGGGCGATCGTGTCGATCTTCGTGGGGTTCGCCTTGATCCCTCCTTTGGAGACGACGTACCCCAGTAGTTGTCCTGCTGGTACACCGAAGGTGCATCTGCCTGGGTTGAGTTTTATCTTGTATTTTCGCAAGTTGGCGAATGTTTCCGCCAGGTCGGCGAGTAGGTCGCCCTGGCGAGCGGACTTTACGACCACGTCGTCGATGTAGACGTGGATGTTGCGGCCGATTTGGCTCGCGAGGCATTCTTGCATGCACCGCTGGTAGGTCGCCCCGGCGTTCTTGAGGCCGAAGGTCATGGCGGTGTAGCAGAAGGCTCCGAATGGCGTGATGAACGTCGTCTTCTCCTCGTCCTCGACGGCCATTTTAATCTGGTTGTACCCAGAGTAGGCGTCGAGGAAACAGAGCGACTCCGAGCCCGCGGTTGAATCGATTATCTGGTCGATCCGCGGGAGGACGAACTGCTCCTTTGGGCAGGCGCTGTTCAAGTTTGTGTAGTCGATACACATCCTCCAGGTCCCGTTCTTTTTCTCGACTAGGACTGGGTTTGCCAGCCACTTGGAGTATTTGATTGGCCGGATGAAGCCTTCAGCGAGTAGACGCTGCACCTCCTCGGCGATTGCTCGGCGGCGCTCTTCATTGAAGGGCCGCAGCGACCGTTTTACGGGTCGCACTTTGGGGTCGGTGTTCAGCTTGTGCTCAGCGAGCTCCCTAGGGACACCGGGCATGTCAGAGGGCTTCCATGCGAAGATGTCCCTGTTCTCACGGAGGAACTCGATGAGCGCGCCTTCCTATGCTGGGCTCATGCCCGTCCCGATCGTCACCGTCTGGCTGGAGTCGCCTCGGACCAGCTCGATGGTGCGGGTGTGCGTCGTGGCCTCGAAGGTTGAGGTGTTTGCGCCCTCCGAGTTGGGCTTCTTGAGGATGGTGGGGTCGTCGTTGTTGACCCCGCTCGCGTACTTGGCGAGTTCATCGGCGTGGTTGGTCTCCGCCGCGATGACGGCGTCAGCGAGTTCGGCTCCTTTGGCCTCGCACTCGGCGGCCATGTCGGGGTCTCCGTTGATGGTGATGACGCCGCACGGCCCGGGGAGCTTCATCGCGTTGTACGCGTAGTGGGGCGCTGCCATGAACTTGGCGAACACCTGGCGCCCCAGGACGCAGTGGTAGGGGCTGTCAAAGGGCACCAGCTCGAAGACGATCCTCTCGGTGCGGAAGTTTGCTGGTGTGCCAAAGGTGACTGGCAGCGTGACCTTGCCGATCGGGTACGCATTCCGACCGGGGACGATGCCGTGGAACGTGGTGTGAGTCGTCTCGATCATCGACTGCGGGAGCTGCAGCCGCCTGAAGGTGTCGAGGTACAGGATGTTGATGGAGTTGTCGCCGTCCATCAGTGTCTTGGGGAGCCAGTAGTCGCCGACCTTAGGCTTGACCACCAGAGCGACTCGTCCTGGGTACTCGATGCGTGGCGAGTGGTCTTGGCGGCTCCAGATGATGGGCTGCTCCGACCAGTTGAGGAACTGGGGAACGTCCACCTGGGCCACCGAGTTGACGGCGACGACGAGGGCGATGACCTTCTTCTCGCGCTTCGTGTTGAAGCCCGTGAAGGTATGGAGCGAGCCGGCCACTTTGCTGAATTTTCCGCCATTTGGCGGGTCGTTGTCGGGGTCCTCCCGTGCTCACCGTGCCTTCTCGATCTCCCTGAGGGTGTGGCAATCGGCGGTTGTGTGCGTTGCGGGCTTCCCTTCCCTGCTATGAAACGCACAAGGTTGGTTAAGGAGGGCCGCGGGGTCGAACCTTGGCTTGGCCTTGTAGTTGCCGCCGTCGCGGCGTTGTCCTCTGTCGCGGCGGAAGCTCTTGGGCTCGCGTTGTGCGTGCCCGGCGTTGGCGACGAAGTCGACTCGCCCGTCACTGCGGCGCTTGCCGGTGAGGCGAGTGTTTCTGTAGCATAGGTCTGACCGTCGTCCGCTGTCGTTGCCGCTCGTGCGGCGTGGACCTCCTGACTCGTCGTCAGTTTCCTGGTTTGGATCTTCCTCCGCGTACCGTTTGGCGATCTCGAGGAGGTCGGGGATGTTGTCGAGTGTGTGAGAGTGTCGCTTGAGCTTGGCGACCAGGGGCTCGTAGCAGCACGAGGTCTTGAAGCAGTGGATCACGGTGTCCGGGTGGATACCGACCGCGTTGTACCAGAGTTCTTGGCACCGTTGGACCCAGTTGCGGGTCGACTCGCGGGGTCCTTGGATGCATCGCTCCAAGTCCTCGATGGTGGTGGAGCGGGTGTAGGAGCACTCGAAGTGCCTGACGAAGGCGTCGCGCATCTCCTCCCAGGAATCGATACTGTCCTGGGGGAGGGTGTTGATCCACTGCCTGCACGTCCCTTCCATCATCAGGGGGAGGTAACGGGCGGCTAGCAGGTCGGTGTGGCCCGCGATCCCCATCGCCATGAGGTATGTATCGAGCCAAACGGCGGGGTCGTACGAGGGGTCGTACTTTTCTATCTCCTTAGGCACCTTGAATTTTGGCGGGTACTTCTCGCCTCGGATCATTGGTCCAAAGCACTTGGGGCCGAGTCGACTGAGCGACCCCATGGGCTCGCCGTCGCAGCGATTGGTTAGGGTGTGTCGCAGGTCATCGGGCTGGCGTGCGCGCCAGCTTTGGTTGTTGATGATGTGGGTTCGGGCGTCGATGGGTTTCCCGTTGGCGGCGACGAAGTTGGTCGCTGGCCTGGGGTCGTTGGTGGAGAGTGCCGCGTTCGCGGGTCAGTGTTGGAGCTGCAGTGGATCTGGTGGCGGGCAGTTGAGGGTGTTTGCCGCCGCTGGGCGGCCGCTTGAGGCCGCTCTGCTTCCCGACGAACGCGGGTATACTCGACCCTGCGAGTCGGCGCCTGCGTTTTGCTGCTCGACGGCCTTTGCGAGCAGGGCCCTGACATACTGGATCTGTAGGGCGCCGTCGCCTATGGCCGTGATGTTGTCCGCTGCTGCTCGGCCCGCCACGAGGTTGTCCATCGGGATGGAGAACAGTGGTAGGCCGTTTGCGTCTCGCTCCCGTGAGGAGACTACTATTCCCGGCTGGTCCCTGGGAGGTGTGCGGTTGGGTGGAGGTGGGGCGCCCATCGCCGTTGATCCTGGCGAGGGCCGGGCGCTTCCTCCTGGTGGCGCGTTCTCGCAGATCGCGTGCTCGGCCACGCGGGTCGGGTCATTTTCGTCGTCGAAGTTCAGGGCGCGCCCCTGAACGGTGGGGTTCAGGCGCGACCTGATCCGCTGCTGGTGGTAGCGCGATAGTTCCTGCGCCGTCACCTGCTCGAGGCGAAATTTTTCGCGCTCGGCTTGTTCCTTGCGCACCGCCTCCGCCAGTTTCAGGCGGAGTTCTTAACCTCCGTTGCCGTGGCGTTAGGAGGGATTGGGGTGGAGAATGGATCCTCTGGTGGGTCGGTGCCGGTCGCCATGTAGGTCGCGGCGTGGCGAACGGTTCCGTCGCGGAGGTCGGCGGAGTTCTCCGACCCGGAGTCGAATTCGAAGACCCCGAGGATGGAGGGGTCCTCGAAGTCTCCCACGTTGGAGACCTGGGTGATGGAGCCCGCGGGTGAAGCCGCGGTGATGGACCCGGCGAGTGACACCGGGGTCACCGAGTCGGCGTCGTCGTTGAGGGCCGCGTCTTCTGCGGCCGCTGAGTTTTCGGCCACGTCGTTGTGGGCCGAATTGTACTCGGAGGCGAGGCGATGGATCGTGCGGATTTGGCTCTCGGAGAGCCGATCGCATGGCGGCGACTCGCGGATGCGAGCCGAATCCTCCGAGACGATGACGTCGGTGAGGCCGACGAAGAGGCTGATCGTGCCGACCGGCAGGATCACGCTGTGCGTGACGGGTCGCGCCGCTGGGACGTAGCTGCTCGGCAAGATTTGAAGCATCTCGCCGATTGCTATCATGCGGCCGGTGGCGACCGTCTCGTTGATGGGCAGATTGGATCTCGCCGCAGAACACCGGCCAGACCGGCCAGGCCCCACGGTGGGCGCCACTGTCGTGGGAATGGTCACGGCAGATGCTGCAATCGGCAGCGAATAGTAGAACGAAGGGCAAGGGCGGCCAGCCATCTACGGTGCGAGATGAGGGCAAAGACACAGGGTTTTACCCAGTTTCGGCCCCCGGAGGGTAAATACCTACTCCTGCTAGATTGTATTATGAAGGTGGTACAATGGGCGAGCTCGGCGGCTAGGCGGCGAGTCGCTTGGGTGTATGATGGAACGTCTCTATACACGCCCTGCAGGGAGGTTTATATAGGCTCACCTACCCTAGGGTTTACATATCTCAACCGAATCAGTTAAGGCTTCAATACTCGTTTAACCTAATCCGACTGGGCCTATCTACTCGCCTGGGCCTTCAGCTTCCAGTCGCTTGGATCCTCGCTGGGCTTCAATCCAGTAAACGTCTTATAGGCCCACTCGCCAGCTCTTGGGTCAGTCGGAAACGTCCTGCTAGGTATACCCCGTTAGGCACATCCCCATCACCTTATTTTATTTGTTTTGATTTACTTGTCTTCAGGAAAAGGGTGGGGAATGTTTATTTCACCTAAGCATCCATTTACAAGCAATGGAACACACAAACAAGATGGTTCAAAAGAATTCAAAATGAAATGCATACTCACATTCATGCTTCCATAATTTTATTTAGAAAAGTTTTTGTTAACCCTAATTTTGATGATTAGAGTTTGATGATCCAAGTTTAGTATTTTGGGATGTTACAAACCTTCCTCCCTTAAACAAAATCTCGTCCCGATATTTGAAAAAGGACGAAAAAGATTACCTAGGATTTGAAGAGATCGGGAAACTCCGTCCTGATGTGATCTTCGCGCTCCTAGGTAGCTTCCTCTTCTGTGTGGTTGCTCCACTGAATCTTGAGAAACTTGATGCTTCGGGTTCGGGTAGTTCTGAAGGCTTCTTCCAAAATACGAATGGGTACTTCGGTATAGGTCAGGTCATCGTTGATCTCTATGGTCTGGTGGTCGATGTTCTTGAACACTTCGGTCTTCTCTGGGACTTCGAGACACTTGCGAAGTAACGAGATATGGAACACATTGTGCACTGCGGACATCTCTTCGGTGAGTTCCAATTGATATGATACTTCTCCTCGACGGTTTGAAATCTTGAAAGGTCCGATATATCTAGGGGCTAACTTTCCTTTGAGTTGGAAACGCTGCATCCCCTTCAATGGCGACACTTTCAGATAAACAAAATCTCCTATGTTGAAGGCGAGGTCTCGACGTCTCTTGTCGGCGTAACTCTTCTGTCTGGATTGGGCAGTCTTGAGGTGCTCACGAATCTTGTGAACCTTCTCTTCTGCTTCTCGTAGGATGTCGGGTCCGAAAATCTGACTCTCTCCTACTTCCGACCAGTTCAAAGGGGTGCGACACTTCCTTCCGTACATAAATTCAAATGGGTCCATTTGCAAACTAGCTTGATAACTGTTGTTGTAAGGAAATTCTGCAAACGGCAGACAGTCTTCCCACTTGGATCCATATTCTAACACACATGCTCTCAGCATATCTTCGAGTATTTGATTTACTCGCTCCGTTTGTCCATCGGTCTGAGGGTGATACGCGGTATTGAAATCTAGGCGGGTTCCTAAGCCTTCTTGTATGTTCTTCCAGAATCTCGAGGTAAATTGTGTTCCTCGATCCGATACGATGTTCTTGGGGACTCCATGCAAACTAACTATTCTAGCGATGTACAACTCTGCTAGCTTTGAACTCTGATATGTGGTCTTGACGGGCAAGAAATGGGCGACTTTGTACAATCGGTCCACTATGACCCAGATAGAGTCATTTCCCCTACTAGAAGTAGGCAGTCCGGTGATAAAGTCCATTCCAACGGAATCCCATTTCCATTCCGGAATCTGTAAGGGTTGCAACAATCCAGCGGTCTTTGATGTCCTGCCTTGACTCGCTGGCATATATCACACTTGGCGATATAACTTCCAATTTCTCTCTTCATCTTATGCCACCAAAATTGCTCTTTCAAATCTTGATACATCTTAGTTCCTCCGGGATGGATAGAATAAAGAGTATCATGAGCTTCCTTCAGAATAACTTCTTTCAACTCAGAATTTGCGGGTACACAAAGGCGTCCTTTGTACCACAGAACTCCTTCTTCGTCTTCGGTGAATCCGGGTACTTTGCCTGTACCGATACGATGCTTGATTCCATCGATACTAGCATTTCCTTTCTGCGCCTCTTTGATCTGGCTGATCAAAGTGGGCCGGAGTTCTATGCTAGCCAAAAATCCTTCACTCACTAATTCTATTTGAAAATCTTCCATCTCTTTGTGCAAATTTGGTTGCTCCTTCAAGATCATGGAGTTCAAGCGGCACGACAATCTGCTAAGGGCATCTGCTACCACATTGGCTTTACCAGGGTGATAGTGAATGTCCAGGTCGTAATCCTTGATTAGCTCAATCCATCTTCTCTGTCTCATATTCAGCTCCTTCTGAGTGAATATATACTTCAGGCTCTTGTGATCCGAATAAATCTCACAACGGTTGCCCATCAGGTAATGTCTCCATGTCTTCAGGGATAGAACTACGGCTGCGAGTTCGAGGTCATGGGTTGGGTAATTTTGCTCATGTTGCTTCAATTTTCGAGATAGATAAGATATAACTTTGCCTTCTTGCATTAGCACACATCCGAGACCGATCTTGGATGCATCACAATACACATAGAAGGGCTTCGTGATATCTGGCATGATCAAGATTGGGGCTGAAATCAATCTCTTTTTGAGTTCTTGAAAACTCGCTTCACATTTGTCGGTCCATTCAAACTTCTTGTCCTTCTTTAGCAATTGGGTCATAGGTCTGGCAATACTCGAGAATCCTTCTACGAATTTGCGGTAGTGTCCCGCCAATCCGAGAAATGCACGAACTTGGGTTTGAGTGGTTGGGGCTTGCCAATCTTCTACATCTTTCACTTTGGTAGGATCAACGGCAATTCCTCCGGCTGATACAATGTGACCGAGGAATCCTACCTCCTGTAAACAGAATTCACATTTTCTAAACTTTGCATACAGCTGATGATCTCTAAGGGTTCCAAGAATGGTCCTTAGGTGTAGCTCATGTTCTTCTTCTGATTTGGAATAAATCAGAATGTCATCAATGAAAACAACGACAAACTTATCCAGGAAGTCCATAAAAATCTTATTCATGAGATTCATGAAATAAGCGGGGGCATTGGTTAATCCAAAAGACATGACTGTATACTCGTATAATCCATATCTGGTGGTAAAGGCAGTCTTTCGAATATCCTCTGCACGAATTTTGAGTTGATGATAGCCAGTCCTAAGATCAATCTTAGAAAATACTTTGGCACCAGTTAACTGATCAAACAAATCTTCTATCTTGGGCAAGGGGTACTTGTTCTTGATGGTGACATCATTCAACTTCCGATAATTCGTACACAGACGGTTACCTCCATCCTTCTTGTCCACAAACAAGACAGGTGACCTCCATGGTGACGCACTTGGTTGAATCAATCCAATTTCTAGCATGGCATCCAGTTGCTTCTTCAGTTCTGCTAGCTCTGGCGGGTTCATACTATAGGGTCTCTGGGCTATGGGTCCAGTTCCGGGGATTAGTTCGATGATAAACTCGATATCCCGATTTGGGGTATACCAGGCAAAATATCTGGAAATACATCGGGGTATTCACAGACTATCCGGACTTGGTCAATGGTAGGTTGGTCTATACTCTTGATGAATTTGAATTGACGAGGTAAGGTTTCAGATATATGCTCGACTGATATTCCGGCTGTACTGGTCATGGTTATGGCTTTCTTGGCACAGTCAATCAATCCTTTATGTTTGGACATCTAATCCATTCCTAGTACTACTTCCAAACCTTTAGTTCCGAGTACTATCAGATTAGCATAAAAATCTATGCCATGGATTCGGATAGGGTCGGCTTTGCAAATTTACCTAGCCTTGGTGGTTGATCCGGGAATTTGAACAATCATGACATGCTTCAGTTTGGTTGGTTGAATTTTACTAATGCATGCAAATTCTTCGGTGACAAATGAATGCTATGCACCCGAATCAAACAACACTCTTGCAAGTACTGAATTAACAGAAAACATACCCATCACGACGTCTGGCGCTTCCTGAGCTTCTTCAGCATGCATGAGAAAAATACGGACGTTGCGGTTGAGCGAATTCCCTGGGGCAAATCTTCTTCCTGGCTGAACACGACGCTGCTACTGAGCTGGGGCATTGGTATTGGGGGTTGCGGCATTCTTCTTGTTGGGGCACTCGTTGGAGTAGTGACCCTTATTTCCACAGTCATAACAAGTCACTTGCGACTTGTCCTTTGCTGCTACAGGCACCGCATTGCTTCTAGTCCTAGGGGCAGTGTTGGTGTTGGTGGCAGCATTGTTGGTGTTGAACTTTGGTGGTGCACGGTTGAAATTGTTAGAGTTGCCGGGGTTGTTGTGATTTCCTCTGGGTCTAGGGTTTCCACGGTTGGGATAGGTCGGACGGTTCATCGGGGGTCTGTTTGTTCTTGGGGCAAATCCTGGAGATGGGTTAGGGCGATACTTTGGGGTCTGATGGGTTCCTAGTTGATGCATCATGCGACGCTTGTGGTTCTCATTGGCTTGGTTGATCTTTCCTTCCATCTGGATGGCAGAGTCGACCAGGGCTTCAATATCGGCAAAGGGGATATTGACTAACACCGTCTGCATCTCATCATGCAGACCATTCAAGAATCTCTCTTTCTTCTTGGTTTTGGTGTCGATCTCATCCGGGGCATACCTAGCTAATGACAAAATTTGTCACGGTATTCCACTATAGTCATCCTTCCTTGCTTCAGCTCTCTAAACTCGTCTCTCATCCTCTTGATCAAACCCGGTGGCACATGGGTTCTGCTGAACTTGACCTTGAATTCCTCCCAGGTCATCATCTGGCCTCCGGTCATTGCGCGAACACTGTTCCACCATGCCCTGGCATCTCTGGCTAGATAGTGGGTGGCGAACAGAACTTTCTCGTTGGCTTCCACTCCGGCGAATTCTAGGTTATTTTCCATGGTTTGCAACCAATCATCGGCGTCTAGGGGCTCTTCTGACTTAGTGAAAACAGGTGGGTTGGTATTCTAGAAATTCTTGAGCTTAGATCCATGGTTGTCCTGATTTCCGTGGCCTTGGTTGTTGTGGGCAAGCTGAGCTATCTGTTGTAGGGTGGCTAGGTTGGCTTGACGTTCCGCTCTTTCAGCTTCGCGGTCCGAAACCAACATTTGCAGGATCTGCAACATCGGGTCCGGGGATGAACCACTTCCTCTGCGTGGCATCTGAAGATTGAGATAGATCATGAGAAAAGAGGGAAATTTCTAAGGTTTCGGGGACTTTGAAAAGTTTTTAAAGTTTGACTCAGATTTTTCTAGCAACTTGCTTTTCATTCATTCACTCATAGCACACGATACAACACACACCACAACAAAGAAAAATAGATGGTTTTAAGAACCATTCTGAAAATTACGATACAGTGGGACCGAATAATACTCACTACGCTAGTGCTCAAGTGGTACTACTCCTCGGAATCGGTGGCTTCATCATCTTCATCATCATCAATGAAGGCGAAATCATCCTCATCGGTGAAGAAATCCATAGCCTGATCCTCCAGAAAATCATCATCATCGCTGAGATAGGAGTAGGGGTCTCCACGAAGGTCCTCTCCGGCATTCTCCATTTCCTCTAACTGCATGTCTCTCTCGTGGATGGTCTCCTCCAAAGGTGAGATGCGGTGGCGAAGACGGGCAATGATGCGCTCCTTCTTGTCGAGCTGACGACGGCGAGACTTGCGATCCTTTGCCAGCATGGCGATGGTTTGATCCTTCGTCTTGATGATGGCAGACTTGTGGTTGGAGTAGTCACGGCAGTTATCCAACTCCTGCTGACGATCGTACATCATGAAGCTAAGGTGGTCCAACTGAGTCTTCAGCTCGGGGTGGTATGGTGCTTCCAGTGGTTGTCCATTTGCATCACGCCTCGGGCAAAACTCAAAGCGAGTTCCCTTGATCTGATTGATGCTCTGCCCACACAGACGGGCAAGACTTTCCTACATGGCCCTGGCAAGTCCATCGAGCCAGTTGTTTTCTCTCAAGGTAAAATGAATTCCCTCAGCAGTGGGAGGTTCAATCTTTCCTCGGAGACTTGCAACAATTAGCCACTACAGATCTTCTTGTTGGAGATATGCCCTAGAGGCAATAATAAATGTGGTTATTATTATATCTTTGTGTTTATGATAAATGTTTACATTCATGCTATAATAGTATTAACAAGGAAACATTAATACTTGTGTGATTTGTAAACTTAATTTGAAATCCCTGGTAAAGCCTCTATATAATACCAGCTTGTTGGTTAATAGATGATTGTGGTTTCCCTATCATGAACATTGAGATGTTATTAACAACAAGATCATATCATTAGGAGAATGATATGATGGACATACTCCTATAGATAAGCGTAGCATAAAGATCAAGTCATTTCAATAGTTCAATTGCTATATGCTTTCTGATACATAGTAACCTAATTCCTTCGACCATGAGATCATGCATATCACCTTTACCGGATGGATGCTTTGATGACATCAAACACCACACCGTAACTGGGTGGCTATAAAGGTGGCATTGAGTGTTCGGAAAGTATTGGTTGAGACACATGGATCAAGAGTGGGATTTGTCCATCCATATGACGGATAGATATACTCTGGGCCCTCTCGGTGCAATGTCATCCAATTAGCTTGCAAGCATGTGACTGGCTCACAAGGGATCACATATCACGGGAACGAGAAAAGAGTACTTATCGGTAACGAGGTTGAACTAGGTATGCAGAGATACCGACGATCATAACCTCGGATAAGTAAACTATCGTGAGACAAAGGGAAATTGGTATCGTATGTAAGTGGTTCATTCGATCTCAAAGTAATCGTAGAAATATGTGAGAGCCATATGAATTTCCATATTCCTCTATTGGTTATTGTTCGGAGAAGTGTCTCGATCATGTCCGCATAATTCACGAACCGTAGGGAGACACACTTAAGGATTCGACGTTGTTTGAGTAGTTCTGGTATGATGAGAAAGAGACCGAATGTTGTTCGGAGTCCCGGATGGGATCCGGAATATCACGAGGAAATCCGGAATGGTCCGGAGAATAAGATTCATATAAGGAAAGTCCCGTTTCGGAGTTGGGGAATGTTTCCGGTGTTTTCATCGGGAATGTTCTAGAATGTTTCGGAATGTCCGGCACTCCGGAGGGGAAGGGTACATGGATGAGTTGTATCAAGTTGGTATGATTGCATCATGTACTAAGTGTCATCGCTGTTCCAAATAAAGGATTAATTCAAATCCTAGTTTGAAAAGTCAAATGGCTAAATTTGGAAAGAGGAAAAGAGGAGGAAGGGGAAACCGAGTTGGGGAGGGAGTCCCTCCTCCCCAAGCCGGCGCACCACCCAAGCCGAGTTGGGGAGGGACTCCATTCCCTCCCCTTGGTCGGCCGGCCCCTCCACCTATATAAGGAGGGGCAGGGCTCCCTCCTAGGACACACAAGTACCTCTCCTCCAAACCCTAGCTTGGCGCCACCACCTCCTGCAGCTGCCGCCGCCTCCTAGGGTTGCCCTAGCCGCCGACTTGGGGTGCCCCAAACCCTAGACGCCGGCTCTAGCACCTCCTCCTTGGTGTGTCTAAAACCTAGATCGCCGAGGAGCTCTCTCATACTCCACCATACTCGCTCCGGCTTAAGGCGAAGCCCTGCGAGATCTCCCCTCTACTTCCGGTACCACGCTGTTGTGCTGCCGGAATCGCGAGGAGAGTGCTACAACCTCCGCTGCCTGCTGGAACAAGGGAGAGGAAGGTCTTCGTCGAGTACCGAACGTGTGACCGACTGCGGGAGCGCTGCCGGAACGCAGCGCCAGAAGGATCGTCTACGCGATCTTGAGATCGGGAAGAGTACGACTACATCACCCACGAGAATCTGCTCTCGTTAAACACTTTGGAATCTTCGAGGGTGAGTTATTCCATCGACTCGTTGCTACAATCTAGTAGATAGATCTTGGCTTGTTTGTTTGTATGCGATAGAAATTTTTTGTTTTCCATGCTACGAATCCCTACACTTCTCCTCCTTGATCATTGAGCTGAGCTCCGAAGAACTCGGGGTGCGGACGCTCCAGAAGTTCCAAAAGCTGGTCCAAATCCCTCTCAAAGATAAGGTCTCCTCCATTCCCCAACTGATAAAACTTGCTATACTTTACGTCCATCTATAAGAATATAGGATGAGTAAGTTAGTAGAGTGATCAAGTGTGTCAAATTTTATGTTTTGCAAGAATTTTTTAGGAACATGTATTTTCATGAAAGAATCAAAGGCATAAGAATGAGAATAAGATTTTGTAAATATTTGCTTCCTTTTGTTTTGAAACTCAGTTTTTGATTCAAACGTCCGGTCTAACTAGGGTCTCCTATGGTCAGGATGGCTCTCATACCAACTTGTCAACACCCGGATTTTTAACCCCAGATGCCTGTTATGCCATACATCGCAATCCCAGGATTACCATTTGTGCAAGACATAACAGAAGTGGATACCACGGTACATCATCCATTACAAACCATACATAAGGTCTTACATAAATAAGGATCTCATTGATCCAGTTCTTAATACAACTTCAAGCAGCGGAATACGTAATAATAACGGTAGCGTAGGCGAAGCTCCATCTTCGGGGTCACATGAAATGCTGACGATGGGAGATGATCCTAGTTGTCGTAACCTTCCTGGGGTCCATCCTCCAGGTACTCCTCTTCATAGTCTGGCCACGGGAATAGACAGGGACAAAGCCATGAGTACTCTTTAAGTACTCGCAAACTAATACTAACAAGTAAAAGGGTTTTTGGATAATAGGACACTAGGCTCTAGAGTTGTTTTGTAAAGGCCAGATTTATCTCTACTAAGTTTGGAAGCAACGAATGCTAGTTAAGGTTTTATAACACCTAAGTGGAAACTTGTATCTCATGCCACAACCCTGTTGTGGTCAAGTCAAAGTCTCAATTCATTTCACAAGTTATTTTGAAAACAGTTGACGGGAAACAGTATGGCCACTCCAACTGTCCATAACCGCGGACACGGCTATTCGAATAGTTTGACACTCTGCAGAGATTGTACACTTTCACCACAACATTCGATACATCCGCCAGGAACAAATCCTGAATTCACCATACTCAGTATGCGGATAATCAATCCTAACCTTTCAATTTACACGCCCTAGTATAAGCACCTCTCCTGTGAGTTTGGCCTCCCAACCATGACCCACTGTCATCTTGGGTACTGCACAGGTGGACAATCTTCACAAGGTAGCCTCAACTCAGACCTTGGCCGTGAGGGAACTAATACTAAGGTATATAAGTTTCCAGTCAAGCCCTACCCATTCTTCGGTATTGTGGTTGTACGATAAAATTGGAATGGTATCGCATCCAGACAACCATCAGTTTTATAAAGGGCTAAGGCTCATGCCTCAACATTTTCATCACCAAAATCATCTGGTGTTCGGAAACACATGTCAAAACATCTCAGTAGAATGATCCATAATTCTAAGGTTTTCATAACCATTTTCACCAAGTATTCCCATCTAATGTTGATCAAGTTTTATTCTTAGCACTAGCATCTACAAGTGAGGGTCAGTACTAATGAGGGGTGGTAAACTAGTGGAGTTTAACTAAGTTCAATCTCATGCCTTAGGATGACATCAAGATTATCTAGCTTAGGCAAAATTTTATGCTCTTTATGCAACCTTTATTTATCCTTCTAGAATCTACAATTTACTTAAGTAAACTCTAAGTAATAGCTTTGATAAAGAAATAAATTATAAAGCTTGCAAGTAAAACTAGGATTGGTTTATCAAGTGGTTATGATCATATATGCTTTAAGGCATATAGTTGGCATGGTAGCAAGCAAGTATTAGCTTGCATAGGTCAACTTGATTAGTAAGTCTGGCTAAGTTAATAGCTTGCAAGTATTGGCTTGATACAGTAGAGTATCTTGCAAGTGTTAGCTTGCCTTGTGCAGAGGAGTGGTTGAAGTTCTCCTCGGCTTCTTCTTCGTAGTATCCTTCTTCCTCCTCGTATCCTTGGTCGGTACTAGCGTCTATAAATAAATACGATATACACAATCACAAAACAATACTTAACTACTTGCAATCATCACACAAAAGGGTCCTATAGATGATCTAGCATCATCACTAACATTACAAGATTAAAGCTTGGTTTAATTCCTTTTTATTTTTAGAAAAGTAATTTCTACTCATTGAAAAACTACTTACGATTTAATATTCTCCAAACCAAACATGGGATCATGTTGGCACATGTCATCACCACATATTTTAGTCCATGGGAATGTGATTTAAAGTGGTGTCACAATTTAATAAGGTTTACCCTTTTATTTTAATTAATTAAAGTGGCTAGAAATGCCTATGTGGAATTCTTTTATTACTTGGTCAATATTTATGTAAGTAAACCTATATATTTTTATATATTCTGAAAGGTATGGTTAAATGTGATTTTTGAGAGTTGGAAACAACTCAAAAGATATTATGGTTTTAATTTGAAAAATGTTTGAATGCAGAAAAGCTTCTGCCTTATTATTTTTACCAAGGATGATCTACAGATCCAAATGACTTGCATCCAACGGGCTTGGATTCAGCATTTCAAGACCTTTCTAAAAAAATTAGTTTTATTCAATTTGGTGCACTGAATCGATCTGGATTGATTTTTGAAACTGGGTACAAAGTGTGTTTGAAATAAAATGGAAAAGGTTTAATTCAAATAACTGGGCTGTTCGGAAAAGGTTAATGGGCCGGCCTGCTAAGCACAGCGCTTTCGCGGGCTGCGTAAGTGGCTGTCCCCACGCGTCAGTGAGACAGGGGTGTGAAGCGGTATGGGGCGATGTGGTGCGTTCGATCTGGTTCTAATCCAACGGCTGGGGGTCATCGTCGATGTTGGGCAACGCCGGCGAGACAGAAACCTAGTGCGGCCAGTGGGGGTCGTTGGGAGCTCACCGGGGTTCAGGCAAGTGTCGTCGAGGCGGGCGAACGACGAAGTCGACGACGACGAACCTCCTGGTACCGGCAGCTTCTCCTGGGGCGGCTCCAATCGATGGCTCCCTTCTTCTCTAGCAGCGGCGGGCTCCGGTGAAATTCCGGCGCTGCGCTGCTCGCCTTGCTCCGGGAACAGGGTGGAATGATCAGTGAGGATAGGGGAGTGAGATGGTGTGCTCAATTCGGCTGGGGGTAGCCTCTATTTATAGTGGAGTGAGGGGACCGACGGGGCGCAAGGTGAGCTCGTCGTGGTCGACGGTACAGACGGCTATCGGCATGGGCGACGATAGGGGGCGGTGCGGTGCTCCCTGGAAATGCTCAACGACACGGTGGCGAGACGTGGGGTGGTACGGCTTGATCGGAACGCGACGGTGCTCTGCGCGTGCCCGACGGAGAATTTAATGGCACACAGCGCGCGTGGTCCGCACGGCGGCGAACGAGCGTGTCTGCGGGGTTGCTGGGACGGTGGTGATCACGTATGCACGCGGCGAGGGCGGCGCGCGGTCTGTGGGCGTCGGTCGAGCGTGCCGCACGGGGCGTGCTCTCGGCATGGTTCCTGGCGAGGTTGGCATGGTTCGTGCGTGTGGTCCAGTGGCTGGCAACGTTCGAGCGCTGGACAGGGAGTGGCGATGGGGTGTTGGCTTGCTCCCAGATATGCTGGCTAGGCTTGTTTCTCCTCCTAGCTTGCTGTCGACATGGGGGTGACAAGGGTGCATTCGGCCTGCTCACCATTGATGGCAATGCCAAGCTTACAGTGATGCTAAGGGTGTGCAATTGAGCTAGATGATCTACTAAAACCTAGTTGTAACCAGAGAGGGAACAAGTTAGGCTTCAATCACTGCTCATGATAGTGTTTGGATTTTGTTTGATTTGTGTCTACCAAGTGTTTGATAAAATGGCCGCAAGAACTCAAGTTTTGAATGTTAAAAAGATTTTTGGTGGGTGTGCTAGGTTGGTGCTGGTGAGTCTGCAGATGCTTGGGTTTTGAAAGTTGAGCTTGTTTGAGTGGTTTTTGAAAAAGTGGGATCTTCCCATATGACAAAGATTCAATTTTGAATTGTCATTTAAACTATGCATTTGAATGTTTCTGGCTGATCACAAAGTGGGCCTTGATACTTTGTTATGAGTACAATCAAGGGGCGCAAAGATCTAGAAAATTTTCTGTTAGGTTCTGAAAGTTTGAGACAGCCAAAGTAGGCATCGGAGTTAAATTGGTCAAAATGACCATTCCCTTATTTTATTTGTTTTGATTTACTTGTCTTTGGGAAAAGGGTGGGGAATGTTTAGATGATATTTATTTCACCTAAGCATCCATTTATAAGCAATGGAACACACAAACAAGATGGTTTAAAAGAATTCAAAATGAAATGCATACTCACATGCATGCTTCCATAATTTTATTTAGAAAAGTTTTTGGTAACCATAATTTTGATGATTAGAGTTTGATGATCCAAGTTTAGTATTTTTGGGATGTTATAGTGATACACAATGGAAAATGATACGGATCCTCCGGGGGATCGAACGCACCGATCCCCCGGGTCTCGCTCGTCCAGCTTCGCGTGGTGGACCCACCCCTAATGCTTTCCTTCTTCCTTCCTTATCTCTTCCTAAACTGCCGTCTCCTACCTTTCCAGGAAACTGCTGCCGCCCCCGTTCCCTAGGTGCAGCCGCCGGAGAACCGCCGCTGCTTCTACGCGTAGCCGTCGGAGAACTGCCGCTCCTACGCACAGCCACCACCTCCGCCCCCAGAAGGCTGCGCCCCTAGCAGGCCGCGTCCCCAGCAGCTCGCGTCGCCGCGCTGCCCGCCCCAGCAGGTTGCGCCGCCGCGCCGCGTGCCGCTAGCAGGTTGCATCGCCGTGTCGCGTGCTGCCAGCATCTTGCGCCGCCCACCACCATGCCGCCCGTGGCTGGAGCTCTTGCCGCCACGTCCCCCCATCGGCTCTTCGCCGGCGAACAAGCCATCACCCTCCTCTGCGTCTACATGAACTCGGGATCCTCATCCTCCGGCCTCGTCGAGATTTGCTACATGCAATCGAAGACGGTGCTACATATGATCGGCGACAGTGCTACAAGCGGCATCGAGTTTTGCTACTAGTGGTAAGGCCACCAACGCTGCTACGTAAATCATCGAGATTTGCTACATGCAGTTGACGACGGTGCTACATGTGGTTGACGACGGTGCTTCAGGCGGTGCCGAGTTTTGCTACAAGCGGTCTGCGACAGTGCTACAAGTGGGAGTTGGGTTTGCTATCCGGTGAAAGTCTCCGGCGATGTGTTCGATGAAGTCTTTTTTTGCTACATATGTTAAACTTTTTTGCTACATCCATTTTGTGATTTTGCTACAATAGCGTTGAGTTTTTGCTACACGATCTCCGGCGAGGTCTAAGTCTCCGGCGAGGTCGGATCTGCTACATTAACACAACTTTTTTGCTACCACCGTTTTGCGTTTTTGCTACAATAGAGTAACGTTTTTGCTACACGGTCTTCGGCGAGGTCTACCGGCGAAAGCCTCCGGCGAGTCTCCGGCGAGGTCGAATATGCTACGTTAGCCCAACTTTTTTGCTACACGATCTCCGGCGAGGATTCCGGCGAAATCTCCGACGAGGTCCAATCTATTTTTCTATTTATTGGCCGAACCGTTTTCTGCTACAGTGTAGCAAAAGCGGGGCACTATATAGCAAAAGCGGGTCTGAGTGTAGTAAAAAACAGGTTTAGGTGGACACGTGTCAGCACGAGGACCCGGGATCAGAGACAAATATCCCCCGGGGAACGTGTAGTGCTCCCCATACACAATTGGGGTTTAGTTCTCATTTTGTCACTCTCGTTCACGGCCAAGCCGGTATATAGAGAGAGCTTTGCATTACAACGGTAATTAAAAGACAACGCCATATAATAACTGTGTAACGTCAGATAATTACCGTTTCCCTTGTAGCGATCGGACCGTTGATCTTGTCTTAGAGCTCCGCTTTCATCCAGTCGTCCGTTAACTGACGAAACGACACGTTCCGTCAGACAGTGTTGCACTCGTATTCTTCAGATAAGCAGGTCTCCGTCAGGGTACTGACAGCGCCCTCCGCTCCACTCCGGTTGCTCCCTCCGCCCCCGCCAACACGCTAGGCCCACTCGAAAGCCGTCATCTTTCCGCCTGTGACGGCTTCCTCCGATCAACACAGCGTCCTTGAGCTCGTAGCGACGAGGCACGATCCCAACAGCGATTCACACTGTTGTTTCTTCAGACAACTGCAGACAAAAAGGAAATTCAGATAACAATATTTAGTTCAGCAAAACATCAGCGAAAGGGTGAACAGTATATAGTTTGTCAGTACCAGAAATAAGATGTTTTACTCGCTCCGGTCCGAAATACCTGTCGCGGCGACATTTTTCTAAAAAAAACCCACCAGTTTTTCTCGACATAACTCAGGCTCCCACTGGAGAGCTCACTGTCATCTTCAACTCTCCGCCCCCTTTCCCCGCACTCCGCCGCTTGCTCCGTCGCTCCCTCTTCGGCCACCTCGCCGCGCCGCGCAGCTCCCCCGCGCCGCGCAGTTCGTCCGTGCCGCGCCTCCAGGCCAACCTCGCGCGGAGCTCACCCGGTCCGCTCCCTCGCGCCTCCTTCAGTGCCTCGTAAAAATCGATTCTTGCTCCCGTTCAATCGTTGTGGCTCCTCCACTACGGCTTCGCTTCGGAGCAGCGGCGCTCGATATGGAGGTCATGGGGACGAGGGGAGCAACGAACTGGTGCTGCGGTGCTGGCGCTGCAGGATCGGCCGCACATTCGATCTGAGGCGGAGCAATCCTAGGTGTTGAGTCGTTCTGTGCATCTACTCAATTCGTTCGGCATGCTGCAGGTATTCTCATATTCTTGAGCACAAGATCGTTGTTTTTCTATGTTTGAGGACCCTCTCGTTGATTCTCTCCATGACGTATACCATGAACCTAAGGCATGATGGGGTTTGCTAGTCCATTCTGTAGAAAAGCTCAGCTATTTGTATTCCTATTTATTTGACTGTACATGGGATTCTTCTTGCAGGCTGAAATAGTGTCATCTGTTGATCAGATCTTAGGAATAGCTGAGATACATGTGATGTGCTTAGTTAGTGTGAATTACATTTTCGAGATCCTTTCTACATGAATCCTTTTAATGTTCCCTCACTTCAAAACTAAGAAAATCCCCTTCATCCCAATGCTCTTAGTTCTGAACAGAATTTTCTTAATTTCTCCATGTGACAAGTTGCTATTTGATTACATTTGGCATTTGTATTTATAGAGATAGTTTTATAAACATGACTGAATCTTTTGAAGAAGAGAACTTTTTAGCGGTTGAGAATATTAAAGTCTGTTATAGCTTTGACTATGCCACCATTTTTTGTCCAGAAAGTTCTGTTCATTGGAACTTCCGAGGGAATATTCGTGCTGCTGCAGCGGCGTGGCTCTATGCCTGGGAGAAGGTGCATTCAACTACAACGCCTGGAAACAGCTTCAATTTCGATTCAGATACATCAGTGAGACACCCTGTGACATTTTGCTATAGTACTTTCTTCACTCTCCTCTGCACTTGCGTGTACAAGTTGTTTGAAGTGCTCATCAGATGATAAAATATCTTCGTTACTTGGAATATCTTCAATTGCTTCTGTAGAATTTGTGGTCATTTCTGATAAGTATTGGGTTTAAAATGAACCTGATATTAATTACAGTATGAGTAAATAAGTAGGAATACAATTGTTGCTGCAAGAGAAGGCTGATATTCAGTAGATATTTTTTAGCTGAACCATTCCTGGTTACTCATGGTTAGATATACATTAATAAGTGCACGTCTCTGAGCCATAAGATCGTTTGGTGAAATTTTATCATAATATACATTAATAAGTGCATGTCTCTGAATTTAGAGGCTATAGTGTGCGACATGATCAGTATAGACTTTTTGATCCACTCATCAAATCTTCCATCAAAGCTGATATGCATATCCACCAAATATGTTCTGATTTGTTTGAGCTGTACTATGTGTAGGACTTCTCATTGCAACCTCCTGCTCGAGAACTTCAGGCATGGGATTTGCATGATACTGTTTTGCTCAAGAACTTCAGGCATGGGATTTGCTCAAGAACTTCAGGTATGTGTAAAATATATCTGAAAATATCTCTATTGTATTGACAAGAGCAATAATTCTGTGTTTTTTTGCTTAGAACATGGACACGATCTTCCTTTTGTGGATATCTCTGTAAATAAATTGTGTAATGGATGCACAGAACATGGACAATATTGCTTCTAAAATGGATTTTTTTCTGAACTTTTCTCTGCCTGAATTATTTTATACTCCTTTAAATTGGAAACAACACAAAAAAGGGAAATGGGAATAAAGAGAAGCAAACAACAGACAGCTTAAGGAAAATCAGGGAATTAATTACAGGAAAATCGCGGAGGAGCCTGACGGGGGCGAGGCCGCTGCAGCAGCCGTCTTCCTCCTAGGCGACGCACCCGCCGAAGCCACAGCGGTGGCGAACGACAACGTCGAGGAGTGGAGAGGGACGGGTCGAGGAGGTGGACCAGGGGCGAGCCGACGCCGGAGCGGGAAAAGGAGCGGTCCCTCCGTCGGCGTGGCCTGGCTCGATCCCTTGGTCGCCGGGCTGAGCCGCGGTCGTAGGAGCTAGCTCCGCATGCGCGGGAGCTGGGCAACCCCGCGGGAGTCCTGTGACAGCGGACAAGTTCAGGTGGGAAGACCCCGGCGGGAGGCCTTGGACGGCGAGCGGAGGCGGCGGACTGCCGACGAACGACGGACGGCTGGGAGGACGGAGACGGAGGAGATGAAGTTGCGAATTTGAAATTTCGAGATTCAGGCCAAATCTGTAAGATTTTAAACATGTACAGGACTTTCTTGCAAAATGTACTTTGTTCTATGCGCGCGACAGGTATTTCGGGCCGGAGGGAGTATTACTTTTTGTGGAGTGAATGTTCTTATACTATTTTAGAACGGAGAGAATACAAGCGAAAGCTGAAAACCACTGTGACACAACACATTCCAACATGACAAATTTGTTTGATAAGATCTCCTTTAGACTGTTCAGTCCTACAAGCGCCTTTTCCATTCATGCATTTTGACAGTGCTCAAAAGTCAAAACCACCCCAGGGATAGATGATCGTTCCTCTAGGTTCGCTTGGCGGAAGTTATGCATTTTGACAGTGCTCAAAAGTCAAAACCACCCCTCCTCATCACGTAGCGTAGCACCCCATGAACCCCTCTTATCTTCACCCGAAAGTCATGCATCAAAGTTCAGTTTGGCCCAGCCTTCCATTGGTCTTTTCCACACTTCAGCTGATTCTGCATATGCTTACTACTTTTCCTAGACCTCCACTTCCATCCCAGTCGCCCGTTAACTGACGGAGCGACACCTTCCATTAGATAGTGTTGCACTCGACTTCTTCAGATAACCAGGTCTTCAGTCAGGGTACTGACAGCGCCCTCAGCCCCCTCCGATGCCCCCCCTGCCCCTTCCGACAGCCCACTCCAACGTCGTCCTCTTTCCCCTTACGACGGCCTCCTCTGATCAACACAGTGTCTTGGAGCTCATAGGCACGAGTCAGGATCCCAACCGTGATTCAGAGTGATGCTTCTTCAGACAACTGCAGGAAAAAAATAAAATCCAGTTAACATTATTTAGTTCAGCAAAACAACAAGAAAAAAGTGAACAGTTTAGAGCATGTTAGTGCCATAGATTATACTACTCCGGGTCACTTATTTCCAGAGAGTATAGAATGCGCGTAACGAGGTTACCCACGACAAGCTGCTTCCTGCGGTGGAAAGTTCTACTACGATATTCATTTGCACCTATATCCATTCCTTGGATAACATCCGCCAAGCGAACCTAGAAGATATTATCAAGAGGAAACAAATTTTCAGGTGTGCAATGTAACGGGTGGCAAGATCCAACGATACCAGCTGAGCATGAGGTGTGGCATCGGCCCCCTGCCGACTTCCTTAAACCCAATGTGGATGAAGCAGTGCAGAGTTAATAACACTTGTACTAGTAGTACATAATCTTGTCTTTTATGTGCATTTTCATATATTAACTTGCCAGCTAGAGCACCTGAGTACACAAACTTGATTTCATGGTGTAGTTAGGTATATTTAGTCTGAATCTGTTAGATGAGTGCCACTCTGGCCATGTTCCGCGCGATTTTTTTGGCGAAAATTCTCCTAAGGACCTTATTTTTTCCCCTAAAATACGTCATGTTGTCACCTATTTTCATCTCCTTCCATCGACCAAGCCTGACATGAACAGGGCGGGGACACAAGACTACGCCGGCAACGCAGAGCAGTTCGTCCATTGCGCCCATTTCGCCGTGAATGCCACCAGATAGGTAAGCAACAAGTCGAACAGATCATCAAAGTGCAACAAATCATCAGAGAAAAACAACAAATTCGCTCACCTTCAACGTCCGCATCAAGTTCCAGAAGACAACACGCCGTCTCCTTTGCCCACGGCTCGTCATCCACGACCAGTGGCGGAGCCAGCTGGGTGGAAGGGTGGGGCTGCCCCTAAGATTTGGCCCAGCCCATACTGACAGCGCCCTCCGTCCCCTCCGATTCCCCCTCCGCCCCTTCCGACAGCCCACTCCAACGTCGTCATCTTTCCCCTTACGACGGCCTCCTCTGATCAACACAGTGTCTTGGAGTTCATAGGCACGAGTCAGGATCCCAACCGTGATTCAGAGTGATGCTTCTTCAGACAACTGCAGGAAAAAAAATTCAGTTAGTAACATTATTTAGTTCAGCAAAACAACAGGAAAAAAGTGAACAGTTTACAACATGTTAGTACAGTACTAAAAATGAGTTGAAAACTGGAAAACCAAGCCATAGATTATACTACTCCGAGTCACCTATTTTCAGAGTAAGTACAAGCGAAAGCCTGAAACCACGTGACACAAGTCCATGTGACAATGTACAGCGGTCGTGTGCTTATGATTGCGTAGAGAGTATAGAATGCGCGTAACGAGGGTAGCCATGACAACAAGCGGAAAATGGATATAGCACCTGTCCTCACTGGAGGATTTTTTTTAATTTCAAAAGGCATCAAACAAATTCGAAAAAATATATTCGTGTAGACAACAATCTAAACAGAAAAACTGCCAAATTTGAAATTAAAATAGTTTGTATTTCCGGCACAGCAAAAAAGATAAATATGATAAATTTTGAGAAAACGGAGGCCCATTCAAAATTTACGCCGTTTATGTTCAGATCCGATCTTTTCTCTTTTTTTCTGTTTATGTAATTTTGTGCATACGCATATTATAAATCATTATCTGCATTCCTATATTTTTTGAATTTTTTGGAATCTTTAAATTTGATTTTTTTTTAAAAAAGGTCCACCATATTGGACGGGAGCCATATCGATGCACTCAGACAGCATGCTGCTTCCTGCGGTGAAAAGTTCTAAGAGCATCTCTAGGAGAGTCCATAAAAAGGCTAAAACTGAAAAATAATCGTTAGTTTACGGGTTTGGAATTAAAAATAGCGTCGACCAGTTACGGTAAACGACGCGAAACCGAATATATTCTTTTTGGGTCGAGACCGAAAACCCAAATTGGCCTGTATTTGTAGGAGTCGCTCGAGCGAACCGAACGCTGGATCCATATCTAGAGCGCGCTGAAATTTCAGCTGACGCAACTGCTCGCTATCTCCCTCCCCCCGTCGCCGCCGCACCGCCCGATTCGCCCGAGACCGGCATCACGGAGCTAGCGCAGGTCGCCCCGCACCCCGCCCTCGGTTCCTCGCCCAACTCCGGGTGCCGCCCCCGCCGCCGTCGCCGCGCCGTCTGAATCGAGGATGAAAAACATAATCTTGTTTTTCATGTGCATTTTCATACATCAACTTGCAAGCTGGAGCACCTGAGTAGACAAACTTGATTTGATGGTGTAGTATATGTACATTTAGTTCGAATGCGTTAGATGAATGCCATCCTGGCTATGTCGGGCGCGTTTTTTGGGGTGAAAATTCTCCCGAGGACCCCCCCCCTAAAACACGTCATGTCGCCGCCTCTTTTCATCTCCTTCCATCGAACAAGTCTGGCATGAGCGGCGCGGCGACACAGGACTACGATCGACAACGCAGATCAGTTCGTCCATTGCGCCCATTTCGCCGTGAATGCCGCCAGATACGTAAGCAACCCGTTGAACAGATCATCAAAGTGCAACAAATCATCAGAGAAAAACAACAAATTCGCTCACCTTCAACGTTTGCATCAAGTTCCAGGAGACAACACGCCATCTCCTTTGCCCACGGCTCGTCATCCACGACCACCCCTCCATCGCAACAACGGGTGCCGCCACCACCGGCGACCTCTCCAACAAATCTGGTGCACTGCCGCGACAGCGAACATCCTAAACCCCCTCATGCGCCGCACCCGCTAACACCCAAATGCCAAATGACAGACCCTCTCCACCACATCTCACAGTCGATGTCGGGGAACCTAGGGTTAATGATTTAGGGATTTCACTTTCTAATCGGCAAATGCCACTACTAACTAATTTGCTATGGCTAGTAAACTCAGAGGTGTATCAACAAAAATATATGACCAAGACGTGTGCCACTTACCTACACACGCACAAATCAAGTTTGTCTACCTCTAAGCCCCAACTTGCAAGTTGGGGTATGAAAAATGCACATAGAAGACTCGTGTACTG
Organism: Avena atlantica; assembly: GCA_910589765.1. NCBI lineage: Eukaryota > Viridiplantae > Streptophyta > Magnoliopsida > Poales > Poaceae > Avena > Avena atlantica. Next base: position 466,505,196 of record OU342735.1, on the reverse strand, counting down.
CAGGTGTTATTAACTCGTGAAGTGCACTACACGTGTATGGCACTTTTTTACAACATATGCCAAAAATACATGCAAAAGTTTTTCTTACGGCGGATGAGCATTCACAATACATTTTTATCCGCAGCAATGTATACAATGTGGCAGGTCAATAGGGACACAAATTTGTGTCATGGTAGGTGGTTAGAAAGATCGGCACATTGTAATGCCATAAAGCATATATTAATGCGGCATACATTGTATCCGACGGTTAGAGTGTGTCCCACACAAGAGACCAATCAAACACCTCGTGTTGACTACTCCCTCCGTTTTAAAATATAAGATGTTTTAGGTTCATGAAGACAATAAATCTAAACTTATTTTAGTATGTAGGTTCATTCAACTATACACTAAATAAAATATAGATTCGTTTTCTTCACAAACCTAAAACATCTTATATTTTAAAACAGAGAGTAGTTAGGAATGTCTCACTAATTACTGTAATCCACCACCGTTGAGTCCTTTTTCTCTACTATTTTTCTCGCATATTTGTCTCCCATCCTATTACTTACTTATCCTCACCCTCTCTAGATAGGTCCTACTACTATATTGGAGGGTACTATAGAGGTTGCATCTTGCATGGCAGCAAGATGCAAAATCCTCTAGGTGTTGAGCGGAGTGGCCGCAACGAGATGCTGGATCGTGAACATTTTGCGAGGGCCCAGCGGCAAAGTACGTCGTTATGTATTTTGGGATTTTTTTATCTTACAATCTAAAAAACTAATTTAGGGTTTTCCTTTTTTTGGATCAGGGCATCGTGCCAAGGTGGATCGACTTGAAACTAGATGGGTGAACTTACATTTTGAAATCGAACTCGGATCTACTTTGCAAGTTTCAGCCTACAGCCGTGTTGCTCGCATACATGGACGTGAACACCGGATGCAAGTTCCTCGGGAGTCGGGTGTCACCACCAACGGTCGAAGTGCACCAGTGTTTTATGTTGATAAACAACACTCCTAGAGTTGCAACGTGTGTTGGCGGCCTTATGGAGGGACACCATCGAAGGATTTTTACGAATTTTCTGACTCTAACTATGAGGAAACCATGTAGCAAGTAAAGAAGGAATAAAAAAAGAGATGGCTCCTATGATAAGCGCGACAAAGGCAATGTGTGTCGCTATCACTATTAGGAAAATGATTATAGGTAGATTTTAATTTTGTGGCACATATAGAAAAAAATGCTTCACTAAAATTAATTATGTGGTCGCATTAAGAAAATAGTCCATAGAATTCTTGCAATTATGCACCATAGAAAGTGAGAATTCTACGGTGCATATAGCCATATGAGCCACATCATTCCTGTGGGTCTCATGTGGGCCTGACCCAACACATGGGCATGCCAGAATTCTGTGGCGCATATGCTATATGTGCCACAAAATTTTAGCATTCTGTGGAGCATTTGCCATATGCGCCATAGAATGTGTGAAACAGATCTAAAAAAAGGTGTCATCCCCTCATACCTACCACCACCCTTTCCCTATTTTGGTTCATGTACTTGTAAGGGGAAGCTACTCCTACTTATAAAGGTACTAAAAGTAACCAAATGTTTTTAATAAAAATAAATAGTGGTACAGGGGAGGCAGACAACCGACTAGGCCCAAACGGCCCAACCAGAGTCCACCTACAACCCTAACCCTAACCCAACCACCAAACCCTAACCCAGCCACCAAACCCTACTCCTATTCCCTCCACCGGCCCCCACCCCCACCTGGAACCGAACCCACACACGCAAACACCACGCACGCATCCACCCACAACACCACTCACACGACCCACACAGGAACGCACAGGAAACACGATGCAACCCCCACCCCACTCGCCCCTATCCATCGCGATCCCAGCCCCCACGTACGCCCGCCCGTTCCCCACCTTCTCCTTCCTCTCGCGTGAGGTCTGCCGCCACCGTCCTCCCTCTCTCTCTCCTTTGGTCCCCTTCGCCTCCTCTTCCTCGCTGGCCACCTCCGGAGCGCCACCAGCAGCCATCGTGGCTGCCAGTCGCTGCCAGTCTACGTCCCTCGGCACCCCGTGTGACCGTCCTCCGCTGACGCCCGCGCCGCTGCCAGTCTCTGTCCCTTGCAGCGTCGCCGCCCTCTTCGGTCGGCGTCGTCGCTTCGCCCTCTCTCGCTGTGTCCCCGACCCCCGCCGCGCATCACCGTCAACCTGCGTCGCCTCTGGCCAGCCGCCGCCATGGCCCCGTGCGACCTATCCTCTCTGTTGCCTCTCCCTGTTCGCCGGCAAGCCGCTGCCGTGGCCGCCCTCCTCCCCACGAGCAGCGCCGCCCGCCGCTGCGACCCGGCGTCCCCGCTACCGCTTCGACCCCGCGACCCGATGCCGCCTCAGGCCTCGGCTTCCTCTTCCCGCCCGGCGTCCTCGTTGCAGAGCTGCCGTCAACGCCACTCCTCGGCGTCTTCTTCCCGCCCGGCGCCGCTGCCCTCGTCGGCCTCCCTCGCTGCAGCGGAGCTTCGTCATCCGCTCAACCCGCACGCTGAGCCGCCGCTGCCGTTCTCCTCTGGGTCGCGTCGCCCACCGCCGTTGCCCATCCCTGACCAAGCGGGCTCCCTCTCTGTCCGCCAGCGCCCTGCCGCCTCGCGCCCCTGTGCGTCTGAGCCGCCCCGGCTGCAGTCGTGCGACCCCCCTGTCAGTCGACGTTGTCTTCCTCACCTTTTGTTGCCCAGCATCGCCCAGGCCTGCGCGCACCGGCCACGTCTGCCTTTTTCAAGCACCGGCTGTGGCACCCATTTGCTATTAACCTGGTTTGGTCTGGCTTTGGTGTGATGCTTGTGTTGAAATTACAGTGGTACACTGTGTTGCTGCTGACGCCGTGTTCTGTGATATCTGAAATGTACTTGGACACTTATTCGTTTCTATGTGATGAACACTTGTAAAATTCGTGTGCGTTGATGTATTATATGTAAACTGAAACATTTATACTGATGTGTGCAGCTTTTCTGTGTATTTATGTCAATTTTTGTATATTTCCTGTAATATATCTGTTATATATCTGTATTTGTACTAGATTCTGAAAATTTCGAAATTCTAAAAGAAGGGATTATTTGGCGCATATGATATCTGAAATGTACTTGTACACTTATTTGGTTCTATGTGATGAACACTTGTAAAATTCGTGCTTGTTGATGTATTATATGTGAACTGGAACATTTATACTGCGGTGTGCAGCTTTTCTGTGTATTTATGTTAATTTTTGTATATTTCCTATAATATATCTGTATTTGTACCAGATTCTAAAAATTTCGAAATTCTAAAAAAAAGGATTATGTGGCGTATATGGCCATATGCGTCACAGAATATGCACCACAGAATTCAAATTTTAGTTCCGAGAATTTAGTGACGACCACCAGATGCGTCACAGAATTCAAATTTGCTACGCCACTGGTAACGTTTTTCCTAGTAGTGTATGTAGGACGCACCAGAGCAATATTATTTTGGCATTATGTAGATTTATATTTGTATCAAACTATTTGGTTAAACATTTAAAGTTTACTTTGATTAAACCTTATATGCAACATAAATTGAAACGGATGGGAGTATTTAACTCCCGGCGTTGCTCCTGTACTACACACCACACCAGTAAGTGTGTTGGTTGTAGCATTCAACGCATCAGCCCATGCAACAGGCATATAAAAAGTCGGTCAAAAGTTGATCATCCATGCACTCTTTGGAATTACTTCTGTTTTGGGTCCTGCTTGTTTTTTTCTGTATATCTTTTCTATCAGTTCTTATACTGTGTGCAAATTATCGATAAACCAACAGATCTACATAAAAGACCTCCAAAAGCGCCACCAAAGAAGAGGTTGAGGTCACTGTTAGTCTCAGACATCGCCAAGATCATGAAACCGATCGTCGCCAACACCGTCTTAGATTTCTCATAAGTTCTCATGTCTATTATGCGTACAGCTTATGTTTTCATGTCAATTCGCTGCATTGCCATATGTTGTGGATGTTTGGGGGAGTCACGGAAGCTGGCCACGTTTTGTACTTCGGCTTGTTCTGGTTTCGATGGCCACGTGATTTGAGAGTATAGCGGTAGAATTGAAGGATGGGAGGGGGGGTCGACTTGAAGACTCACGGGAGGGATTTAAGACGGTGTAGGCAGTAGGGGAGCGGTGACGAATTAATCCGACGAACGAGGGGGCCCCATTTTAAAGGACTGCTTTGTACTGTAGCTTATCACGTGTACCACGCGAAGCGGTACTCAATTGCTAGAGGGCATTTGTCCATCAATCATGCATGGGGAAATTACTGTCGCTAGCGAGTAGGACATGTGACATGTCGTTCCGTTTATATGCTGAACTGGTAACTCCCAAATCACAGTTGCCATTACAAAAGTAATTAACCTCACTAGCGAGAAGTAATTTAGGGCTAGTAATTTGTTCAGGGTGAACTTTGCTAAAACTAGTATTTTTCAAAAATTCGGGAATTAGAGTGTCTCCAACATGACTCTTTAAAGAGCTTTATAAGCGGCTATTTAGCGCGTCGGACAATAAAAGTGCGCCCAGCCATGTTTTTTAAGACCGCGTTCTGTCCGACAAGGTCTAATAGATTGTCTGGCGCATCTAGCCTGCCCCACCCACTGGAAGCCATCTAGACGCGCCGGAGAGCGCACATGCCATGTGGCCCAGTCATGGCAGCCACACACACTTCCGTCATAGTGGGCCTATTTGCCTATTCTTTTCCTAACTCTAATTCATTTCTTCGGTCCCGTCTCTTCACTTTCCCGTTCCTCTCCCATAGAACCGCCGACGCACCCCTCGTTCGCCAAGCGTGTACATCCATATTGGGAAAAAAATCCCTCAACTAATCCTCTAAGCGTGTACATCCATGTCGGGAAAATATCCCTCGCGGTATCCTTTAAACATGTACATCACTCCGTAAATAGGTCTCGAAACTCCACGCGTTATAGAGATGACCATAAACGGACAATAGTCGTGCTATGTAGAGAACCTGTAAATTATAAGACAATTTATTATTAAAAATCTTATCATTTTTATATAGCCATAGCGAACAAATAATCTAGCGCGGGTCGCCCTTCTCCGGATGCTATACACACTATAACATGCTATATTTGGAAACTGTGTTTTAAAATAGCCCAAAAATAAAGAATTTCAACAAAAATAAAGGATATAGTAAAATAAATAGACGTTTTAGCGCTATCATTTATGTTTAACACTCAAGATTTTGTATCATATACTATGTTCGCTTATTCTGCACTTCATCGTATGCTCGTTTCTCCACACCCATCAACAAAAAAAATGGTATGCTATATTTAAATAGCGCTAACATAATGTTTTAGCTCAATATAACATGTTATTTTGCAAATAACATCACAACGAGCAAACTTATGAAAATTTAGCGTGGCCTCTCTAATTATATTTAGCGCGCGCGCTATTTTTTCACTGTAAATCATCGCTTCAGAAAAGTGGTTATATAGCATGTAGATGCAACACTCCCCCCTTCGTGTGCTCTCACTGCCAGCCACCCAACTCACTCCTACAGTTTGCACTTGCCAAGCCTGAGATCTCGTCGATAGCCATGGAGCTTTCGTTGCCCTCGGCCGTCGCCATGCCCATGCCCATGCTCCTCCTCCTCCTTCTCCTACCTCTACTCTGCTTCATCTGCTTACGTCGAGAAAGCAGCAGGAAGCAGAAAAGCCCCGACGGCCTCAAGTCGTACCCCATCATCGGCACGCTCCCGCACTTCGTCATGAACCAGGACCACCTCGTCGAGTGGTCGACGGCCGTTCTCAGCCGTTGCCCCACGCAGACCATGTCCTTCAACTTCAAAAACATCGGTCTGATGGCCGGCGCCATCACCGCAAACCCGGCCAATATCGAGTACATGGTGAAGACCAACTTCCAGAACTACCCCAAGGGTGAGTTCGTGTTGTCTATCATGGCCGACTTCCTCGGCCACGGCATCTTCAACTCCGACGGCGAGCAGTGGCTCTCGCAGCGCAAAGCCGCGAGCTACGAGTTCAGCAAGCGGTCGCTGAGGAACTTCGTGGTGAGCACCGTCCGGTTTGAGGTGGTGGAGCGGCTGCTGCCGCTGCTCTCCCGGGCGGAGCAGGGCGGCGCGACGCTGGACGTGCAGGACGTCCTGGAGCGGTTCGCGTTCGACAACATCTGCTGCATCGCCTTCGACGAGGACCCGGCGTGCCTCGCCGAGCCGGGCCTGGGGCTGAAAGGGAGTGCGGATTTCATGCACGCCTTCAACGACGTGCAGCTCATGATCCTGACCCGGTTCATGTCGCCGGTGAAGTGGGCGTGGCGGGTGAAGAAGCTGCTGAAGATGGAGCCGGAGACGCAGCTGAATGCGGCGCTCGCCACGGTCCACGGCTACGTGGACAGGATCGTCCGCGAGCGCAGCGAGAGGGGAGCGGCCGGGCTGGCGCGCAAGGACGACTTCCTGTCGCGCTTCGCCTCCAGCGGCGAGCTCGGCGCGCAGAGCCTCCGCGACGTGGTCACCAGCTTCATCATGGCCGGGCGGGACACGACCTCGTCGGCGCTCACCTGGTTCTTCTGGCTCCTGTCGAACCACCCGGACGTGGAGGAGAGGATCGTGCGGGAGGTGGCCGCGGTGCGGGCGTCCAGCGGGAGCACGGACGCGGCCTTCAGCTTCGACGAGCTCCGCGAGATGCAGTACCTGCACGCGGCGATCTCGGAGTCGATGCGGCTGTACCCGCCCGTGTCCATGGACTCGCGTTGCTGCCTCAAGGACGACACCATGCCCGACGGCACGTTCGTGGGCAAAGGCTGGCAGGTCTCCTACAACGCGTACGCCATGGGACGGATAGAGGAGATATGGGGCAAGGACTGCGCGGAGTACCGGCCGGAGCGGTGGCTGGACGCGGAGGGCGCGTTCCGGCCGGAGAACTCGTTCAAGTACCCCATCTTCCACGCCGGGCCGAGGATGTGCCTCGGCAAGGAGATGGCCTACATACAGATGAAGTCCATCGTGGCGTGCGTGCTGGAGAGGTTCACCTTCCAGTACGTCGGAGCCAAGAAGCGGCCGGGGCTTCTGGTCTCGGTGACCTTGCGGATGGAGGGCGGATTGCCGATGAAAGTGAAGAAGAGGAACCCCTAGGCATCTTCTCTTAATGCTTTCTTGTTTTAGTTTTCTCAGAGAAGATGAAGTCCATCGTTGCGGCTTGCCAGTGCAGGCGAAGAACAGAGTGGGTTAGCTAGCTAGGATGCATGCTTGGACGAGGTCCACTTCGTCATTGCTCTGTACTGCACTTGGTTCACGAAATAAATAAATCTTCAATTCTTGGACAACGAGTTGTTGAGTAACTACTGTAATTGATGCAATGTTTTTTTTTTTTGCGGGTGTTGATGCAATGTTCTGAACTTGCTGGAAATAATTGAGGACGTCGGCCCCATCTCTGCCTCCACGTGTGGGCCAAATGACACACCTGTCTCCTCTCCACCGAGATCCAGCAACAGTGCCGACATCGAGATCTAGCTCACGGGCGATAGGGTACTGCCAAAGCCCACGTTTCTGTCGGATTATTAAGTGACTTGTCATTTTCGCTCACGGGCTCCTGGTCCTGCAGCCTTTATTTTAAACATTAAAAAGCGTATTTCCAAAGTTTCACAAAAAAATATTCCTTTGACCCATATTAATTGACTTGGATTTGTCAAAATTCGGAGGAAGTATATACGAATAGGCAATGATGTATACTTAAATGTGTAAATATCAATCTGAAATATTTTGTATCCTACGCTGGCACACATTATGCATGGATTCATATTTGAAATGTTTTGCTCTTTCAATACACACAAATGGGCCGTTTAATGGAGTTAGGATATTTTGTAAGATTTTGGATATTGAAGTAGCACCCTGAAATTATATAATCTACTCAAAATTTAGGAGTAGTACATTACAATACTCTAACAGTTGCATTCTCTTGTAATCTTCTCTTGTTATGTACTCATGATGTTTTTATTTCCACTTGTTTTACTTTTCGGTACATTTATGATGTTCAGGGAAATTCTGAACACTAGGGAAACATTATCTATGAACACAACTTATTAATACCAAAATAAATGTTAGTAGTACCACGTCATCAAAGTTGTTGCCTATCGGTTGCAAGCGGGATACCGCAAAAGTCTCGCTTCTAGTTCATATAGAGATTTTCAGTTTAACTTTTCATCTTAAAATTTGAAGTAGAATTTTTGAAATGAACTCGAAAATTAAGGTGCAACCAAAATTGAAGTAGAACTAATTAAACAATAAAATAGTAACAAAATTTGAAGATCCAGCTTGCAACCCTACGGTCAAGTGTATTCAGATAATTAAGGTGCAACCATAATTTTGTTCTAGCCATATAATATTGTTTTTACATTAATTTTGTCCTCTTCTCAAGCAACGTGTATCGTTAGAAGTGACACATATACCATCTAGCTCCACTTAATTAGGAATCTGGCATGTATATGTTTCATTTCCACATTTTCAAACACGCGATCTTTGTTACTATTTTATCGTTTAATAGTTCTTTGTTCGTGTTTGAAACTTATAGCATTCCCAAAACACTTGATACCAAAAAATGCAGTTATGGTTGTCCAGATTTTTTTTGTGCTCTACCAGTACACAAAAGGAGTAAATGCAGCTACCATCGTCCATCAGCTATGATCCTACCAGGCTAGATTGATTCAGAGACAAAGCTTGACATGTTGCTAGAATTGCTAGTGTGTTATTTATGTTACTAGAATGGTTAGTGTGTACGTGATGTTGCTAGAATTGTTAATGTGTGTGATGTTGTTAGAATTGCTTTTGTATGCTTGTTCTTACATCAATATTTTTTTTCAAACTATGTAGGATGGAACTTATCAATTACCATTATGATCAAGACCGTCGTGGTCGGCTATGACAGAGGTGAAGAAGGTACTTGATGTGGATGGCAACATATTTTATTTTTTCATGGTCTTGTCATATGTGACAACTTGTAATTTTTTTGCAGGTTCTCACTCCTCTTCGACTTAGGTGTCATGAGGCTCATGATGAGGAGAATATGAAATCGACGATCGATAGATTGAGTTTGACGATCGATACACTAAGTATATCGAGAGATTTGGACGACTCCCTTTATCACCCTTGTCACTCGATCGATGCCCTGGAAGAATCCTCGTGCTATGATGATACTGGTTGATCGTTCGAGGCCCGAGAACCATAGTTTTCACCTTGGTTGTGGGGAGATGACTGTCACTCTACAAGATGTGTTTATGATCCTTGCACTTCCAATCAAAGAACAACCCTTGTGTTTTAGCATGGATCCGAAGGGATGGCGCGACTCGATGAAGCCGTTCATTGGGTGTGCACTGTTATTACATGACATGTCCACATGTGCTCCATATACATGGATATCGTTCAAGTATAAGATATTCTCTGTGCATGCTTCAAAGGAGGTGGTGCAACAGAGAAAGGGCATTCATGCCCCCATGTGTGGTTTTGGTAATTAATGATAATCTCTATGGACTAATATGTAAATTGAGTTTAACTTGTAGGTTTGTCCATTAGCATCGCTTGGGCCATGTGTTGGTCTCAAGGTTGAAAGATGAAGAAATGTCCAAGGGCTTTGTGTCATTGGAATCATGAAGAAAGAAGGAGCTTGAAGGTTGATCAAGACATGTGCAAAGAGTTGCATCAAGATGAATCAACCTCAAGAAAGGATGAAGAAGGGCTCAAGATGCACCATCTCTAGAAGATCTCATGATTGAATCTTGCCATCCTCGTGATCATGGGGTGATGAAGACAAGTTCAAAGAAGAGGTTTCCCCATGGAGTATGGGGAAGCAATTTCCAAGTCTTCATCTTCATCAAGCAAGAGCAAACAAGAAAGGTGTTCCCACTCTAGAAGAACAAGACGGTCTACATCAAGTTCAAGTGGAATGCTCAACGCAAAGCTATGTTCTTGATAGGGCTTCTCTTTTGCCGGTCTCGTTTTGTTAGTTGGGAGAACGGGTTTAGGATAGATAGCCGTACTATCAAGAGGGGCTCTCAAGCGAGTGTCTTGTTCATCGTTCAGAGAGAGCTCAAACCTTGGCATGCATAGCATCATCTTTCTTGGTTGTTATTTGGTTCTTGTCCATGAGAGGATCTAGAGCTTGTGGTCATCATCATAACAATCTCTAGTTCATCATCTAAGGATTTCCCTTGCATATCTTATTGCGGGTTTTGATCTTGCGAGTTTTCCGGCTCCACACCTTGGGAGATATCTCACATATATATTCATGGTATTTTCTCCCTAGATGATAACCAATATTTCATCGTTATCTTTCCAACAAAATTGGTTTCATCTTGTTTGGAGTTTTCTGGTTTTTGTTGGATTCTATTCGTAGTTATCTTTCCAACAAAATTGGTTTCATCTCGTTTGGAGTTTGGATGCAAAAGTTATTGCAGTTTTGGTTTCTGGAATTTCTCTGACCGGAAGTTCCGGCTACCCACCGGAAGTTCCGCTAGAGCATTTTGCTGCCGGAAATTCTGGTTCTTCTTCCGCTCACATACTGTACTGTATACTCTCTGTCTGGTTTGTTGTATTTGACAGGATTTGGTTCGGAAGTTTCGACGGTAATTCCTCCCCCGCCGGAAGTTCCGGCCAAGGACCGGAGTTCCGCTCGGGCCTAGTTGCCGCCAGAAGTTCCGATTGAAAATACGGCTCTCGTTCCAATCACGATCAGTAAACTTATGTTTTGGAAGTGTCATATTTGACGGAACTTCGGACGGAATTTGCACCGATAGTTCCCCTCCCACCGGAAGTTCCAGTGGACCGACGAAAGTTCCAGCTAGGCTCGTGTTTTTAGTTTTTCGCATCGCAGTTTTCTAACCATTGGTTGAGTGCCACCGGAAGTTCCGGCCTCCCACTGGAAGTTCCGGTCAGGTTCGTGAATGCCCATAACGGGCAGATCTGGGAGCCCTTTAAAAGAGGCTCCTCTTCCCCTTCGTGGGTACTGAAAGAACATTTTATAATCCCTAGTGTTTTGTGTGTTAGATAACAATATCAAGGATTATTTAATGTGTGTTGAAGTGTTGCAGCTCTCTTTGAGAAAAATGGAAAAGGATTCTGCCTTTGGGGGCGGATAATCCGCCCCTCCCTCTTCCCAAGCAGGCGCAAGCCCCTGAAGGGGGCGGAGTTTTGGCCGGATTTTCCGGCCCCGCCGGATAATCCGGCCCCATGCTCATCGCCAAGGCGCAAGCCCCAGAGAGGGGGCGGAGTGTTGGCCGGACTTTCCGGTCTGGCCGGATTATCCGCCCCTGGAGGGGGCCGGATTATCCCCCCCCCCCCCAAGATCTTCACCAAGTTTTGCAGGCGCTAGCCCCAGAGAGGGGGCAGAGTTTCCCCCGGAAAATCCGTCGTGGGGGCGGAGTTTTCCCAGGGGGCGGATAATCCGCCCCAAGTGGGGGCGGATAATCCGCCCCCAAAGTTGTGCAACATCCAGATCTGGGGAGGGGGTATTTAAGCCAACCTTCCCCCTCCTGCCAGATCTCTTGATTCATTCTAAAAAGACGAGATCTGATCTGCAACCTTCATCCAAGAGAGCTCCACCTAGATCCACCCAAAGGCCCCGTCCCTTGGGGAATCGAAGGAGGAGAACTCGATCTTCATCATCAGCAATCAAGCGCTTCATCTCCTCTCCATTCATCTGGAGAACCCCCGATCTAGTATTTTTTGCAAATACCTAGATACTTGTTTTTGTTTATATTGATAAACCTTGTTCTTGTGGCAGCTTGTTGTCATCTCGGGAGCCCCCAATTCGGTTGTGGGTGTGTGCCCCGATAGTGTTGTAAAAGGCACCGGTTCCCGCCTCGAAGGGATCCAATAGTGGAGAAGGTGGATCAGGCCTCTCGTGACGGGATCCATCGGAGAATAGGGTGAGGCCTATTGTGACGTGGTGGTCTTAGAACCGCCCACCCCTCCAACGCAGATGTACTTCCCTTAACAAGGAAGGAACTGCGGTAAAACAAATCCCTGTGTCTCCGCGTGCTCCACTACGGTTTCCTCGCTCCTGTTTTTACGTGCTTAGTAGTTAGGGTTGCATATAGGGAAATTCTCGTAGTTGCATATCTAGAGAATTTACTTTGTGTCAAGCCTAAAATTGAAAAAGTATTAAAAATTGGTTAGCACCTATTCACCCCCCTATAGGTGCCCATACGATCCATTTCAATTGGTATCAGAGCCTCGGCTCTTATTTCGGGCTTAACCGCCTAAGAGAAGTATGGGTTCCAAGGTAGATGGGAGTGATGCTCCGGAGGTAGTCACCATGAACGATCTCAAGACGTTGGAAACAACCTTGGTGAATTCAATGGAGGCTAAGATGGAAGAGATGCATCAATTGATAATGCGTCTCTCCACATCTGCAGCATCACCTCCATCTAACTCTGAGGATACCACTCCGCAATCCAAGGAAACGGGTAAAATTGTTTCTAAAGATAACGAAGTGGTTGGTGATGACACTAGCAAGAGCTCCTCCTCGAAAAAGGATAGTGGTAAGGATGGATACAATGAGGTTTCTCATGTGTATTCCCCTGATCCACCTATTCCTCACCCACATATACATAATAGGGGTGATCCACCCAAACTTTCTGCATCTACTTTTACTCAATGGCAATTTTTGATGAAATCTCATGTGTGCAGTTCCTCCATAGAGTTGTGGAAGATCATCGAAAATGGTCTTCATGTTGTAAACCCCAACAATCTCACAAGAAGAGAAGTGTTCGATAGCCAACTCAATGCTACAGCTCTACACATGATACAGCTTGGTGTGGGTGACAAAGATATGCCACACATTCAGCATCTTAGTACAACGAAGGAAGATTGGGATGCTCTCACCAAGCTCTTCATCAGAAATGAAAGTATGAAGAGGAATAGATATGATGCATTGAGCAACGAAGATGAAGGATTCTATATGTTGGATGGAGAAGACCATGAAGACATATATAGGAGGCTTAAGGCTATAGCCACAAATTTCAGAAATCATGGTGCCGCTCATGTTGATGATGCATGGATCAAGCGCAAGTATGTCAGTGCTCTTATGCCGTTTGAGCCCACATATTTGAAAAGTCTCCAAGGTAGGCATAACTATCACCTCATGACATCCAATGAGGTAATGCAATAAATGGCCGCCTTCAAAGTGGCTGCCAAGAATGCCGAAGATGCCCGTGCTCGAGATATGGGGATGCAAAAAGGGGTCAACGTGGCCTTGAAGACCAGTGTGATTGATCATGATGAATATGCTCTAGAAGGTCTGGACTGTCCTGAGGATATAAAAAGGATTCATGGACAATACTTGGCTCTTTATGCTAGAAACTTCTGGAAAGATCCAGCCAAGGCTAAAGCTGAACTGGAACGCAAGAGTGGAGCATATGGAAGAAAAGAAAATGGTCCCAAGATGAGAACATGTTTCAACTGTGGTGACCGGCTGCACTTCGTAGCTGAGTGTCCATATCAAAGTAGGGAAGATAATGGAGGAAGACTCATTTTCAAGGACAAGTCAAAGGCTCCACGCAAGAAACAGTTTGTAAAGAAGAATGCTCCTTTCAATAAGCAACCAAAGATTGTTCTAGTGACTCAAGAAGAATATTCATCGAAAAGTGAAGATGAGGATGAGGACGATAGCTCTAAAGAGGTGGCTGCTATAGCCACCACATCTACATCAACTTCTCTCTTCGACTCTCCGAACGAAAACATCATCAACAAGAATGCTACTTGTCTCATGGCAAGGAGCTCTGAGGTAACTTCTTCTAACTCTTCTTTTCCTAAGGCTATGATTGACATGGATGATCCTACTAGCCTTAAGGTTAAAGAAGAGATTATTGCTTTGGATTATTTCTATACTAACTTGCAAGGTGAGCACAAAGTTTGTTTTGAAGCTCTTATGGATCAGCTAGCCCAAAACGAAGCTCTCCTTGAAGAAAAGGGCAGAATTGAAAGGGAGGATGCAATGGAAATTGCATCCTTAAAAAATGCTCTTGAAGAAGAGGAAGAGGCTCGGGTATCTCTTGAAGAGAGGCTTGAGTCTATTGAAGAGTCACATGATGAAATTGTGACTAAACTTGTTAAGGGACGTGACAATGTTGTCACCAAAGCAAAGAAGTTAAAGAAGGAAAAGATTGACTTTGGGGCTGCTCATGATAGACTCTCCGAGGAATTGGAGAAACTTGACAATGCACACAAGGCGTTGAAAAACGAGTTCTCTATTCTCAATGAGTCACATGATCAGCTTCAAAGTCGATTGGCCAAATATGATACTCCTAGCTCATCCAACTCAACATATAGTAACAAGGAAAATGCTAGTGTGGAAAAAGAAGTGATCAAGGACATCACTTCCAAGGATAAAGGTGTGCTTGATGAAGTCCTTGGCAAACAAAGGTCAAATCATGGTAAAGAGGGACTCGGGTATGTCACCAAGTCCAGGAAGAAGAAAACCAAGAAGAACAAGACCAAGAATGTGCAATCAAAGATAAGCACCACTGAGAAGAATATCACAAAAGATAAGACTAACAATATTGGTTTTGCAGGGTCTCACAATCCGAATTACGAACTCTTTTGTGATGTCCATGGCGATGTTTATGCTTATTATGTCGATCCCGTTGATGAATATATTGCTTGGTCTATTTGGGTCCCAAAGACCCTTGTTACTAACATGAAAGGACCCATTGAAAAATGGGTACCTAAAACCAAGAAGTAATTTTCTTGCAGGGCTATGCTTCCGGTGGGTCGAAATGGGTGCTGGATAGTGTCTACACTACTCATATGACCAGAAGCAAGGAGATCATCACGGAGATGCGTCCAAATCATGATAATATCACAATCTCCTATGGTGATAAGTCTAAATCTCAGGTATTGGGTCTTGGCAAGGTTGTGGTTGCCCACGATATCTCTCTCGTGGACGTCATGCTTGTTGAGACCCTCGGTTACAACCTTCTTTCTGTTCGTGCCCTTGGCAAGATGGGTTTTGCTGTTTTTATCGATGATGATTTGGTGGTACTCTTGTGGAGCAAGTCTCTAAAGGTTTCTTTCGTTGGATACGTCGAAAATGACCTGTATGTGGTGGACTTCTCGGGGAAAACCACTTCGGGTCCGATGTGTCTATTCGGAAAGGCCGACGTGGGATGGCTATGGCATCGCCGTTTAGCCCATGTCAACATGAGAACTTTGCAAAGTCTCTAGAAGGGTGGCCACATCCTTGGACTAAAAGACAATGTCTCTATTGCCAAAGATCGTGTTTGCAGGGCTTGTGTAGAAGGAAAAATGCATGACTCTCCCCACAAGAGGAAGACTATTGTGTCATCAAAGAGGATCTTGGAATTACTTCATGTGTATTTATTTGGTCCTCCTTCTCATGCAAGTCTTGGTGGGAAGAAATATTGCTTGGTCATTGTCGATGATTACTCAAGATACACATGGGTCTATTTTTTCAAGCTGAAAAGTGAGACTCAACAAACTGTCATTGACTTTGCCAATGAAGTCCAACGTCAACACAATGTTCCTATCTTGGCAATAAGAAGTGACAACGGCTCCGAATTCAAGAACTACACTCTGAATGAGTTTCTGAGCGAAGAGGGTATTAGACATCAATATTCCGCTGCGTACACCCCTCAACAAAATGGTGTAGCCGAGAGGAAGAACCGGACTTTGATGGACATGGCAAGATCAATGTTGGCTGAATTCAAGTCTCCTTATAGTTTTTGGGCTGAAGCCATATCCACTGCTTGTCACTCATCGAACCGGCTCTACCTCCAAAAGATTTTGGACAAGACTCCATATGAAATTCTTACCGGTAACAAGCCCAACATCTCATACTTCAGGGTATTCGGGTGTAAGTGTTTCTTTCTTATTAAAGGTGCCCGTTTGTCAAAATTTGAGTCCAAGGCTTTAGAAGGTATTTTTGTTGGTTAAGGTGCCGAATCCCACACTTATAGAGTCTACAACAATCTCACTAGGATTGTTGTAGAATCTTGTAGTGTGGAGTTCGAAAAAAATAACGCCTCCTTTGTAGGGCAAGTTGATGTTTGTGATGCAGATGTTGAAATACCCCAAGATGCCATAAGAAGAATGGGTGTGGGATTTTTCCGCCCCATTGAGGAACCCCTTGTGGCGGATCAGGAAGGACAATGCTCCACACATGTGGAGCCCTCATCTTCACAAGATCAACAAGCTCCTACTGTTGGAGAAATTCCTGCACCAACACCACAATCTGCTGAAGATCATCTGTCCCCTGGACAAGTTGGTAGTCCCAGGCCGGACTATCCGCCCCCTACAAGGGGCGGACAATCCTCCCCTGGCACTCCAACTTGTTCCAGAGGATCCGGAGGAGAAGCCAACAACTTTGAAGCTCCCAGGCCGGATTCTTCGGCCCCCGAGGGCGGATTATCCGGCCCTGGGTCTCCAACTCCTGTCAGGCACTCTTAGGAAGAAGGCTCTGGTACTTCACCTCCCGGGCCAGATAGTCCGGCCCCTCCAAGGGGCGGATTATCCGGCCCTGAAGAACAAACTCAGTAGCAATCTTCTGGTGTTAACGCAGACCAAGATCAGGGGCAAGGCAGTAATCAAGACACGGATACAAATATTGAATCAACTCCTTCTAGAAACAATAAGGACATTGAGGCTCGTCGCAAGGCTCGTGCTGATCGGAACCTTGAACTAAGGGGTCACACTCTTGACAAGGTTGTTGGTGATCTACGACGAAGGGTATCCACTAGAAGAGAACTTGCAAGCTTCTGTGATCATCAAGCTCACATTTCCATGGTTGAACTGAAGAAGGTTTTTGATGCTCTTGAAGACCCCGATTGGGTTGTTGCAATGCATGAAGAATTAAATAACTTCGAACGAAACAAAGTTTGGAAGCTCGTGGAGAAACAAAAGGATTGCCGCAATGTTATCGGCACCAAGTGGATCTTCAAGAACAAACAAGATGAAAATGGCATTGTTGTGAGGAATAAAGCACGACTCGTGGCTCAAGGATTCTCTCAAGTGGAAGGAATTGATTTTGGCGAGACTTATGCTCATGTGGCTCGTCTTGAGTCCATCCGTATCCTTCTTGCATATGCAGCCCATCATAATTTTAAATTACAACAAATGGATGTTAAGAGAGATTTCCTTAATGGTCCTCTACATGAGTTAGTATACGTCAAGCAGCCCCCGAGGTTTGAGGACCCCAAATTTCCGAACCATGTCTACAAACTCGATAAGGCGCTCTATGGCCTTAAACAAGCCCCACGTGCGTGGTATGAGCACCTTAAAGAGCTTTTGCTAGACCGTGGATTCGAAGTTGGGAAAATCGATCCCACTCTTTTTACTAAGAAGGTTAATGGGGAGCTTTTTGTATGCCAGCTTTATGTAGATGACATTATTTTTGGCTCTACTAACCAAGCTTTTAACAATGAATTTTCAAAGCTTATGACTGACAGGTTTGAGATGTCCATGATGGGTGAGCTGAGGTTCTTTCTTGGATTTGAGATCAAACAACTTAGAGAGGGAACCTTTATTAATCAAGCTAAGTACATCCAAGACATGCTCAAAAGGTTCAAGATGACGGATCTCAATGGCGTTGCTACCCCAATGCAAACAAAGTGTCATCTTGAGCTCAATCCCAAGGGTAAAGACGTGGATCAAAAGGTATACCGATCCATGATCGGCTCTCTCCTTTACCTTTGCGCATCTAGGCCCGATATCGTGTTAAGTGTAGGAGTGTGTGCAAGGTACCAAGCCGCTCCTAAAGAAATCCACTTAGTGGCAGTCAAGCGAATCTTCCGATATTTGGTTCATTCCCCAAATTTTGGGTTATGGTATCCCAAGGGTTCAAGTTTCTCTCTATGTGGTTACACTGATTCAGATTGGGCTGGTGACAAAGATGATAGGAAATCAACCTCTGGTGCATGTCAATTCTTGGGCAGGTCTCTAGTGTGTTGGTCATCAAAGAAACAGAATTGTATTTCACTCTCAACCGCCAAAGTTGAATATGTTGCTGCTGCAAGTGCTTGTACACAATTGTTATGGATGAGGCAAACTTTAAAGGAATATGGTGTCAATTGTGACAAAGTGGCTCTATTATGCGACAATGAAAGTGCTATCAAAATTGCTTACAATCCCGTGTAGCATACAAGAACAAAACATATAGAGATTCACAACCACTTTATTTGGGATCATGTTGCTCGTGGTGATATTGCCCTATCCTTTGTGAGCATGAAGAACCAACTTGCTGATATTTTCACGAAGCCTCTTGATGAAGCAAGATTTTGTTATTTGAGGAATGAGCTAAATATCATAGATTCAAGGAGCTTGGCTTGACTACCATTGCACACTCACTTGCTCTTATTCATGTATTTGGTTTAGATGCGGGCATAGACATAGGGGGAGTGTGGTCCTAATTGATTGGGCCAAACCTCCCCCCATAATGCCGAAAGCAAGTAAAATCATTTCCCTTAATATAATTTTGTGATATGTGGGTCATCGATGAGCATTGGTTTTGAACTCAAGCTACATCTGCGCGGTGTCATGCCATGCGCTCCAACATGGTGGCTTAGGCCACCGCCCTCTTCCTCGAGAAGAGTTGGTTTCTCATGGGTCTCGTTGGATTTTCTTGCATATCTCATGTTCTTATGGAAAACACACTCAAATTTGGCTTTTGATTGATTTGATTCTTGCAAATTTGGGTGTGTAGTACCATCTCAGTTTGGAGTGATCTTCAGGGGCGTTAGCATCGCTCTTCTTCCTTTTTGGCGTTTCGATGCCAAAGGGGGAGAAGTAGTTCTATTAGGTCTCGTGGATTTGCAAGGGTCGGGCGCAAGCATCTTTCTTTCAGTCGTTTTATTTGCTTGTGCCTTTTTAGCGTGAACTTATTTTCTATTTGTGTTTGATTATGTAAGACTATGTCGTGCTCCACTATGTCTGGTACTATGTTTGGTATTCATGGAATTCTGGATTTATCTATTGTGGATCTCATGGAATTCTGGAATTATGGAGCATATTTGATGGCATATGGATTCATGGGATTATTTAAGTATGCATCAGTATTGTTGGGATGTGATTGGAGGCTATCAAACAAACTATGTTCTTTGGCTATATTCTCATCCCGGTGGTATGACCTTGTTTCCCAAACCACCTTGTTTCAATTATCTTTGTTATGGAAGTTGTGTTCTCTCTAGTGTGTGTATTTGTATTCAAATGCAAATTTTAAATATGCACACATCTAGAGGGAGCGTCTTTCATTATTTAAGGTGGCATTAGCCGGTTTCATTGCAAATCCTAATATTGTCATCTAACACCAAAAGGGGGAGATTGAAAGAACATTTTATAATCCCTAGTGTTTTGCGTGTTAGATAACAATATCAAGGATTACTTAATGTGTGTTGAAGTGTTGCGGCTCTCTTTGAGAAAAAGGGAAAATGATTCTGCCTTTGGGTGCAGATAATCCGCCCCCACCAGGGGCGGATAATACGCCCCTCCCTCTTCCCAAGCAGGCGCAAGCCCTAGAAGGGGGGCAGAGTTTTAGCCGGATTTTCCGGCCCCGCCGAATAATCCGCCCCTCAGGGGGGCCGGATAGTCCGCCTCCCATGCTCATCGCCAAGGCGCAAGCCCCAGAGAGGGGGCGGAGTGTTGGCCGGACTTTCCGGTTTGGCCGGATAATCCGCCCCTGGAGGGGGCCGGATTATCCGCCCCCCCAAGATCTTCACCAAGTTTTGCAGGCGCCATCCCCAGAGAGGGGCCGGAGTTTCCCCCGGAGAATCCGCCCTGGGGGCGGAGTTTTCCCAGGGGGCGGATAATCCGCCCCCAAAGTTGTGCAACGGCCAGATCTGGGGAGGGGGTATTTAAGCCAGCCTTCCCCCTCCTGCCAGATCTCTTGATTCATTCAAAAAAGACGAGATCTGATCCGCAAACTTCATCCAAGAGAGCTCCACCTAGATCCACCCAAAGGCCCCGTCCCTTGGGGAATCGAAGGAGGAGAACTCGATCTTCATCATCAGCAATCAAGCGCTTCATCTCCTCTACATTCATTTGGAGAACCCCCGATCTAGTATTTCTTGCAAATACCTAGATACTTGTTTTTGTTTATATTGATAAACCTTGTTCTTGTGGCAGCTTGTTGTCATCTCAGGAGCCCCCAATTCGGTTGTGGGTGTGTGCCCTGATAGTGTTGTAAAAGGCACCGGTTCCTGCCTCGAAGGGATCCAATAGTGGAGAAGGTGGATCAGGCCTCTCATGGCGAGATCCATAGGAGAATAAGGTGCGGCCTATTGTGGCGTGGTGGTCTTAGAACCGCCCACCCCTCCAACGCAGATGTACTTCCCTTAACAAGGAAGGAACTGTGGTAAAACAAATCCCTGTGTCTCCGCGTGCTCCACTATGGTTTCCTCGCTCCTCTTTTTACGTGCTTAGTAGTTTGGGTTGCATATAGGGAAATTCTCGTAGTTGCATATCTAGAGAATTTACTTTGTGTCAAGCCTAAAATCGAAAAGGTATTAAAAATTGGTTAGCACCTATTCACCCCCCTCTAGGTGCCCATACGACCCATTTCAGGTACTAGCTCTTTTCTTGGTTCTTGGCTTTCTCTCTCCCCTCCATTATTGACCTTGAAGAGCTTGTTCCTCTTCCTTTCCCCTCCTATGATTCTTGCATCTTTTTGAGGTATTTGAGAGAGGATATCTAGATCTACAATTCCCCCAAGCCAAATACCTTCTTTTTGAAGGAATCATTGGGATCTAGATCTTGGAGAGTTTTGTGTTCTCCTCTTTTGTTCTTCATCTCTTATTCCCCAATAGCTTTTGTAGCTTTGGTGGAATTTGAGAGAAAAGGACTTGCATTTGTTGCATAGGTTTGAGTTCTCCTCGGAGATTCGGCGAGTACAAGCTTGTGGGCTTGTTACTCTTGGGTTCTTGTAACCCTAGACGGTTGTGCGGTTGGATTGTTGACCTTTTGTGGTCTTGTTGACCTTTTGTGGTCTTGTAGCCTTTTGTGGCTTTGTTGTCCTTTTGTGGCTTTGTTGTTGGGAGCCTCCAATTGAGTTGTGGAGATAGCCCCAATCTTGTACGGGTTCAGTGACCACCCTCAAGAGTCCCATAGTGGAGCGAGTGCCCGCCTTTTGTGGTGCGCACTTGGGAGAATAGGGTGAGCCTTTTGTGGCATCGGTGATCATTATCATAGTAACTTTGCTCGAAGTTACTATAGTAACTTTTCTCGAAGTTTCATGATCATTATCATTAGCTTCCTCTCTTATTGGTGCAGGCGGCACAGAAACATCTTCTGAAGATGCGCTACTCTCAAATCCGAGAGAAGGTTCGACAACCTTGTCGAGTTCTACTTTCCTTACAGTCACTTCTTTCGAGAGAAAATTCTTCTCCGGAAAGGATCCATTCTTGGCAACGAAAACTTTGCCTTTGGATCTATGATAGAAGGTATACCCAGTTGTTTCCTTAGGGTATCCTATGAAGACGCATTTTCCGCTTTGGGTTCAAGCTTGTTAGGCTGTAACTTCTTTACATAAGCTTCACATCCCTAAACTTTAAGTAACGACAAGTTAGGTTTCTTCCCAAACCACAATTCATACGGTGTCATTTCAACGGATTTTGATGGTGCCCTATTTAAAGTGAATACGGCTATTTCTAATGCATAACCCCAAAATGATAATGGTAAATCTGTAAGAGACATCTAGAACGAACCATATCTAAGAGAGTTCAATTACGACGCTCGAACACACCATTACATTGTGGTGTTCTCGGCGGTGTCAATTGTGAAAGTATTCCGCATTTCTTAAAATGCTCTCCAAAATTGTAACTTAGATACTCACCTCCACGATCAGATCATAGAAATTTAATCTTCTTGTTACGTTGATTCTCTACTTCACTTTGAAATTCCTACAACTTCTCGAAATTTTTGTACTTTTGTTTCATGAAATAGATATACCCATATCTACTCAAGTCATTCGTGAAAGTACGAACATAACGATAACCACCGCACAATGCCACACTCATACGGCCACACACATCGGTGTGTATGATTTCCTACAGGGCCGGCCCTGGGGGGGACTGGAGGGGCAGCCACCCTGGGCCCCTGGATCGAAGGGGGCCCGATAGGTAATGTCATTTGCATGGAGAAAGAGAGCACTCGGTGCTGCCATTAGAGGATCTTGAGAGCTTTTCTCTCGTGCGTTTCAAAGAGAGGAAAATCAGTGTCTCCATTGCTTTGGGCGTTTTTCCTTGTTGCTGAGACGTGGGTCTTTTTGATGTGTTGCTTGGCCCTTTTATTTGATCTAGTTAGTCTGGTTTGTTCTCCTTTTGTTAGCTACAAGAGTATTAAGTGGAATAGGACCGGTGGACTAGACCATGGACACAAGAGGCAAGAGAATGCATAAAATCTTTTACCCCTAAAAAATGCATAAAATCTTTTTATTATTTGATATTGTCGCATGTTTCACCTGTTTTTATTTTTATTAAATTCTTTAATAATTGCAAAATTCGAACAACCATCACTAGAGGCGATCGAAAGTGCAGTGGATCCAGAGGGTCTGCGCGGTGTGCAAAATGGTCTGAGTACCATCGGACAATAGTAATGGCTGACAGTCCAAAAATGATGACAAGGTTTGCTCGAAACCAAAAATATATAAATTTAGTTCAGATAATAATTAACAGAAAGAAGAAGAAATTTAAGGCTATGGTAGGTACAAATCCAACTCTCAATCTGTTGTGTGCCATGCACGACCTCACTCGGTTATTACCTAGGAAAATATCTAGAGACGAGTCACCGACGGTCCTCACATCGAGTGGCGAGAGGCCTATTTGCTAAGAGGAGATCTTTTTTAGATAAAAGACAGCCAAGGCTGCCCGACTTTAAATTAATAAAGCCACGAGAGTACACAACGGATGGCGCGATGGTCCAGGTTCACCGCTTTCACAGAGCAATACAGACCAACATAAGGAGAGTTTGCACATACTTGCCGACATTCATAATAGAGCTACAAGCTAAGCTAGATAGAGGGTCAAGGACTCAGGAGGTAGAAGCCATGGAGGCGTCGTGGTGCAGCTTCCTCAATACCTCCATCAGCACTTCCAGCCTTGGGCCATCAGCTTTCCGGAAGAGCGGTCTCCACAACTGTAGGAAGATTATAATTTTAAAGGAACAGTCAGTCGGTTGGTTAGGGAATTTGTATTCAATGGTGAATTTATTCCGGATGTTCCATAAGGCACAGCACTGGTCCGCAAACAGGATCCATACAGCTCTACTAGCTTGAGTGGTCAGTGAGGAGAGAATAGCAAAAATATCATCAAAAGAGGATGGATTCTAGGCAACATTAAATAGCGCACGCAAACTACTCTAGCAAAATTTAGCAAGGACACCATTGAAGAAGAGATGAGGGACGGATTCACTTTCCCCGCAGAGGCAGCACTTGCCATCTACCGTGTCCACCAACCATAGTGGTGACAAGAATTTATAGATAGTCGATGTGATAATTTATAAAAATAATATTGATATACCATCATCCTTGAGTTTGCATCTATGTTTAATTTTTTAAACAACATTGGTTTTGGATCCACTTTTAAGTGTTTTATCATTATATATACATTATAAATTATTATTTTGATTGTTGTATTAAGGGCCCAAAATTTGAGTTTCGCCCTGGGACCCGAAAAGCTTAGGACCGGCCCTGATTTCCTATAAGTCCGTAGCTCGCTCTATTATGCCAGAGAATGGAGTCTTGGTCATTTTTACCATCAGACATGCTTCGCATCTTTAAGTGATTCAAAAAGTCTATCAGAATGGAGTTTCTTCATACACTTCACTCCAATGTGAAAGGCAAATAGCCCTTATCTAGTATTTTGGTTAACTATGACATCGGAGATAGAGGATGGACTAATGTTTCTATTAGCGTCTCTACAGGTGAGAATCCGCAGGTTGTTGGTGATAGGTGATGGGTGACCCCCCATTCATTTATTTATGGAGAGACGGTGGCGTTGTTTATTATTTTCTCTTATTTACTCTTGAGTCAAATAGGAAACACCGCACTATTAAGAGGGGTGATCTCGATGTGCTCTTTGGGGATGTTCTACACCATATATACCTCTCATCATCCACCCACATACACCCGTTCGAAGAAAGAGAGAAAACAGCCTTGAAAAATGAGTCAAAAGAGGTTACAGCGAAATCGGCAAAAGCGTCGGTGGCGCCGGTGCTGTCGCCGGAATTTACGGTCGCCGCCGGAAATTCTCGGTGTTCGCCGATATGGCTTACTGCATAGCCTTTAGGTTGTTCGCCGAGAATTTCGGTCGCCGCCGAAAATTCCGGCGTGGGGTCCGGTCGACCGGAGCTGTCACCGGAAATTCCGGCGTGCAACTCGGTCCGACCGGACTTATTGCCGGTTCTGTCGCAGGAACCCCCAAACGGCTCTTTTTCCCCTCACACTATATATACCCCTTTCTTCTCCATTGTGAGGTTAGGCACTTGAGCTAACATTTCATTTCTTGAAGCTCTCTCTCTCTCTCCCCCTATTGTTGAAACACAAAAGCTTGAGGATCTCCCATTCTACCTAACCAAATCCAAATCCCTTTGGTAGAAAGGAAGAGGAGGTCCCGATTTATGTTTCCACCAAGCCAAAGTTCATTCCCCTTGAGTTCATCGAGTTAGCCTGTTACTCTTGGGTTTGTGGGAAACCCTAGGCGGCTAGGGTCGCCTAAAGGCATTCGGCTTGTGATTTTCTCCTGGAAAGTTTGTGAGGGTTTGGAGACTACCTTAAAGTCTACCACGAGTAAGTGAGCTATTCCTTCGTGGGATAGGCTCGGAGAAGAAGGTGAGCCTTTGTGGCGCATGAGGAATCCTTCGTGGACCTCACACCTCTCCCACGTGACGTAGCCCCCTTCCCAAAGGTGGTGAACACGGGAATACATCTTCGTCTCCGCGTGCTTCGGTTATTCCTTAACCGATCTCTTACTTGTGTTGTTTACCTTGTGATAGCCTTCAAGCTTGAAGTATCTTGTTCATCATCTAGGTTGCCTCGCCTAGTTTGCATTTAGGCTCACTTATATTCCTCAAAGCCTAAAACTTGTAAAAGATTATAAAGAATTTTGTAGAAACCTATTCACCCCCCTCTAGGTTAACAAACTTACACTTTCAATTGGTATCAGAGCTAAGGGCTCTTTTAAGGGCTTTACCGCCTAAGAGAAAAGATGGTTTTCTCCGATGATGAGGAGGAAAAGACTTATTCGATCAAGGAGCTTCGCGAAATCTTAGCCAAGGGTGCCCTTCAAAAGGCCAAGGCGGATTCCGATCTCCTTGTTCGAATGAGTTACCTAGAAGGACAACTTAAGGCCATTGGCGATGGGGATTTTCTTGGTAATCCACTGGTAGTACCTCAAGGGAGACCAATGGACACTGAAAAGGATAAGGATGCCGAGTCCGCTCATGAGGGCGGCTCGTCAAAACTTCCACGCCCCCCTAATCAATTCCCTTATGTTTATCCTAAGCAAAAGAACATCATGCCTCATATTAATGGTTCGGGTCCTACACCTCATTATGATGGAACTCATTTATCTCATTGGAAAGCTTCTACGGATCTCATCTTCGCAGCTGCAGCGTTGAGCTTTGGGAGATTGTATGCACCGGTTTCCACCCTCATGATCCCAACAACCTCACCCCGGGAGAGTACTACGACCGTCAACTAAATGCAACGGCTTGTGACAAGATAAGGAGTGCCATTCACCGCACTCCCCATGATCAAGTCAGCGACATCCCCACCGCAAAGGATCTTTGGTATAGGATTGTCATTCTCCAAGAGGGAACCTCTCTTATCCAAAAATCCAAGTATGAAGCCACCAAGTCAGAGATGAACATGTTCATGAACCATGATGGCGAGACTATCGCTGAAGCATACAAGAGACTTGTTGCCCTCCGCGTGAAGATTGGTGGCCTAGGGTGTGATAAGTATGATGATGTATTCAATTTGAATGATGAACTTATCAAGTCCAAGATTGTCTCCATGATCGCGGTCACCGTCAAGAAGCTTGCCTTGAATTTGCAACTCCTTGATAGAGCTAATCAATTCACTCCTGATGATCTAGTCTCTTATCTAGTCGCCACAGATAACTTGGCGGATGAAGGGCAAAAGATCAAGGAGATCAACCGTGCTATTGGGTCTTCCCACTCTCTAGCATTAAAGGCCAAGCATGTGCAAGAAGATGTTGCTAGTGATGAAGAAAGCGATGTTGATGGAGTTGATGATATGCTCTCTCAACTTTCTCTCTTCACCAAGAACATGAAGTTCCGAAGAAGGAGAAGTTCAATGGGATCAAGTGAGAAGAAGAGGACGTGCTACAATTGTGATGAGTCGACCCATTTTTCCGACAAGTGTCCATATGATAAGAGGCTTGATAAGCCTAAGTTTGAAGAAGGTGCCAAACCAAGATTGAAGCCCAGCCCCATCAATGAAAGATACAAGAGGAACAATAGGCGTGATGGTAAGGGCTTCCTAGGCCAAGAATACATACCCGACAAGGATGAAGAGGATGAAGAGAAG
This sequence comes from Avena atlantica, assembly GCA_910589765.1. Taxonomy (NCBI): domain Eukaryota; kingdom Viridiplantae; phylum Streptophyta; class Magnoliopsida; order Poales; family Poaceae; genus Avena; species Avena atlantica. The sequence goes on along the minus strand of OU342735.1, from coordinate 466,478,646 downwards.
GTGGTTGGAGTGTCCGGTTTGGCCTTTGCCAACCCGGGTCTATCTTCACCTATGACTACACCAAGGACTACACCGACGACTCTCCTACTCCCAAGTTCACCGCCACTTGCCTCATGGCAACGAGCTCCAAGGACGAGTCCGACATGGAGTGTGGGGATAAGGAGAAATTGGTGGGTGTGACCGGTTTGGCACATGTCGAACCAGGTTCACCTCTCACCTATGACTACTCCAAGGACTACATCGAGAGTTCTCCTATTCCCAAGTTTACCGGTTCTTGTCTTATGACAAGAATCTCCAAGGTAATTGTATCTCCTCCATCCCTATCTAGTGTCTTGGATGATATTGAGAGTGATCATGATAGTGATAGTGATAGTGATGAATTTGGTGAAGAATATATACAAGAAATGTATGCTATCATGAAGTCTCTTCCTCCCATTGCTTGTGCTAGAGTCAAGCAATTAATGGAACTTGTTAGCTCACGTGATGAGGCCATTGATAGCTTGGAATCTCATATTGATAATGAGAAACGAAGATTCAATCTTCTTGAGCAAGAGCTTTGTGAGGAAAAGAATACCAACTATTTTCTTAAACTACAAATTGAAATTTTTGAAATTGATAAAGCAAAAGACATGGACACTATTGATAGGGCTAACTCATTGTCCCAAGAGCCTGATGCCTCAAAGAAAGAGCTTGAAGTTGCTCATGCTTCTCTTACCAAGGACCTTGAGCACCTTGATAAGGCTAGTTTGCTTGTCAAGCGTGAGCTCATAAAACTTGGAGAGAACCATGATCAACTTCGGGTGTCCTATGAGAAGGCTCTTGGTACATTGAAGGATCCAATTATTGTTGAAAATGATTCTTGTACCTCTAACTCTACCTTTGATCAAGCTCACCTCATTGAGGAAAATAAGAAGTTGAAAGAGCACTTGAGAAAGAGCGTCGTTCACCTACCTCCAAGGGAAAGATCCTTGATTAGATCTTATCCCGTCAAAAGACGAGAATTTCCAAGGAAGGTGTCGATTTTGATCCAAAGAACAACATGAGCAATGCCATTCCGCCAAAGAAGATAACATTTGTAAAAGAAGGTGACAAGGTGGTTGACCAAGTCAAAACGGATGTGGTGAATGGGGGAGCCATGAGTGGCAATCCCAATCACAAGTATGCGGGAAAGTCTAATCGTTCCTATGTGCTATGTAAGGGCACTCAAGGAGATGTATATGCCAAATATGTTGGCCCTCAGAATGGTTATGCTTATAGGTGGTACTCAATTTGGGTACCTAAGGATCTTGTTGCTAATGCTAGGGGACCCATTAATCAATGGGTTCCTAAATCAAAGAATTGATTTTGTAGGGTTATGCCTCCGGTGGATCGAAATGGGTGTTTGATAGTGGATGCACCAATCACATGACCGGACGTAGGAGTGGGCTTGACCAATTCATTCACGATGTCAACTCAATGCCAAACATCACTTTTGGAGATAACTCTAAAGGAAAGGTACTAGGTTATGGTAAGTTGGTAATCTCCAAGGTTTTGACTCTTGAGACCGTCTTACATGTTGAAAACCTTGGTTACAACTTGCTTTCTATTAAACATCTCGTGGATGCCGGCTATGACTCCTATTTCTCTAGAACTTTTGTGAAGGTCTTTAGGGGTGATGATATCATCTTGGTTCTCATTGGACACGTGGAAGACGACCTTTATGTGGTCGACCTCTCGAAAGAGAGCCAATCTCTTCCTACATGTCTAATGGCCAAGGCTGACAAGGGATGGCTTTGGCATCGTCGCTTAGGCCATGTCAACATGAGAAATCTCAATCTACTCCTAAAGGGTGAACATATTATTGGACTAACCGGTATCTCCTTTGAGAAAGATCGTGTGTGTAGTGCATGCATTTCAGGAAAGAAAATTGGGAAGCATCATCCTTCCGTTACCAAGGTGGCCACGTCAAGACCCTTGGAGCTGCTCCATTTGGATCTCTTCGGGCCATCGACATATGACTCCCTTGGTGGAAGAAGATATGGTCTTGTCATTGTTGATGATTACTCAAGGTATACTTGGGTCTTTCTTCTCAAGACGAAGGATGAGACCTTCAAGGAATTCATGATCTTCGCCAAGCAAGCTCAACACACTCATGGAGTGGAGATCAAGACCATTAGAACCGACAATGGCACCGAGTTCAAGAACTACACCATGCAAGAATTTGTTGAATATGAGGGGATCAAGCATGAATTCTCAGCTCCTTATACCCCTCAACAAAATGGTGTTGTTGAAAGGAAGAACTGGACAATCATTGAGATGGCAAGAACAATGTTGAGTGAATTCAAGTCCCCTCACAATTTTTGGGGAGAAGCTATTGCTAACGCGGTCCACTACACGAACCGGATCTTCCTCTGAGCTCCCTTTGACATGACTCCATATGAGATTCTCACAAGTAAGAAGCCCAATGTCAACTACTTCCGTGTCTTTGGATGCAAGTGCCTAGTCAAGAACAAAAAGGAAAAGCTCGATAACTTTGAATCTAGAACTGTAGATGATATTTTTGTTGGTTATGCGGAAAACTCTCATGCCTATAGATACTACAACAAGACAAATGGTAGTGTTGAAGTATCTTGTTACGTGGAGTTTTTGGAGAATAATGGCCCCCATGAGGGGCAAGTTTCTTCTCGTGATGTAGGAGATGGTGATTCTTCTCAAGACATCAAGTTGATGGGTATTGGGAACATCTTGCCCACCGAGTCTCACATTCATGTTCAACAAGATGATGGGTGAGAATCAAGCTCAACTAAAGAAGAGCCAAGATCTACCCAAGTTGAGCCATCAAATGCATCACAAGATCAACATCTCACTCAAGATGCCATGCAAACCGAAGAACAAGAACCAAGCCCTAAAACCCTTGAGCAAGACCAAGTAGAAGATCAACCTCCATCTCAAGGCCAAGCTCAAGATGGTGTCAATGATCAAGGCCCCTCAAAAGATGAATTTGTTGATCATGAAGGCACAATTCGGAAGATTAAGGCCACCTCCATTGCAAGTGGACTTCAAGTCAACAATATCCTTGGAAGCATATCAAGAGGGGTCGAGACCCGTGCAAGGAAGAATAACCTCACAACCTTTTGTGGGCATCATGATTTTGTGTCCAACTTTGAGCCCCTTAAGGTTCATGAGGCTTTGGAGGATCCGGATTGGGTCATTGCCATGCAATAAGAACTCGAGTGTTTCACCTGCAATGAAGTATGGTCTCTAGTGGAGAGGCCTAAAGATCATCGCATCAATGTCATTAGGACCAAGTGGGTGTTCAAGAACAAGCAAGATGAGAATGGGGTCGTCACAAGAAACAAATCAAGGTTAGTGGCGCAAGGGTATGCCCAAATAGAAGGTATTGACTATGAGGACACCTTTGCGCCCGTTGCTCGTCTTGAAGCTATTCGTATCTTGCTTGCTTATGCATCTTTCCATAACTTCAAGATTTATCAAATGGATGTGAAAAGTGCATTTCTTAATGGTCCCTTGAAAGAGGTTGCATATGTAGCTCAACCCACGGGTTTCGAAAACACACGCTATCCCAACCATGTGTATCTACTCCATAAGGCTCTCTACGGACTAAAGCAATCTCCTTGTGCTTGGTATGAGAACCTTAGGGATTTTCTACTCATGGATGGGTTTAGCGTGGGTAAGGTCAATTCCACCCTTTTCACCAAATGGGTTAAAGGGGGTGGCTTATTTATTGTTCAAATCTATGTTGATGATATTATCTTTGGTGGAACTAACGAATCTCATAAAAAAGCTTTTGCCGAGTTGATGACTATGAAATTTAGGATGTCCATGATGGGGGAGTTGAAGTTCTTTCTAGGCTTCATCATAAAGCAACTTCCTCATGGCACTTTCATCTCTCAAGAGAAGTACATTAAGGATATGCTCAATAAGTTCGAGATGGCCAAGGCTAATCCCATGAAGACACCCATGCCACTAAATGGAAAACTTGGCCTTGGAGTAGGTGAGAAGGACGTGGATCAAAAGGTATATCGTTCTATGATTGGTTCCTTGCTCTACCTTTGTGCTTCTAGGCCGGATATCATGTTAAGTGTTGGAATGTGTGCTCGTTTTCAATCCGCTCCCAAGGAGTGCCACTTGATGGCGGTCAAACGGATTTTTAGGTACCTTGTTCTCACTCCTACTCTCGGGCTTTGGTATCCAAAGGGGTCAACCTTTGAGCTTGTTGGCTATTCGGATGCCGATTGGGCAGGTGATAAGGTTGACCGGAAATCAACCTCCGGGGCTTGCCAATTTATTGGCCGGTCGTTGGTGAGTTGGTCTTCCAAGAAACAAAATTCCATAGCCCTATCCACCGCCGAAGCCGAATACATATTCGCGGCATCTTGTTGTGCTCAATTGTTATGGATGAGGCAAACCTTGAAAGACTATAGTGTGTCTCTTGGTACGGTGCCTCTTCTATGTGACAATGAAAGCGCAATAAAGATCGCCAACAACCCCGTCCAACATTGCTGCACCAAATATATTGACATTCGCCACCACTTCCTACGTGACCATGTCGCAAATGGTGATATCAATCTCACTCATGTGGGTACGATGTTCCAATTGGCCGATATCTTCACGAAGCCTTTGGATGAAACCCGGTTTGTCATGTTGAGGCGAGAACTCGGTACCCTAGATCCTTAAAACTTGGATTGATTTGCTTCTTGCACTATATTCTTGCTCTTAACGTGCTATGTAGATTAGTTGCGCAACACATGTAGGGATGGTCGTCTTACCATATCTTGGTTTGATGCTTACCTATGTGTGCAACATAAATTGATCTCGTGTCATGATATGGGTCCAAGCATCTATCTTTGAGGCGCCATGACATGTGTGCTTAAAAATAGGGGAGAAATCCTCCGCCAAATGGTCGGTTTTGTGTATTGGGTACATTGTTGCTTCAAGCTAAATCCTTTGTCCATGGTCGCTCTTCGCTTTTGATTTTTTTTCATGACCTTGACTTATTTACAGTGCTCTCTATCTAGTCTTCATTTCAATCTTGTGTATATGCTCATATGATCCCTCACAATTTTTCATCTCCAAAACATCAAACAAACTTTTCGTTGTCTTCAGAAAATTTTCGGCAAAATTTCCAGTTCGTCGGCATGACGACCAAAAATTCCGGCGGCCGCCGAAAATTCCGGCAGCAGACCGAAAACCCTTACAGAACATGTTTTTGGTTCTCTGCCGAAAATTTCGGTCGCCACCGGAATTTCCGGTCACCAGGTCGGTTCGCCGATGCGCTCGCCAGAAATTCCGGCGTGGGCACCGGTCCGACCGGACTTATTGCCGATTTTTTTGAGGAGGGTATTTATAGCCCGCACGTGGGGCAGTTCCTTCCTCTTCCTTTCTTTCTTTCCCACTCCCCCCCTCCTCCATGGACGCCGCCCCAAGCTTCCCCACCCCCATAGGCCCTTCCCTCTACCCAAAACCCTCCCCACTCCACCAAGTTGTAGATCGGGCCTCTACAAGTCTTTTCACCGAAGGTTTTGCTCTCTCCTTGACCACATTGGGAGATCGGGGAGTGCCTCCCCACTTTCTCGTGTGGTGCTTTGTTCGTGCCTATCCTTGGCAAGTGAGGGGGCATGGCTTCGTCTTCGGCTTCCGAGGGTATTTTTGTTGTTTCCTCTCTTCATTCCCTTTTTTGTTTGTGGTGAAACCCTAGCTTTCATGTCTTGTGCTCCCTTAGTTCTCTCTATCCTTATAGTAGAGTAACTAGGCTAGCATCACCCTAGTTTCACCCACTATTCTCCCTCATGATGTTGTTTGTGCAAGTACTAAGTCATGGATAGTTTCACGATCGATTGCCCAAATTTTTCGGTCCCAGGCCCGGTCGAGCCGAACCCGCCGCCGGAATTTCCGGTCACAGTTTCGGTCGACCGACTTGCTCTCCGGAAATTCCGGTCGAGCTTTCGGTTCGCCAGACCCGTCGCCGATCATTCCGGCGATAGGGTCGGTTCCGCCGGACCTGGAGCCAAAAAATTTCTTTCGCCTATTTTTCTGTCCATGCGCTTGCCCAACCTTCATTATGTGTTCTTGTGAGCTCCTCTATAGCATATACACTCATTTGTTCTTCTTTGCCCTGCGTTCTTGTGTGCTTCTTGTGTAGAGTCTGAACACAGCGACTTTGAGCCCGACACCGGCAAAAAGAGGAAGCTCACTATTCAGCGGCCTCCTCCTCCTCCTCCTCGCCTCACTCAGCGTCATCTAGAGAAATATGCTCTCACAGGGGGTTCTGGCTCTGCAAGTGGATAGAGGAAGAAAGCCTCTGCTGGAAGATCCACTATGAAGGGCAAGTCCAATCTTGGTCCTACTGAAGAAGAAGTTCCTCCCAACTACAATACTGTTTTGGATATTACTGTGAATCAGTGGCGGGACTTGAGGAGGCAGAATCCGTACCGCTTTCCCAATCGCACTTATCAAGGGGCTGACAAGATGTTCTGGACTGACACTCAGAAGTGCCTTTTGGGATGACTTTTACAATGAGCCAAATCGTATGCGGCGGGGTTTCTTTGTTCCTCCCAAGTATCTCAATGAGGACCACTATGCTCGTTACCTCTCCTCCGATTTCGAGCATGTGGATGTGGCCCTGAAGCAGATGGATGTCTTTGCTATTGCTACTATCAAGGTCAAGCTAATGCCCGATATCATTCCCCAGTTCTTCTGCACAGCTTACTTTCACACTGATGATGCTCGCACTGTCACTTGGATGACCAGCACCAAGCCGTACTCGGCTTCTTTTGAAGCTTTCTGCCATGCCCTGGGTTACCCTCCTGATAGTGTCTCTGGCTTCTGCATTCATTCTGAGAAGGCCTTCAGTGACAACCAGCTCCTTTTCTGCTATCCCAGTGATCCCAGCCATCAGCCTCCCAGCTTGTCAGGGATGTACTACTACTATATGGTGCTTGCTCGATTCTTCCGCTACAATCTTGTGAGCAAGTCTGGTGATGCTGTTGATGTCCGCGGTCACCACAAGAATCTGCTTTAATACTGTGAGCCTTGCCGTCTCCGGAAGATCAATGTCTGTGACTTCATCTACTATGAGATTCAGCGGTCCATTGAGAATCGCATGACTCCCAATTTCTGTCAGTATGTTCAGCGCCTGATTGAGGCCACTGTTCCTGCAGCTGCTCTCCCCAGAGGTCCGCGTGAATACATGGAGGATTTCACCTTACCTCGTCGGGGCTCTCATGTGGAGCTCCCTCAAATGATGCCATCTGAACGTCGGACCAAGCATGCTCATGATCCTCTGTCTACTAGTGGCTCGCGCTCTCGTAAGGACCTTCCCCGTGCTCTTCCTCGCAAGAAAGGTCTTGCCCGGTTCTTCAACAGCTTGCGGATATGTGTTGCTCCTCCTATGATGTTGCCCACCGCAGTTTGGAGCCCAGTCAGGAGAACAGGAGGCAGCACAATGCTTTCTTGGCAGAGTGTGGTCGACTAGTGCCAGATTTGGGAAATGCTCTAGCTCCTGTCCCTTATGTCAACTTTGAGAAGCCCCCGCTGGATGAGGACATGTTTAGGGGTTTTGATCCATCTATGTTCCCCGGGTTTGCCACTTCCAGCTCCTCTCAGCGCCGTGCTACAACTACAGGGGATGACGATGATGATGAGGGCGAGGACGAAGAGGAGGGTGACGATGAACAAGAAGAGGAGGAAGAAGCCTATGATGATGACAATGAGGACAACTTTGGTGGCTAGATCGGTCCCTCCGCTCGTTTCTTCCTTTTTGGTCTCAATGCCAATGAGGGAGAAAGAGTAGAGTCGCTTCTTACATGATTTGCCTCTTCCACAAGCCCTACTTTGCTCGTTTGTCTCTCATGGGCTTGTGCTTTTATTTGCTCTATCGAACCATTTGTGTGTGTTTGGACAACTTTGCAGTTCTCTTATTGTACTTGAATTTCCTATCACTATGTGCTTGCTATTATGTGCTAGATCTAATCGTATCATAATATCATATTTTGACTCTAGCTCGGTTTGTCATCGTTAACCAAAAAGGGGGAGATTGAAAAGGGCAAATAGCCCTTATCTAGTATTTTGGCTAACTATGACATCGGAGCTAGAGGATGGACTAATGTTTCTATTAGCTTCTCTAAAGGTGAGAATCCGTAGGTTTTTGGTGATAGGTGATGGGTGACCCCCCCATTCGTTTCTTTATGGAGAGCCGGTGGCGTTGTTTATTGTTTTCTCTTATTTACTCTTGAGTCAAATAGGAAACACCACACTATTAAGAGGGGTGATCTCGATGTGCTCTTTGGTGATGTTCTACACCATATATGCCTCTCATCATCCACCCACACACACCCGTTCAAAGAAAGAGAGAAAACAGCCTTGAAAAATGAGTCAAAAGAGGTTACTGCGAAATCGGCAAAAGCGCCAGTGGCGCCGGTGCTGTCGCCGGAATTTCCGGTCGCCGCCGGAAATTCTCGGTGTTCGCCGATATGGCTTACTACATAGCCTTTCGGTTGTTCACCGAGAATTTCGGTCGCCGCTAAAAATTCTGGCATAGGGTCCGGTCGACCGGAGCTGTCACCGGAAATTCCGGCGTGCAACTCGGTCTGACCGGACTTATTGCCGGTTCTGTCGCAGGAACCCCCAAACGGCTCTTTTTTCCCTCACACTATATATACCCCTTTATTCTCCATTGTGAGGTTAGGCACTTGAGCTAACTGTAGGGTTCGCAGCATAGAAAACAAAAATTTTCCTACGATGTGAACTATATACCAAGATCTATATATACTAGATACAAACAACGGGCGGATGTATATCCGTAGAGAACATACCCTTGAAGACCGACAAAGCTTAACGAGTTCAACTCGTGGTTGATGTAGACGATCTCTTGTCGATCTCAAGATCGAGAGGAAGTCCTAGCGCCGCAAATCAGCAGTGCATCCGTGCTCGCACACACGTTCGAGGCACCGAGCAACCTCCGCCTCCTCGCTCCAGCGATGCAGCGGAAGCACAACTCTTTCTTGCCGAATAGCCACCGGGAACATGTATCTCGCTAGTCCGAGACCATGGGGAATAAATTCTAGAGGGGGAGAGAGATCCTTCACGAGGAGGTGTGTGAGACAAGTGAGGAGGAGGGGCTCCTTTTATAGGAGGAGGGGGGCGGGAACCCCAAGGGGGTGGCCGGCGCATGGGGGCTGCCCCCTTGCCCTCCCCTCTTCATGTGGGTGGACACTCCACTCACAAAACTCCTCTAAATTCCCTCCACTCAAAAGTCCACTCAAAATTCCCATTAAATTTCCACCAAATTTAATGCAAACTCTCATTAAATAAAACTCTTTTATTTTATTCAGAATTTTGTCAATTACTTTAATGACAAACATTCACAAATAACCCCTTGCTAGAATTCTATTTCACATGCATAACCACTTTATGCAATTTCACCCGAAAACCTGTTTCGGTATCTAGTGAAATAAATTCCTGCGCTTGTTCATTCTTTCGGCATGAAACTTTTGCTCCAATTGGATGTCGGTGTCTCTTAAGTGTGTCACCCTACGGTTCGTGAATAATGCGGACATGATCGAGACCCCTCTCAGATCAATAATCAGAAGCGGGATCTGGAGACCCATACTGACTCCCACACATTCAACGATGACTTTCTTGTGATCGTCGGAACCTTTTACGCTAGTATCTTAATCCCTTTGTTTCACGATATATTACATGTCCGAGATTCGATCATCGGTATCTCCATACCTAGTTTAATCTCGTTACCGACATGCACTCTTTTCTCGTTCCTGTGATATAACATTCTAGTGATCAAATCACTTGCTTGCAAGCTAATCAATGTGATATCACCGAGAGGGCCCAGAGTATATCTATCCGTCATCGGGATGAACAAATTCCACTCTTGATCCATGAGCCTCAACATAACACTTTGTTAGTTCTGAATCCATCTTTATAATCACCCTGTTACGGTGTGACGTTTGATGTTATCAAGAAACTCTTCCGGTGTTAGTGATTGACATGATCTCATGGTCTAAGGACTATGATCACTTCGTAAGTTGTTATAGCAATATAAACTCAATGACTTTGATCGTAATGCTATACTTCGGATGAATGTTCATCACATCATTACACTAATGTTGTGATCCCATTATTAACAACATCCAATGTCCATGATCAGGAAACCTTGATCATCTTGTTAATCAACGAGCTAGTTTATGAGAGAGGCATAACTAGGAACTTTCTGTTTGTTTATTAAACACACATGTATTAACGTTTCCGTATTAATACAATTATAGCATGCAAAATAAACATCTATCATATACTTGGAATACACATAATAACCACTTTATTATTGCCTCTCAGGGCATATTCCCTTCAGTCTCCCACTTGCACTAGAGACAATAATCTAGTTACATAGTGATAAATCTAACACCCATTGAGTTCTGGTGTTGGTCATGTTTTGCTCTAGGGAGAGTTTTAGTCAACGGATCTGCTACATTGAGATCCGTATGTACTTTACAAATCTTTATATCTCCATCCTTGACATGCTCGCGGATGGAGTGAAACCGGCGCTTAATATGCTTGGAATGCTTGTGAGACCTTGGCTCTTTGGCATTGGCAATGGCACCATTGTTGTCACAATAGATCACCATTGGGTCCAACGCGTTTGCCACAACTCCTAGTTCGGATATGAACTCCTTCATCCAAACTGCTTCCTGAGCCGCTTCCGAAGCAGCAACATATTCGGCCTCCGTTGTTGATCCCGCTACCACAGGTTGTTTGGAGCTCCTCCAACTAACCGCTCCGCCATTCATGAGAAATACGTATCCGGATTGAGACTTAGAGTCATCCGGATCGGTGTCAAAGCTAGCGTCGACATAACACTTAGCGACGAGCTCTTCTTCACCTCCGTATACAAGAAACATATCCTTAGTTCTTCGTAAGTACTTAAGGATATTCTTGACCGCTATCCAGTGTTCCGAACCTGGATCCGATTGGTACCTACTAGTCAAACTAATAGCGTGTGCCACATCCGTTCTTGTACATAGCATGGCGTACATTATAGAGCCTATGGCTGAAGCATAGGGGACTTTGTCCATTATCTCTCTTTTTTCCGCCGAAGCCGGACTTTGAGTCTTACTCAATGTCTTGCCTTGCAACATAGGTAAGAACCCCTTCTTACTTCCGTCCATTTTAAACTTCTTTAAAATCTTATCAAGGTATGTACTTTGCGATAGCCCTATTAGGCGCCTAGATCTATCTCTATAGATCTTTATGCCTAATATGTATGACGCTTCACCTAGGTCCTTCATTGAACATTTGCTGTTTAGATAACTTTTAACACTGTTTAAAAGTTCTATATCATTTCCGATCAATAATATGTCATCCACATATAATATCAGAAATGCCACATTGCTCCCACTCACTTTCTTGTAAATACAAGCTTCTCCATAAGTTTGGACAAATCCAAACTCTTTGATCACCTCATCAAAGCGGAGATTCCAACTTCGTGATGCTTGCTTCAATCCATAGATGGATCGCTGAAGCTTGCACACCTTGTTAGCATCCTTAGGATCGACAAAACCCTTTGGTTGTATCATATACAACTCTTCTTCAATATTACCATTGAGAAACGCGGTTTTGACATCCATCTGCCATATTTCATAATCGAAATATGCAGCAATTGCTAACATAATCCTAACTGACTTTTAGCATCGCTACGGGAGAGAAAGTCTCATCGTAGTCAACTCCTTGAATTTGTCGAAACCCCTTTGCGACAATTCGAGCTTTATAGATGGTCACATTACCATCAGCATCAGTTTTCCTTTTGAAAATCCATTTGTTCTCCACGGCCTTTCGGTCGTGAGGTAATTCCACCAAGTTCCAAACTTGATTTTCATACATGGATTCCATCTCGGATTTCATGGCTTCTAACCATTTGTTGGAATCCGGGCTCATCATCGCTTCTTCATACGTCGCAGGGTCATTGTTTTCATCAACCATGAAATTTATGACAGGATTTCCGTACAGCTCGGGAGCTGCACGCGTCCTGTTTGACCTGCGAGGTTCGGTAGTACTCTCTTTCGGAGTTTCATGATCATTATCATTAGTTCCCTCTTCAACAGGTGGAGCCAACTCCGGAACAACTTCCGGCGCTGCGCTACTCGCCATACTTTGAAGAGAAGGTTCCACAACCTCTTCGAGTTCTACCTTCCGACTACTCACACCTTTCGCGAGAAACTCTTTCTCTAGAAAGGATCCATTCTTGGCAACAAAAACCTTGCCCTCGGATCTGTGATAGAAGGAATACCCAATAGTTTCTTTAGGGTATCCTATGAAGACGCATTTTTCCGCTTTGGGTTCGAGTTTATCCGGTTGAAGTTTCTTCACATAAACATCGCATCCCCAAACCTTAAGAAATGACAGCTTAGGTTTGTTTCCAAACCACAATTCATACGGTGTCTTTTCAACGGATTTAGATGGTGCCCGATTTAAAGTGAATGCAGCAGTTTCTAGTGCATAAACCCAAAAATGACAACGGCAAGTCCGTCAGAGACATCATAGATCGAACCATATCTAATAAAGTACGATTACGACGTTCCGACACACCATTTCGCTGTGGTGTTCCGGCAGGTGTGAGTTGTGAAACAATTCCACACTCTTTCATGTGAGTGCTAAACTCGTAACTTAGATACTCACCTCCACGGTCAGACCGTAGAAATTTGATCTTTCTATTACGATGATTTTCCACTTCATTCTGAAATTCCTTGAACTTTTCAAAGGTTTCAGACTTGTGTTTCATCAAGTAGATATAACCGTATCTACTCAAATCATCCGTGAAAGTAACAAAATAACGATATCCACCTCGCGCCGACACACTCATTGGACCACATACATCAGAATGTATGATTTCCAATAAATCTGTTGCCCGTTCCATTGAACCGGAAAACGGCGTTCTAGTCATCTTGCCCATAAGGCATGGCTCACATGTATCAAATGATTCATAATCAAGTGATTCCAAAATTCCATCTGAATGGAGCTTCTTCATGCGTTTAATGCCAATATGACCTAGACGGCAGTGCCACATATATGCGGATATATCATCATTAAGTTTAATTCTTTTAGCATCAACATTATGAATATGTGTAACATTATCATTGAGATCTAACAGAAATAAACCATTCATCATCGGTGCATGACCATAAAAGATTTCATTCATATAAATGGAACAACCATTGTTCTCAGATTTAAATGAATAACCACTTTGCATCAAACATGATCCAGATACAATGTTCATGCTCAGTGCAGGCACCAGATAACATTTATTTAAGTTTATGACTAATCCCGACGGCAAGTGGAGAGGCAGCGTTCCGACGGTGATTACATCAACGTTTGATCCATTGCCGACACGCATCTTGACCTCACCCCTTGCTAGCGGTCGCTTGTTCTGCAGCCCCTGATTCGAGTTACAAATATTTGCAACTGAACCGGTATCAAATACCCAGGTGCTACTGCGAGCACTAGTCAAGTACACATCAATAACATGTATATCATATATACCTTTGTTTGCCTTGCCGGCCTTCTTGTCTGCCAGATACTTGGGGCAGTTGCGCTTCCAGTGGCCAGTCCCCTTACAATAGTAGCACTCGGAATCAGACTTAGGTCCAACTCGGGGTTTCTTTTCAGGCGCGGCAACAGGCTTGCCGCCCTTACTTCCCTTCCGTTTTTCCTTCTTGTCTTTCTTGAAACCAGTGTTCCTATTGATCATCAACACTTGATGTTCCTTTTTGATCTCCACTTCTGCAGTTTTAAGCATTGACAGAAGCTCGGGGAGAGACTTCTTCATGCCTTGCATATTATAGTTTATCACGAAGCTCTTATAGCTAGGTGGCAGAGACTGCAGAACACGATGGATGCCTAAGTCAATGGGAATCGTTATTCCCAAGGACACAAGCTTATCGGCGTAACCCGACATCTTGAGTACATGCTCACTAACAGAGCTGTGCTCTTCCATCATGTAGCTAAAGAACTTTTCTGAAGCATTGTAGCTCTCTACAGCAGCATGTGTGTCGAAAATCATTTTCAACTCACCCATTGTATCAAATGCATTGCCGTTTTCGAAACGCTTTCGAAGTTCCGGCTCTAGCCCATACAATATGCCGCAATGAACTAAGTTGTGGTCCTCCTGACGAGTCTGATAGACATTCTTCTCCTCGTCAGGGGCATCATCAAAAGGTGGGGGGCCTAACGGCGCTTCTAGCACATATTGCTTTTGTGCAGCAGAGAGGAGAATCCTCAAATTCATGGCCCATTCAGTAAAGTTGCTACCGTTCGTTGCTAGTTTCTCTTTCTCCATGAACGCATTGAAATTAAAAGCAGGTGGTGCCATCTACAACAGAATTTGTAAAGTTTAGACTAAGTGTATGATAGATCGAGTTCAACTAATCTATATTACGAATGAACTCCCACTCAAAAGCGACATCCCTCGTGTCCTTTTGGTGATTACATGAACCAAATCCACTACACCAAGTCCGATCATCACGTGAGTTGGTATAGCTTCAAAGGCGAGCATCAAATGGGCATCATATCAACTATATGACTCATGCTTAACCTTTCGGTCTGTGTTCCGAGGCCATGTCTGTACATGCTAGGCTCGCCAAGTTAGAACCTTAGTATTTGCGTGTGTAACTGTTTTACACCCGAAATATGGTCGTGGATCCAAGAACACCCGATCATCACGTGATGTCTTGGAGCGACGAAAACATAATCGGTGCATACTAAAGGAAGAACACATTCTTATCTTGATATTTAAATGAGGGATCATCTTATTATGCTTGACAAAGCGCTAAACAAGCAATATAAGATGCAACCAAACATCATATGTTTATTAGTGAAATTATATGGTTCCCGCAGATGATCTCCATCATGTGCATCATGGTATGATCACTATCATACCTATATGTGTAAATCCAAGGTCTATGGATTTTACACGCTATGTGTGTTGTAAGAGTATCATCTCATACTTCTACTTACAACACTACCATATCATAACACTAGCCCAGCAACAATCTAAACTAGACGCCTCTAATTTATCCATTGCAAGTTTTACGTGGCTTAGGGCTTTCGAGATAGAACCGTTCTTACCTACGAACATGAACCACAACGAGGATAATCAAATTGTTGACAACTCGCTTGAAAAATAGATATTGACTATAGTAGGAGAGACAGACACCCGCTAGCCACTTATGCAAACTAGTTGCATGTCAAGCGTGGAACAGGTCTCATGTGCGAGGACATGCAAAGTTTGTCCGGGCCGCTTCATCCCACTATGCCACCAATATCCAAAATCACAACAAAGGAGCAACAACATGATCATCATCGCCCACATACTCATATGTGTACTACCCGTGTAAAGTATCTACGCATAGATCCGGCTCTGATACCACTGTAGGGTTCGCAGCATAGAAAACAAAAAATTTCCTACGATGTGAACTATATACCAAGATCTATATATACTAGATACAAACAACGGGCGGATGTATATCCGTAGAGAACATACCCTTGAAGACCGACAAAGCTTAACGAGTTCAACTCGTGGTTGATGTAGACGATCTCTTGCCGATCTCAAGATCGAGAGGAAGTCCTAGCGCCGCAAATCAGCAGCGCATCCGTGCTCGCACACACGTTCGAGGCACCGAGCAACCTCCGCCTCCTCGCTCCAGCGATGCAGCGGAAGCACAACTCTTTCTTGCCGAATAGCCACCGGGAACATGTATCTCACTAGTCCGAGACCATGGGGGATAAATTCTAGAGGGGGAGAGAGATCCTTCACGAGGAGGTGTGAGAGACAAGTGAGGAGGAGGGGCTCCTTTTATAGGAGGAGGGGGGGGGAACCCCAAGGGGGTGGCCGGCGCATGGGGGCTGCCCCCTTGCCCTCCCCTCTTCATGTGGGTGGACACTCCACTCACAAAACTCCTCTAAATTCCCTCCACTCAAAAGTCCACTCAAAATTCCCATTAAATTTCCACCAAATTTAATGCAAACTCTCATTAAATAAAACTCTTTTATTTTATTCAGAATTTTGTCAATTACTTTAATGACAAACATTCACAAATAACCCCTTGCTAGAATTCTATTTCACATGCATAACCACTTTATGCAATTTCACCCGAAAACCTGTTTCGGTATCTAGTGAAATAAATTCCTGCGCTTGTTCATTCTTTCGGCATGAAACTTTTGCTCCAATTGGATGTCGGTGTCTCTTAAGTGTGTCACCCTACGGTTCGTGAATAATGCGGACATGATCGAGACCCCTCTCAGATCAATAATCAGAAGCGGGATCTAGAGACCCATACTGACTCCCACACATTCAACGATGACTTTCTTGTGATCGTCGGAACCTTTTACGCTAGTATCTTAATCCCTTTGTTTCACGATATATTACATGTCCGAGATTCGATCATCGGTATCTCCATACCTAGTTTAATCTCGTTACCGACATGCACTCTTTTCTCGTTCCTGTGATATAACATTCTAGTGATCAAATCACTTGCTTGCAAGCTAATCAATGTGATATCACCGAGAGGGCCCAGAGTATATCTATCCGTCATCGGGATGAACAAATTCCACTCTTGATCCATGAGCCTCAACATAACACTTTGTTAGTTCTGAATCCATCTTTATAATCACCCTGTTACGGTGTGACGTTTGATGTTATCAAGAAACTCTTCCGGTGTTAGTGATTGACATGATCTCATGGTCTAAGGACTATGATCACTTCGTAAGTTGTTATAGCAATATAAACTCAATGACTTTGATCGTAATGCTATACTTCGGATGAATGTTCATCACATCATTACACTAATGTTGTGATCCCGTTATTAACAACATCCAATGTCCATGATCAGGAAACCTTGATCATCTTGTTAATCAACGAGCTAGTTTATGAGAGAGGCATAACTAGGAACTTTCTGTTTGTTTATTAAACACACATGTATTAACGTTTCCGTATTAATACAATTATAGCATGCAAAATAAACATCTATCATATACTTGGAATACACATAATAACCACTTTATTATTGCCTCTCAGGGCATATTCCCTTCACTAACATTTCATTTCTTGAAGCTCTATCTCTCTCCCCCATTGTTGAAACACAAAATCTTGAGGATCTCCCATTCTACCCAACCAAATCCAAATCCCTTTGGTAGAAAGGAAGAGGAGGTCCCGATCTACGTTTCCACCAAGCCAAAGTTCATTCACCCTTGAGTTCATCGAGTTAGCTTGTTACTCTTGGGTTTGTGGGAAACCCTAGGCGGCTAGGGTCGCCCGGAGGCATTCGGCTTGTGATTTTATCCATGGAAAGTTTGTGAGGGTTTGGAGACTACCTTAAAGTCTACCACGAGTAAGTGAGCTATTCCTTTGTGGGATAGGTTCAGAGAAGAAGGTGAACCTTTATGGCGCGTGAGGAATCGTTCGTGGAACCTCACACCTCTCCAACGTGACGTAGCACCCTTCCCAAAGGTGGTGAACACGGGAATACATCTTCGTCTCCGCGTGCTTCGGTTATTCCTTAACTGATCTCTTACTTGTGTTGTTTACCTTGTGATAGCCTTCGAGCTTGAAGTATCTTATTCATCATCTAGGTTGCCTCACCTAGTTTGCATTTAGGCTCACTTATATTCCGCAAAGCCTAAAACTTGCAAAATATTATAAAGAATTTTGTAGAAACCTATTCACCCCCTCTAGGTTAACCATCTTACACTTTCACAATGTAACCAAGACGACAGTGCCACATGTATGTAGAATTATCATTCAATTTCAAACGTTTAGCATCTATAATATGAACATGTGTATCACTACTATCGAGATTCAATAAGAATAGACCATCTATCATAGGCGCATGACCATAAAATATATTACTCATATAAATCGAACAACCATTATTCTCTGATTTAAACAAGTAACTGTCTCGCAATAAACAAGATCCAGATATAATTTTCATGCTTAACGCATGCAACAAATAAAATTATTTAAGTATAAAACTAATACCGATGTTAGATGAAGAGGGAGCATGCCGATAGCGATCATATCAACCTTAGAAGCATTTCCAATGCGCATTGTCACCTCGTCTCTCGCTAGTATTCGTTTATTCTGCAGCACCTGTTTCGAGTTATAAATATGAGCAGCCGAACCAATATCAAATGCCTAGGAACTACTATGACTACTAGTAAGATACACATCAATAACATGTATATCGATTATACCTTTCTTCTTCATGTTGTCATTCTTCAGATTTGCCAGGTACTTGGGGCAATTCAGCTTCGAGTGACCTTCTCCCTTGTAGTAAAAGCATTCTGCATCAGGACTAGCGCCAACTCGGGTTTACTTCTCAGGTGCAGCAACGGATTTGTTGCCTTCTAAGTTACCCTTGAGCTCATCCTGATTCTTCATGTCTACTTTGACAACCACCAAAGTGGCAGCAAGTTCAGTGAGCAATCCAATTGCACCACTTATCTTGTAATTCAGCACAAACCTTTTGTAACTTGGTGTGAGTGATTGCAAAACTCTATATATCACAAGATCAACTGGGATTTCATATCCGAGTACCTTGAGACGTTGAACATAGTGCATCATCATCATGATGTGATCGCTCATAGAGTTGTGTTCCTTCATCATAACACTAAAGAACTCGCTAGAGATCATATATCTCTCAGCACAGATTTGGCCCTCAAACATGGCATTGAGTTCCTTCACCATGGAAGCAGTGCTGCTAAGTTTAAATCGTTCTTGGAGCGCAGGCTCCATCGACATAAGGATCACATATTTCACAAGATTATAGTCATCATGCTTTGTGTCATACACATTGCGTTCATCCCGATACGCAGTATTTGCAGGTGGGTCACCTAGTGGTGCATCTAGCACATAGGTCAAATTTCCAGCATCGAGGTCAATCCTCATGTTACAGAACCATTCTGTGAAGTTGCTTCCATTGCATTTTAACTTTTCTTTCTCTAGGAACGCATTTAAAATGGTGGTAGGGGTCGCCATGATCTACAACATATTTGCAAATACTTTAGACTAAGTTTATGACAAACTGAGTTCATTTTTAATACTTAAATTAACTAGGCGAACTCCCACTCAAAACAACATCCCTCACATTGTTTTAGTGATCACATGAACCAAATCCACTACACCAATTCCGATCATCATGAAAGATGATGTAGCTTCAAAGGCGAACAATCAACATGTTCATCATACCAATCATATGACTCATGCTTTACCTTTCGGTATTCCGTGTTCCGAGACCATGTCTATACATGCTAGGCTCTTCAAGGTTAACCTTAGTATTCGCATGAGAAAATCTGGCTTGCTCCCGTTGTATGCACACGTAGAATCTATCACACCCGATCAACACGTGGTGATTTGAAAAGATGAATCTTAGCAACAATGCCTACTAAGGACGAACACTTTATTACTTAATATTTAGTGAGAGGGATCATATTATAATGCTACCATCGCAATCTAAGTAATACAAGATGCATACAAGGATTAACATCACATGCAATTCATATATGTGATATGATATGGCCTTTCTTCTTGTGCCTTCGGTCTCCATATCCAAGCACGAACATGATCTTCATCATCACCGGCGTAGTGTCAAGGTCAATGGCGCTGCTTCATGGTTGTCCTCCACCAACAACAACTATTAAAACAACTTTGATGAATAGACACGCAAGTCTTAAACGAAATTTAAAGACAACCATAAGGCTCCTGCCGGTTACCAACTTACAATAAGGATCGTTGCATACATCATATATAATCACAATCATGGCCATATCACATCACAACACAAGCCCTGCAAAAACAAGTTATATGCCTCTAATCTTCTTTGTATGTTTTACGTGGCTGGGGCTTTCGCATAAGAACTGTTCTAACTTACGAACATGAACCACAACGTTGATACAAGTATTGTCAAGTGCCCGTTGTAAATTGAATTTTCTCTATGGTGGGAGAGACAGACACCCGCAAAGCCACTTGTGCAATGCAAGATGCATGTTGAGCGTGGATCAAGTCTCATGTACGATGACATGTAAGGTTAGCCCAGGCCGCTTCATCCCGCAAAATGCAAAGTACACAAAAATAAATCGACAACAAAAGCATCGACGCCCACAATAACCATTGTGTTATACTCGTGCAACATATCTATGCATAGACACATCTCTGATACCACTGTAGGGGGTTCGTAGCATGGAAAACAAAAAAATTCTATCGCATGAACACACAAAAGCCAAGATCTAATCTACGAGATCTTTGCAACGAGTTCATAGAGTACTAACCCTCAAAGATCCAAAGCGTTTAACGAGATCGTATTCTCGTGGTTGATGTAGTCGTTCACTTGCCAATCTCAAGATCGCGAAGACGATCCTTCCGGCACCATGTTCCGGCAGCGCGTCCGCACTAGGTCACACGTTCGGTACTCGATGAAGACCTTCCTCTCCCTTGTTCCAGCAGACAGTGGAGGTTGTAGATCTCCTCGCGATTCTAGCAGCACGACGGTGTGGTGGTGGAGGTGGAGGAGTAGATCTTGCAGGGCTTCGCCTAAGCCGGAGCAGGTATGGTGGATTTAGAGAGGACCTTAGTGGCTAGGGTTTAGATGCTGAGGGGAGGTGGTGGCGCTGATGGATAGGATAGGGCTAGGTGGCGGCGGTTTAGAGGAGTTAGGGTTTAGGGCACCGTCGACTTGGGAGAAGGCGGCGGCCTAGGGTTTGGGGTGAGGTCCAAGGGGGCGCCTCACCCCTTGCTTATATGGGGGGAGGCGGAAAGGGGAGGCCGAGTCATCCCCCAACCCCCCTTGGTGTCCGGCGGCAAGGAGGGAGAGGGAAACCTCTCCCATGTAGGTTTCCTCTCCTCCCTCCACTTGGACTTTGACTTTCAATGTTGGGATTTGACTTTTTAAATTGGAGTTTGACTATTCAAACTAGAGTTTGATTATTTCTCTTCCCATTGTCCATAAAAGTGACCTAGGGTATGATGCAACCATTCCACATTAGCATGGCACATTCATGTACCCCCCTCCGGGGTGGTGGACCTTCTAGAACCTTCCATAATATTCTGGTGAAAGCACCGAAAACATTTCTGAACCCCGGAATTGGACTTTCCTTATATGAATATTATTCTCCGAACCATTCCGGATCTCCTCATGATGTCCTGGATCCAATTCAAGACTCCGAACAACATTCGGTCTCCAACTTATTTCCACATCTATTAAACAACATTGAATCCTTAAGTGTGTCTCCCTACGGTTCGTGAATTATGCAGACATGATCAAGACACTTCTCCGATCAATAACCAATAGAGGAATATGGAAATTCATATGGATCCCACATATTTCTATGATTACTTCGTGATCGAATGAACCATTTACATACGATACCAATTTCTCTTTGTCTCGCGATACTTTACTTATCCGAGGTTTGATCATCGGTATCTCCAATACATTGTTACCAATAAATACTCTTTACTCGTTCCATGATATGTGATCCCTTGTGACCTAGTAACATTCTTGCAAGCCAACTGGATGACATTCCACCGAGAGGGCCCAAAATATATCTATGTGTCATATGGATGGACAAATCCCACTCTTGATCTATGTGCCTAAACACATACTTTTAGAATACCTAATGCCACATTTATAACCACCCAATTATGGAAGTGGTGTTTGATGTCATCAAATCATTCATCCGGTGATGGTGATTAACATGATCTCATGGTCGAAGGATTAGGTTACTATGTATTTGAAAGCTTGTAGCAAACAAACTCTAATGACTTGATCTTATGCTACGCTTACTATAGGAGTGTGTCCATCATATCATTCTCCTAATGACATGATATTTTTATTAATAACATCTGATGTCCATGATCAGGAAACCATGATCATCTATTAATCAACAAGCCAGTTCAACAAGAGGCTTACTAGGGACTTCTTTTTGGTTTACAAAACACACAAGTATTACTGTTTTCGGTTAATACAATTATAGCATGGGATGTAAGAATTTATCATAAACACAAAGATATAATAATAACCAATTTATTATTGCCTCTTGGGCATATCTCCAGCATCTCACCCAAGAGGAGAAGGAGGTGCTCCACGCCTCAAACAACCCCTGCCGCCGAGCTACTGGATGCCCCCCCCCCCGACTGGAGGTTGAGTGTGGGAGGCATACCGGTCCCTCCTATCCCTCAAGGAGCGACCCATAGAGTGGCCATCATGAAACACTACTACCTCGAGCCCACGGTAGAGCAACGGATGGATCCCGATGGGATCCCGACAACACCGCTACCTAGGACGCCTTTTTTGCTAATCAGCAGGAGAGGGAGCTCGCCAGGTACGAGGGTGATGGCATGCCTCCTGTGAACAATAATAACAACAACAAGGCTGGTCGATGGCTATGTGGGCGATCCGGACTATTTTGTGGTGTGATGCCCTACATCACTGAGGGAGATCACCCCACCTACGGTACTCGCACTTCTAGCCACCCAAGAGAAATAGGTAGGGTGGCAACATACGAGGGCATGGTGGCATCATCATCCAGGACCCCTCGCCTCCGCGGGGTGACCTTCATCGCACACAGCCAATGCCTAATTGGCAGGTGCCTCTGGATTATGCCCTGGCCGCGCACCAGTTGAGGCGCACCTGCGAGGTAGAGGAGTACTCGGGTGATGAGTGCAGCAGCACTTCGTTGGGAGACCCCAAGCGGAAGGTATGATGCAGTATAGCAGGCAAGTTTCCCTCAGTAAGAAACCGAGGTTATCGAACCAGGAGGAGGAAGGAAACTTCCCAAAGGTGTTGCAAGCAACGTGGAAACCTGCACAACACAAACTCAAGACTTTGCCCCAACTAACAGTGAGGTTGTCAATCTCACCGGTTGCTATAAGAAAGGATTAACTGTATGGTGTGGAAGGTGATGATGGTTTGCAGCAAGTAAACAAGTAACAGTGGAAGATGTATCAATGATAAAGATTGGACCGGGGTCCATAGTTCACTAGAGGTGTTCTCCTTAGATAAACAAACATGGCATGCTGGGTAAACAAATTATAGCAGGGAAATTGACAGGACTGCGCAAGGCATAACAATGCAATACTAGACATAAAGATCCTATTGAACTGCATGCACTAGCCAACGCAACCAAAAGTCCGAACTGATGGAAAGGGCTAGAAAATATATTTCAACACTCACCCTACGTCTTTGCCCTTTGCCCTATTGTGACGCTTGTTTGGGGAGACGCAATATTTGTTTTTAATTCTTGCGTTGGCCGGGATTTGATCCTAGGACCTCCTGCTCTGATACCATATTGAACTGCATGCACTAGCCAACGCAACCAAAAGTCCGAACTGATGGAAAGGGCTAGACAATATATTTCAACAGATCCTATGAGATTCGATTGGGCAATACAACAATATACATAGACCGCCATCCAACTGCATCTATGACTAGAAGTACACCTTCAGGTTATCATCCGAATCCCCTCCAGTATTAAGTTGCAAGCAACAGACAACTGCTTTAAGGTAAACAATCCACTTGTTCAATGAACAAGAGACCATTGTTTTCTCCCTAGTGGCAACAACACATCTACTATCGAAGAGATTTCTGTAACTTCCCTTGATAAGTAGAGGCATGAACCCACTATCAAGCATAAATACCCCCTCTTGGAGTCACTAGCAACTACTTGGCCAAGATAGCTACTAACAACAGAGAACATGCAAGATCACAAACAACACAGACATGATAGAATCAATAAGACAAAAACCATTAATCAATCTGACATAGTAATCTCAATATCCATTGGATCCCCGCAAACACAACATGCATGATTACAAATAGATTAGATCTTGATCATGAACGGAGCTCACAAGATCTATACATGAAAGCACAAGGAGGAGATACAACAATCTAGCTACTACATGGACCCGTAGTCCAAGGTGGAACTACTCATGCTTCATACCAGAGGCTGGCATGATGAAGAAGAAGGCCTCTGGGATGATCTCCCCTCTGATAGGGTGCCGGGAAGAGCTTCAGATCCCCCCGATCTAGGGACGATGGTGGTGGCGGCTACATACGGTTTCGTGGAATTTTGATCGGGTGCTTAGGGTTTTGGCATCGGGGGGACTTTATAGGCAAAGAGGCGAGGCAGGGGGCACTAGGGTGGCTGCACCCCCCAGGCGTGCCTGGCCCTAGGCCACGCCGCCAGGGGTGTGCCCCCCTGGTGAGTCTCCTCCGTCTCGTATTCTGGCTTCTTGTTACCCACGGTAAAATATTGATTTTTGGCTTTTGTCCCGTCCAATTCCGAGAATATTGATTTTCTGCCTTTCTAGAACCAAAAACAGAAGAAAACAGGCAACTGGCACTGTGGCAACTTGTTAATAGGTTAGTACCAGAAAACATATGAAAACACCTCAAAGTGTGGACAAATCAAAGCAAATTAGATACTAAACAAGTATGGAACATCAAAAATTATAGATACATTTCCGACGTATCAAGCATCCCCAGGCTTAACTCATGCTCGTCCTCGAGTAGGTAAGTGATAAATAGAATAATTTTTGAGGTGACATGCACCATCAAAACCAAGATCAAACCATTTGCAAGCATTGAAAGCTGGGATCAAAGAACTCTAAACATGTGCATGAAAGATGGAGTTCTAACAATAGACAAAGTAACTATGCATGCAACATAAAAGGCTACAAACAAAGATCATGAATAACATGCATTGAAAAATATTTGTTTGTTTCACATACAGAAAACATGGCATAGTGGCAATCAGCTTGTCCCTAATAGATGCATAGACACCTTCAAAGTTCATAAGAGTGACTAGATACAAGTAGCACAAGAACAAGCAATATTAACAATATGCATCAATCTATAACTTTTGGGACACTGCACATAGAACTAAGAATGGCAACTATGCTCTCTTAATGGCGCCTAAAGGTAGAATGTGGAGACTCAATATAATGGTGGAAGAAAGGCCCTTCATAAAGGGAAGCAATAATTTCAAGTTTAAAAAAGAGCTTCCAAAAATTATGGTACTTGTTAGCTTTCAGCCCTCATTGCCCCTATTATAAGCATCTTGAAGTGATTAAGGTTAAAGTGAGCAAACTATGGAGTATATGCTTGAAAAAGTATAAGTTGGCAATCTCATGTCCCTTGAATACGAGGGCCACACCTCATGCTACTCAACTTCAGTCACCTGTAAGTTCTTGTCATAGTAAGTACATGTGTATCATAGAGAACCGTCAACGAGGTACCCCTTGCACATGGTACATGAGCTATCCCATAACCAAAATGACAAGGCAAGTAGACAATGAGCATCTCATCGATCTTTTTATTTACTATATGCATAGATTTTTTATTAAGGATGCTTCACAGAATGCTCATTATGGTGATGCTGCAAGTTTCCACCATGATTAGGCATGTCTTAGGCTAGCGGCCCAGGCGTTTCTCTAACACAAAATACATAACTCCATGGACTTACAAGCTCCCTCTTTATTTCACACCGGCGACATCCATAGACAAAATAGCATGATATCAACTGTGTACATAGTACAAGTGCAATGTTGAAAACGTTCCCCATGACAGCATGGTTCTGCTAATTCCAATGTATAAGTGCAAGCATATACAGCATAGATGACATAATGGTTCAAGTTTATTAGGGGCAAAGAATATAAAGTGTGCCATCAAGTTCGTGAGGTCTTTAATCACTAAGTTTTCTCATAACAAAATACTTTTTAATTGGAAGATAGCTAAAAACAAGAATATACTTGGAATGGTGTAACACACCATGCATAGGAATTTACAGTGGACACTTTGGAATAACTTGGTGTCTTGGGAGTTGGAAGCATGAGGAGAGCTTACTCATACAAGTGGATGCTAGCAAAAGACTGGGAGCAACCAACTAAGAGAGCAATAATGGCCATAATCATACAGAGCGACAAAACATTACTAATCAAAGCATAGAGTGGTACTACAAGTCAAGGACTAAATGATTATAGAGGCTATGGTGACTTGTTCATAGTCATAACATGGTGTAAGCATGTGCCAAGTCAACCCAAACAAAACACCAAAGGAGAATACCACAATAGTATGCTTTTGTATGCTAAAACAACACATGATTCTTTCAAAGCACACTAAGCAATCCCAATTTTTTGGAACAAGTCACGCTACATCAATAATCACTAATCATAAGGTCAAAACAACACCTAGCATGACATGCAAAAGTCTAAGTCACAGTCAATGCAAGCTCCTCTTGCACTTTCAAGCAAGAACTTTCTACTTCTTCCCAACACCAATCGACTTATTTGAAACAACACAGCGAGAACGGGGGTCCAAACTACTTTATCCAAGCAAACTAAACAACTAATCAAAGCAAACGAAAACTAATACGCTCCAAGAAAAATACAACAGTGCATGAAACAATAAAAACGAAGTGTCTAGAAAGACCTAAGTTTTTTATTGATCAAGGGGATGCCTTGGGTATCCCCAAGCTTTGACGCTTGTACCTCTTGGATATTTCTTGGGGTGACACCGGGGTGGCATCCCCAAGCTTGAGCTTTTGTCCATTCTTCATCTTATTACATCATTCTCTCTCTACACCTTAAATTTTTTTCCTTCACAGAGAACTTCACACAATCTTCATTAACAACATTAGTGTATTCAAAAGATAATAGACCTTTGGGATTAGCTTTAGAATAGCAAAACTTTTCACTAAAAACACAAGCTACTAGAGCAACTCTTTCAAAAATCTCAATATCCCAAAAAGAACCCAAAAAGGAATCAATAAGAAGCAAATGCAAATAATGGCAGAAATCTGTCAAAACAGACCAGCAGGTAGAAACCGATTTTTTGGAAGACCTTCTGTTGCTCAAATCAAAAAGTGTTGAACTAATGAAAGTTATCTAACATACTGGGGATTTATTCATAAATTTTCAGCTCAATCCGAGTAACAGAGACTCCTCACGAATTTTTATGGTGGAGGACAGAAATCTGTTTCGGGACAGCAACTGTCTAAATCTTACTTCCCTCTCATTAGAGGTCATTCTTGGCACGAAAAGCAAACAAAAAGGATAAGTAGAGGTCATTACTGAATTAATAACTTTCAAGACTGAAGGAAACTCGTGGGTTATCTTCCAACAAGTACTTTTCTTTAACGCCTTTAAGTTAGGCACAAGAAGCAAGAAATCAAGTATTTTCAAATAAAGAATTAAGATCAATACTTGCAAAATCTTCAACTATGAGAGGTATCTCATCCAAATGAGTCTTGGAGGATCCCTTCTCATCTCTCTTTGGTTTACTACTTTCATCAAAAGGATTTTCAGGAACAATCCAATCAAAATTCTTTTCAAAGGCCTCATGCATCCCAACAAGCTTAAAGGGTATGGCTATCTTAAATTCCTCTCTAGGCTTGGTTTTATCTGAAGTATCCACAACATCTACACACGACCCTAGCATATTAAAACGCTCAAAGACCCTTTTGGCTTCCTTAGCAACAGCATGGAACTCTTTGAGTAAAGGTTCAAGAATAAATTCTCTTTTTAGCATTCTTTTCTTCTTTTAGTTTTAGTGACAAAATTTGCATCATGGGGTTAAGGCAAACAAACCTAGCCTCCAACATATGAACTAAAGAAGTTGCAGCAATTTCATAATTAGGAGCAAGTTCTGTTATAGATCTATCCTCAATATCCTCATGTTTGCTAACATGATTAAAAAAAATTCAATATTATCCTTCCCAATTATGGAGCCACTACCTATTGAAAGGTCTTTCAGGGTGAACTTGGGGAACAACATGGTGAGCTAGAGCGAGGTGGCAACTAGAGTGGGAGCTAATTTTTTGTGTTTTCGATAAGAGAAAGCAAAACCACTAAACTATATTTTTTGGAGTTTTTGATAAAAAGAGGCAAACAAAATCAAGCAAAAGAAACTAAGCAAACTAAAAACAAAGTAAAGAGAAAGGTTTAGGAGGACTCCCCTTGTGAAGACGTCCTTAGCCTCCCCGGCAACGGTGCCAGAAAAATCCTTGATGAGTGCAGCAGCACTTCGTTGGGAGACCCCAAGCGGAAGGTATGATGCAGTATAGCAGGCAAGTTTCCCTCATTAAGAAACCGAGGTTATCAAACCAGTAGGAGAAAGGAAATGTCCCAAAGGTGTTGCAAGCAACGTGGAAACCTGCACAACACAAACTCAAGACTTTGCCCCAACTAACAGTGAGGTTATCAATCTCACCGGTTGCTGTAACAAAGAATTAACTGTATGGTGTGGAAGGTGATGATGGTTTGCAGCAAGTAAACAGTAACAGCGGAAGATGTATCAATGGTAAAGATTGGACCGGGGTCCATAGTTCACTAGAGGTGTTCTCCTTAGATAAACAAACATGGTATGCTGGGTAAACAAATTACAACAGGACAATTGACAGGACTGAGCAAGGCATAACAATGCAATACTAGACATAAAGATCCTATACGATTCGATTGGGCAATACAACAATATACATAGACCACCATCCAACTGCATCTATGACTAGAATTCCACCTTCAGGTTATCATCCGAACCCCCTCCAGTATTAAGTTGCAAGCAACAGACAACTGCTTTTAAGCAAAGTGTGTAAGGTAAATAATCCACTTGTTCCATGAAGAAGAGACCGTTGTTTTCTCCCTAGTGGCAATAGCACATCTACTATCGAAGAGATTTCTGTCACTTCCCTTGATAAGTAGAGGCATGAAACCACTATCGAGCATAAATACCCCCTCTTGGAGTCACTAGCAACTACTTGGCCAAGATAGCTACTAACAACGGAGAGCATGCAAGATCACAAACAACACAGACATGATAGAATCAATAAGATAAAACCATTAATCAATCTAACCTAGTAATCTCAATATCCATCGGATCCCCGCAAACACAACATGCGTGATTACAAATAGATTAGATCTTGATCATGAACGGAGCTCACAAGATCTATACATAAAAGCACAAGGAGGAGATACAATGTAACTACCTCGGTGAATTACACTCCTAGATACAAGCCTGGATGAGCGGAAGTGGTTGAAATAGTACGGTGGGGCCCCAAAAGCCACTCACGGGTAGACCTTTCGGCCGTCCCAACCACTTCCAGTCATCGGGACAAGTACGGGCGGCGTAATCGGCAGGCGAAGGGATCAACTACATACACAAGTGAGTATGTATGCAAGCCACCATACAATAGTACATCAGATCCATACCATCTAAAAAGAAAGGAAATATAGCAACGCCATACGACAAGATTCAACTGTTCTAGATAGATCTAATAGTTTAGGATATTTCCTCATACATCACACATCAGAGAATCAGGCGGAAGCGGCAAACAAGTTCCGAGTACGGATAAGAAGCAAATCGGCATAAGATGCCACATAAATAAGCACATCCCGCCCACAGATCTCACGGATCCCCGTTCCCGGAATCTCTACACCGAATGATCGTTGCCCACATCATCAGCCTCCTCCACCCAGTATCCGTCCTACGAGTGTACCTGTTCATCTGAACCAATAATTTATCGTGTGAGACCCTAAGGGTACTCAGCAAGACTTTATGCCTCTAAAGGGGACACAACCTGGGGTGACGCAATTGCAGCAAAAGATAAACCCTAACAGGTCTATAGATACTCGCTAACCATCCGCCTAACCAAAGATAGACGGATGTCCGGGTATTAATGACAACAGTTGTAACAGTAATATCCACAGATCCATCCTCCTCCTCGCTTACCAACGAGGAAGCGGACGAACAATCCCCCATCCGTTGGCAATTTTATTGATCATTCCATGAGTGTTGCACTATTTACTAGTCAATTACTTAGTCAAATTAAAAGCGGTACTTTAGTTATGCTTGTCTATGATCAAGAAACTGTGCTCCAAGTCGTCCATAACCGCGGACACGGCTTTCAGAAAGTTTTACCCTGCAGGGGTGCACAAATAGCAACACACGCTCGATCAACCTCGGAAAAACCAAATCAAAACCCAACGAGGCCTTCACGACAAAGCAATCACAGGATTCGGAATTATTTCAGGGGGCCACCCCATTAAGCTACTCGCAACAAAGTTAGCTGACTCCGAGACGGACTCAAGGTTTGCGTCAATGGCTGTAAACGACTGGGAACCCGAAAATGTGACTGGGCTTGTCGATACCGCGAAAACACTCCGCTTACCTAAACAGTACAGTGTGCTCCTCGCACAATCTTAAATTAAGCAGTAGCATGGCATAAGTACAGGATAGTAAATAAAACCTCAAACTAGTTTGTGGCCCCAAGAAATAAGACGGAATCAAGCTCTGGCTCAGGGGGGTCCCATAAGCCTCCCGGATGTGGATAGCGCGAATATTCTTGGAACATGAATCAAGTACTCGGGGTCTTACGGGACACAAGTGAGCAGGAAAAACCAAATAGCAGATATTGCTCACCGGTGCCACTTTCATTAGTTGTCCCATTACTACTCAGGTTAAGTTGTTTAGGTACCTCGTTATCCATCAGACTCTCACATACCCTACACATGCTGTTCTACGACTCGCATGGCTCAAACAACTCCTGTAGTAATGGCTCATGGGATGGAGGAAACAAGCTTGGTGGGGTATAAAAGTAAAGGCTATGCAATACTTGGGATTCAGTTTAATGCAATCGCGACTCAATGATGCAAGAATAAGATAGAGGCAATAGGTACTGTATGTATGCAAGCATGTGGTAGTGCTTGCCTGGCAACTCAGTTGAAGCGAGAGACGGATCTGGGTAGTGCTCCTGGTTCTCTTGATATATCCCCTGCTCAGTGTCTATTCGAAGAAGAACCAAACAAACAAGGGCCAACATAAATAAAGTGCACGAGCATAGGAATAAAATGCGTCAAGCAAACAATCATGCCATGATGAATGATGCACAAGTTGCATGGCAATAATGTAGCATGGCATGGGTGAGGTGTAGAATACAAGAAATAACATCTTTATTGGGTTTTGGTCACATTTTATTGTCATATTAGTTGCTGTATACTATATTTTTATATGATGCATGCTGCAATTGAAGCCATGGATAGCATAAACAGAAAGGTCTCGTCGAGCTGATCATTTTAGACATAACATTTGTTAAATTCGGAGTTATAAATCAAAAGTTATTAATTAATTAAGGTGAATGGCATTTTATTGTAATTTAATTCAACTTGAAATTTAAAGTGTTCAAATAATATTTTGAATGGCATATTTGAAATCCTCACATTTTTATGATTTGAAAACATATGTTATTTGTATTATTTGGAATTATGAATTTAAATTTATTTTATAGCAAAAATTAATAAATAGGGTCAAAGTCAAAAGTTGACTAATTAAATTAATTCTGAAAATATTTTGATTAAAGATTTGAATTAACATTCAAAAACTAAACATTTTTTCATATTAGGTTTGAATTCAAATTATAAACCATTTGAAAGTTATGATTTAATTCATATTTAAACAGATTTAAAAACATTTGAATTTGGAATTCAGAAAAAGTTCTGGACTTTGTCACCCCGCCAGATTCTACCCACAGTCACTGACCAGGTGGGGCCAGGTGCTGACTGGGCTGAGGCGAGAGGCTACCAGCTGGGCGAGGTGGAGGGGCTGCGGTTTGAGGAAGGAAAAGTGTGGGAGCCTTTTTATAAAACGCCCACAGCCGCTGACAGTGGGGCTATAGGGGACCGCGGGTTGAGCTTCTCGAAAAGGGGAGGGGTTATGTGCAAAGCTGCCAGGCGCTGCTCGAATGGGTCCTGACGAACTGAAGAACAGATCGCGATAGGCTAGCTGACTCCGAGTTTTTAGAGGACCAAACCGAGCGATCCTTTGCGTTTAAGGGGATGGTGTCAAAACGAAAGACGGAGATCAAACCTAGCTCTGCAACTTTTGTGTTTGAAGATTTACGAAAGGAGCACTAGAGCTAGAAGGTTTGGGGCGTTTAAAAATGGGTAATTTCACTGTCGAACTGTCGGATGAAAACGTGCAGAGGCGCCAGGGTCTGGACGAACTTTGGAGGAAGCTGGCGAGCAAAAGGATGCGAATTCCGCAAAACCGCAAAAACCAAAGATGAAGCGGGATCTACAGGCTACAAGTTTCGTCAAGGGGTCATCGTCGGATCTTGGCTGCAGCGGGCGGGGCACGATGACAAACAGAGGCGGAAAAACTGCAGCCGCTGCTGTCACGCACGTTCTAGCCGCAGACGGTGAGCGCGGCGTGGCGCGAAGCGTGCAGGGCGCGACAGGGCGCAGCGAGGCTGCCGGGCGCGACACAGGCGAAGGGGAAGGTGCAAGGAGGGGTAGGCGGAAAGGGGGTGCTCACCTGGACCGATTCCAAGAGGAATCGAGGAGGGAAATGGTCGGAGGTGATGTCGGCGACGGCGGCGATGTTCTGTGCCTGTCCAGGAAGAAGAGGGAACAGCGGCGCCACGTCCAGCTCCTGCTCGAGCTCGCGAGGTGGTCGACGGAGGCTGCCTGCACGCTCTCCGGCTCCAGTAGGGGATCAAGGCGACGGCGCGGCGTCGCTCTCCTCGCCGAAGCTCTCGGACAGGGTGAGCATAGGCGGGCGCAGAGGTAGGGGATGGCGGCGGAGAGGAGGGGAAGGAAGACTAGGGTTCGAGGCAGGGCCTCCGCGGTTTGAGGATAAGAAGAGGAGGGGGGTGACGCGGCTGACGGCGGGAGACGGCCACCTGCTCGCTGCCGTGAGAGCTGCAGAGAGAAGGGGGAATCGGGAGGAGGACGGTGAACAGGACGGCGTCTGAGCGAAGGGGTACTGGGCCAGGGGAGATGAGTTGGGCCGGAGGAGGGAGCTAGCAGCGGGCTGCTGCGGCCGGGTTCCAGGTGGGCTGCTACCAGGTTTGGTTTTCCCCTTTTATTTATTTTGTTTATTAGTTATTTGTTTGTTCTTTTTATTCTATTTTCAAACCAGCTTATAAATTCAAATTCTTTTGAACTTTTTCTGAGTTTTGAGTAGGGAGCTTGACTAAGAGGGGAGGCAAGGGCAAAAGAGATGGAAGATAAGGAGATGCCACATACATGGTTTATGAATGAGCCAAGTGGGGCATTTACAAGATTATGAAGATATGGGGTTTTTGCAATTTAGATGAAATCATTTGTAAAATTAGGGAACCTTCACATGGATCCAAGGCTTGTAGAAAACAAAACAGAGGGAGAGAGATGAGGTGGTGCTTGCATGGCCCATGCAAATAATAAATGCCATGTATTCATATTGTGATAACAACATAAAATCACATGGCATTATTCCATGCATTACCAAAAGGTGGAAATAAGGCCAAGCAAAAAGGGACTAGTATTGGATCCACCCAACCCACATGAGCTAGGTAAACTCAAATAAATTCCAGCTCATATTAATTGGATGGTGGAATTATAAGGTGGTGAAGATGTAGGGGTTCGTAGCATGGAAAACAAAAAATTTCTATCGCATACAAACAAACAAGCCAAGATCTATCTACTAGATTGTAGCAACGAGTCGATGGAATAACTTACCCTCGAAGATTCCAAAGTGGTTAACGAGAGCAGATTCTCGTGGGTGATGTAGTCGTACTCTTTCCGATCTCAAGATCGTGTAGACGATCCTTCTGGCGCTGCATTCCGGCAGCGCTTCCGCAGTCGGTCACACGTTCGGTACTCGACGAAGACCTTCCTCTCCCTTGTTCCATCAGGCAGCGGAGGTTGTAGCACTCTCCTCGCGATTCCGGCAGCACAACGGCGTGGTACCGGAAGTAGAGGGGAAATCCCGCAGGGCTTCGCCTTAAGCCGGAGCGAGTATGGTGGAGTATGAGAGAGGGCTATTAGTGGTCTAGATATTAGACACACCAATTAGAAGGCTCTAAACCGCAGGCTAAAGCAATTAGAAGCTCTAAACCAAACGGCTCTAAACCGGAGATTAGAGGTAGAAACTTGTGTCTCAAGGAGGAGGCCCTGCCCCTCCTTTTATAGGCGGAGGGGCTAGGCGCGCCAGGGAGGGAGGGGAGTCCCTCCCCAACTCGGCCTAGGGCTGGGCGCCGGCTTGGAGGAGAGTAACTCCTCCTCCAAGTTGGTTTCAAACTCCTCTTGCTTGTTTCCCACAGTTTCCTGTTTTAGCCGTTTGACTTTCAAACTGGCAGTTTGACTTTCAAGTTTTTGGAACAGCAAGAACACTTAGTACATGATGCAATCATTCAATGACACATTCATGTACCCTCCCCCCCCCCCCCCCCCCGGAGTGCCGGACAATCCGGACCCTTCTAGAACATTCCCGATGAAAACACCGGAATCATTCCCGAACTCCGAAACGGGACTTTCCTTATATGAATCTTATTCTCCGGACCATTCCGGATCACCTCGTGATATCCCGGATCCCATACGAGACTCCGAACAACATTCGGTCTCTTTCTCATAATACCATAACTACTCAAACAACGTCGAATCCTTAAGTGTGTCTCCCTATGGTTCGTGAATTATGCGGACATGATCGAGACACTTCTCCGAACAATAACCAATAGAGGAATCTGGAAATTCATATGGCTCCCACATATTTCTACGATTACTTTGCGATTGAATGAACCACTTACATACGATACCAATTTCCCTTTGTCTCACGATAGTTTACTTATCCGAGGTTATGATCGTCGGTATCTCTGCATACCTAGTTCAACCTCGTTACCGATAAGTACTCTTTTCTCGTTCCCGTGATATGTGATCCCTTGTGAGCCAGTCACATGCTTGCAAGCTAATTGGATGACATTCCACCGAGAGGGCCCAGAGTATATCTATCCGTCATATGGATGGACAAATCCCACTCTTGATCCATGTGTTTCAACCAATACTTTCCGAACACTCAATGCCACCTTTATAGACACCCAGTTACGGTGTGGTGTTTGATGTCATCAAAGCATCCATCCGGTAAAGGTGATATGCATGATCTCATGGTCGAAGGAATTAGGTTACTATGTATCAGAAAGCATATAGCAATTGAACTATTGAAATGACTTGATCTTTATGTTGCGCTTATCTATAGGAGTATGTCCATCACATCATTCTCCTAATGATATGATCCTGTTGTTAATAACATCTCTATGTTCATGATCAGGAAACCATGATCATATATTAACCAACAAGCTAGTTTAACAAGAGGCTTTACTAGGGACTCTTATTTTAGTTTACAAATCACACAAGTATTAATGTTTCCGGTTAATACAATTATAGCATGGTATGTAAACATTTATCATAAGTGTGAAGATATGATAATAACCACTTTATTATTGCCTCTTGGGCATATCTCCAACAGTCTCCCACTTGCACTAGAGTCAATAATCTAGTTTCAAATCTTTGTATATTCAACACCTATGGCTTTACGGTGTTGTATGTACACGATTGCTAGTGGTCAACTGATCTCCGGATCTGACACTTCCAGGTCCGTGTGTAATTGCATGTCTTTGCGTCTCTACGCATCACTCATTCTTTAATGAGATGACTTTGTATAAATTTGGTCTTTCGGTGTGACCTTTAGTTCTTTGGGGTTAAAACATGTTGATAATATTGTCGCACAATATATCTTCATAGTATTATCCCTCTGTGAACTACACCTAGTTTGATAACAAACTACTTGACACAAATGCCCTCTTTTGCTGCTATAATAGCAGTTATATACTTAGCCTTTTGTTGTAGTATCTGTCACAATGTCTTAACTTTGGAACTCATCCAAATCCATTATGGAACTCACTTTCCATTATAT
This sequence comes from Avena atlantica, assembly GCA_910589765.1. NCBI lineage: Eukaryota > Viridiplantae > Streptophyta > Magnoliopsida > Poales > Poaceae > Avena > Avena atlantica. The sequence goes on along the minus strand of OU342735.1, from coordinate 466,442,878 downwards.
TGTGCCACCCTTAGTTTAGATTGAGATAAACTTAATTTGTACTTTGCGACAAAGCTAGTATCAATGTAGTACTTTTACAATGAACTAACCATCTATTTGTCACTTCTACAAATAATATACTCTTAGTTCTTCCAAAATATCATAAGAATATCCTTACTATTGTCCAATGATCATCTTACGAATCATTCTGGTATATGCTCACAATATTTAGAGCATAGGACATATCTGGAGTTGTACATATCACAGTATGATTGATATAAATATTCTTTGTGATTTCATACATCAAGTATCAATCTATACTTGATTATTTGTTTCACTTTACCAAATGTCAATACACTTGAATATATCATCAATATTGAACTCATTCAATCCTTTCTGTGCAACAAGAACCTTTCTTGTAGTTTCTATATTGAACTCATTCAATATCTCGTCTATGTACTTCTGGCACAACCATATTAGCATCTATTGATGCCAAATATTTAGGTTTTGCCTAAGTCTTTCATCGAGATGAAATTCTTAATATGTGTTAATAAAAGATACATCATTTCCAATCAACAATATGTCTTCCACATAATGTATTAGAAACATGTCTTAGCGCTCCCACTTAATTTCTTGCAAACGCAAGCATCTTCATTGTCTCTGATGAATTAAAACTCTTTTAACAATTTCATCATAGTGAAGATTCCAACTCCGCGATGCTCACTTTAACCATTGAAGTTTGCATATGCTTTTAGCATCCTTTGAATTAACAAAACCCTATGGACCGTGTTATGCACATGTCCTAGGTAACGATTCTATTAGAAGAACTTGTTTTGTTTATTCAACTACCATATAACAAATTATATGTAGTGGTTGCTACATTAATCCGTCTAGACTAAATATCGCTATGAAAGATCAGATCTTGTCATAGTCAACTTTTGAACATTGTTGTGAACTCTTTCCCAACATGTCGACTATTTCATAGATGCGAAACATCCATGTCTATTTCTTTATAGATCCAAACACGACTGTAAGGTCTTACACCTTTCTCGAGGGTCCTTCAAGTTCAAAACTTGATTTCTCGTGTATGGAACTATCATGGATTTTATGGCTTCAAGCCATTTGACGGAGTCAGGGCCCATCATCGCTTCTTTGCATGTAGTCGGTTCATTATTCTCAAATAATGATTCAACCCTCAAATCTTGGTATTTGATTGTTTACCCGATCTACTTGTTTCAATAGGAACTTAGATCTCCGTGACCACAACCTTTGAAGCACGTGAGCCATGAGCATTGTTGCTGCCTCCGAAACACTTTTCGGCGCTGCGCAACTCTGCACATATAGCTAAGGTTCTTTTAACCTTATCAAAGTTCTATTGTCCTCCCACTTAAGTTTTCACGAAAAATTCCTTCTCAAAGAAACTTGACGTTCTAAGCAACAAACACTTTTGTCTCCGGTGTTTATGGAGGAATACTTAACAGTTTATACAAAGACAGGTTCATCCGACTTTGGTTGCACACATCTTTCTTATGCATAGCATACCAATGTTTAAGAAAGGACAACTTGGGTTTTATCCCAAACCATAACCTTATATGGTGTCATTTCAACGGATTATGATGAAGCTCTTTTCAGTGGAAAAACGGTAATCTCTAAAGCTTTTAATCTTTAAAATATAATGGCAGTTTTATGAATTACACCTTCGATCTTACCATGTCAAACAAGGTTTAATTACATATCTCGAACGCTCCATACTCTTATGGTGTTTCGGGAAAATGCAAATCCACGGAACGATTCCTTTAAATCTTAGGTATTATGCTAAACTTGTAACTCAAATATCTTCCTTTATGATCTTATCATAAACTATTTATATTCTTGTTACAATGATTTTGCACTTCATCTTGAAAGTCCTTGAACTTTTCAAATGTTTCACACTTCATCCTTATTAAGTAAATATTCATATATTCACTCAAATTTTCGGAGAAAGCACATGAAGTTGAAATCCATCGCTCTTGACTATACATAATGAACTTCATACAACAATATGTACAAGTTCCAATAAGCTAGTCTATCGTTCCCTTTTGGCCTATGAACGAAGTTTTAATTATCTCTAGGAAAGTTTCACAAGCGTCATTTGATCAAAATCAAATAGACTCCAAAATTCCATCCATATGGATTTTCTTCATGTTTTCTTTCCAATATAATTTAAACGGCGATGTCACTTCCTAAGTGATCTTTCAATCAATTTGTCTTTCGACATCTTTAGCACTAGTTTTATGGATGTGATTTTTCCAACGAGATTTGTGAATCATCCATCTTTTATGGATTACGGCAATTATTTGAACAACCCTTTTGTTCTCATAATACCTGATAAAACAAATCTTGAAGGCAAACTTTGATGTTTAACGAGCAACACAATAACCCTTTATTTTGTTCTCGATGAACATCATCACATATTCTTTTGCTAGTTACTTAGGCCATTGCAGTTCATGAATTGTGTTGTTTCGTATGACGATTCACACCAACAAATTCAGTATCAAATACTTAAGAACCACATTGTTTAATAAGCAAAGAATATAGCCATAACATGTATATCATCTATATACTTAAACTGAACAATTCTAGTCTTTTCTTTTCTGCCATATACTTATGAGATTCTCTTTCAGTATTTCGTTTTCTGTTTGAAAGAATCTATCAACATCAATTAGTGGAGTCATTCATATGACACATAGTCCAAAGCGTGTATAGTTAAATACCAATGTCTCTGGACTTGCACTTTGAAGTAGATCACCATCGTCAAATGTTTGGTGTTCTTTCAAATTCCTTTCTTTAGTAATCTCTTGGTGTAGTAAATATTTTATCTACATCAAATATTCACCCTTATCATGGAATTATCCATGATCAAGCTACTATTAGCTTGTAACGGTGAATCATGAGTATAATGTTGCTCTCCCAAAAACTTTTGGAGGTTTAGGACAACTAGTGTCTCCAACCTTTTGCAAATTCTCATCAAATATGAGAACATGACTTTAGCCATATTATACTCTATCATGTTGCAACCAAAACTTCGTTTCAGATATCACAATATCTTCCACAAATCATGGTTTCTGAAACAACTCTTTCAGATCCTTAGATAACCTTGATATTAGGAGAATCCTTTGAATATCAAGAATCATGGAGACAAACATGATACTTATATACTAACACTTGAAATTGTTACTCATGATTTAATACTAATTATTAAACTTCATGGAGTAACCGGAACTTACTGAAAGTTTGCAATAGGACTTTTAAACTTTAGATCAACACTTCAAAACAATACGATACTAGTTCGTAAAGTAACTAACCATAATTCTATAGTTCTATTATCTCAATTATAACTAAGCGCAAGGTGGTAAACGGATGCCAATGACTACAACAACTATGCAAATTCACTTTGATTTAGTTTATGATAAATTGAGTTCTAATTAATAATTAAATTAATCTAGGTGAACTCCCACTCAAAACAATATCCCTCACATTGTTTCAGTGATCACACGAACCAAATCCACCACATCAAAACCGATCATCACGAGAGTTGATATAGCTTCAATGGCGAACAATCAACATGTTCATCATATCTACTATATGACTCATGCTCTACCTTTCGGTAATCCGTGTTCCTGAGGCCATGTCTGTACATGCTAGGCTCGTCAAGATCAAACCTTAGTTTCCGCATGAGCAAATCTGGCTTGCTCACGTTGTATACACTTGTAGAATCTAACACACCCGATCATCACGTGGTGCTTCGAAACAACAAGCTTTAGCAACGGTGCTAACTAAGGGTGAACACTTTATGACTTGAAATTCATGTGCATGAGGGATCATCTTATAATGCTACCGTCGTCTACTAAGCAATACAAGATGCATAAAGGATTAACATCACATGCAATTCATAATATGTGATATGATATGGCCTTTCTTCTTTGTGCTTCCGATCTCCATCTTCTAGCACGAACATGATCTCCATCATCACCGACATTGCATCAAGGTCAATGATGCTTCTCCATGGTTGTCGTCCACCGGCTTCAACTATTACAACTACTTTGAATAGATACACGGGTCTTAACAGAAATTAAAGACAACCATACGGCTCCTGCCGGTTGCCGACTTACAATAAGGAACATTGCATACATCATATATAATCACAATCATGGCCATATCACATCACAACACACCCCTGCAAAACAAAGTTAGACGCCTCTAATTTTCTTTGCATGTTTTACGTGGTTTGGGGCTTTCAATAAGTGTCGTTCTAACTTACGAACAAGAACCACAACATTGATACTAGTATTGTCAATCACCCGTTGTAAATTGGATCTTAACTATGCTAGGAGAAACAGGCACCCGCAAAGCCACTTATGCAATACAAGTTGCATGTCAAGCGTGGAGCAAGTCTCATGAACGATGTCATGTAAGGTTAGCCCGGGCCGCTTCATCCCAACATACCGCAAGATGCAAAGTACATAAGAAGCAATCGACAATAAAAGCATCAACGCCCACAATGACCATTGTGTTCTACTCGTGCAACAGATCTACATATAGACACGGCTCTGATACCACTGTAGGGGTTCGTAGCATGGAAAACAAAAATTTTCTATCGCATACAAACAAACAAGCCAAGATCTATCTACTATATTGTAGCAACGAGTCGATGGAATAACTTACCCTCGAAGATTCCAAAGTGGTTAACGAGAGCAGATTCTCGTGGGTGATGTAGTCGTACTCTTTCCGATCTCAAGATCGTGTAGACGATCCTTCCGGCGCTGCGTTCCGGCAGCGCTTCCGCAGTCGGTCACACGTTCGGTACTCGACGAAGACCTTCCTCTCCCTTGTTCCAGCAGGCAGCGGAGGTTGTAGCACTCTCCTCGCGATTCCGGCAGCACAACGGCGTGGTACCGGAAGTAGAGGGGAAATCCCGCAGGGCTTCGCCTTAAGCCGGAGCGAGTATGGTGGAGTATGAGAGAGGGCTATTAGTGGTCTAGATATTAGACACACCAATTAGAAGGCTCTAAACCGCAGGCTAAAGCAATTAGAAGCTCTAAACCAAACGGCTCTAAACCGGAGATTAGAGGTAGAAACTTGTGTGTCTCAAGGAGGAGGCCCTGCCCCTCCTTTTATAGGCGGAGGGGCTAGGCGCGCCAGGGAGGGAGGGGAGTCCCTCCCCAACTCGGCCTAGGGCTGGGCGCCGTCTTAGAGGAGAGGAACTCCTCCTCCAAGTTGGTTTCAAACTCCTCTTGCTTGTTTCCCACAGTTTCCTGTTTCCCACAGTTTCCTGTTTTTCACAGTTTCCTATTTTAGCCGTTTGACTTTCAAACTGGCAGTTTGACTTTCAAGTTTTTGGAACAGCAAGAAAACTTAGTACATGATGCAATCATTCAATGACACATTCATGTACCCTACCCCCCCCCCCCCCGGAGTGCCGGACAATCCGGACCCTTCTAGAACATTCCCGATGAAAACACCGGAATCATTCCCGAACTCCGAAACGGGACTTTCCTTACATGAATATTATTCTCCGGACCATTCCGGATCACCTCGTGATATCCCGGATCCCATCCGAGACTCCGAACAACATTCAGTCTCTTTCTCATAATACCATAACTACTCAAACAACGTCGAATCCTTAAGTGTGTCTCCCTACGGTTCGTGAATTATGCGGACATGATCGAGACACTTCTCCGAACAATAACCAATAGAGGAATCTGGAAATTCATATGGCTCCCACATATTTCTACGATTACTTTGCGATCGAATGAACCACTTACATACGATACCAATTTCCCTTTGTCTCACGATAGTTTACTTATCCGAGGTTATGATCGTCGGTATCTCTGCATACCTAGTTCAACCTCGTTACCGATAAGTACTCTTTTCTCGTTCCCGTGATATGTGATCCCTTGTGAGCCAGTAACGTGCTTGCAAGCTAATTGGATGACATTCCACCGAGAGGGCCTAGAGTATATCTATCCGTCATATGGATGGACAAATCCCACTCTTGATCCATGTGTTTCAACCAATACTTTCCGAACACTCAATGCCACCTTTATAGCCACCCAGTTACGGTGTGGTGTTTGATGTCATCAAAGCATCCATCCGGTAAAGGTGATATGCATGATCTCATGGTCGAAGGAATTAGGTTACTATGTATCAGAAAGCATATAACAATTGAACTATTGAAATGAATGGATCTTTATGCTGCGCTTATCTATAGGAGTATGTCCATCACATCATTCTCCTAATGATATGATCCTGTTGTTAATAACATCTTTGTGTTCATGATCAGGAAACCATGATCATATATTAACCAACAAGCTAGTTTAACAAGAGGCTTTACTAGGGACTCTTATTTTAGTTTACAAATCACACAAGTATTAATGTTTCCGGTTAATACAATTATAGCATGGTATGTAAACATTTATCATAAGTGTGAAGATATGATAATAACCACTTTATTATTGCCTCTTGGGCATATCTCCAACAGAAGAAAGGTGGTGGAGTCAATAAAAGATATGCCCCCAACTCAACTTGGGCATTGGAACAATATATCAAGATCCAACTACAATATCAAGAGGCAAATACAACTAGCAATGCATATGAGATAAGAACCAAAACTCAAGGGTTATTGTATGATGCTCAAATGCAAGGTGGTATGATGACATGAACATGATATGATGATGAAGCAACAGATATATGTAGGAAGTGGCCATTTTATTACTAAACTAAGTAGCATTACAGTTGTTAGACAATTGGGATGCTACAACTCTCCCCCACTAAACAGGAATCTCGCCCCGAGATTCTAGGAAGAAGAAGAAGACACAAAGAGGGTAGGATAGTTGGCATGGAGTTCATCTTCACGCTCCCAAGTGGCTTCATCAACAGAATGGTGCGACCACTGCACCTTGCAGAACTTGATGGACTTGTTGTGAGTCCTTCTTTCTGCGGTCTCAAGGATTTTTGTGGGGTGTTCTTGATAAGACAAGTCTTCTTGGAGATCGATTAGCTCATGATCCACGGTCCTGCCGGGATCTTTGAAGCACTTCTTGAGTTGAGAGATGTGGAAAACATCATGGACTTTGAGTTTTTCCGGGAGCTCAAGGGCATAAGCAACTTCTCCTCTTCTACCACGAATTTTGAAAGGACCGATGTATCTAGGAGACAGCTTTCCTTTGATACCAAAGCGGTGTGTTCCTCTCATGGGAGTGACACGAAGGTAAACGAGATCACCAGGGGCATACACCATGTCCGTGTGCTTCCTGTCATAATTGCTCTTCTGGCGACTTTGAGCAATCTTCAGATTCTCAAGAATGATATGCACCTTCTCTTCCGCTTGGGTTACAATGTCAGGGCCAAACCAAATTCTTTCTCCTGCACCTGACCAACCAATCGGAGTTCTGCACTTGCGACCATAGAGAGCCTCAAATGGTGCCATCTTCAGACTTTTCTGGAAGCTGTTGTTGTAAGAGAATTCAGCATAAGGAAGACATTCCTCCCACTTCATGCCAAAAGAGATAACGCAAGAACGAAGCATATCCTCCAGAATCTGATTGATCCTTTCAACTTGTCCTTGCGACTGAGGGTGGTAAGCTGTGCTGAAGTTCAATTTTGTTCCCAAAACATTTTGGAAACTTTCCCAGAACTTGGAAGTGAAGATGCTTCCACGGTCTGAACTGATCTCAAGCGGAACCCCATACAGAGAGATAATTCTGTTGATATAGAGCTCAGCCAACTGAATTCCAGAAATTGTTTCCTTGACGGGGAAGAAATGAGCCACTTTAGAAAGCCTGTCGATGACAACAAAGATTGCATTGTTGCCCTTCTGCGACCTTGGAAAACCAGTGATGAAGTCCATCTCTACTTTCTCCCATTTCCATTCCGGGGGTTTCAATGGCTGTAGAAGACCGAAAGGTTTCTGATGGACAGCTTTCACTCTGCGGCAGACATCACATTCCGAGACATACTTGGCACAATATCGTTTCAAACCAGGCCACCAATATTGTGTTTTCAAGTCCATGTACATCTTTGTGCTGCCAGTATGAATAGAAAGAACAGAATCGTGCGCCTCCTTAAGAACTTGCTCTCTCAAACCCGGGTAGTTTGGAACAAACATCCGGTGTTCAAAGAAAAGCGTGCCTTGATCATCAACGTGGAAGGACTCATACTTCGGAAGCTCAAGTTTAGAGATGATCTTTTTGGTGTGCGGATCACCAAGCTGACGAGAGCGAATCTTTTCTTCCAAGAGAGGAGTAGCCAGAAGGTTCAGGAGATGCCCTTGTTCCACAAATTCAAGGTTGAGCTGACGGAATTCCTCGCACAAGAGAGGCTGTTGTTCTTCCATCATGAGGTTGTTGACATAAGCTTTGCGGCTGAGAGCATCGGCCATGACATTAGCTTTGCCCGGAGTGTAGTTTATGGTCAAATCAAAATCATTGATTGCTTCAATCCATCTCCTCTGCCGAAGGTTGAGATCAGGCTAAGTGAAGATATACTTCAAGCTCTTGTGGTCAGAAAAGATCTCACAACGGTTGCCAAGCAAGTAGTGCCTCCAAAGCTTCAAAGCAAAGACAACTGCTGCGAGCTCGAGGTCATGTGTGGGATAGTTGATCTCATGCGTCTTCAACTGTCGAGAGGCATAAGCAACCACCTGTTTCTCTTGCATGAGGACCGCACCCAATCCTTGCAAATAGGCGTCACAGAATATCTGGAAAGGCTTGGATGTATCCGGAGGAACTAGGACTGGTGTGGAAGTGAGCTTCTCTTTGAGTGTCTCAAAGCTTGCTTGACATGCAGGAGTCCAAAGGTATTTCTTGCCTTTCTTGAGGAGATCGGTAAGAGGCTTCGCTATCTTCGAAAAGTTCTGAACGAAGCGACGGCAATAACTAGCCAAACCGAGGAAACTCTGCACTTCTTTGACATTAACAGGAGGAAGCCATTCAACAATTGTCTTCACGGTTTCCGGGTTGACTGCAATGCCCTTGGCAGAGATGACATGACCAAGATAGGTTACTTGAGGCAGCCAAAACTCACACTTTGAGAACTTTGCATATAAGCGGTTCTCACGAAGCTTGTTTAGGACACACCGAAGGTGTTCTTCATGCTCTTCCTTTGACTTGGAATAGACTAGGATGTCATCCAGATAGACCACAACGAACTTATCAAGGTACTCCATGAAAACCGAGTTCATAAGCCTCGAGAAGGTAGCAGGTGCGTTGGTGAGACCGAAAGACATGACCGTGTACTCATACAGGCCATAGCGGGTGGTGAAAGCTGTTTTAGGCACATCTTCCTTGCGAATCTTGATTTGGTGATAACCACTCCTCAAATCAAGCTTAGAGAACACCACAGCTCCAGCTAGCTGATCAAAGAGATCATTAATCCGCGGAAGGGGATATTTGTTCTTGATGGTTTTAGCATTGAGAGCCCGATAGTCAACACAAAGTCTATCGGTCCTGTCACGCTTCTTCACAAAGATTGTTGGGCTACCCCAAGAAGAAGTACTGTGTTGAATGAAACCCAACTTCTCTTGTTCATCAAGTTGACGTTTGAGTTCAGCCAACTCAGAAGGACCCATTTTATAAGGCCGCTTGGAGATAGGAGCCGTTCCAGGTTCAAGCTCAATTACAAACTCAACCTCACGATCCGGAGGCATACCCGACACCTCTTCAGGAAAGACATCTTGGAACTCACAGACCACCGGAACACTCTGAATAGCTTCCATAGCATCATCATTCAGAACCGCCAAAGAGAAAAGCTGGACAGCAGGAGTCAAACTTGGAGAAAAGACTATATGGCCTTCAGGAATCTTCAGAGAAACTGAACGTTCAGCACAATCAATCACAGCTGCATTTGCTGTCAACCAATCCATGCCCAAGATGACATCAATGTCAGAATTGCCCAGAACAATTAAGGAAGCCGAGAATGAAGAGCCACCAATCTCAATGTGATTGCCATGGCTAATTTTAGCAGTTGCCATTGTTGCTCCAGGAGAAATAACCATTAACCGCTTAAGAAGAGGATCCATTGCTAACTCATTCTCATTTGCAAACTTGTGAGAAACAAATGAATGCGATGCACCAGAATCAAACAAAACTCGTGCAGGGACTGAGTTAACGGAAAGCATACCCATCACAACTCCAGGTGCATGCTCAGCTTGAGCGGCGTTGACACAGTTGGCACGAGCAACAGCAGACCCAGGCTTGGTGTTGATGTTGAGAGCCCGAGGTGGTGGTGCACGAACCAAAGAAGAGCTTGCTGCAGATCTTGGCGGGGGTGGAGGAAGAGCTTTGTTTTTCAACGGACAGTTCCAGTTGAGATGCCCATGGTCTCCACACGTGAAGCAAGCACCAGGTGGACGTGGAGCAACATAGTCAGGGACTCCGCCAGGCGCTCCAGGGTAGTGGTGGTTGTAGCCCCTGGGAGCAGCAGTGGTGAAGTTTGGTGGCCTTGACGCGTAGCTTGCAGGTCTTGGTGGAGCCGGGAGCGACGGTGGGGTGTTAGGAACCCAGACACGCCGCTTAGAAGGAGCTGACATAGCTGAAGAGCTTGGTGCATCACGGTTATGTTTCTTGGACTCCTCGAACACTTGCCTACTTGCTTCCTCTTGCAGAGCTGTGTGCTGAAGTTCCAGAAAAGACGCCGGCCTTGCATGTGTGATTGCATATTTAATCGATGCATTGAGCCCTTGCCTGAACCTCTTTTGCTTCTTCTTGTCATCAGATATCTCATCGCCACCATAACGAGAAAGATTTATGAAGTTCCTGATGTAGGTGTTGACGTTATCATTTCCCTGCTTAAGGTTGAGAAAAGCTTCCTTCATCCTCTCCATGACAATTTCTGACAGATACTGCTCTTTGAACGCTCCAGTGAACCTTTCCCAAGTAGGCTGAAAACTAGTGCAGTTTGCCTTCAGGTAATTCTCCCACCAGAGAGCTGCATCTCCCTTCAGAAGGTGAGTAGCACACTTTACCCACTCTTGCTCAGGAACATCAGCAGTCTCAAGTAGCCTTGACATCTCACGCAACCAATCATCCGCATCCAGTGGTCGATCAGAAACATCAAATTGGCGAGGGTTGAATTTCAGGAAGCTTTTGATGTCTCCTCGCTTGGGAGGTGGAGGTAGTGGAGCAAACTCATTCCTCCGAACACTTTCCTCAAAGCGCTGTTGGTTCTGCTGCATTGCTGCCAAAGCATTGGCGATGTTTGACAACGCGGAGCCCAGTTCAGGTGGTATGTCCTCATCAGAACGGCATGGTGGAGCCATCCTGTGATTGATATAAAACACAAGTCAGTACTATAATGGAGAATAATAATAATCCAAAATAGTACCAAGATGGAATTAACCAAGATTAAAGGATACAAATTACTAAGATGATATTAAAATATCAACGAAGTTCAAAGCACCTAGAAGATATTAAGCATATCGCACACGACTGAAAAGGAGTGTGGTACACAAATATATCAAAGAAATTTTTTTCACAAATTTCGGCATTAAAATACCAATAGATGCGCAAAATTACTTAACGAATCAAGATTAGTGACTCCACCAATTCAATATACAAAAGCGAATGATAAGAGTAGTGGTATGGTCGCGACTCCATCCCGCACTCAAATCATTACTCCGCACATGAATAAGTGGAACACATATCCTAACCCCTTCTTCTCACATTGAACCTAAAGATTGGTAACTACAGAAACGAACACCCCAACAAGATAACGTCGGTTAACAAAGAGTAAGACAGATCGCGTCGGTTTGCAAAAGCCTGTCGTTATGGAATGTACCAACAGTTGATAACCAAAGGCTGATTAGATAACAACTTGGATGCAACAGATAGACAAGGAATTACACACACACACACACACACACATCCTATGGTACTACGGAAACCCAGAACACGTGAATCCTAGTTTGAATTTTTAAGGAGAGGATTGAAAACGTTACACTTCCTTACCAGAAGAGGGTGGGTGGGTAAGAAGAAAAGTGGAAGCAGTCCTACTCTCGCGTTTTGTTTTTCCCTAGTATACATAACTACCAAAAATATTTGCTAGACTGACAACGACCGTTTGGCTGAGACCCTGAAGGTCGGGATGGCTCTGATACCAATTGTAACTACCTCGGTGAATTACGCTCCTAGATACAAGCCTGGATGAGCGGAAGTGGTTGAAATAGTACGGTGGGGCCCCAAAAGCCACTCACGGGTAGACCTTTCGGCCGTCCCAACCACTTCCAGTCATCGGGACAAGTACGGGCGGCGTAATCGGCAGGCGAAGGGATCAACTACATACACAAGTGAGTATGTATGCAAGCCACCATACAATAGTACATCAGAGCCATACCATCTAAAAAGAAAGGAAATATAGCAACGCCATACGGCAAGATTCAAATGTTCTAGATAGATCTAATAGTTTAGGATATTTCCTCATACATCACACATCAGAGAATCAGGCGGAAGCGGCAAACAAGTTCCGAGTACGGATAAGAAGCAAATCGTCATAAGATGCCACATAAATAAGCACATCCCGCCCACAGATCTCACGGATCCCCGTTCCCGGAATCTCTACACCGAACGATCGTTGCCCACATCATCAGCCTCCTCCACCCAGTATCCGTCCTGCGAGTGTACCTGTTCATCTGAACCAATAATTTATCGTGTGAGACCCTAAGGGTACTCAGCAAGACTTTATGCCTCTAAAGGGGACACAACCTGGGGTGACGCAATTGCAGCAAAAGATAAACCCTAACAGGTCTATAGATACTCGCTAACCATCCGCCTAACCAAAGATAGACGGATGTCCGGGTATTAATGACAACAGTTGTAACAGTAATATCCACAGATCCATCCTCCTCCTCGCTTACCAACGAGGAAGCGGACGAACAATCCCCCATCCGTTGGCAATTTTATTGATCATTCCATGAGTGTTGCACTATTTACTAGTCAATTACTTAGTCAAATTAAAAGCGGTACTTTAGTTATGCTTGTCTATGATCAAGAAACTGTGCTCCAAGTCGTCCATAACCGCGGACACGGCTTTTAGAAAGTTTTACCCTGCAGGGGTGCACAAATAGCAACACACGCTCGATCAACCTCGGAAAAACCAAATCAAAACCCAACGAGGCCTTCACGACAAAGCAATCACAGGATTCGGAATTATTTCAGGGGGCCACCCCATTAAGCTACCCGCAACGAAGTTAGCTGACTCCGAGACGGACTCAAGGTTTGCGTCAATGGCTGTAAACGACTGGGAACCCGAAAATGTGACTGGGCTTGTCGATACCGCGAAAACACTTCGCTTACCTAAACAGTACAGTGTGCTCCTCGCACAATCTTAAATTAAGCAGTAGCATGGCATAAGTACAGGATAGTAAATAAAACCTCAAACTAGTTTGTGGCCCCAAGAAATAAGACTGAATCAAGATCTGGCTCAGGGGGGTCCCATAAGCCTCCTTGATGTGGATAGCGCGAATATTCTTGGAACAGGAATCAAGTACTCGGGGTCTTACGGGACACAAGTGAGCAGGAAAAACCAAATAGCAGATATTGCTCACCGGTGCCACTTTCATTAGTTGTCCCATTACTACTCAGGTTAAGTTGTTTAGGTACCTCGTTATCCATCAGACTCTCACATACCCTACACATGCTGTTCTACGACTCGCATGGCTCAAACAACTCCTGTAGTAATGGCTCATGGGATGGAGGAAACAAGCTTGGTGGGGTATAAAAGTAAAGGCTATGCAATACTTGGGATTCATTTTAATGCAATCGCGACTCAATGATGCAAGAATAAGATAGAGGCAATAGGTACTGTATGTATGCAAGCATGTGGTAGTGCTTGCCTGGCAACTCAGTTGAAGCGAGAGACGGATCTGGGTAGTGCTCCTGGTTCTCTTGATATATCCCCTGCTCAGTGTCTATTCGAAGAAGAACCAAACAAACAAGGGCCAACATAAATAAAGTGCACGAGCATAGGAATAAAATGCGTCAAGCAAACAATCATGCCATGATGAATGATGCACAAGTTGCATGGCAATAATGTAGCATGGCATGGGTGAGGTGTAGAATACAAGAAATAACATCTTTATTGGGTTTTGGTCACATTTTATTGTCATATTAGTTGCTGTATACTATATTTTTATATGATGCATGCTGCAATTGAAGCCATGGATAGCATAAACAGAAAGGTCTCGTCGAGCTGATCATTTTAGACATAACATTTGTTAAATTCGGAGTTATAAATCAAAAGTTATTAATTAATTAAGGTGAATGGCATTTTATTGTAATTTAATTCAACTTGAAATTTAAAGTGTTCAAATAATATTTTGAATGGCATATTTGAAATCCTCACATTTTTATGATTTGAAAACATATGTTATTTGTATTATTTGGAATTATGAATTTAAATTTATTTTATAACAAAAATTAATAAATAGGGTCAAAGTCAAAAGTTGACTAATTAAATTAATTCTGAAAATATTTTGATTAAAGATTTGAATTAACATTCAAAAACTAAACATTTTTTCATATTAGGTTTGAATTCAAATTATAAACCATTTGAAAGTTATGATTTAATTCATATTTAAACATATTTAAAAACATTTGAATTTGGAATTCAGAAAAAGTTCTGGACTTTGTCACCCCGCCAGATTCTACCCACAGTCACTGACCAGGTGGGGCCAGGTGCTGACTGGGCTGAGGCGAGAGGCTACCAGCTGGGCGAGGTGGAGGGGCTGCGGTTTGAGGAAGGAAAAGTGTGGGAGCCTTTTTATAAAACGCCCACAGCCGCTGACAGTGGGGCTATAGGGGACCGCGGGTTGAGCTTCTCGAAAAGGGGAGGGGTTATGTGCAAAGCTGCCAGGCGCTGCTCGAATGGGTCCTGACGAACTGAAGAACAGATCGCGATAGGCTAGCTGACTCCGAGTTTTTAGAGGACCAAACCGAGCGATCCTTTGCGTTTAAGGGGATGGTGTCAAAACGAAAGACGGAGATCAAACCTAGCTCTGCAACTTTTGTGTTTGAAGATTTACGAAAGGAGCACTAGAGCTAGAAGGTTTGGGGCGTTTAAAAATGGGTAATTTCACTGTCGAACTGTCGGATGAAAACGTGCAGAGGCGCCAGGGTCTGGACGAACTTTGGAGGAAGATGGCGAGCAAAAGGATGCGAATTCCGCAAAACCGCAAAAACCAAAGATGAAGCGGGATCTACAGGCTACAAGTTTCGTCAAGGGGTCATCGTCGGATCTTGGCTGCAGCAGGCGGGGCACGATGACAAACAGAGGCGGAAAAACTGCAGCCGCTGCTGTCACGCACGTTCTAGCCACAGACGGTGAGCGCGGCGTGGCGCGAAGCGTGCAGGGCGCGACAGGGCGCAGCGAGGCTGCCGGGCGCGACACAGGCGAAGGGGAAGGTGCAAGGAGGGGTAGGCGGAAAGGGGGTGCTCACCTGGACCGATTCCAAGAGGAATCGAGGAGGGAAATGGTCGGAGGTGATGTCGGCGACGGCGGCGATGTTCTGTGCCTGTCCAGGAAGAAGAGGGAACAGCGGCGCCACGTCCAGCTCCTGCTCGAGCTCGCGAGGTGGTCGACGGAGGCTGCCTGCACGCTCTCCGGCTCCAGTAGGGGATCAAGGCGACGGCGCGGCGTCGCTCTCCTCGCCGAAGCTCTCGGACAGGGTGAGCATAGGCGGGCGCATAGGTAGGGGATGGCGGCGGAGAGGAGGGGAAGGAAGACTAGGGTTCGAGGCAGGGCCTCCGCGGTTTGAGGATAAGAAGAGGAGGGGGGTGACGCGACTGACGGCGGGAGACGGCCACCTTCTCGCTGCCGTGAGAGCTGCAGAGAGAAGGGGGAATCGGGAGGAGGACGGTGAACAGGACGGCGTCTGGGCGAAGGGGTACTGGGCCAGGGGAGATGAGTTGGGCCGGAGGAGGGAGCTAGCAGCGGGCTGCTGCGGCCGGGTTCCAAGTGGGCTGCTACCAGGTTTGGTTTTCCCCTTTTATTTATTTTGTTTATTAGTTATTTGTTTGTTATTTTTATTCTATTTTCAAACCAGCTTATAAATTCAAATTCTTTTGAACTTTTTCTGAGTTTTGAGTAGGGAGCTTGACTAAGAGGGGAGGCAAGGGCAAAAGAGATGGAAGATAAGGAGATGCCACATACATGGTTTATGAATGAGCCAAGTGGGGCATTTACAAGATTATGAAGATATGGGGTTTTTGCAATTTAGATGAAATCATTTGTAAAATTAGGGAACCTTCACATGGATCCAAGGCTTGTAGAAAACAAAACAGAGGGAGAGAGATGAGGTGGTGCTTGCATGGCCCATGCAAATAATAAATGCCATGTATTCATATTGTGATAACAACATAAAATCACATGGCATTATTCCATGCATTACCAAAAGGTGGAAATAAGGCCAAGCAAAAAGGGACTAGTATTGGATCCACCCAACCCACATGAGCTAGGTAAACTCAAATAAATGCCAGCTCATATTAATTGGATGGTGGAATTATAAGGTGGTGAAGAAAGGTGGTGGAGTCAATAAAAGATATGCCCCCAACTCAACTTGGGCATTTGAACAATATATCAAGATCCAACTACAATATCAAGAGGCAAATACAACTAGCAATGCATATGAGATAAGAACCAAAACTCAAGGGTTATTGTATGATGCTCAAATGCAAGGTGGCATGATGACATGAACATGATATGATGATGAAGCAACAAATATATGTAGGAAGTGGCCATTTTATTACTAAACCAAGTAGCATTACAATTGTTAGACAATTGGGATGCTACATACAACCATCTAGCTACTACATAGACCCGTAGTTCAAGGTGGAACTACTCACGCTTCATACCAGAGGCTGGCATGATGAAGAAGAAGGCCTCTGGGATGATCTCCCCCCTGGCAGGGTGCCGGGAAGAGCTTTAGATCCCCCCGATCTAGGGACGATGGTGGCGGCGGCTAAATACGATTTCGTGGAATTTTGATCGGGTGCTTAGGGTTTTGGCATCGGGGGGAGTTTATAGGCGAAGAGGCGAGGTAGGGGGCACCAGGGCGGCTGCACCCCCCAGGCGCGCCTGACCCTAGGCCACTTCGCCAGGGGGTGTGGCCCCTGGTGAGTCTCCTCCATCTCGTATTCTGGCTTCTTGTTGCCCACGGTAAAATATTGGCTTTGGCTTTTGTCCTGTCTAATTCCAAGAATATTGATTTTCTGCCTTTCTGGAACCAAAAACAGAAGAAAATAGACAACCGGCACTGTGGCAACTTGTTAATAGGTTAGTACCAGAAAACATATAAAAACACCTCAAAGTGTGGACAAAGCAAAGCAAATTAGATACTAAATAAGCATGAAACATCAAAAATTATAGATACGTTTCCGACATATCACCGGGATAGTGTGTCGTCATGCGCCTCTGTTGATACCGCACCGCTAGCACCAGATGACACCATGGCATGGTAGGACAGGGCGAGGCATGGTCACCTTTAGCTCCATGGCGACGACTGCGAGGATTGTAGCCACTGCGGCTATCAGTCGCCATAGGGTGCGCTGATCGATAGCCCCTGGTTCCCACGTGCATCCTCCCTGGAAGGCTGGAGGTTCTATCCGTGTGTGCCAAGCGATGACGAGGACGAAGACGGCGAAGAAGACATCTACTATAGGGCTAGGCAGGAATACACTAGCTTGTTTTTTTGCAAATGTAATAAAAATATAGTTGAATGTTCAAGTTTCTCCAAATTTTAGAAATTTTGACTTGTTATGGGGCCACGGCTGGGAGCTAGCTCCCCTCGTTTCTGTGTCCATGTCGGTAGGCTCCCATACGGCCTAAAAACAGTTGCATCGGACGCTGTATGGCAAGCACGAGTGGAGATGCTCTCAGGCGCGGTGTTTGGCTGTCGTTTTATGGCGGATATAATGTCTAGTGGGTCGATGTCAAACATTGCTCATGGAGAGGGTACAAGCACTTAGACCTCCGAGCTTAAGGATGAGTTCGACGATGTCAAACATCGCTCATGGAGAGGGTACAAGCACTCAGACCGACGAGTTGTCATAAAAAAGACGAGGAAGAGGAACCGCTGACAAGGAGGAGAAGGAAAGGTGATCTCCGCTCAAAGTTAAATGAGGATCGTGCCGCAAGAAATCCGAGAGCCAAGGGAAAAAAGAAATGAGAGGCGCAAAAAACTCATGACCTATATGTGTTGTTTTGGACCATATCTTGCACTATGTGTTGAACCTATCCATGATTTGTTGAACTTTGTCATGAACTATGTGGTGAACTTTGTCGTGATATTATCGTGCCAAAGTAGAATCTGGGTTTCCCAGATTGCTAAGTTCTTTTCTGTCTTATTTTACTATGAACTATGCGGTGAACTTTGTCCATATTTTTTGTTGTCAGATTTTGCTGTGAATAGCCAGGAGATTGCCAAGATTTTGGTAGAGTGTATTACCATGATGTCGAGGCTCAAGGGGACGTGTTTGAAAAGCATGACGCCATGGTGAATTAGCACGTTACTGGGAGCATATTGCTTGGTCCTTAGCAGAATTTTAAAGCCCATATGCATGACACCGAGGGTCAGGGCATCGAATTTCTAGCCCCATAGGCATGACGCCGAGGGTCAGAGCGTCATGAAATTGAAAGCACGGCGCCTCAGCTAAGGGCGTCATACTCACGTTCTGCAATCCTAACTATGCCATGTAAGACAATACCATGGCGCCGAGACCGACGGCGATGTGCAATCTAACCACGACGTCGTGCGGTTTGGCACCATGTGTATGAGTCAATTCGGAGGTTTACTAGTACTGTATTTAAATTTGTTTGAGCCAAAGGTTCTTTTTGTCGTTTTTGATTGATAAATGTGCTACTAGTAAAACTGATGACATACAGTTTTACTAGTAGCACATTTGTCTCCCTAGAGCGCTTTTGGTTGCAGATCTCTAGGGAGCCAAATTTGGGTTGTTTGATTGTCTAGGGCAGAACCAAATCTCGGCCCCGCGTGGTTTTTAAATTACATTTCATCCTGCATAAGGAGGAACGGCACTCGGTTACAAGAATTTAAATTGTTTAAGACTAGAGAGGGAGGCAGAAGAAGATTATTCGAAGTTCAAACACAAGTGCAACCATGGAGTTGGGAAACGGTGCAGGTCAGATCGGGACTAGTATGCTGAAGGACTTCGTATTTTTTGTGCAATGGCAACACTAGTAGTTGATAAGCTCACCACATAGGAGCGCAAGGTAGCCGTATCTTTTTTTTTTAACTGAGACAAAAGGATTGCCATTTTTATTAATAGAGAAAGAGGTTTTAAGTGTGTTACAGATCCAACATCAAGTCTAAAGACAATGAACGCAAGCAATTACCCTCGCGGCATTACATTACGTAGCGCTTTAGCTCCGGCCTTAGCCCATAACGTTACCTCTTTCTTGATTTTTGACACCACCATAGGAATGATGGAGTAGTGGTTTCGGAAGACACGGACGATTTCTTTCCTTCCACACTTCCTATGAGACTAGCATGGCAAGGGAAGCCATCGCCTTGCCAGAATGGCCTCCCTTTAGGACAAAGGAGCCCCACCAATCCTTGACACTTGTAGCTCCATCCTAAATGCCCGCTATGACATCAAGAAGATCTAGCCAATCTTTAAAATTGGTCCAAACTCTTGTTGTAAAACGGCACTTGAAAAATAGGTGGGAAGCGGTTCCGTGCACTTGGTTGCAAAGCTTGCAATTTCCAGAATTTTGTTATCCATCCTTTTGAAGTCCAAATTCTTTTTTAAAGGAGTGGCTAAGTAAAAAAATTTGCTTTTTAGGATCGTCCAAGGCTTCCAAGCCGTCAAAGTCATGCTTGAGTTGACGAGACCTTCGAATTGCATTTCATTGACGAACCATATCGGGCCTCGAGTGTGCAACCAAACATTTCGATCGCACTCCAACCCAACCCAGCCCAAAAACCGAAATCTTGGGCAGCAAAACAATGGCTCGCTTGTCTTCTCCAAATGGCCTTACCGAGTCTGACACGCTACGCCAATTGGGAGGGGAAGGGAACAGGCGCTTCTTGTATCAGTTATCTTTGTTTCCTCAACTACCTAGTTTGATCATTGGCTTGCTGATGAACTGTTGTTCCGTACTTCCATGGACAAAGCAGTCTCAGTAGTGGAGAAGCAAAGCCACACGCCGCACGTGAGAAAATCGGTGTGGGTTCAGAATTAGCTCACAACGGCAGAGCATCAGGAGATTGTTCTCTCTATCATTGCTATAGCGTGACTCCTCGTTGCAGTGTACCGCACGTACACCCCAAACTTGTCATGGCTCACAAATTTGTGGGATGGGACTCGTGTTCTCCGTGATAGACCAGAGAGAAGAATCGTTATATAGCATGAAAGATCCAACAACTCTACTTGAGAATCCTGCATTCCCTCTTGCCTTGCTAACTGCCAAGCACCCAACTCACTCGTACATTTCGGACCTGGCAAGTCCGAGAGGTACCCCGATCATCATGGAGCTCTCCTTGACGTTGGCCCTCCCCAAGCTCCTCCTTCTGCTACTGCCTCTACTCTGCTTCCTTTGTCTATGCCGAACCACCAGGAAGCAACCTCGCGCCGATGGCCTCAAGGCTTACCCCATCATCGGCACGCTCCCACACTTCATCAAGAACCAGCACCGTCTCGTCGAGTGGTCGACCGGCGTTGTCACACGTTGCCCCACGCACACCATGTTCTTCAATTTCAAGGGCCTCGGCCTCATGGCCGGCGCCATCACCGCCAACCCGGCCAATGTGGAGTACTTCTTGAAGACCAACTTCCATAACTACCCCAAGGGCGAGTTCGTGGCGTCTGTCATGGAGGATTTCTTCGGCCACGGCATCTTCAACTCCGACGGCGACCACTGGCTTTGGCAGCGCAAGGCCTCCAGCTACGAGTTCAGCAAGCGCTCGCTGAGAAACTTCGTGGTCAGCACCGTCCGGTTTGAGGTCGTCGAGCGGCTTCTGCCGCTGCTCTCCCGGGCAGAGCTACATGGCCTCACCCTGGACGTGCAGGATGTCCTCGAGCGCTTCGCGTTCGATAACATCTGCTGCATCGCCTTCGACGAGGACCCCGCGTGCCTCGCCGAGCCGGGCCTGGGGCTGAAAGGGAGTGCGGAGTTCATGCACGCCTTGAACGACGCGCAGATCATCGTCATGGCGCGCTTCATGCCCCCCGTCAAGTGGGCATGGCGGATCAAGAAGCTACTCAACATGGAGCCAGAGAGGCGGATGAACAAGACACTTGCCACGATCCACGGCTACGTCGACAGGATTGTCCGTGAGCGGAGCGAGAGGGGACAAGCTGGGTTGGCGCGCAAGGATGACTTCCTGTCGCGTTTTGTGTCCAGCGGAGAGCACAGCGACGAGAGCCTCCGTGACGTGGTCACCAACTTCATCCTAGCTGGACGGGACACGACCTCCTCCGCGCTCACTTGGTTCTTCTGGCTGGTGTCAAATCGACATGAGGTGGAGGACAAGATTGTGCAGGAGATATGCACAGTGCGGTGGGCGTCCAGCGGGGGCACGGATGCGGCCTTCAGCTTCGACGAGCTACGCGAGATGCACTACTTGCACGCCGCAATCACGGAGTCTATGCGGCTATACCCACCCGTGGCCATGGACTCGCGTTGCTGCCAGCACGACGACATCCTGCCTGATGGCACGTTTGTGGGCAAAGGTTGGCAGGTCTCCTACAATGCGTACGCCATGGCACGGCTAGAGGAGATATGGGGATACGACTGCAAGGAGTACCGACCGGAACGGTGGCTCGACGACGAGGGTCTGTTCCGACCAGAGAGCTCGTTCAAGTACCCCATCTTCCACGCTGGGCCGAGGATGTGCCTCGGCAAGGAGATGGCTTACATACAAATGAAGTCCATCGCTGCGTGTGTGCTGGAAAGGTTCAGCTTCCAGTTTGTGGGAGGCGAGGGGCAGCCAGGACTTGTGTTCTCCGTCACCTTACGGATGGAGGGTGGCTTGCAGATGCAAGTGAAAAAGAGGGGGCACTAGGCCGCTGGCAATGTTTACGTTGCCTATTGGTTGCTCCTCTCTTATGCTTTCTGGTTTGGGTTCTACATATTCAGGTTCAATTCTAGCTTGTTTTGAGGCACCATTGATTCAGGAAGTCAACAAAATTACTAACAGTAAGGTCGTTCTATATAGGCTAGCAATAGCATAGATGATGAATCTATTCTACCGACTGCCTGAAGTGTTCACCCAAAGATGCTAAGTGTTCCCAAAACTGTTAAGATGTAGGTCACCAATTTGTTCTAAAGCACAAAAATATTTGGATCATGTGTAGCAAATGGGTCCTACAAAGTTATACAATGCAACGCTCAAAATGATATGATCCACAAAACAAAATAGTAACCGGAAGGGTACAGGTGTCAAGAATGTAATTCAGATATCAAGTTATTAACCAGGTCACGGAAAGGAAGTGCATCAATTGTTACAGATGAACGTGGCTGGCAATATTGGACGCAAATGAGTAAAACTTACAGCTGGGATAAAGAACACATCCAATTGCAGTGCAATCAAAACTTTGTCCCAGTTGGTGAGTTCGTCTTCGTGCAGAGTCTCTTCCTTCCTCTGTCGCGTCTACGCTTCAGGACCTTTCTTCCAGCAGTAGTCCGCATCCGCCTCCTGAATCCATGCACTCGGGCAAGTGACTTCCTAGATCTTGACCTCTTGGTTAGACAGAGGGCAGCCTTTCCGGCCCTAATCTGCAGACCACGGGGTCGTCGTGTTGTTGATCTGCTGTAGCTGAACTCAATTCCCAAAGATGAACCTGACATACATACAGTTCAAATATCATAATACCGTGCCTTCAGTTCTAGACTTCTAGGTAGACGACACTAGAATTTGACACATAAATTTTCCGTTATTGAACACGCATCAGGTCTCATAGTATTAAGAAGAGGAAGAGGTTGTTTAGATACAAAGACAGAAAACCTCCACTTGATTGTTAGACAGACATGCTAACATATCAAAAGGGAAGCTTAACACCATACAATATAACTAAACACTATGATTTCTCTCGTAATCCACGGCTCACACTGCATCCACTCAGTGAGAGTGTTCTTGATCTTCTCCACAATACAGTTGTATATGCAATAAGGAATTTTCTAAACAGAAGTTTAAAACAAATTCTGCAAACATACTCTGAGATGTGATGATTTTAGAACAAACATATTCAGACATTTGCTGGTTTTTCAAGCACATTGTGTCACTTATAGATGGTAGATAGACTGGTTCAAATTAAGCTGGTATCTTAGTTTGACTCTAGATTCTTGAAATTGTCCGCTCATTTTTTCAACTCTGTTAGACATCCATTTCATTATATTAGACCATCGTTCAGCCGTGAAGGAGTTGCTTCGTCTACATGAACCACTGTTATAAATAAATATTCTGTAAGATTTTCATTTGTACGATTAAGGGCTTCAAGACCTCTAATTCTGAAACATATACTACTCCAGTTGCTCCCTACAACCTGAGTTCTAGAAATAAGACAAGCATAGCAGTTACATCTAGCCATTTTGTCAGATTTCACAATGTCTGTGAATCAGGGTTTTGGGCTCTGGAATTCAGGTGCACCTGAACTAGTGGAAGTTGCAGGACATGGTGGACAAACATAAACCTTCAGCTGTGCACATTTTCCTAATTCTGTAATTTGCATTCACTCAAACTGATATATGGAATACGAATATCAATTACATAGTGCTCATCCTCTAGGGCCAGATATTGTAGTTTTTACCACACCATGTATATCAACCAACAGGTCCATCAATGATGGATGTTAAAAAATTTTAGACAATGTACCGAATTGATTTGAGATTTTTCAGACACCTGTTTTGGGCTATTTTCCTGAAACATTAAACCAAAACCGAAGCGCCTAATTTCTTCTGTTTTACTGTTTTGGACTAACACACCAAGTGTCAAGTGGGGTTGTGAAGCAACCAAACAAGCTGAATCCCTCTTCGAAATGTTTCGCTTTCTTCGTGTGACTAAATTTGTAGATTTCGTGACAGACGAAGCTCAGATCAACACTGCACCATCATGGCATTATACAACAGCTCAACAGCCACCATTTCGCACTTTCACTGTTCAACCCCGTCAATTCTATTGCAGGTAATTTCACCTTTCACCCCCTAACACAACAGAACTAGCGCAACAAGACCGGTAAATAAAACAAATTTGAGGAGAAGCTTCTCTCACCAGCGAACGATGAGACGGACGTGAAGGCTAGCGACGCCGAGACCACAGCCGAGAGCGACGGGGTGGAGGCGGAGTAGGCGGAGGTGGAGGAGGACGAAACGAATGAGCTCCGGAGAAATGGGGAGGCGGAGGTTCCCATAGGGGCCGCCTTGCGAGGGCGGAAACCGCCGCCGATAGCCACCGCCGAGATCCTCCCGCAGTGGAGCGAGAGGGACGCCATTGGAGAGGCCATGTCTGTGCAGTCAGAGTGCGGGCTATCCTCTCACGCTCGATGCCTTTATCGTATCCATTACTGGATGTCTGGATGGCATGTTTGGGCTTTGTGGGCCTCTGTTATCTGTATTCTTCCTACGCTAGAAAAAGGGCAAATTCCAAAAAAAATTCTCAATACTTTGAAAAAATATCTTTATTTATAATCCTGAAAATATGGAATCTGATCTAAGCTCTTGCTCCGAAGATGGGGTTTGAATGCAAGCATACGATGGTTATACGAGGAAGTATAACTAAAAAAGGTACTCCCTCTATTTCTAAATATAAGACCGTTTTGAGTGGAAAGTCCATTTTTTCTCCCGAGCTCCGGTGCTCCCTCTATATTAAAAAAATTAAACTATACTTACAAGTTTTTAAAAATTGTGAAACAAAATGTTAGAAGCATATAATGATGTATTTCACAAACATGCAAAATCTTAATTCGAAAAGTTTTGTATTCTAAGCTACATAGAAATGACAAAGTTGAGATTATTTTTATATTTGAAATCACTATACTAAGATCTAAAACTTTGTAATTTTTGTGTAGCTCAAAGATTTCCAATTGATATTTTGAACATTTTTGTATACTATCCCCTGATCCCATGCCTTAGTTAACTTTGAATGTGTGTAACAATTTCAGTTAACTGAAACTGTTCTTGTTTTGTAGCTCATTTTGTAGAATAGAAGATTAGAAAGGGAGCTCAATGATGACAATGTAATGCTGCTTAGGAAGATTTGTGAATTTGAGCAAGAGCTATGGAATTTGAAGGACGAGAATAAGCTTATGGTCAAGAAGCATACGGTGGAGATTAGAAATAGGGATATCAAAGAATTTAGGGTTGTTTGTGTGGTTTCTGCATGTGTACTTCTGTATGCATGTGTATCTATGATCAATAGTGTCATTCTATGATCATAGGTACTAATGTTGCTCCATGTTGGCCAATGTATTATGAATTTGAATATAAATAAAGTGACTTGCTTTGGTCAAATCTTTTAGTTCTTCTACTGATTTGCACCGGTACTTGTGAGAATTTGCTTTAGATGGTGAATTCTGCTCTGATACTTGTGCAATTCTTTGATTTCTAAGAAATGGGAAGAAGGAGAAGAAAAGGAAGGAGAAGAAGGTGACCTTTGATTGCTAAGAAATGTAATGTAGCTGCTTCTATGAGCTAGCATGTACCCCTAGTTGTAGTTCTTTATTTCTATCTATTTAGTATCATCTACTCATCCTATGCATTATCTCAATGTACCATATGTAGCATTTACTCCTTGGAGCCCATAACTCATTAGTATTCATCAAATGCATGAAAGAGTTTGTTATTGCACCACTCACAGGTGCCAAATGCAATAGACATAGCTACTAGTTTTAATGAAGTTTACAACCGGATCTCAAAAAAGAGAAATACAATCTCATAACAACTTCATCGTTCTTTGATTCTTGGAGCCTTGAACTCATCAAACATGTTGACTTTATTTGGCACCTACTGTTGTATTGAGGCAACTATGGCTCATGGTGTGTTTCTTACTGAAGGAACTGACCATCCTTTTTGGGTTGCTTCTGTCTGTAATGTATCTTTGTCAGCAATTCTCTTCCCTAATGCTTCTTTGCCTCTTCTTCTCAGCTATCCTTAGCATTCTTCTTCTCCAAAGCTTCTTGCTTTTTCTTCAAAGCAACTTCTTTGTTGACCCTTGCGATAATTCTTCTAGTCTCCGCTTTAGCTCTCCTGTTGATCTCTGCTTCTTCTCTCCCCTTCTCTTTTTTGCTGCAAGCTCTACTGCCTTTGC
Source organism: Avena atlantica (assembly GCA_910589765.1). NCBI lineage: Eukaryota > Viridiplantae > Streptophyta > Magnoliopsida > Poales > Poaceae > Avena > Avena atlantica. The sequence goes on along the minus strand of OU342735.1, from coordinate 466,416,606 downwards.
TAGTGCTTGTTCTTGCTTCCTTTTCTCCCGTTGAACCCTTCTAGCTACTGCATCTTCAGCTTTCTTCATTGTAGATGCTAATTTTGCTTCCAACAGAGCATTTGTTCTCTCTTGTGTTGACTTGGTCTTGTCCCTATGCAATGCTAGTAACTTTTGTGCAAGCTATCCCTGTCTCACTGTGCTTGATGTTGGATTCTCTTGATTGATGTTGTTTTGGGTAGTAGTAATGAAGGTGGACTGAGGAATTGGCTGAGAATCTGTATTCCTCACAATATATCTCCCTGGTGTTTTCCTTCTTTTCTTTGTAGGTCCCCCAACATTCCTATGGTAAATAGGAGGTAGAATTGTTGGTCCATTAATCCTCTCCCATTTAGTATGGTCTTTGCATAGAAAAATAATGTTGGCATATGTCTTTTTGTGCATGTCAACTGAGTAGAATTTGTCCACAAGTCTAATAGGATCAGTACCTTCTGCTCTGACACATGCTATGGCATGTAGGCATGGTATCCCAGATTGTTTCCATCTTCTGCATGTGCATGGTTTTATCTTCAGTTCACCAACATAATCAGTTGCAATAGAGCTAAACCTGTCTCCAACTGAGAACATACCATCCGAGCTCCATCAACAAAAAAATAGCCCTTGGAGAATTCAATGTTTTTCTCAACAATTTCATTTATCTTTGGGAATATAGTCCACGTGGCCTCCTCTTTTTGTTTGATGTAGTGCCTAACCATGACTTGGCCTTTGATATTTGCAAATATGGATAAGACAGGTAGCTCTCTTGCATCTAGAATTTACTTGTTAAAAACTTCATAGTTGTTGTTCAGAAGTACATCACATTTGGGTAGCTGACTCTGAAATGCCCTAACCCGAGTTCTTGGGTCCATTTCATCTAGCCAGGAATGGGCTTTAGGATTTAAAATCTTTCATTGCTTCCATGTTATCTTCAAACCTTACCACTGTACCGCTTCTTTCTATCTTCCATAATTCATTCTTTAAAACTTCTCCTTTGAACTTTTGGTTGAAGTTTTTCCAATGATTCCTCACACAGAACTTGTGTTCTACATTAGGGAACACTTTCTTGACAACATTGATCAGTCCATTTTTTTCGGCATACATTAGTGTCCAAGGTGAAGTGTTCATGATACCAAGATCACTTTTCACTGTATCTAGGAACAGGGTCCAAATATCTGTGTCCTCGACCTTAATAGAAGCAATTTCTAATAGGAAAATAGATTTATTTGGATCCATGCCAATAGTTGTGAGCAATTGACCTCCGAATCTTGTCTTGATAAAGCAACCATCAACAAAAATAACTGGCCTGCATCCTTAATGAAACCCCAACTTGGAAGCCTGGAGAATCATGTAACATCTCCTGAACCTCCCATTCTTAGTTGATATGGAAAAGCTACTTCCTGGATTGATTTTCCTTAATTCATTGCCAAAATCCCAAAGCATGTTATATTATGATTACTCATCTCCATAAATAACCTTCAACCTCTACAACAACTTTGGTCTACTAGGTGTCATGTTCCACTCCTTCTGGGTAATCCTTGAAAAGTTCTTCATATTCATATCTGGGCCAGCTCTGAACATCTCAACATACTTCTCTACAAGAAAATTGGAGGTGAATCTATCCACCTCAAATGTACCACTGCATGTGTGCTCACCATTGAATTTCTTGATCCTAAATTCTTTGGTTCTGCTATCCATAGATGCCCACATGTTCCAACTGCAATTATCTGCACATACTGCTTTCAATCTTTTCTATCATTTATAGGAAATTTGATGTTCTTTTTGTTTTTGCAACTATAAGCCTGGATATCCTTTCTCAACATCTCCACCGACTCAAACAATAGCCCTGGATGAAACTTAGGACCAAATCAACTTATTAAGTCTCATTGGCACTATATTATCATCTGAATCTAGACCCCACTGGTCATCATCTTTTATGTATTCTTCTTTGCAAACCTTCTCACTTCTTTTGTACTCCCTCTATCCCATTTTATGTTGTGTATAGTTTGAAACACGCATACAAAGGAGGAGAAGAGAGAGACGGTTTGAAAAAGTTTTTGACTCAGCTGCCCTCGAACTGAGGCCCACACCCATGCACAACGGTTGTCCTTGCCATAAATTCCTTGCATGCTGGCCGCTTCGGTTGTCTCGTCCCCAACATGCATGCATTGCTAATTGGCTTCCAGGAGAGTTATTAGGGGTAGCTGCTAGCCTGCTATCATGGATAAAAGAGTCAAACAGAAGTTCCTTCACAAAATACGCAACATAATATGGGAATTCCTATAAAAACTAATGCGCAACATAAAACGGGATGGAGGGAGTATGTTGAACTCCCTAACTTTCTTGAATCAACACCATCTATATTTCCATCATACAAATCATCATCATCTTCACTTATGCCACACTCCAAGTCAACAATTTCTTTTGGATCAAAATCGGAGTCTTTATCCTCATCTTTAGTCTTTGCTTCCTCTACTTCATTCTTCTCTGCGTCTAAAACATCCAATTCAACAGCAATCCTCTTCCTCTGCCTTGTTCTACCACTAACACAATCCTCCAGTGGATACACAATTTTTTAAAGGGTAGGTGCTTCATCAAAAACAGTCTCTACTTGTACTGCACACTTCTGAATTTGATAGCTTGTTGTTGCTTTAGTAGGGCTCACAACTGCTTGCAACTCAGTTATAGGGAACTACACAACATCATCCCGGTTTCTTACCCTTAGGCTCTCACCATGATCCAGGTATAAGCTAATGAAAAGCTTGTCAATTGATGTCAACATAAATTCATTGCCATGATCATCTCTGATCTGCCTAAGTCCATTGTTGCTTAGGGTCATAATTGGGATACAGTAATGTGCCTTGATCCTCCCTAACATCTCATAACCAATTTCCTTAGTGAAGTTTTCCAAGATCAAAGGAGACCATGTCACAGTGTCAACATGATGATACCATATTACTGAACCATTGACACTAGCTCCTGTTGGTTCCAGATCCAAGAAAATACCCACCATGATTGATTTCAATAGAGAAAAACTCCCTACTTTGGCCTACCAACGGAGTACATACAAAGAATTATGAGCAGCTAAAACCATTTTTTGCATCAATCTGAAAACCTCCCCAAAAAAAAACCATGGCAAGAACCATCCAAAATTGGCAAAAACCACTCAGATGTTTATCTCATGCTGCTAAAACACCCCCAAAACACAACACAGAACCCTAACTAAACATAGAAAAAAGCCATGATTTTGGGTGGAGACTGCTGCTCATTGTAGTAAGGCGGTGGAGCCCCTTGTGGCCGCTGACGATGAGACATCGCGCCGGCTCCGTGAGCCAGCGGCGCGGCGCACCATCAAAATCCTGCATGTCGACGATGGCGCCGACTCTTCCCTCTCCTCCCTCGTCGTCCTCCTCTGATCGTGGAGAGATAACTGAAGAAAAAGTCAAAGCCTTCCGCTGATCGTAGGGAGGTTACTGAAAAAAGGACGGAAATTACACTGGTCCAAGAGTAGCGCGGGTCTTTTTTTTTCTACAAATTTCCCGCCGAAGCTATCGAGGCAAGACACATTTGGCCTGGCAAACGGGTCTCACGAGAGTCCACCTCACCCGTACTCACTCGCTACGCGCTACAGTGACCGTACATGTAACCTCGACACGTATTCAGTGACTGTAATAGCATACAATCGAAGTATAGTGATGTATCTGAGCTTGGCCAAATAGTTCAAGCAGTAATCATGTATATTTTACTCTTGTTCCAGCCACCTGTTTCGCCGAATCCAGCCTGGGCTCGTTTCACTACTATCGGTTTGTAGATCTATGGCGGATGCTTTAACGAAAATCGATGGGAAACGGGAAGGCCCATTGTTTAAGAAAGAAAAGGTATATAAACCCCAATTCCGCAGCTAATTAAGAGAACTGGTACTGTACTACAAGTTCTTAACAGAGGGAGCCAGCTATTAGTCGCAAAGCTATCCTAAACGTGTACGTACTACGTACTGGGCTAATCTGAGAAATGAAGGTGCTCTAGCTAGTTGGCGGTAGTCTGGTCCTCCGTCTTCCTGTTGATGGTGATGCCCTGAGCCCTCGCCGGCGGCAGGCGTTCCTTCTCCTCCTCCACTTGCTCCAGCAGAACCTGCAGCTCCGCCTCCGACAGGCTCTCCAGCCGTTTCTGAAAAGAATTCAGTTAGTTCATAGTCAGTCACGACAGCGCACAAATTATTCGAGTGCAGAGTGTGGCCCACCTCCATGACTTGCTTCTCGTAGTTCCTGAGCTGCGTGGCGTAGGTCATGTCCTTGTTGGCGACCCTGATCATGTAGGAGGAGATCCAGCCGACCGTCATCCCGAGCACGATGAAGAGCTGCACCACGTTGCCGGCTTGCAAGGGGTCGACGCCGACGAACTGCGAGCGCAACGATCAGGGAGAAATCAGATACGGAGTAGATCATTCAGTGAATAATTGTGCCGAAATGAATGATCAAGCAGCTGCGAAAGCAAGGAAGAAGGGCTCGAAACAAAAGCACGTCACCTCGAGCCCTGACTTGAGGCCGTAGCCGAGGAGGGTCACGCCGACGCCGATCAGCAGCACGTCTTTCCTCGAGTACCCGAACTCCACCTGCGGACACACACGAGCCGATCTCGCGCGGTTAGTTCCGGCGTGTGCAAGAAACTGATCGAGCGAATTGGTTGTGGTTGAGCGCTTTGAGTAATTACCTTGTCGTCGGTGGCCTTGGAGTCATCCAGGCTGCTTCGTAGCGCCGAACGCCTCCTCTGTCTCACCAGCTCGTTCGATCGCAGCGGCAGCACAGATTTGCCTTTTTTTTTTGGAGGGAAGGCAGCAACATACAGAGCAGAACATGATTAGGGTGGTCAACATGTCTGCTCGCTGGATCAATGGCAGTTTAGCATGAGAAAAGAACATGGCGGGCGCAAGGAGCAGTAGCGAAAATACCAGAATGGACAGAGTGCAGACAGGTCGTCTTGCCAAAGCGGTGGAGTCCGCCGGCGAGCGCGGCCGCGGCGGTGGCCCTCGCGGCGGAGTGGGGAGAGACGCGAAGGACGGGGGCGGACAGGGATGCTGGCGCCATGCTTGCCGAGAAATTCCCCGCCCGATGCTGCAGGGCCGCACACCCACAGCTCTGGTTCCTTTTTATCTCATCTTATCCACGCCAGGCTGACTGACTGAAAGGGCACTGCTCAGCCGCGTCCCCGCGCCCGGGCCTCTCGCATACACGTACGCGAGTTCGCCACATCGAAACCGAAAAATGCAAGCGCGTCAAGCTCCTAAATATCATACTCGTCTGGATAAGAGCCGACGCCCCGTCCCTTCCCGCGCGCGCGCGAACCCGTGGTGCTCATGGCTTCCTCCTCTTCTTCTTCCGTCTTCTCCCCGCTCCTGCCTCGGCTCCGGCTGCGAATCACCTCCTGCAGTACGCGCGCTTCGTCTGCTCCAAACGCCGTGCCCGTGGACAACGGCGCCGCATCTGTCTCGCCGCTGGCGCCCCTCGCGGTTGTCAGCCACAGGAGGGAGCTGGTGGTGGGAACGGCATTGAGCGCGCTGCTCTCGAGCACGCCGCTGCCCGCCGGGGCGCGTGAGGTCGAGGCCGGCAAGTACCTGCCGCCGGCGCCGTCCAGCCCGGGCTTCGTCTTCTTCAAGGCCACCACCAAGGACACCCCCGCCCTCCGGGCTGGTGATCACTCCCTTCTTCCTGCTTTAATCTTTATACCCTCTCCGTTTCCGAGCGATTCTTAATTTGGTTCCATGTCCCGAACAATTCCAGGCAATGTGGAGCCCTACGAGTTCATCCTGCCGCCCACGTGGAAGCAGCTGCGGGTGGCCAACATACTGTCGGGCAACTACTGCCAGCCCAAGTGCGCGGAGCCGTGGGTGGAGGTGAAGTTCGAGGACGACAAGCAGGGCAAGGTGCAGGTGGTGGCGTCGCCGCTGATCCGCCTCACCAACAGGCCCAACGCCACCATCGAGGACATCGGCAGCCCCGAGAAGCTCATCGCCTCCCTGGGGCCCTTCGTCACCGGCAACACCCTGGAGCCCGAAGAGATCATTGAGACCTCCGTCGAGAAAATCGGTGACCTCACTGTAAGTCGCCTACTACTGCTTAAGTTATCTATGTATAAATTACTGATGGCGATGCTGCTGAATGCTGAATCTAGAATTCCTGATGAAAGAATGACTGGGCATAAACCCTTGTGATGCAGTACTACAGCTACGTGCTGGAGACTCCGCTCGCACTGACCGGTTCTCACAATCTGGCCAAGGCCACAGCCAAGGGGAACACCGTGGTGCTCTTCGTCGCCAGCGCCAGCGACAAACAGTGGCAGTCGTCACAGAAGGTTCTCAAGGCCATGGTAGACTCGTTTCAAGTATGATTGCAGGCTTGAAGCAAGTGCAGGCTTGGCCCTCTTGGCTGCTGGGAGATCTGGAGCTGGGTCGCCTATCTGAACCCTGAGGTACTTGGACATGAGATGCTAGTGTTTTTGAGGCTTGGACCACTTGTAAAGAGATTGTAGTTTAATATAGAGGTTACTCATACCGGAAGCAAATACACACTTCAGCGCGCCATCTTGCATTGGGCGTTGTTATGGCATATGCAGTTCATATACAAAAATCACACATTACATATGCAGTTCATATAAAATATGACAGATTACTCACGATCACTGTCATGCTATACAGTTTATGTAGAAAAAATGATGAACCAGTCACACAGGATAGCAGAGGGTACTGTTACATCAATATAAACTTCGTTAGGTTGGTGATCATGGTCAATTAGGAATAAGATAGCAGGTTGTGAAAGAATTTTGTTTGGAAACAATTACATCACAACTTTCTCCCTGGAGAAATAAAAAAACCCATGACTAGCATCATATTTCCAACACCCAAATTTTCAGGATGAGACGGCTGAATAGCTTTCGCCAAGGCTGTAACATAGATAACACTGTATTTTTTAAACGTATAGTCATTCATGATTTCCATACTTGGGTGATAAGGTATATAAGCAAAGTTAGTATTCCTTTCTGTACATCGGTGAGAAAGAATGAGCAACACTGCCAAAGTACAATCCACATTTGGTGGAGTACTCCGCCATAATGTTAGAATAACACTGCTGCAGCACAAGGACAGTATATAACTGCTCAACATCATATCCAGCACAACTTATTCTTTTATATGGACTCTACAAACTCTTTGTAATGTTTGTCCCAAGAGACCAATGTCATGACATTTCATAATAGAAAAGGTATACATACTGACCTGAAATCATCATGATCTTACATAATGCCCAACTTCTTGTGTGCAATTAAATAGATGGTTCAATATATGGTTGTGTTTATCAAGGTAAGCATATAACTGACCAAATATAGCTACTCTTTCATATTGGGTCTAATATATGCTGCATCCAGTGTGGGTGGAATTTGACAAATTCAAAGATACAACTAATACCAGAATTGTTCTCATATCTAATTTATATCAATATATAAACACCGATTGAGCTGTAAAGGATAGGTAAGATCTGCAATATTTTGACGTAAGATGTCATATTATTCAAAATTGCAGAAATATGATATAAAGATGAATTAAACACATGCTTTTGACTTCAAGTTTAGCAAATTAAGGTCATTCAAAGTCGCAAATGACATATAGAGGGAAAAACGAGCTACACGTGCAATCGCTAACTCGCTATGTGCAGTATCATTGCACAGGCAACCGCGTCATTTATCTTGGCTGATTATGCAATTGTTAAGTTTATGTACGTTGTGACAGTTGGAAATATAAAGGTCTAAGGATCACCCAATAAGTACTCCCATCTCTATAGCCGGCAATAATTAGTGCAATCTACAATATAGAAACACTGCCACATGAAGAAAATCTGCAAGCACAAACAGAAAGATCACACAGTAAAGCGATATAAATAAGATCATGTCATAACAAACATTTCAAACATTTTTGCAACTCTGTTGCAAAATATCATAACATAAGCATATAACATGCAAGTCCCCACAATGCTAAGACCAACACCATGCTACATACTTCTCTGCTAATAATTACCTTACATTCTAGGTTTAGTCAAAGTCAAACTTTACAAAGTTTGGTACAAAATATAGGAAAAACTATAAACATCTATAACACTAAATGTATATAATATGAAAATATATCTTATAATGATTCTAATGGTACTTATTTTGCATTATAGATGTATATAATTTTTTCTATATATTTGGTCAAACTTCACAAAGTTTGATCTTGACTAAACCCAGAATGCAGGGTATTTCCGGACAGAGGGAGTATCATAGTTTGGTTACTTGGACAACTATTCTTAGCACTGTTAGCAGTGTAGCTGAAGTTATCATGGCCTTAACGTGTGGAAAAATAATCAAAATAGCTTGTATATCAGGATTCAAATTTCACAACCGAAGAACAACATAAACCATAAAGAGCTCCCAAAAATGTTGTCTGGGCATATCTATGCAAATAGTTCAGAATACACACCTGCACAATCTGCAAGCACCAAAATCTTATGATAGCTGGAAATAATTTTCCGTGTAACATACAGAGATTAGTATGACACTAAATAGAACATCAATTAGCTCAGACATCACTAATTCTTACCAGCATAATCTCATTTGTTTAGCAAAAACCATGCAATGTAACACCATTGTCATCATATCACAGCTAACTAATGAAATCACATGAAACGTGAATACAGTGGTCCGTAATTGCCAACCAAAAAACAATAATTACAATAGAATGGTAGTCATGCTCATCAACAATCGGTACTATGCTAGGACACTTAACTAGTCATAATAGCAGAACCAGCCGTGTCCGGTGCGACGGGGATAGGTTCATCAGCGGCGTGGCCGGCCGACGGATTGGAGGAGATGGAAGCAGAGCTCGGTGAAGGAGTGACTGCGGAGACGATCGTCTTAGATCTTGGCATGCTGGCGGCGATGTCCTCTTGGAGGATGGCGTTGTGGCGCGCCATGTACCAGGCCTTGACCGGCGTGCTCATCGCCGAGGTGTCCTCGTCGCCCATGAGGAACCGGAGATCCGTGTTCCTCTTCTTGGCGGCGTAGTTCTCTTTGAGGAGGTCGAGCTTGCGGTCTTGGTTCTACAGCAGCTGCGCCCACCTCTCATCGGCCTTCTCTTCCCTCTTCTCGGCATGGGCCTTGGCGTCGGCGATACACTTCTCAATGAAAGCGTGGAGACGCTCGGTGGGAGGTCATGTGGCTTTGAGCATCTTCGCCGTCTTCTGGCCAAGCTCCGTCCTTCCTTCGCCGGCAGCAGGGGGAGGAGCCTCCGGGTCATCCTTGGTCTTGGCGAGGTTCATGCGAGTGTCCACCAATTTCTGGCATTTCTCTATCACGGCAAAGACGTGTTGAAACTTGAACTTTGTACTGTTGTCGTCCTGGTACATGCCAAGTGCACGGACGAGCTGCAAAGGCAAGGCAAAGTGTGTCGGGAAAGGCATAAACTCGACATACCTTTGGCTAGTGTTTGGCGAAGTACCTTGCTATCCATGCTTTCACCGCTGACGGGTGTGTGATTTACCTCCTCGATGATGTTGTTCCACTTGCTGCACACTTGCTGGATGAGTCCTCAGTGATTGATCAAGGCTTTCTCACCGTGCTCCATGTGTATCTTGTTGTATTTTGGGTCACAAAGGTTGGGCTCGTCGTACGCTAGATTCACGCGCTTCCAGTAATTGTTCGAGTTTTGGTTGTCGCCGGTGATGGGATCCATGATCACCGCTTTCCAGGCGTCAGCGAGGCAAAGGTCCTCAAGTGTCATCCACTTGACCCGGTGCTCCAACACCGACTTATCCGCCTTCCTCTTTCCTTTGGCTTTGGTCTTCGCCGGAGCCAAGGCATCCTCTTCGGTTTCCTCCTCGGCCTGGCCTTTGGAGAAATCCTAGGACTCGATGCCATGTTCGGCATCGGACTGGGACTGTTCTTGGGTGAAGGAGGCATTGCCAGCCGCCGCCGACCCTGAGGCGATCATGTCCTGCGTGTATGCTCCGGTCGATGTTCCGCTGAACATGTTGTGGGCGTATGCCTCGCCGAAGTTTGCGGACGAGGAGATGTCGCCAAACGGAAGAGGGCCGCGGTGCATGGACGACAGTGCCAGCGTACGCCGGAGAGCTGGCGTAGGGACGTTGATGTCGAAGTTGAAGGCCGGAGGAGGACGAGGTGCGGGACAAGGTAAGAGCTCGTTCGTGTTGAACCCGTCGTCAAACTCGGGGGAGGAGTAGTACCTCTGCCACGGGTTCGGCTGTCTCTCCTGGAACATGGCCGACGAGATCAGCGAGAACCCGGCCGACGAGCCGACGTTTGGCTGGCTCCCCCAGTGCTCGCTGTACTGCGGGGGAGGGGGGATCGGCATCGGGCGCGACATCGTCGAACACGCTTGCATTTCCCTCATTGTTTGGGCCCCGACGAGCGCCTTCAACTCCTTCGACCTTGTCTCCATGTTCCTGCAGCTGTCCATTTCGACCTTCCTCTTCTGGACAAGGGCCAGCTACTCGGCGTTGGTCAAGCCCTTCGGCCTCGGCCTCGGCGTCGGAGCCCTCGTCTTCCTCGCCTTTTTCTCCTTTGGTTCACCGACGACGGATCGGGGTTTGACAAAACCCTTGGGGGCATGGTGGTCGGGAGCTCGGCAAACTGGCGGGATATGTGGGGGAATGGAGAGGAAAGGCGGGATGGGAAGAAGAAAAGGGCGGGAGCTCGGCCTCCAGTCGCCAACAGGGTTGGCCCACCCGCTTTTTCGCTCCATCCGGTGTTCTCAGGGTGTTCCTCGCACCCCGGGATCGACATGGGAACGCCGGATGGAAGTTGATCCCAATCCGGACGAAATCAGCGTCCTGGGATCGCGACTGGGCGAAAAATTGCTGTCCGGATGAAAAAAACGTCCTAGGAACACCGTCCTAGGAACCCGAGTGGAGATGCACTTACCAAATCCATTGCTCCCATTCCACGCCCATCATCGGTCTACGCTTTACCCTGAGCTCAGCCTTCAAAACATGATCTTGGAGATGCCATTGGCTAAGCGACGTCACCACCAAGGACTCCCATTGTCTGCTCCTTCTCACCCGAGTGAACCAAAGACAAGGCCCATCACCATCGCCATGTCGCTCGCGCGATCAACCTTCTAGGGCCGCTGCCCTATCGTTCGTTGGCCCAAGACCAAGAGACGGTCTTGCATCACAATATAGGTTCGTCGGTTCGGGGTAGGTTACTGGTGGAGTAGCTATCAGACTTGGCCACATAGCATCCTATCAGAGGGGTCACCCCTCCATCGTCGGAGACTGTTGCTGACCGAGCACAATAGAAGAAACACACCAGGCCCTCTTTGGTCCCATCCGAGCCCAAACAGGCTCGTAAAGTTTTCATCGTTGCGCTGGTGCACTAGGGATGTTGTGCCACCAGCCTACGACCGTTGTTGCAATCAGCGCACGCTAGTGCCACCCTACCACTGTCGCTGCCTAAAGCCATGTCGTGTTCTACGCCTCCAATGCTTGGCCCGAGACCGTCCTGCCATCGCCATCCGTCGTGCTGAGGCAGCACCGACCGCATAGAAGGAGCGGACTGCCTCCACCACGCGCGCCACCTCCACATGTCGATGTAGAGGCGGCCGCCTCGGCACCGCCACCCACCAAGGCTAGTCGCCAGGACACCAGGACGGGAACACATCGCTGCCACACATCCCACCGCACGGCCAACAACCTCCCGCGTCTCCACGGAAGCTCGCCGCCGCGCCACTGCGCTTCGCGCCTCACAACGCCCTAGCGGCGACAAGGAGGAGGGCAGAGAGAAGGGGGAAGGTCTGGCCAGTGGTTAGGGTTTTCTCCCTATTGCTCGTAGGAGCAACATAGGAGAGGGGAGGTTTTTTAGTCACTAGTTGGCTGGCTCGCACGCCGCCGTTCTCGCCCCTCGGAGTCGGCAAAGGTTGTCGCGGTAAAGATTGTGGTAGACCGGTGAGAAGTTATCGTGCTTAGCTAAATCTAATCCGTTATAAAATACTAACTACTTAAAAGAAATAGTATATAATCATTTGGTGGGCACTTTTGTAGTTTAAGTTTGCCAAAGAAAAACAGAGATGCTATTGCAAATTGCAATGTAGACTTGCTGACATCAGTGATGACTTCAACCATATAATCAGCCGCATGATGAAGAATTGAAAGCCGCCCTCGGCTTACGAACCTGCGGACAATGCAGTACTACGTCCCTATCATCGTCGTGTTATAAAATTATATAACTTATGGTGCAGCAACGGCCACACTCCACTGATCTCTCTCTGCAGTTTTGGGCTTTTTGCACACAGTCAAACAATGGCATCGCTGGCGGCAGCGGAGGGGGCTCGGCACGTGGTGGCGTTGCCGTACCCGGGGCGCGGTCACATCAACCCCATGCTCGCCGTGTGCCGCCTGCTCGTGGCCTCGGACGGCGGCCTAACCGTTACCGTCGTCGTCACGGAGGAGTGGCACACGCTGCTGGCCTCCACCGCTCTGCCGGACCGCGTCCGCCTCGCCACCATCCCCAACGTCATCCCCTCGGAGCGGGGCCGTGGTGCCGACCACGCCGGCTTCATCGACGCCGTGTATCACAAGATGGGGGAACCCGTCGAGCGGCTGCTCGATGGGCTGGAGCGGAGGCCGGAGGCTGTCGTGGCCGATACCTACCTGACGTGGGCGGTGGCGGCCGGCGCGCGGCGGGGGATACCGGTGTGCTCGCTGTGGACTCAGCCGGCCACGTTCTTCTTGGCGCTCTACCACTTTGACCTGTGGCCGCCGGTGGATGGCCGTGACTCCGAAGAAGGTAATCATTTGGCCATGCTCCAGTGTTTGTTTCAGAGCAATCGTTAATCGGATTTGGGTGTACTACTTCCATCGTCCTGCAGAACTAAGCATCAGGTCTCTGGAGGAGACTGTCCCGGTCCCGTGTCTCTCGTCGGTAAGACTGTCAGATCTCAAGACCTTCCGCGCATGGAAGCGCCCAATGGAGATATCAGCGGAGACGTTCGCCAACATACACAGAGCGCAGTGTGTTCTCTTCACCTCCTTCCACGAGCTTGAGCCCTGCGCCATGGACGCATTAGCAGAGTCACTCCCATGCCCCGTATATCCAGTCGGCCCTTCAATCCCACAGTTGGCACTCGACGGAGACGACAAAATCCTCAACGAGGGGCACCGTGGCTGGCTGGACGCGCAGCCAGAGAACTCCGTGCTGTACGTCTCGTTCGGCAGCTTCGTCGCCATGTCCCCCTCGCAGTTCGAGGAGATCGCCATGGGCCTGCGCGACAGCGGTGTCAGGTTCTTCTGGGTGGCCCGGGACAAGGCCGCCGAACTGCGGGAGACGTGCGGCGACAGGGGCCTGGCGGTGCCGTGGTGCGAGCAGCAGAAGGTGCTGTGCCACCCCTCCGTCGGCGGCTTCCTCAGCCACTGCGGGTGGAACTCGGTGCTGGAGGCCGTGTCCGCCGGGGTGCCATTGCTCGCGTTCCCTGTTGGGTGGGATCAGCTGGTGAATGCCCGGATGGTCGCCGACGAGTGGAAGGTCGGCATCAACCTGAGGGAGCAGAGGGGCGAGGGTGGCACCGTGGGAAGGGCCGCGATCTCTGCCGCCGCGAGGAAGCTGATGGATTTCGACAGTGAGGTTGGGCAAGAAATGAGGAGAAGAGCTGCAGAACTGAGCCACCTCTCTCGCGGCGCTGTCAAGGAAGGCGGCTCGTCGCATCGTTCTTTGAGTGGTTTCTTGCAAGATCTCGCGGAGGGGAAACTGGATGTAACGGAAACTCCTCCGTGAAATTTCTTTGTTTAGTCCAGTAAGTGACGACAAATTAGTTGCTTAGGGGTTCAAATAATTAAGGTGTCTGAGTGGGATTCCGATTATCGTCTTGCTTATACTCCCTTTGTCTACAAACAAGTGACATGTATTTGTGTAAATTCGAATATATCTAAATATGTTTTAATATTAGATATATGTAAATCTATACTACTTATAAAGGATTAGATTATGAGTTTTTCTTGTAATACAAGATGGTTAGGCTGGCCAAGTCGGTTAGGGTTTTGGCTGAGTCGGTTGTGACTCCAGCCTCATATATGCTCCTTGTACTCGCTACAATCAAATACGTGAGATTTATTATAATTCTACATGGTATCAGATTAGTTCCGTTCCTAAGCCATGGTCGCGCCCCTCACACCGCCGCCGCCTCCACCCGGCTACTTCGAACGCCGGGCTGCCCTCGCCGCCGCCAAAACCGTCTCTCTCGCGGCGTCCTCTTCCAATCCATCCACTCAAACCCTAGCCCCAACTATCCCCACTATCAACTATGCCGACACGATCTCAGATGTCAGCCCGTTCATACCAATTACCCTAGATTTACCAAAGCATAATTACTACCATTGGCGCCATCTCTTCGAAGTTCACCTCGGTCGCTGCAATCTTCTCGACCACGTCGCCGCCGACACCGTCCCTCGGCCCTCGGATCCGCGCTGGGTCAAGGACGATCTCGCGATCATCCAATGGATCTATCAACGAGTCTCCACCGAGATCTTCAACCTCGTCTTCCGTGACGCCACCAACGCCGCCACCCTCTGGGTGGCTCTATGCCAACTCTTCCAGGACAACGTCGACGGTCGCGTCAACACTCTCCACACGGAGCTCCGCAACACCGTCCAAGGAGACTCACAAGTTGGCCCTATTGCCAACGCCTAAAGTCCATCGCCGACGAACTTCGCGAGCTTGGGGATCCTATCGACGACAAGCAACTCATCAACATCCTCCTCGTCGGCCTTGGCGAACGCTTCGAGAAACAAGCGTCCTTTATCCCCATGATGCGGCCACCACCCTCCTTCGCCGAGGTCCGGTCCATACTCCAATGGGCCGATCGCGCCATGAACAACAAAGAGTAGCGTCATCAGGTCTTCGTCGCCACGCCACAGCCACCACCTCAACCACCGACCGCTCCTCCAGCTCCTCCAATGCAGCCCCCCGCGGGATGGCGCCCGAGCCCGAACTACCGTGGTAGAAACCCGACCTACCACCCGCCAACGCCGCACCCACCAGCTGCACCAACCCCGCCACCTCCGACGCCACCTCCGAGCGTCGCCCCTCCGCCTGCGTCCCCAGCTTGGCGCCCTCCACATGATCCTTGGACCGGGCTTGTCCAAGCCTGGCCGATGCCCTGGACTCCACCGTCCCCGATCGGCGCGCCTCCTGCATACTCTGGCTCCTGGATGCCGGGACTCCGCCCCCACACGGGATCGCCAGGACTTTTGAGTCCTCGTCCCCCGACGCAGGCGTACCACGCTGCCCCATCGACCTATACCTACGGTGCTCCGTCTCCTACGCCCTACTACATTGACAGCAACGGTCTCTACCACATGCAACCTCAGCTGCCATCCGCTCCGACAGCCTCCTACACGCTGCATGCTCCGCCACCATCAACGGCTCTGCCTCTACTGCCTTCACCAACACCCCATTGGGACCAAGCCTCCTTCTTGTAGTCCATGAAAATTTTTGCTGCCCAGGGAGCATCAGGTATGGACTGGATTTTCGATTCTGGTGCTTCTAGCCACATGTCTAATTCGCATAGTATGCTGTCAAATTGCACCTCTTCTCCTTTTTCTTCAATTACCCTAGGCAATGGTTCCACTATTCCAATCTATAGCACCGGTCACACTCAATTACCCACACCCATTAAACCCCTTTTACTTCGAGATGTTCTAGTTGCTCCTGCTCTTATCAAAAACTTAATTTCTGTTCGCAAGTTTACCTCCGACGATCTTGTCTCTATTGAATTTGATACCTTTGGCCTATCTGTGAAGGATCTTCGAACCAAGGAGGAGATCGCACACTTCAATAGCTCTGGTGATCTCTATTCTATCCATGGAGCTCCTGCCGCACGTCACCCCTCCTCCATGATGGCCTCCGTCCACCTTTGGCACCAGCGTCTAGGCCACCCCAATGCCGTCACCACTACAAATTTGCTTAGTGAATTTTGTCTTCCATGTAATAAAGATCTTCATGATCCCTTAGTGTGTGAGTCATGTCAACAAGGCAAACATGTGCGTCTTCCCTTTAGTTCTTCTAGTTCCTATAGCAGTTTTCCTTTCGAGCTTTTACATTGTGATATATGGACCTCTCCTCATACTAGTATTTCTTGTTTTCAATACTATCTTGTTATTCTAGATGACTTTACTCATTTTATTTGGACGTTTCCCCTCAAGCACAAATCAGATGTTCACACCACCTTCCTCCATTTTCAACGATATGTTTCCACACACTTCTTTCTACCCATTCGGTTTATCCAACGTGACAATGGTCGTGAATTCAACAACATTAAAAATCGAAACCTTTTTCTTCAACATGGAATTCTCTTGCTTTTTTCTTGTCCCTACACTTCTCCCCAAAACGGCAAGGCAGAACGATCTCTTCGTACTCTTAATGATATAGTCCGCACCCTTATAATTCAATCATCTATGCCACCAAAGTTTTGGGCAGAAGCTCTTCGAACGGCCACTTTTCTTTTAAACATCCGACCCTCCACTGTTAACCCTAAAACAACACCCTTCTACTCTCTTTTCCTAAGCCACCCTAATTATTCCGAGTTAAAAGTTTTCGGTTTCCTTTGTTTTCCCAACATATACGCCACCACTCCCAATAAACTATCTTCTCGCTCCATCCCCTGCGTGTTTCTCGGTTATTCCGACGAGCATAAATGATATCGCTGGCTAGATCTTTCCAATGGTCGCATCCATATATCCCGTCATGTCACTTTCGATGAAACAACCTTTCCTTTTGCTACTCGGTCACCTTCCCCTGAACCTACCTCACCAACACCTCCAAATCACTCCCCTAGTCTCCTACATCCCCTCCTATACAACCCCAGCGTCGCCAACTTACAGCCCCAATTCACAGCAGAACCGACCCAACCCCCTGCCGCGGCACATGAAATGATGCAAAACTCTGTCGCGGCAGACCTCCCTGCCGTGCCTGGGCCTGCTGAACCCTCTGCCGCGACAGAGATTCAGGCTCCAAACCCTACCGCGACAGCGCGTGCTGCCAACGCACCATCGCCTGTGCCCGATCGTTCCGCTGCGCCGGGCACCTCCTCTGCTCCTTTACCCTCACGTGCCATCCCTACTACTGCTCCTAGCAATGACCATGTTATGCGCACTCGTGCCAAGTCTGGTTTTCGCCTTCAACCTAAAGAACGTCTCACTCTTCTTGCCGAATCCCAAATTTCACCTATTCCTCGTACCTACAAAACTGCTCTTCTAGATCCTCATTGGTCCTCAGCCATGCGCGATGAGTTTCAAGCTCTTTTGCAAAATGACACTTGGCACCTTATTCCCCGACCACATGGTGCAAACATTGTCTCCGGCAAATGGGTCTTTCGCCAAAAATTCCACTCCGATGGATCTCTTGTTCGCTATAAAGCCAAATGGGTTTGTCGGGGTTTCTCTCAACAACATGGAATTGACTATGATGAAACTTTTTCTCCTATTGTTAAGCCAAGCACAATTCGTACTGTCCTTAGTCTTGCCATTTCCTCCTCTTGGCCTATTCATCAACTCGACGTTAAAAATGTGTTTCTCCATGGAAGCCTTAATGAAACAGTCTATTGTCAACAACCTCTTGGATTCGAAAATCCTACTTTACCCAATCACGTATGTCTTCTCCAAAAATATCTTTATGACCTTAAACAAGCCCCACGAGCATGGTTTTAACGTTTTTCTACTTTCATCCAGACAATAGGCTTTGTTCCCTCTCTTTCTGATTCCTCTCTTTTTGTCTACAATCAAAATTCACAAACTTCTTATTTACTTCTCTATGTTGATGATATTGTCCTCACGGCTTCCTCCACCCCTTTTCTCAACCATATTATTTTTCTTTTAAATACCGAATTCTCCATGACTGATCTAGGTCACTTACATCATTTTCTTGGTATTTCTGTCACTCGCAATTCCAATGGTCTTTTTCTATCCCAACGACAATATGTTCTTGACCTTCTCTCGCGGGCAGGGATGCAGGATTGTTAGCCCTCTCGTACTCCTATTGACACATCTTTTAAACTTTCTGCTGATGGTGAGTCTTTTTTCGATCCTACTCTTTATCGCAGTCTTGTAGGTGCTTTACAATATCTTACTCTTACCCGTTCTGAGCTTTCTTATGCTGTCCAACAAGCTTGTCTCTATATGCATGACCCCCGCGTCCCACATCATAATCATGTCAAACGTATTCTTAGATATCTCAAAGGCACTCTTGATCACGGTCTTCACATTAATTCTTCCTCTCCTACTACTTTGACAGCATATTCCGATGCCGACTGGGCTGGTTGTCCAGATACTCGTAGATCTACGTCCGGATACTGTGTTTTTCTTGATAACAATTTGGTTTCTTGGTCCTCAAAAAGACATATTACAGTCTCAAGGTCTTCTGCAGATGCTGAGTACAGGGCGGTTGCGCACACGGTTGCTGAAACGGTTTGGCTACGCCAGCTACTTTCGGAGTTGCACCGTCCTATTCATCAAGCAACCATTATCTATTGTGACAATGTTTCAGCTATATACATGTCCAACAATCCAGTGCAACATCGTCGCATCAAGCACATCGAGATCGATATCTACTTTGTTCGGGAGAAGGTTGCTTTGGGCCAAGTACGGGTTCTATATGTTTCTACCACGGCGCAATTTGCTGATATCTTCACAAAGTCTGTTGCTACTGTACCTTTTACTGACATTCGATTTAGTCTTAATGTTGTTGAACCCCACGATGAGACTGCGGGGGATGTTAGATTATGAGTTTGTCTTGTAATACAAGTTGGTTAGGCTGGCCAAATCAGTTAGGGTTTTGGCTGTGACTCCAGCCTCATATATACTCCTCGTACTCGCTACAATCATTATACGTGAGATTTATTATAATTCTACATAAACATTACCTTTATTAAAGCCACCCCGACAAGTGTACCAATGTGATTAGCATCGCCGGATTGTCCAACCCATTTAGATATAACGACCCAGATTGATCCAATCTGATACGCCGTGTGCACTTGGCAGTTATCTTTGACGGACTGTGCTCTACCCGACCACCAAAAAAAATTCCGCTCCCTGTGTAGTCTGCCCCCAAGGAAAAAAAGGAGAGACTAACTCCCTCACACCATCGAGATCGTGATTGCCTTCTTCATCGCAACGCCCCTACCACTATGCCGCCTCCTTTCCAAAAGTAGTTGTTCCGCGCGCTACGCATCCTGACCCGCACGCCATCGTCGTGCTGCCTCGGTCGCCTCCTCGACACCGATTACAATGAGGTAGAGAGGGAACCGCCATCGGCTATTCGGCTCCATGGCTTCCTCTCTAGGGTTTCAGAAATCAAAAAAGGGATTAGGGAGAGGGGTCGGTATAGAGGCGTATATTGAGGCGTATATTGAGGCCACAGGACTCTTCGGGAGGGGCAGCCGGAAGGGGAGGCCTGTGACCACCCGAAAGACATCCACCCGCACCCTCTCACCGTCTTGCTCTACCTGGTGGTGCTGGATGCCCGGTGGACGAGGGCTAACGGTGTCTGGAGGAATTCAAACTGGTCCTTCTAGATTTCTAGATGTCTTGGCATCTGTGACGACCAAGTCCCTGTTGGTGAATTAAGCATGTTCTTATTTGGAGAATATGAACTTATTAGTGAATTCAACATGTTCTAATTTGGATATTCTGAACTGCAGGTATCCCATTCTATTGGACCCACATTCACATTTGCAGTATCAAGATTATAAGTTGCGCTGATGCACACAATTATAAGTTGTTCAGCTGCTGCTGCTTTGGATTCTCTTTGTTAGGTTTTAATAATTCATGATATCAAGGGGCTGCCATTGCATAGCTGTCCTTTTTCGTGCAAATGCTGGAGAAAAATTTCACCTCTTTATGGATATTCAGATATGGTACCATATGTTTCCATGGTACTTCATATAATTCCGCCTTTATTTATAGAGTTCCATCTTTCTTTTCTCCTATGCCTTCTGATTGTAACCTGGCTGTGACACAGATTACCTCTATGTAATGGGCAAGATCAATGACATACCATATTACCTTTATTTTTTTACGTACTTTTGCTTCTAAAGATTACACCGTTAGTTTTGAGTTATCACTCAACATCACAGGAAAAGACTACTGCAATTGATGGGTCAAGCTGCACTGACCCATGCTTTAATACACTTGTTTGTTCTCAAAATGAATTTTATTTAGTGAAGTCTCTGTAAATTTTGTTTCAATTGTTTAGATTTTGTTCAAAGATACATGCATTTTATCTTATCCTATATAGCAGGCCGGAATTACTGAATTTTCAATTCAGAGTAGATTTTCAGTGACTAAATATCGGAATTGATTGCGCGTCAGAAGTCTAAGGCAGCAAAGTTGCCAATTTTCCGTCTCCTACAAGCAGCACCCAACCACACTGGGAAAGGATATTTTTTCAACATTCAACAAACAGGTAGACATGTATTGGGTGGCACACCAGTTAATCTAAACTGTGTTTCCAATGTAGTGAAGTCTTTGTTACTATGTGTTTTAAAAATCTATTATCTATAGAGTTAATAAACTTCAAGGATTTGAGGCGATAATGCATTAACGTTTTAATTCGGTGGATGCTAGATCACTTTATTTTTTTGTTTGTTTATTTATGTTCCTCAACAAAGACTCTTTAGTTTGCGTTATGCAGTATCTGTAGGGAATTTTTTGTTCCAATGTTCCTTGTGGTTAATATTCTATTAAGGGGGTAGGTTTGCAGTTGGTCAGTTTCTTAACAGAATCTGAGTAATGTTGTGAGAAAAATAATAACTGTTCGGGACCTCATGTGATAATATATTTTAGTATGCTGACATCTTAGTTTCAAGCTTAAACTGATTTGTATTCACTTACTATGACATGTCTATTAGAGCAACTCCACTCGTTGGGCGAACCTAGTACGAAATCTGGACTTTTTTTTGGCCGGACGGAACTTGATTTTAGTCTGGGTACGCCCAGTTTTCTACTCGCGTACCCAGGTCGAGTACCCAGGCGAACAGAAAACGACGATATATTTGATTTTTTATCGTTCCCGCCGGCGAGTGCTTGGCCACAAGGTGTTCGACAGAATTAACGCCCACAAATTCGGCGACATATTATTACAGAACAGAGAAAATGACTCGGTTATCTCTCAGTCGTCGATGGGGATGGGCTCTTGCGGCGTGGCCGACGCGGCGTGGTCGTTCATCTCGCCGGCGGAGGCCGACGGGTTGGAGGAAGTGGAAGCAGAGCTCGGCGTGGGGGCGTTCGGCGCAGAGGAAGGGGAAGGCGTGATCTCGCCCTAGAGGATGGCCTGACGTTGCGCCATGTACCAGATCTTGACCGGCGAGCTCATCTTCGACTAATCCTCGCCGCTCATCAGGAACTTGAGATCCGTGTTGCGTTTTTTGGCGGCGTAGTTGGCCTTCTTCTCGGCGAGGTTGGCCTTGATGAGTGCCACCTTTTCCCCTTGGGTCTCGATCAGTTACTTCCAACGCTCGTCGGTCTTCTCGGCCTGCACCCTCATGTCGGCGATGCATTTCTCGATCGAAGCCTGGAGACGCTCGACGGGAGGTCCAGCAGCTTTGAGCATCTTCGCCTTCTTCTGGCCGATCTCTGGTCTTCCTTTGCCGGCAGCAGCGGGAGGGGCCTCCGGGTTGTAGACGCCGTGCTTGGTCTTGGGGAGGCTCAGGCGAGTGTCCCGCCACTTCTCGCAGTTCCCGATCTCCTCGAAGACATGATGGAACTTGAACTCCATCTTCATGTCCTCTCGAAACAAAGCAAGTGCACAACGAAGCTATAAAATGGAAGTGTGTCAAGTGTGTCAAAATGGAAGCGAGTGCACGACAAAGCTAGTGTTCGCGAGTACCTTGTTGTCCATGTTTTCCCCGCTGGTTTGTGTGCGGTTTACCTCTTCAACGCAACTGTGCCACTTGTTGCACGCAGTCTGGATGATCGTCCAATGGTTGGTAATAGTCTTCTCCCCTCGCTCCATGTGAATTTTGCGATACTTTGGATCGCAAACGCTACGCTTGTCGAACGCTACCTTCACGCGCCTCT
This sequence comes from Avena atlantica, assembly GCA_910589765.1. Lineage (NCBI taxonomy): Eukaryota > Viridiplantae > Streptophyta > Magnoliopsida > Poales > Poaceae > Avena > Avena atlantica. The sequence goes on along the minus strand of OU342735.1, from coordinate 466,394,488 downwards.
AATAGTTGTCTGAATTCTGGTGGGCACCGGTGAACGGATCCATGCTCACCGTTTTCCAAGCTTCGGCGAGACAGGTGTCCTCGGCCACGGTCCACTTGATCCGAGCGTCTGCCGAAGTGCCCATCTTCTTCTTCCCCTTCTTGCCTTTCGCCAGCAGCACGGCTTCACCCTCGGCGTCCTCTGCCTGCGTGAGCTCGGCCAGCAGTACGGCTTCACCCGTGCTCGGCGTCGGCCCGGGTCTATTCTTCCGTGAAGAAGGAGGGGTGGTTGGAGGCCGAGCCTATTGCGATCATGTCCTCGATTTACGTCTCGGCCAACATGCCAGCCAGCAGGGTGACCGACATTCCGCCGAACATGTTGCGCGCGTCGGCCTCGTCGTAGGTTCCTTGTGCCGAGCTTCCGCCGAAAGGCAGTGGTCCGCGGCGCAACGCTGGGCCTGCGTACACCGGAGAGGTGGAGTAGGGGGGTTGATGTACATGTTGAAGGCCGAAGGAGGACGCGGCGCCGGGCAGGGGAAGACCACGTTGGGGTTGAACCCGTCGTCGAACTCGGGGGACGAGGAGTATCTCTGCCGAGCAGCCTCCTGGCTCTCCTGGAAGCCGGCCGGAGAGATCAACGAGAATCCGGCGGGCGAGCCGATGCTTGCCTGGCTTTCCCAGTGGGGTGTGTACGGCGCCGCCATCAACGCCGACCTCGTCGCCGCCGCCTGTTTCGCCCTCACGATCGCCTGCTCGTCCGCCGCCTTCTCTTGTTCTTGCCGGAGCTTTGCCCTCTCCTTTCTGCCCTTCCGGTCCTCCGACACCATCTTCCTGGCCTGCTCCTTGGACACCCACACGGCTTCGGACATGCCCTTCGGCTTCTTCGGTGGCGCTCTTGGCTTCCTCGTCTTCTTCTCTGCCGGACCCTCGCCGAGGATCGATCTGGGTTGGACGAAGCTCTTGTGCGGCATGGTGGGCGGGAGCTCGGCGGAGTGGCGGGAGGGGAATGGGGGAGAAAGGCGGGAGGGGAGAAAGAAAAAGGCGGGAGCTCGGCGAAGTGACGGGAGTTTAGCCTTCTCTCGCCGATAGAGCTGGCCCACACCCGTTTTCGCTGCGTCCGGCGTTCCCAGGATCCTGGGTAGGGCCTGGAAAGCTCGGACCAAAGTTTGCCCAAATTTGGACGAAAACATGTTCATGGGTACGCGACTGGACCGATTTTCGGCGTCCGAACCTAACAGCGTCCGGATCGGCCTCCTAGGTAGGAAAGTGGAGATGCTCTTAGTCTCATGCATTGTTCTTGCTATGATAACAAACATTCCATCCAGCTAATTCAGGAGCAAAGCAAGGATTGATCAGGGGTAACATAGAAGGAGCAAAGCACTTCACGATACATAAGTGTCAATGAGCAACCACATCAAGAATGGGGGAACATAAAAGGAAATTAGCTTTATCTAGCATAAACAATTTATAAAAATTGTTAGTATAATCAGCAGGTTATATGCTAATTTCATTGTAAAAAGTTTCGGTGTATATGTTATGAACACTAAGTGTTTTTAAACAAATATGTTGAGACGTATGTGTACGTGCAGGCTTACTAGTATAGATAAATGTATGTCGTTTATTTGTGGACGGAGAGAGTAGTTTGTTTTAAAATTTATAGGAGTAGTAACTACTCCCTCCACTTGGAAATTTAAGATGTTTTAGGTGTGAAACAAATGTATCTACGCACCTTTTAGTGCGTATGTTTAAATAAATCTATACACTAAAAGATGTCTAGATACATTAGTTTTACAAATTTAAAACATCTTATATTTCTAAATAAAGAAAGTACTTTATATTTTAAACAAAATGGACAGTGCTTTGCATCGGCTATGCAGAGATTGGTTCGGTCCACCATCTCAGATCCGTAACCTCTGTCTGCCGTTTGTAGCAAACCTCTCATGTACGCAACATCTGTCTGTCGTTTGCACGTTGCAGCATTTCTTCTCACAACATATAAAAGCCATGTAAGAAGTATCACAATATTTCGAATACACCCCATCAAGCAAAAAAAGGATGTATGCATTAAATCCTCGTTCGGTGCAGGAACCATCACATGTATGCAGTATGGAAGAAAACACCTGCAACAGCACGAAAACTTTTGCAGCAGGAAAGCAAAATTAGCAAACACCAAGAATCACGACGGCATATTGTTTGTTAATTCGTGGCCCATAAAAAGTTATTTCGTCATGTCAAAACAAGTATTCAACATCAAAAGTATTAAAAATCATTAACTTGTAGTATTTTGAAGCACCTGCCTCACCAGCAAAAAACGTGACTCGCCCTAGTTATGCCAAAATTGGATAGTGACCCTAGAATTGTTCCTCTTGGTGCCCTGTCTTCTTGAGCTCGAAACCAAAGTTAATCTCGATTTGAAACTGTGGAGTCATCCATGGCTATGAAATCCCAAAGAGGCGAAGGGGGAGGAGTAGAAGGAGGATGGGAAGGGGCATAGAAGGACAACGGTGGAGGAGGCACATGGAGAGAAAATGGTAGAACAAGTGGCACATATCTCTTTATTCTTTTTGGCTAGGAGCTGTCGGGGAACGTGCTATGGAAAATAAAATTTCTAGCGCATAACTAAGATCCAGTGCAAGGGGTGAGGTAACGAATCATACTCTCGAAGATCGAGCTAGCGGAAGTTTATCAATGACGAGGTTGGTCATGCATCGATTCCCGCAACAAGCCTTATCAAGTCGCGAGGAGATGTACTATTCCACGGACGACTCCGAAGATCTAGTGCTCCAAGTGCCACACCTCCACCGGTATCCACACGTGTAATGAGAATGGCAACGCGTCGAGACGAGATCAAGAACTCATAGACAAAGCGGGAACATGTCAATGAAGATCTGGCATCACTCCATCGTCCGCCTATATTGGATCTAGACATGGTAGAAGACGAGATGCTCCGGGCATTGGTGAAGATCTCCTGCATGCGACGAGGACGACAACGCGAGGAAGAGGACTGTAGGCCCAGACGGCGGCGACGCGGCGGCGGTGGCGGTTTGTGGCTGGGGCACCTCGTAAACTTGTGTGTCTTTCCCTTGCCCTCTCCCCTTAATATATACACAGATTCTCTCCTTCAAAATTTCAAAAACTCGAGTTCTCAAAGGGGTGCTGCCATCATCAGGAAAAAGAACAGGGGCAAGGGCACCCTGAATACCTAGATCAGCATAATATGGGACCGGCTCTTCCCCAAGCGGCAATCCAAAACAACTGAATACAGTATCCTCATTAAGGGGTATCCTTCCTCGATCTGGCACAACAAATTCATACTAGCAAACTAGGTCATAACTACGTCGTGCAGTGATGAGCACTTAATATCTAGCAAACTGTCAAGATCCATTGTTTCGATTATTGTCTTCTGTTCCTATGATAATCATCTGAATAGACTGGTCACAACACTAGGAGATGCCCTGTTCCTCCCATGATTACGGGCAGGTTGTTCTTCACCCTCGACAACATCAGCAGCAGCCTTCCATTTCCTCACCATCGTGGCTACTACAAACAATTTAAAATGAAAACATAAACATAAAACTCAACCACAAAGAATACAATGGTACACACAAACTCATAGAAATAGGAAACAATACTAAAAATTACCATAGAGATGAAATAATGTTATAATACCATACAAAATGAGCACTGGCGGACGCAGGGGACTGGCGCACGGGCCGCGGCGCACCCAGACTTTTTGGGATTTTTTTGGCCCGTAATTTTCACATGAGCGGAGCGTACGTTCCTCTCAGCGTGACGCGAACAAGCACTGCGCCACTGGCATGTGCCTCGACGGGAACTCAGGAAGTGGAAGGGCCTGGGGCGGCCAGACCGGCGGACTGCTGCCTCGACGGCTTGACGCGAATTCTCCTCCGGCCGTCCGGCGGACTGCCACGATGCACCGCTCTCCTGTGCCCCTCGACCGTCCGCCTCCTCACTGCACCCCTCCTCCACTCGCCATTAAGGCCGCTCTCCCCTCTGGCCGCCACTGCTGCTGACCTCCGTGGCTTCGCCCCTCCGGCAGCCGCCGCTGGCCGGCCGACTCCGGCGGTTTGGCTGACTGGCTGCCTCTCGTTCCAGCCATTGGCCAGGCGCCCAAGCCCAGGCAACCAGGTATAAATTGGGGCTTATTCTTTTTTGATTCAATCCCTAATTTAACTTATTTGATGTCCTAAATTTGTATGATGTAAGGTCTAAATTGTCTCTAAATCTGTCCGATCTGAATATCTGATGCACTAAATTATCTAATTTGATGCCTAAATCAATTGTCTACAAATTTTTGTTTATGCTCTTTTACCATATTGTTTATATGTTTTATTTGGTAATTGTAGAATTGGATATGAAGAGGAAAAATCACATTGCGACACTTTTTGAGAAACAAAGAACAACTTGCTCTTTGCTTGCGTTATGTTGATAAATTAGGAAGAATATGTGAGAGGTTCCTTGGAGTAATTCATGTTTCGGATACTACTTCATTGTCACCTAAGGTTGCAATTTTATCCTTGCTAAAAGATCATCATTTGAGTTTCACTCAAATTCGTGGACAACTGGACAAGGATATGATGGGGCTAGCAACATGAAGGGTGAGATTAAGGGGTTGAAAACATTGATCATGAAAGAGTCACCATCTTCTTATTTTATCCATTGCTTTGTACATCAACTCCAATTGGTTCTTATTGTGGTGGCAAAAGACAATGAAGCATGTGTGTGGTTTTTTTTATCATGTTTCTTACTTGCTCAATATTATTGGAGTTTCTTGCAAGCGTCATGACATGCTTCGAGATGTTAGAGCTCAAAAAGTTTTGGAAGCACTTGAAATTGGTGAAATTGAAAGCGGAAGTGGATTAAGTCAAGAAATGGGTTTGTCTAGACCCGGTGATACTCGGTGGGGTTCTCATTTTAAAACCATTCTACACATTGTTGACATGTATCCCACAATTCTTGAAGTGCTTGTAAGGATTGGGAAATATCCTTCACAAAAGAGTGAGTGGACAAGAATACGTGGAGTTGTCACGGCCTTTGAATCATTTGACTTTGTTTTCAATCTTCACTTGATGCTTGTTATTCTTGGATATACAAATGACTTGTCTCAATCCTTGAAAAAGAGGGATCAAGATATTGCTAATGCAATGGCACTTGTTAGATTGGCAAAGGATCAAAATGCAATGTATGAGGTCTCAAGGATGGAGGGATTTCTTGCAAAGGTGAAATTGTTTTGCAACAAACATGGCATTGAAATTACTTCACCAGAAGATAATTTTGTGGCTCATGGAAGATCACATCGGTATTATGAAGTACAAACAAATGATGATCGTTATAGAAAAGAAGTGTATCTTGGTGTTGATGACCAAATTATTCAAGACCTTGACAACCGGTTTGATGAGGTTAAGATGGAGTTGCTTATTTGCATGTCGGCTTTGAATCCCATGAATTCATTTGCTTCTTATGATAAACAAAAGGTAATGAAACTTGCCAAATTTTACCCCGATGATGTTGGAGATATGCCCTAGAGGCAATAATAAATGTAGTTATTATTATATCTTTGTGTTTATGATAAATGTTTACATCCATGCTATAATAGTATTAACAAGGAAACATTAATACTTGTGTGATTTGTAAACTTAATTTGAAGTTCCTAGTAAAGCCTCTATATAATACTAGCTTGTTGGTTAATAGATGATTGTGGTTTCCCTATCATGAACATTGAGATGTTATTAACAACAAGATCATATCGTTAGGAGAATGATATGGTGGACATACTCCTATAGATAAGCGTAGCATAAAGATCAAGTCATTTTAATAGTTCAGTTGCTATATGCTTTCTGATACATAGTAATCTAATTCCTTCGACCATGAGATCATGCATATCACCTTTACCGGATGGATGCTTTGATGACATCAAACACCACACCGTAACTGGGTGGCTATAAAGGTGGCATTGAGTGTTCGGAAAGTATTGGTTGAAACACATGGATCAAGAGTGGGATTTGTCCATCCATATGACGGATAGATATACTCTGGGCCCTCTCGATGAAATGTCATCCAATTATCTTGCAAGCATGTGACTGGCTCACAAGGGATCACATGTCATGGGAACGAGAAAAGAGTACTTATCGGTAATGAGGTTGAACTAGGTATGCAGAGATACCGACGATCATAACCTCGGATAAGTAAACTATCGTGAGACAAAGGGAAATTGATATCGTATGTAAGTGGTTCATTCGATCGCAAAGTAATCGTAGAAATATGTGGGAGACATATGAATTTCCAGATTCCTCTATTGGTTATTGATCGGAGAAGTGTCTCGATCATGTCCGCATAATTCACAAACCGTAGGGAGACACACTTAAGGATTCGACGTTGTTTGAGTAGTTATGGAATGATGAGAAAGAGTCCGAATGTTGTTCGGAGTCTCGAATGGTATTCGGGATATCACGAGGAGATCCGGAATGGTCCGGAGAATAAGATTCATATAAGGAAAGTCTCGTTTCGGAGTTGGAGAATGATTCCGGTGTTTTCATCGGGAATGTTCTAGAAGGTTCCGGAATGTCCGGCACTCCGGAGGGGAAGGGTACATGAATGTGTTATATCAAGTTGGTATGATTGCATCATGTACTAAGTGTCATCGCTGAACAAAATAAAGGATTAAATCAAATCCTAGTTTGAAAAGTCAAACGGCTAGTTTGAAAGTCAAACGGCTAATTTTGGAAAGAGGAAAAGGAGGAGGAAACCGAGTTGGGGGAGGAGTCCCTCCTCCCCACCGCCGGCGCACCACCCAAGCCGAGTTGGGTAGGGACTCCCCTCCCTCCCCTTGGCCGGCCGACCCCTCCACCTATATAAGGAGGGGAAGGGCTCCCTCCTAGAGACACACAAGATCCTCTCCTCCAAACCCTAGTACCAAGCCGCCGCCGCCTCCATAGCCGCCGCCGGCCCTAGGGAAAACCGCCGCCGCCGCCTAGCTAAACCCTAGCCGCCGGCTTGCCCCTCCTCGGCGTGTCTAAACCCTAGATTGTCGAGGGACTCTCTCATACTCCACCATACTCGCTCCGGCTTGAGGCAAAGCCCTGCGAGATCTCCCGTCTACTTCCGGTACCACACCGTTGTGCTGCCGGAATCGCGAGGAGAGTGCTACAACCTCCGCTGCCTGCTGGAACAAGGGAGAGGAAGGTCTTCGTCGAGTACCGAACGTGTGACTGACTGCGGGAGCGCTGCCGGAACGCAGCGCCGGAAGGATCATCTACGCTATCTTGAGATCGGGAAGAGTACGACTACATCACCCACGAGAATCCGCTCTCGTTAAACACTTTGGAATCTTTGAGGGTGAGTTATTCTATCGACTCGTTGCTACAATCTAGTAGATAGATCTTGGCTTGTTTGTTTGTATGCGGTAGAAATTTTTTGTTTTCCATGCTACAAAACCCTACAGTGGTATCAGAGCCGTGTCTATATGTAGATCTGTTGCACGAGTAGAACACAATGGTCATTGTGGGCGTTGATGCTTTTATTGTCGATTGCTTCTTGTGTACTTTGCATCTTGCGGTATGTTGGGATGAAGCGGCCCGGGCTAACCTTACATGACATCGTTCATGAGACTTGCTCCACGCTTGACATGGAACTTGTATTGCATAAGTGGCTTTGCGGGTGCCTGTTTCTCCTAGCATAGTTAAGATCCAATTTACAACGGGTGATTAACAATACTAGTATCAATGTTGTGGTTCATGTTCGTAAGTTAGAACGATACTTATTGAAAGCCCCAAACCACGTAAAACATGCAAAGAAAGTAGAGGCGTCTAACTTTGTTTTGCAGGGGTGTGCAGTGATGTGATATGGCCATGATTGTGATTATATTTGATGTATGCAATGTTCCTTATTGTAAGTTGGCAACCGGCAGGAGCCATATGGTTGTCTTTAATTTATGTTAAGACCCGCGTGTCTTTTCAAAGTAGTTGTAATAGTTGAAGCCGGTGGACGAAAACCATGGAGAAGCGTCATTGACCTTGATGCAATGCCGGTGATGATGGAGATCATGTTCGTGCTAGAAGATGGAGATCGGAAGCACAAAGAAGAAAGGCCATATCATATCACATATTATGAATTGCATGTGATGTTAATCCTTTATGCATCTTGTATTGCTTAGTAGACGACAGTAGCATTATAAGATGATCCCTCATGCACATGAATTTCAAGTCATAAAGTGTTCACCCTTAGTTAGCACCGTTGCTAAAGCTTGTTGTTTCGAAGCACCATGTGATGATCGGGTGTGTTAGATTCCGCAAGTGTATACAACGTGAGAAAGACAGATTTGCTCATGCGGAAACTAAGGTTTGATCTTGACGAGCCTAGCATGTACAAACATGGTCTCGGAACACGGATCACCGAAAGGTAAAGCATGAATCATATAGTAGATATGATGAACATGTCGATTGTTCGCCATTGAAACTATATCAGCTCTCGTGATGATCGGTGTTGATGTGGTGGATTTGGTTCGTGTGATCACTAAAACAATGTGAGGGATATTGTTTTGAGTGGGAGTTCACCTAGATTAATTTTATTATTAATTTGAACTCAATTTGTCATAAACTTAGTCTAAACTATTGCAAATATGTTGTAGATCAATGGCAGCCCCTACCATCAATTTTAATGCGTTCCTAGAGAAAGAAAAGTTGAAAAACAATGGAAGCAACTTCGCGGATTGGTTCCGCAATTTGAGGATTGTCCTCACAGCTGGTAATTTGACCTATGTGCTGGATGCACCGCTGGGTGACCCACCTGCAGCTGATGCTGCCGATGAAGTAAAGAATGTTTACCTCACTCGGAAGACTCAGTACTCCACAATTCAGTGTGCTATCTTATATGGTTTAGAATCGGAGCTTCAGAAAAGGTTTGAGAATTCAGACCCATATGATATTGTCGAGGATCTCAAATTGATTTTTGAGACTCATGCGGCAATTGAAAGCTATGAGGCTTCTGAAAAGTTCTTTAACTGCAAGATGGAAGAGGGCAGCTCCGTCAGTGAGCATGTGCTTAAGATGTCTGGGCACGCAAACAAACTTCAAAGCTTGGGTATTGTGATTCCTAATGCTTTGGGGATTTACCGTGTCCTCCAATCACTACCACCAAGTTACAAGAGCTTTGTGATGAACTACAACATGCAAAACATGAACAAGACGTTGCCAGAACTCTTTGCCATGTTGAAATCTGCAGAAGTGGAGATCAAGAAAGAGCACCAAGTGTTGTTGGTCAATAAGACCACCAAATTCAAGAAAGGCAAGTCTAAGCAGAAGGGACACTTCAAGAAGGGTGGTAAGAAAGTTACCACGCCGACGAAGAAGACCAAGGCTGGACCTAAGCCTGATACTGAGTTCTTTTACTGCAAGGGAGAAGGTCACTGGAAGTGGAATTGCCCAAAGTACTTGGCGGATTTGAAGAACAGCAACATCAAGAAGAAAGGTATATCTGATATACATGTTATTGATGTGTATCTCACTAGTACTCATAGTAGTGCCTGGGTATTTGATACTGGTTCGGTTGCTCATATTTGTAACTCGAAACAGGTGCTGCAGAATAAACGGAAGCTAGCGAAGAACGAGGTGACGATGTGCGTGGGAAACGGATCAAAGGTTGATGTGATCGCGATCGGCACGCTACCCCTTCATCTACCATCGGGATTAGTTTTATACTTAAATAATTGTTATTTGGTGCCTGCGTTGAGCATGAACATTATATCGGGATCTTGTTTATTGCGAGACGGTTACTTGTTTAAGTCCGATAATAATGGTTGTTCGATTTATATGAGTAATATGTTTTATGCACATGCACCTTTGATAGATGGTCTATTCTTGTTGAATCTCGATAGTGGAAATACACATATTAATAACATTGAGGCTAAACGTTTGAAATCGAGCGATAACTCGACCTATATGTGGCACTGTCGTCTTGGTCACATTGGAGTGAAGCGTATGAAGAAACTCCATTCCGATGGACTTCTTGAATCACTTGATTTCGAATCACTTGAAAGATGTGAAGCATGTCTGATGGGTAAAATGACTAAGACTCCATTTTCTGGTATGATGGAGCGAGCTACGGACTTATTGGAAATCATACATACCGATGTGTGTGGTCCAATGAGTGTAGCATCGCGCGGTGGTTATCGTTATGTTCTTACCTTCACGGATGATTTGAGTAGATATGGGTATATCTATTACATGAAACATAAGTCCGAAACTTTCGAGAAGTTTAAGGAATTTCAAAGTGAGGTAGAGAATCAACGTAACAAGAAGATTAAATTTCTACGTTCTGATCGTGGAGGTGAATATCTAAGTTACGAGTTTGGCGAGCATTTGAAGAAATGCGGAATACTTTCACAATTGACACCGCCGGGAACACCACAGCGTAATGGTGTGTCCGAACGTCGTAATCGAACTTTCTTAGATATGGTTCGTTCTATGATGTCACTTATAGATTTACCGCTATCATTTTGGGGTTATGCATTAGAAACAGCCGCATTCACTTTAAATAGGGCACCGTCTAAATCCGTTGAAACGACACCGTATGAATTATGGTTTGGGAAGAAACCTAGATTGTCGTTCCTTAAAGTTTGGGGATGCGAAGCCTATGTAAAGAAGTTACAGCCGGACAAGCTTGAACCCAAAGCGGAAAAATGCGTCTTCATAGGATACCCGAAGGAAACTATTGGGTATACCTTCTATCATAGATCCGAAGGCAAAATCTTCGTTGCCAAGAATGGATCCTTTCTAGAGAAGGAATTTCTCTCGAAAGAAGTGACTGGAAGGAAAGTAGAACTCGACGAGGTTGTCGAACCTTCTCTCGAAATTGTGAGTAGCGCAGCGCCGGAAGAAGTTCCTGTGGTGCCTGCACCAATTAGAGAGGAAGCTAATGATGATGATCATGAAACTTCGGTCGAAGTTGCTATAGAGCCTCGCAGGTCAACGAGGACTCGTACCACTCCAGATTGGTATGATCCCGTTATGAGTGTCATGTTGGTGGACAACACCGATGACCCTGAGACATATGAGGAAGCGATGATGAGCCCAGATTCCAATAAATGGCAAGAAGCCATGAAATCCGAGATTGGATCCATGTACGAAAACCAAGTATGGACTTTGGTGGACTTACCGGATGGCCGGAAGGCGGTCGAGAACAAATGGATCTTCAAGAAGAAAACAGATGCTGATGGTAATGTTACTGTCTATAAAGCTCGACTTGTCGCAAAAGGGTTTCGACAAATTCAAGGAGTTGACTATGATGGGACTTTCTCACCAGTAGCGAAGCTAAAGTCTGTGAGGATTATGTTAGCAATCGCTGCATATTATGATTATGAGATATGGCAGATGGATGTCAAAACAGCATTCCTCAATGGAGACATTGATGAAGAGTTGTATATGATGCAACCCAAAGGTTTTGTTGATCCTAAAGATGCTAACAAGGTATGCAAACTTCAACGGTCCATCTATGGATTGAAGAAAGCATCCCGAAGTTGGAATCAACGTTTTGATAAGGTGATCAAAAGTTTTGGTTTTATACAAACTTATGGAGAAGCTTGTATTTACAAGAAAGTGAGTGGGAGCTCTGTAGCATTCTTAATACTATATGTAGATGACATATTGTTGATTGGGAATGATGTAGACCTTCTAAATAGTGTCAAGGAATATTTGAATAATAGTTTTTCAATGAAGGATCTTGGCGAAGCAGCTTACATATTAGGCATAAAGATTTATAGAGATAGATCGAGACGCCAAATATCATTGTCACAAAGTACATATTTGGACAAAGTTCTAAAGAGGTTTGGAATGGAAGATAGCAAGAAAGGGTTCTTGCCCATGTTGCCCAATACGACCTTGAGTAAAACTCAAAGTCCGACATCGGCAGAAGATAGAGAAAGGATGAGTAAGACTCCCTATGCCTCAGCCATAGGATATCTAATGTATGCCATGCTATGTACTAGACCTGACATTGCATATGCTGTTAGTTTAACTATCATATATCAAAGTGATCCAGGAGTGGATCATTGGACAGCGGTCAAAAACATCCTTAAGTACTTGAGAAGAACTAAGGATATGGTTCTTTCTTATGGAGGTGATGAACAGCTCGTTGTTAATGGTTACACCGATGCTAGTTGGAACACCGATCCGGATGATTCTAAATCACAATCTGGATACGTATTTATTTTGAATGGTGCAGCAGTTAGCTGGAGGAGTGCAAAGCAAAGCGTTGTGGCGAGATCTTCAACTGAATCGGAATACATGGCTGCTTCGGAGGCTTCACAAGAAGCGATATGGATGAAAGAGTTCATTACAGAGCTGGGTGTGGTTCCTAGTGCGCTGGACCCAATGTCTATCTACTGTGATAACATGGGCGCCATAGCCAATGCGCAAGAACCAAGGTCACACAAGAAGCTGAAGCACATCAAGCTACGTTTTCACGCTATTCGAGAACATATCCAAGATGAGGATATAAAGATTTGCAAAGTACACACAGATCTGAATGTGGCGGATCCGTTGACTAAACCTCTCCTGAGGGCAAAACATGACCAACACCAAACTGCCATGGGTGTTCGGTATATTACCATGTAATCTAGATTAGATGACTCTAGTGCAAGTGGGAGACTGTTGGAGATATGCCCTAGAGGCAATAATAAATGTAGTTATTATTATATCTTTGTGTTTATGATAAATGTTTACATTCATGCTATAATAGTATTAACAAGGAAACATTAATACTTGTGTGATTTGTAAACTTAATTTGAAGTCCCTAGTAAAGCCTCTATATAATACTAGCTTGTTGGTTAATAGATGATTGTGGTTTCCCTATCATGAACATTGAGATGTTATTAACAACAAGATCATATCATTAGGAGGATGATATGGTGGACATACTCCTATAGATAAGCGTATCATAAAGATCAAGTCATTTTAATAGTTCAATTGCTATATGCTTTCTGATACATAGTAATCTAATTCCTTCGACCATGAGATCATGCATATCACCTTTACCGGATGGATGCTTTGATGACATCAAACACCACACCGTAACTAGGTGGCTATAAAGGTGGCATTGAGTGTTCGGGAAGTATTGGTTGAAACACATGGATCAAGAGTGGGATTTGTCCATCCATATGACGGATAGATATACTCTGGGCCCTCTCGGTGAAATGTCATCCAATTAGCTTGCAAGCATGTGACTGGCTCACAAGGGATCACATGTCACGGCAACGAGAAAATAGTACTTATCGGTAACGAGGTTGAACTAGGTATGCAGAGATACCGACGATCATAACCTCGGATAAGTAAACTATCGTGAGACAAAGGGAAATTCATATCGTATGTAAGTGGTTCATTCGATCGCAAAGTAATCGTAGAAATATGTGGGAGCCATATGAATTTCCAGATTTCTCTATTGGTTATTGATCGGAGAAGTGTCTCGATCATGTCCGCATAATTCACGAACCGTAGGGAGACACACATAAGGATTCGACGTTGTTTGAGTAGTTATGGAATGATGAGAAAGAGTCCAAATGTTGTTCGGAGTCTCGAATGGGATTCGGGATATCACGAGGAGATCCGGAATGGTCCAGAGAATAAGATTCATATAAGGAAAGTCCCGTTTCGGAGTTGGAGAATGATTCCGGTGTTTTCATCGGGAATGTTCTAGAAGGTTCCGGAATGTCCGGCACTCCGGTGGGGAAGGGTACATGAATGTGTTATATCAAATTGGTATGATTGCATCATGTACTAAGTGTCATCACTGAACAAAATAAAGGATTAAATCAAATCCTAGTTTGAAAAGTCAAACGGCTAGTTTGAAAGTCAAACGGCTAATTTTGGAAAGAGGAAAAGGAGGAGGAAACCGTGTTGGGGAGGAGTCCATCCTCCCCACCGCCGGCGCACCACCCAAGCCGAGTTGTGGAGGGACTCCCCTCCCTCCCCTTGGCCGGCCGGCCCCTCCACCTATATAAGGAGGGGCAGGGCTCCCTCCTAGAGACACACAAGATCCTCTCCTCCAAACCCTAGTACCAAGCCGCCGCCGCCTCCATAGCCACCGCCGGCCCTAGGGCAAACCGCCGCCGCCGCCTAGCTAAACCCTAGCCGCCGGCTTTCCCCTCCTCGACGTGTCTAAACCCTAGATCGTCGAGGGACTCTCTCATACTCCACCATACTCGCTCCGGCTTGAGGCGAAGCCCTGCGAGATCTCCCCTCTACTTACGGTACCACGCCTTTGTGCTGCCGGAATCGCGAGGAGAGTGCTACAACCTCCGCTGCCTGTTGGAACAAGGGAGAGGAAGGTCTTCATCGAGTACCGAACGTGTGACCGACTGCGGGAGCGCTGCCGGAACGCAACGCCGGAAGGATCGTCTACGCGATCTTGAGATCGGGAAGAGTACGACTACATCACCCACGAGAATCCGCTATCATTAAACACTTTGGAATCTTCGAGGGTGAGTTATTCTATCGACTCGTTGCTACAATCTAGTAGATAGATCTTGGCTTGTTTGTTTGTATGCGGTAGAAATTTTTTGTTTTCCATGCTACGAAACCCTACAGATGACATAACAAGTGTTGATTTGATGAGAGTTGAATTTCAACTTGATACTTTATTGAAGATATGAGAAGAGATGATAGGTTCAAATGTGTAAATCGTGTTTGTGAGCTCTCTATTAAGCTTGTTTGAAACAAAAAAAATCATCTTGTTTATGATATAGTCTATTTGCTTCTCATATTAATATTGATCTTACATGTGGCCACCGCTAGTGTTGAAAGGATATTTTCTGCAATGAGTCTTGTGAAGAACAAGTTGAGAAATAGCATGGGTGATGATCTTTTGAACCATTGCTTAGTGACATTTATTGAGCGAGATGTGTTCTTGAAGGTAAGTGAAGAAGACATAGTTGATACTTTCATGACAATGCGAGAACATAGAGTTCCCAAATAGTAATCTTGAGGTCATGTAAGACTATTATGTTATATTTTGGCTTGTAAGACTCACTTGATATTTTGGACTATTTGTATTGGAATTATGAATATTTTGAACATTTGTATTGAACTATAATATTATGAATCAATTATCTACTTATATTACTTGTTTGACATTTTTTTATCGCACAAGTTCTAGTGTTGAGAAAAAATTGAAGCGTGCCCACCCTGCACTTCTTTGCTGCGTCCGCCACTGAAAATAAGTAACACAAAAAGAGATAATCTAATGTTATCCTGCCATCAGTACATCAGTTACCCATGATCATAAACTAATGTTATCATACAAGTAGCTCAAAACATACCAACAGAGATAAAAAAAAGTTATCGATTACACCACCAACAAAAGTTACCCATGCTCATACACCAATGTTATCATGCAATTTTCTCAAAAGTTACCAAAAGATATAAACAAAAGTTATGAAATACACTACCAAGCATGGCTAGTGCTGCTATTATCAAGGAATTCAATACAATGTTACCCATAGAGGATATTATACATTACCCACTTGAATCAAATATAGCATAGATCAATGATGACCCACAAGTATAGGGGATCACAACAGTCTTCATGGGTAGTATTACCCAATTTATTGATTCGACACAAGGGGAGCCAAAGAATACTTGCAAATCTTAACAACTGATTTGTCAGTTCAGCTGCACCTGGAAATAGTTCTTGCTCACAAAGTTTATCAGTAGTAATAGTTTGGTAGTAGCAATAGCAAAGCAACAACAACAGTGAAACAGTAGCAATAGTAACGGTAATGGTAAACAGTGGGATTCGAGTGCGGTAGGCATAGGGATGGATGGACGGGCATTGCATGGACGAGTCTAAACATGTAACTTCAAGATCTAGGGCATTGCAGATAAATAATAACAAGCATACAGGTACTAAACAATCCTAGGCATGTGCTCCAAATATAGTCATACGTGCTCGCAATAAGAACTTGCACAACATCTTCTGTCCAGCCAGCCCATGGTAGCGGGGCCTCTAGGGAACTACTGGCAATTAAGGTGCTCCTTTTAATAGAGCACCGGAGCAAAGCATTAACACTCCTTGAACACATGTGATCCTCACACCACAGCCATCCCCTCCGGTTGTCCCAATTATTGTCACTTTGGGGCCTTTGGATCCGGACAATGATATGTGTACACAACTTGCAGATAAGATCACAAACAATACTATCATAATGATTCAATAATAAGTTCAGATCTGAGACCATGGCACTCGGGCCCTAGTGACAAGCATTAAGCACAACAAGTTGCAACAAAGTCAAATAGCACTAATAGAGATACTAGGCACTATGCCCTAACAATCTTATTCGATTACATGATAGAACTCATCCAATCCCTACCATCCCCAAGCCTACAGCAGGATCACTCATGGATGAGGGAAACATCGGTGGTTGATGGAGATGCGTTGGTGATGACGATGGCGATGATCCTCTCCAAATTCCCCGTCCCAGCAGGGTGCCAGAACGGAGTTTCTGGATCCGAATCTTGGTTTCTGGTGGCGGCGGTGGAGCATAACTCTTTCTGGAAAACTATCGAACCCCCTCGGTTTTTAGGTCGAAAGGCAATTTATAGGCGCAGAGGGAGGCCGAGGGGGTGCCTGGGGTGGCTGCACCCCCCAAGTCGCGACCAGTGTTGGGCCCCCCAGGCTCCTTCTCCGTATGTGTTAGCTGTATCCAAATTACACAAGTTTAGAGAAGAAACAATAGCAAAGTGTTCGATAAAGTAGATACGTTTTGGACGTATCAACTCCCCCAAGCTTATCTTATTGCTTGTCCTCAAGCAATTCAGTTGAAAACTGAGTGCGATAAAAGAACTTTCACGAACACTTTGCTTCATATGATGTAAATATTCTCAGCATAGGAGTAGATGCTTAGACAATTCATAATAAAGAGCATGCAACTAAGTCTACTCAATAGTCATTGCAAGCTATGAAGAGAAACCAACTCAATAATAATAAGTAGCATGGAACATAAACATAAACAACATTGCAATGCTCATAATAAGGTATGATAGAGTGGTATCTCGCTTGCCTTTGTTTGTAGAGCACAATATAAATGCCAAGGCACCTCTGAAGTTCAAGTGAAGACTGGAAGTAAAGATATCAGAGATACAAGCATCAAAGTCATGACATAATTAACCAAGTTTTGGAACAAACACAAGAATGACAACTATGCTCTCAAGAAGGTGCTCATAGAATAAGTGGTGACTCAACAAGGTGGTGAAAACGGTTTTGGAAAGTTTCAAAGGCTTCCAAATGCTTAAAGGAAGGTACTAATTAGCTTTGATCTCTCATTGCCCCTATCATATGCATCTTCATGTGGTTAAGGTGAAAGTGAGGTCCACTCTGAATCATATGCTTGATAGACCATAGACTGGAAATCCCAAGTCCCTTGAGTACGAGGGCCGCTCCGCATGCTACTCAACTTTGGTCACCTAAAAGTTCTTGTCATTATAAATACATGCATATCATCGAGAACCGCCAACGGGGTACCCCTTGCACATGGTACAGGAGCATTCCCATAATCAAAATGACAAGGCAAGAAGATAATGAGCATCTCAGGAATCTTTTTATTTACCATATGCATAGCTTTTTATTGAGGATGCTTCATAAATGCTCATTATGGTGATGCTGCAAGTTTCCACCATGATTAGGCATGGCTTAGGCTAGCGGACTAGGCGTTTCTCTAAAACAATGTATAGACTCCATGAACTCACAATCTCCCCTTTTATTTCACATCATCGACATTCGTAAACAAAAGAGCAATGTATCAACTAGATAGGATATCCAACAAGTGTTGAAAGCATTCCCCGTGACAGCATGGTTCTGCTGACTCCCAGCATATAACTTTCGTGGACAGGTCACAATGGTTCAGGATTATTAAGCGCAAGGAATAAAGTGTGCCATCAAGTTCGTGAGAGCTTTACTAACTAACTTTCTCAAAACAGACAAACATTTTATTTTGGAAGAAAACACGACATATGGAATATGCACTGAAGTAGCAAATGATGCTAATAGGTAGGTATGGTGGACACATCTGGAAATATTGGTTTTGGGGAGTTGGAAGCACAGGTAGAGCACATACTCAGTGCAAGTGAAGGCTATCAATAGAGAGGGAGCGACAAACGAGAGAGCAATAGCTATCATAATCATGCTTGCAACAAAACATGACTAATTATGGCATGAAAGTGATACAAGAACTCTGAGGCAAAATAAATCATCGAGGCTTACTGACTATTAATTGGTCATATGCATGCGTGAGAATATGCCAAGTCGATTCACATGAACAGTCAGAGGAGGATACCACAATATCATACCAAAATATGAATAAAACAATGCAAACAAACATTCATATGACAAGCTACAAACTATTATCAAGCTAGAGCTAATCATAGACAAGCAAGAACTACTAAGCATCCATAATGACATACGCCTTACACAAACAGGCTAAGCATGCTCACAATGATGAGTATATGTATAAAAATAAAACAAATAGATTTCGTTACCAGCCTCTTACCACACCTCAAGTTGTCTTAATCTTCATTATTGCCCTTCACTTGTGTGACTTGAATAATAACATGAAACCAAACTCCACTGAGGACGGATGAACCCTGCAAAGAACTCACAAAACCAGAGAAGAACACCAAATAATTTTGGTGTTTTTGATTTTTAGAAACAAGCAAACAAAGAAAAAGGAAAACCAAACAAGAAGCAAACAAAGCAAAACAAACAAAGCAAAATCTTTTTGGATTTTTGTTTTCTTAAGTCAAACCAAAGTAAAGAAACAAACCAAGAGAAACAACAAAAATATTTTTGGTATTTTTGTGTGTTTAGAAAGAAGCAACAAAAACCAAAAATAAAGCGAAATAATGGATATACAAAGCACCGACCGAACATGATATATAAATGAGTGTGATGTCGGTATACCTCCCCCCAAGCTTAGGCTTTCGGCCTAAGTGGGGATCAATCCCATGGTGTCCAAGAGGATGAACCTTCATAGTATGTCGAGGAAGCTCCCTCGTCCTGGTACGAGCTCGAGGCATCCCCTGTGTAATACGCAGAGGGGTTGTATGATGGTGCTTCCTCCTGATAGTACCCGTGGAAGTTAAGAGAGCGCAGCTTGTCATCCATCTCCGCCTTCGAGCGTGACCAAGGTCCCTGATAAATACTGAACAAAGTGGTTTGGGGTAGAGGGATATCTCTCTTCCCCGTCAATAAACAACATTCTATAAACCAAGTTCTCAAGAGTAGAGCTAGTGGTGACAAAGTGGTGCGCCTTCATGGCAGCAAGATCAAGCCTCTGAGGAGCCAAAACCGTGTCATGTGGATCAACAACAATGTTCAAGGCAGCAGCAACACGAGTAGCAATAATTCCCCCATAAATAGGTCCCTTAGCAGCTAAGCGACGAGCAATGAGAGAACCAAGATTATACTTTGTTGGAGATATGCCCAAGAGGCAATAATAAAGTGGGTTATCATCATATCTTCATACTTATGATAAATGTTTACATACCATGCTATAATTGTATTAACAGGAAACATTAATACTTGTGTGATTTGTAAACATAAAAGAGTCCCTAGTAAAGCCTCTTGTTAAACTAGCTTGTTGGTTAATATATGATCATGGTTTCCTG
The DNA here is from genome assembly GCA_910589765.1 of Avena atlantica. Classification (NCBI taxonomy): domain Eukaryota; kingdom Viridiplantae; phylum Streptophyta; class Magnoliopsida; order Poales; family Poaceae; genus Avena; species Avena atlantica. The sequence goes on along the minus strand of OU342735.1, from coordinate 466,374,840 downwards.
ATCATAAACATAGAGATGTTATTAACAACAGGGTCATATCATTAGGAGAATGATGTGATGGACATACTCCTATAGATAAGCGTAGCATAAAGATCAAGTCATTTTAATAGTTCAATTGCTATATGCTTTCTGATACATAGTAACCTAATTCCTTCGACCATGAGATCATGCTTATCACCTTTACCGGATGGATGCTTTGATGACATCAAACACCACACCGTAACTGGGTGGCTATAAAGGTGGCATTGAGTGTTTGGAAAGTATTGGTTGAGACTCATGGATCAAGAATGGGATTTGTCCATCCATATGACGGATAGATATACTCTGGGCCCTCTCGGTGTAATGTCATCCAATTAGCTTGCAAGCATGTGACTGGCTCACAAGGGATCACATATCACGGGAACGAGAAAAGAGTACTTATCGGTAACGAGGTTGAACTAGGTATGCAGAGATACCGACGATCAAAACCTCGGATAAGTAAACTATCGTGAGACAAAGGGAAATTGGTATCGTATGTAAGTGGTTCATTCGATCGCAAAGTAATCGTAGAAATATGTGGGAGCCATATGAATTTCCAGATTCCTCTATTGGTTATTGTTCAGAGAAGTGTCTCGATCATGTCCGCATAATTCACGAACCGTAGGGAGACACACTTAAGGATTCGACGTTGTTTGAGTAGTTATGGAATGATGAGTAAGAGACTGAATGTTGTTCGGAGTCTCGGATGGAATCCGGGATATCACGAGGAGATCTGGAATGGTCCGGAGAATAAGATTCATATAAGGAAAGTCCTGTTTCGGAGTTGGAGAATGGTTCCGGTGTTTTCATCGGGAATGTTCTAGAAGGTTCCGGAATGTCCGGCACTCCGGAGGGGAAAGGGTACGTGAATGTGTTATATCAAGTTGATATGATTGCATCATGTACTAGGTGTCATATCTGTACCAAAATAGAGGGTTTTCAAATCCTAGTTTGAAAAAGTCAAACGGCTAGTTTTGGGAAAGAGGAGAAGGAGGTTTGAAACCGACTTGGGGGAGGAGTTCCTCCTCCCACCGCCGGCCCACCTTGGGTCCGAGTTGGGGAGGGACTCCCCTCCCCAGGCGCTCCTCCCTCCACCTATAAGATGAGGGGCAGGGCTCCCCTCCTAGACACACAAGTTGCCTCCCTCTAAACCTAAACCCTAGCCACAGCCTAGGGATTTCTCCCAAGCCGCCGAGTTAGAGCTTCTAATTGCCCTAGCCGCTGGTTTAGCCCCTTCTAATTGGTGTGTCTAAACCCTAGATCACCAAGGCTCTCTCATAGTCCACCATACTCGCTCCGGCTTAAGGCGAAGCCCTGCGAGATCTCCCCTCTACTTCCGGTACCACGCCGTCGTGCTGCCGGAATCGCGAGGAGAGTGCTACAACCTCCGCTGCCTGCTGGAACAAGGGAGAGGAAGGTCTTCGTCGAGTACCGAATGTGTGACCGACTGCGGGAGCGCTGCCGGAACGCAGCGCCGGAAGGATCGTCTACGCGATCTTGAGATCGGCAAGAGTACGACTACATCACCGACGAGAATCTGCTCTCGTTAACCGCTTTTGAATCTTCGAGGGTGAGTTCCTATATAGACTCGTTGCTACAATCTAGTAGATAGATCTTGGCTTGTTTGTTTGCATGCGGTAGAAATTTTTTGTTTTCCATGCTACTAACCCCTACAGTGGTATCAGAGCCGTGTCTATATGTAGATCTGTTGCACGAGTAGAACACAATGGTCATTGTGTGCGTTGATGCTTTTGTTGTCGACTGCTTCTTGTGTACTTTGCATCTTGCAGGATGGTGGGATGAAGCGGCCCGGGCTAACCTAACATGACATCGTTCATGAGACTTGCTCCACGCTTGACATGCAACTTGTATTGCATAAGTGGCTTTGCGGGTGCCTGATTCTCCCAACATAGTTAAGATTCAATTTACAACGGGTGATTGACAATACTAGTATCAATGTTGTGGTTCTTGTTCGTAAGTTAGAGTGACACTTATTGAAAGCCCCAAACCACGTAAAATATGCAAAGAAAATTAGAGGCGTCTAACTTTGTTTTGCAGGGGTGTGCTGTGATGTGATATGGCCATGATTGTGATTATATTTGATGTATGCAATGTTCCTTATTGTAAGTTGGCAACCGGCAGGAGCCATATGGTTGTCTTTAAATTCTGTTCAGACCCGCGTGTCTATTCAAAGTAGTTGTAATAGTTGAAGCTGGTGGACCTCAACCATGGAGCAGCGTCATTGACCTTGATGCAATGCCGGTGATGATGGAGATCATGTTCGTGCTTGAAGATGGAGATCGGAAGCACAAGAAGAAAGGCCATATCATATCACATATTATGAATTGCATGTGATGTTAATACTTTTATGCATCTTGTATTGCTTAGTTCACGACGGTAGCATTATAAGATGATCCCTCAAGCACACAATTTCAAGTTTCAAAAGTGTTCATCCTTAGTAAGCACCGTTGCTAAAGCTCGTTGTTTCGAAGCACCACGTGATGATCGGGTGTGTTAGATTCTGCGAGTGTATACAACGTGAGCAAGCTAGATTTGCTCATGCAGAAGCTAAGGTTTGATCTTGACGAGCCTAGAATGTACAGACATGGTCTCGGAACACGGATCACCGAAAGGTAAAGCATGAGTCATATAGTAGATATGATGAACATGTTGATTGTTCGCCATTGAAACTACATCAACTCTCGTGATGATCGGTTTTGATGTGGTGGATTTGGTTCGTGTGATCACTAAAACAATGTGAGGGATATTGTTTTGAGTGGGAGTTCAACGGCAATATGATTAAAAGTTGAACACTATTTATCATAAATTAAATCAAAGTGAATTTGCATAGTTGTTGTAGTCGTTGGCATCCGTTCACCACCTTGCGCTTAGTTATAATTGAGATAGAACAATAGAATTCTGGTAAGTTACTTTACGAACTGGTATCGTATTGTTTTGAAGTGTTAATCTAAAGTTTAAAAGTCCTATTGCAAACTTTTAGTAAGTTCCGGTTACTCCATGAAGTTTAATAATTGGTATTAAATCAAGAGTGACAATTCCAAGTGTTAGTGTATGAGTATCATGTTTGTCTCCATGATTCTTGATATTCAAAGAATTGTCTTAATATCAAGGTTATCTAGGATCTGAAAGAGTTGTTTCAGAAACCATGATGTGTGGAAGATATTGTGATATCTGAAACGAAGTTTTGGTTTTAACATGATAGAGTATAATATGGCAAAAGTCATGTTCTCATATTTTATGAGAATTTGCAAAAGGTTGGAGACACTAGTTGTCCTAATCCTCCAAAAGGTTTTGGAGAGCAACATTATACTCGCGATTCACCGTTACAAGCTAAAAGTAGCTTGATCATGGATAATTCCATGATGAGGGTGAATATTTGATGTAGGTAAAATGTTTACTACACCAAGAGATTACTAAAGAAAGGAATTTGAAAGAACACCAAACATTTGATGATGATCTACTTCAAAGTGCAAGTCCAAAGACAATGGTATTTAATTATACACACTTTGGATTATGTGTCATATGTATGACTCCACTATTGATGTTGATAGATTCTTTCAAACAGAAAAGGAAATACTGAAAGAGAATCTCATAAATATATGGCAGAAAAGAAAAGACTAGAATTGTTCAGTTTAAGTATATAGATGATATACATGTTATGGCTATATTCTTTGCTTATTAAACAATGTGGTTCTTAAGTATTTGATACTGAATTTGTTGGTGTGAATCGTCATACGAAACAACACAATTCATGAACTACAATGGCCTAAGTAACTAGCAAAAGAATATGTGATGATGTTCATCGAGAACAAATAAAGGGTTATTGTGTTGCTCGTTAAACATCAAAGTTTGCCTTCAAAATTTGTTTTATCAGGTATTATGAGAACAAAAGGGTTGTTCAAATAATCACCGTAATCCATAAAAGATAGATGATTCACAAATCTCGTTGGAGAAATCACATCCATAAAACTAGTGCTAAAAATGTCGAAAGACAAATTGATTGATAGATCACTTAGGAAGTGACATCGCCGTTTAAATTATATTTGAAAGAAAACATGAAGAAACTCCATGTGGATGGAATTTTGGAGTCTTTTGATTTTTTTGATCACATGACGCTTGTGAAACTTTCCTAAGAGATAACTAAAACTTCGTTCATAGGCCAAAAGGGAACGAATGACTATCTTATTGGAACTTGTACATATTGTTGTACGAAGTCCATTATGTGTAGTAAAGAGCGATGGATTTCAACTTCATATGCTTTCTCCGAAAATTTAAGTGAATATATGAATATTTACTTAATAAGGATGAAGTATGAAACATTTGAAAAGTTCAAAAACTTTCAAGATGAAGTGCAAAATTATTGTAACAAGAATATAAATAGTTTATGATAAGATCATAAAGGAAGATATTTGAGTTACAAGTTTAGCATAATACCTAATATTTAAGGAATCGTTCCGTGGATTTGCATTTCCCTAAACACCATAAGAGTATGGAGCATTCGAGACATGTAATTAAACCTTGTTTGACATGGTAAGATCGAAGGTGTAAATCATAAAACTGCCATTATATTTTAAAGATTAAAAGCTTGAGAGACTACCGTTTTCCACTGAAAAGAGCTCCATCATAATCCGTTGAAATGACACCATATAAAGTTATGGTTTGGGATAAAACCCAAGTTGTCCTTTCTTAAAACATTGGTATGCTTTGCATAAGAAAGATGTTTGCAACCAAAGTCGGATGAACCTGTCTTTGTATGTTATTTCGAATAACTGTTAAGTATTCCTCCATAACACCAGAGACAAAAGTGTTTGTCGCTTAGAATGTCAAGTTTCCTTGAGAAGGAATTTTTCGTGAAAAGTAAAGTGGGAGGACAATAGAACTTTGATAAGGTTAAAAGAACCTTAGCTATATGTGTAGAGTTGCGCAGCGCCGAAAAGTGTTCCGGAGGCAGCAACAATGCTCATGGCTCACGTGCCTCAAAGGTTGTGGTCACGGAGATCTAAGTTCCTATTGAAACAAGTAGGTCGGGTAAACAATCAAATACCAAGATTTGAGGGTTGAATCATTATTTGAGAATAATGAACCAACTACATGCAAAGAAGCGATGATGGGCCCTGACTCCGTCAAATGGCTTGAAGCCATAAAATCCGTGATAGTTCCATACATGAGAAATCAAGTTTTGAACTTGAAGGACCCTCGAGAAAGGTGTAAGACCTTACAGTTGTGTTTGGATCTATAAAGAAATAGACATGAATATGGTCGAAATGTTGGGAAATGGTTCACAACAATGTTCAAGGGTTGACTATGACAAGATTTGATCTTTCATAGCGATATTTAGTCTAGACGGATTAATGTAGCAACCACGACATATAATTTTGTTATGTGTTGGATAAACAAAACAAATTCTTCTAATAGAAGGGTTACCTAGGATGTGTGCATGATACAGTCCAAAGGGTTTTGTTAGTTCAAAGGATGCTAAATGCATATGCAAACTTCAATGGTTGAAGTAAGCATTACGGAGTTGGAATCTTCACTATGATGAAACTGTTAAAGGAGTTTAAATTCGTCGAAGATAATGAAGATGCTTGCATTTGCAAGAAATTAAGTGGGAGCGCTAAGACATGTTTCTAATACATTATGTGGAAGACATATTGTTGATTGGAAATGATGTATCTTTTATTAACACAAGATAAGAATTTCATCTCGATGAAAGGCTTAGGCAAAACCCAAATATTTAGCATCAATAGACGCTAATATGGTTGTGCCGAAAGTACATAGATGATGTATTGAATGAGTTCAATATAGAAACTACAAGAAAGGTTCTTGTCGCACAGAAAGGATTGAATGAGTTCAATATTAATGATATATTCAAGTGTATTGACGCTTGGTAAGTGAAACAAAGATTCAAGTCTAGATTGATACTTGATGTATGAAATCACAAAGAGTATTTATATCAATTATGCTGTGATATGTACAAATCCAGATATGTCCTATGCTCTAAATGATGTGAGCATATACCAGAATGATTCATAAGATGATCATTGGACAATAGTAAGGATATTCTTATGATCTTTTGGAAGAACTAAGAATATATTGTTTGTAGAAGTGACAAATAGATGGTTAGTTCATTGTAAAAGTACTACATTGATACTAGTTTTGTCACAAAGTACAAATTAAGTTTATCTCAATCTAAACTAAGGGTGGCACAATACAATGGAAAGTAAGTTCCATAATAAATTTGGACGAATTCCAAAGTTAAGACATTGTGACAGATACTACAACAAAAGGCTAAGTATATGACTGCTATTATAGCAGCAAAAGAGGGCATTTGTGTCAAGTAGTTTGTTATCAAACTAGGTGTAGTTCACAGTGGGATAATACTATGAAGATATATTGTACGACAATATTATCAACATGTTTTAACCACAAAGAACTAAAGGTCACACCAAAGGACCAAATTTGTACGAAGCCATCTCATTAGAGAATGAGTGATGCGTAGAGACGCAAAGACATGCAATTACACACGGACCTGGAAGTGTCAGATCCGGAGATCAGTTGACCACTAGCGAACGTGTACTTACAACACCAGAAAGCCATAGGTGTTGAATACACAAAGGTTTGAAACTAGATTATTGACTCTAGTGCAAGTGGGAGACTGTTGGAGATATGCCCAAGAGGCAATAATAAAGTGGGTTATTATCATATCTTCATACTTATGATAAATGTTTACATACCATGCTATAATTGTATTAATAGGAAACATTAATACTTGTGTGATTTGTAAACATAAAAGAGTCCCTAGTAAAGCCTCTTATTAAACTAGCTTGTTGGTTAATATATGATCATGGTTTCCTGATCATAAACATAGAGATGTTATTAACAACAGGGTCATATCATTAGGAGAATGATATGATGGACATACTCCTATAGATAAGCGTAGCATAAAGATCAAGTCATTTTAACAGTTTAATTGCTATATGCTTTCTGATACATAGTAACCTAATTCCTTCGACCATGAGATCATGCATATCACCTTTACCTGATGGATGCTTTGATGACATCAAACACCACACCGTAATTGGGTGGCTATAAAGGTGGCATTGAGTGTTCGGAAAGTATTGGTTGAGACACATGGATCAAGAATGGGATTTGTCCATCCATATTACGGATAGATATACTCTGGGCCCTCTCGGTGTAATGTCAACCAATTAGCTTGCAAGCATGTGACTGGCTCACAAGGGATCACATATCACGGGAACGAGAAAAGAGTACTTATTGGTAACGAGGTTGAACTAGGTATGCAGAGATACCGACGATCAAAACCTCGGATAAGTAAACTATCGTGAGACAAAGGGAAATTGGTATCGTATGTAAGTGGTTCATTCGATCGCAAAGTAATCGTAGAAATATGTGGGAGCCATATGAATTTCCAGATTCCTCTATTGGTTATTGTTTGGAGAAGTGTCTCGATCATGTCCGCATAATTCACGAACCGTAGGGAGACACACTTAAGGATTCGACGTTGTTTGAGTAGTTATGGAATGATGAGTAAGAGACCGAATGTTGTTCGGAGTCTCGGATGGAATCCGGGATATCATGAGGAGATCCGGAATGGTCCGGAGAATAAGATTCATATAAGGAAAGTCCTGTTTCGGAGTTGGAGAATGGTTCCGGTGTTTTCATCGGGAATGTTCTAGAAGGTTCCGGAATGTCCGGCACTCCGGAGGGGAAAGGGTACATGAATGTGTTATATCAAGTTGATATGATTGCATCATGTACTAGGTGTCATCGCTGTACCAAAATAGAGGGTTTTCAAATCCTAGTTTGAAAAAGTCAAACGACTAGTTTGAAAGTCAAACGGCTAGTTTTGGGAAAGAGGAGAAGGAGGTTTGAAACCGACTTGGGGGAGGAGTTCCTCCTCCCACCGCCGGCCCACCTTGGGTCCGAGTTGGGGAGGGACTCCCCTCCCCAGGCGCGCCTCCCTCCACCTATAAGAGGAGGGGTAGGGCTCCCCTCCTAGACACACAAGTTGCCTCCCTCTAAACCTAAACCCTAGCCACAGCCTAGGGATTTCTCCCAAGCCGCCGAGTTAGAGATTCTAATTGCCCTAGCCGCTGGTTTAGCCCCTTCTAATTGGTGTGTGTAAACCCTAGATCACCAAGGCTCTCTCATAGTCCACCATACTCGCTCCGGCTTAAGGCGAAGCCCTGCGAGATCTCCCCTCTACTTCCGGTACCACGCCGTCGTGCTGCCGGAATCGCGAGGAGAGTGCTACAACCTCCGCTGCCTGCTGGAAAAAGGGAGAGGAAGGTCTTCGTCGAGTACCGAACGTGTGACCGACTACGGGAGCGCTGCCGGAACGCAGCGCCGGAAGGATCGTCTACGCGATCTTGAGATCGGCAAGAGTACGACTACATCACCCACGAGAATCTGCTCTCGTTAACCGCTTTGGAATCTTCGAGGGTGAGTTCCTCTATCGACTTGTTGCTACAATCCAGTAGATAGATCTTGGCTTGTTTGTTTGCATGCGGTAGAAATTTTTTGTTTTCCATGCTACGAACCCCTACATACTTATCCTCGTTGTTGAGCGCAGCAGCTAAGAAGGCCAATTGATAGTTGGAAATATTACTAGTGTTCTCCCTACCAAGAACACTGGTGGCAAGATAATAGGCAAAGTACCTGATGGCTGGGAGTTGAATATTCTTTATCTTTCCTCTCTGAGCTCTGCGGTCATCATCATTGGTTATTCATCGGTAAAGCTCCAACAAATCAGCGGGAAGAGCTGGAATCTTCTTTGATGACCCAGCTGTACCAAGTCGCAGGGCCTTGCAAAATTGCTTCAAAGTCATATAATAAGCCCTGCCATAAATTTTGAAAGACACAGCAGGCTTGAACACGCTGTTAGTAAAATAAAAACTTTGCACAAATGTTTTAGTAAGCAAAGCATATTTTGCGCTCTCATCCTGCATGTTACTTGTTAGTCCATCCTTCCGAACCAAAGTCATAAAATCATTAAGAATCCCAACAGCCCGCAAGAAATGTTGGCAAGGAAAGGTGGAGGGGTGCACATCCCCTTCATCTCCCTCGTCACCAAATCATGGAGTAATGAGATCCTCATTGTATGAGGGTCTAGTACTGGTGGATGACCTTGGAAGACTTGCCCTTCTACGTGCATCACTCTCAAATATTTCACCAAATGTATGGTTGTCCATGACCTTTCTTTAATTCTGAAATTTTTAGACAAACATCAAACCAAGTGATCTCTAAGTTGATAAATGATGAGCAACTACTATAGGAACTTGCTAGAGGACTACACATGCATCAAAATAAAGTTTCTAAGCATAGAACAAGCATGCAAACTCAAACAACTTGTCACCTATAGCAGCAAAATACTCAAGATACAATCTATCAATCACAAATCTAATTGGACAAGTGGAGGAGGCACATACCAAGGAGCAAACCCTCAAAAAATAAGCACTTGAGATGGGCTCAATAAGGATATCGAAAATCGCAAGCAAGAACAGAAAGAACTCGAGCTTGAGAATGTTTTCCGGTGTTTTAGGGAGAGAGAAAGAAGATGGCTTTGAAGAGGCAGCCTGGAGGGGCCCAGGTGGGCCAGGCCCCCCTAGGTGCCACCCCCTAGTAGGCCGCGCCTACCATGGGTGTGGTGGCCTGGGTGGCCCCCTGGGTCACTTCAGGTGTCTCTTTGCCCATTTTTTCGAGGAAAAAATATTTTGAATTTTCTGGGAATTTTCGGGAAATTTTATTTTTGGCCAATTTTCAGGGTATGAAAATTGATTTTCTCGCAGAAACAGTTTTTTCAGAAGAAGCAAAAGCAAACCAAAAGCCAAACTACAGCAGCTCTAAGAAACTCTAACAAGCAAACAACTAGCAAAACTAGAGCTAAAGCAAAGACTAGGAAGGAGAAAAGTAGAAGGAAGCAAGAATAACCAGAGTGGAAACATTATTTTGTTCATTAAAATCCTTTTGTTAACAAGGTTGATCAAGTCTTGTTACCAAAACAATATTATATGAAACGAAACTTTGCATTTCACAAGGTGATTATGTTACCTCATACTTGATAGCAATGGTCCCAATCATGATAGTTTCAAAATTTTCTTGTGGAATGGGACAATATATTTCTCCAACCTTGATGCTCTCAATATTTTCAATGGAATTCAGGCAATAGATTTTAGCAACCTTCTTGGGGAAATATACAATATGCTCTTTGTCATTAATATTGAATGTTACTTTCCCTTGATTACAATTGATGAAAACACCTGCGGTATTAAGAAAAGGTCTCCCAAGAATAATAGACAGATTATCATCTTCAGGCATTTCAAGCACAACAAAATCAGTTAAAACCATGCAATTATGAGCTACTTGAACAGGAACATCCTCACATATACCAACAAGAATAGTAGTTAACTTATTAGCCATTTGCAAAGATATATTAGTTGGTATCAACTTTTCTAGCTGGAGTCTCTTGTAGAGAGAAAAGGGCATAACACTAACTCCAGCTCCCAAATCACATAAATCAGTTCTAACATAATTATTCTTAATGGAGCAAGGAATAGTTGGTATACCTGGATCACCAAGTTTCTTTGGAACCTTACCATTGAAGGAGTAATTAGCAAGCAAAATAGAATTCTCCTCATTAGGAATCTTCCTTTTATTAGAGACAATATCCTTCATATACTTTGAATAAGGAGGCAACTTGATAGCATCAGTCAAAGGAATTTGCAAAAATAAAGGCTTCATCCACTCACAAAACTTGTTGTATTGTTCTTCCTCCTTTGACTTGTGTTCCTTACCTGGAAAATGCATAGGTTTCTGCACCCAAGGTTCTCTCTCTTTACCATGTTTATTAGCAATAAAATCTTCCTTTGTGTACCTAGTGTTCTTAGTGTGCTTCTCAGGTTCTTCCTCACCTTCCTCCTTATTAGGAGACTCATTTTTATCATTACCACTCTCAGTTTCAGCATCAGAGACAGATATACTATTAGGATCTACAGCAGGTTCAAGGGGTTCCTCATCTATCTTATGTTTATTTTTCTTTCTCTTACGAGGACTACCAACATCTTCACCTTGTTGGGAATCCTGCTCTATTCTTTTAGGGTGTCCGTCAGGATATAAAGGATCTTGAGTAGCTATACCACTCCTAGTTCTAATTCCATTAGCATGTTTACCTCCTGAAGCATTAACTAGCATATCCTTTTGTACCTTAGCAAGTTGATCAAGTTAGGTTTGAACCATTTGAAAGTGTTTACAAAGCATTTTAATATCATTATAAGTTCTTTCAACAATATCTTTCAACTCATGGATAGCTATAGAGTTTTCCAACAAATGATTCTGAACTTGTTTATTAAAATACCCTTGTTTAACAATAAATGTGTCAAGTTCCTCTAAACATTTATCAGGAGGCTTATCATAAGGAATATCACCTTCATCAAAGTGTTGGAGATAGTGTACCTCAATAGTAGCTGAGTGGGGAATAGGCTTACATAATTCTTCTATAGGAGGTAGATTCTTCACATCTTCAGCTCTAATACCTTTCTCCTTTAGACACTTCTTAGCTTCCTTCATCACTTCATCATTTAATGCAATAACTCCCCTCTTCTTTGTTGTTGGTGTTGGAACTAGTTCAGGCATAACTGGTTCAGGAGTAATAGGCTCAGGTGCATTCAGCTCAGCTGAAGTCCAATCATCATAATTCTTGCTTATCTTAGCCATTAATTCTGCAGCATCTGTAGGAGTTCTTTTCCTGAAAACACAATCAGCAAAGCTATCTAGGTAGGTCCTCGAATCATCAGTTAGTCCATTATAATAAATATCAAGAAGCTCATTTTTAGGTAATGGACATCCAGGATGTGCATGAATCAAGGCACATAACCGTGTCCATGACTCAGGCAATTTCTCTTCTTCTCCCTATTTAAAATCAAAAAGTCTCTGCAAAGCAGCATGTCTAGCACTTGGAGGAAAATATTTCTGGAAGAAAGAAGCAATCAAGCAATCAGGTCTATCAATGGAACCATTAGGTAATCTATTAAACCAATCCCTAGCTTCTCCTTTTAGTGAAAAAGGGAAGATCTTAGTAACAAAGTACTTGCGCATCTTAAAGTCATCAGAGAATAAAGCACTCATAGTAGAAAGCTCATTCATATGAGCCACAACACTCTCATTTTCAGTCCCACAAAAAGGTTCTTTCTCAACAATATCTAAATAAGATAAATCAAGAGAGAAATCATAATCTTTATCTTTAATATCTATGGGAGAGGTGGTAAACTTAGGATCAGAGGAAAACTTAGGCATAATAGTACGTCTAGCAAGGAGACTCTTAATAGAACTAGTACCATGTGTGTTTCGGCACTCTTCAAAAAAATATCAATGAACTCAATGTAACCATCATTAATATCATAACTCTCATTAGCCTTAGGTGAGCTAACTGGAGTAACAGTGTCTTCACTAGGAGTTTCAGTATTTCCTAGACTAGCCATAGTAGCATCTATAAAAGGACCTAATGAACCAATCGCATCAAGCACACAGTAGAAGTAACATCATGAGTATCAAACACAGTTTCAGATTTCGCAGTAGTAGCAGTGTGTGTAGCATGAGTCTGTGGTGGTGGTGTGACAAGCTTACTTATAATAGACGGTCAATCAAGAGCAACAGAGGTGTTTAGGACTATACCTCTTCTTGTAGTGGATGGTAAAATAGGGAACTTTCCATCACGAGACTTCCCCATGATGAAAGGTGTAGCAGTGAACAATAATAGATCCAAGTGAACTTACAAATAAAGCTATGCTCCCTGGCAACGGCGCTAGAAAATAGTCTTGATGACCCACAAGTATAGGGGATCGCAACAGTCTTCGCGGGTAGTGACATGGTTATACCCTACGGGTACACGACCTTAGCATACCTGGTCCATCCCAAGGAAGGCCCATGACAAATATACACCAGCCCATGAAGTCTTTCGGGTGGCCAGAGCCCATGACGCCTTCGGATCCTTGGAGAGCAAGACTAGAGTAGATAGAAAATTCAAAGGGTAAAACCCTAAAACCTGTAACCGACTTGATTTGTGCCTGGGACCTGCCTGCCTCTATATAAAGGCCAGGAGGGCACGACAAGGAGGCTCTCTTACAATCTCTCGCACACCACCGCATACACACCTCCACGCCAGATTGCATCTGCGCACCCATGTAACCTTCGGTTCCACCATAATCAGAGCAGACAAGCAGGGGTAGGGTTTTCCCTCCGTGGGCCTGAACCTGGGTAAACTTTGTGTCCCCGTGTTGCTTGTTTGCTAACCGTTCCGCGATCTCCAGCATCCCCATCTTCTCCAAAACCCAAGTCCATAACAATGGGCATTGACGAGATGAAACCTCGTCAATTGGCGCCGTCTGTGGGAACTGGGGGCGCTGATTGTGCGATCGTGACGGTCCCAACCAAAGCGATCTACAATTCCACGGCGACGGAGAGTCATCTCCTCTTCGGAGCCTTGGACTTCACCGCCCACTCGCCGGCCACCCTAAAGGACTTCGAGCCCGTTGGCGACGGACTCGAGATCCTGTTCGGGAGCTTCTGCTTCCAGGTGGGGCAGACCGACACTCTCCGCCTCCCAGAGCGGGTGCCCCTGCCATCGATCAGGCCTGCTTCGTGGGCTCCACACCCCGTGCTACGCACATCACCATCGACAGATGAGTCCTATGACAGCAGCTGCTGCAACTTAGATCTGTGCGATCCACCATCGGATGAAGGGACCTACGATTCCGGATCCGAAAGTTGCGGTAGCAGCAATCCGATCTACGAGCGCTACCAGTGCGTCGCAGTCATCTAGTGTGACGTAGATCAGGAGCACAACTCGCCACCCAACCCACAGGGTAGAAACGGCGGGAACAGAAGAAGCCAATCACCCCACCCAACAGGAACGACACGGATCGGGTCATCCACCTCAACGAGGAAGGATGGGCTCAAGCACGCGAAGCCGTAGCAGGCAACAAGATCCTGCCAGCAGATGCCTCACGGGACCTGCTGATGGCATACCAGATGCTCCTCATCGAGGAGCACAAGAAGCAAGTGAAGATGCAAGAGGTGCTTGACAAGCGCAAGCAAGCAGCCCTGGAGTCCAGTGCGCGGCGAGCTGCGCTCTCCGCCATGGGCATCGGCTCCATCTCGCACGGAAACCATGGCAACAAGCACCGCTCTCGCACGGAGAACATGGATCCCAAGGCACGTCGCGAGGTGACTAGAGCCCTCAACGCGTCCTTCATGGAAATGGATGCCGACGACAAAGTCATCCCGAAGACGCTGCAAGCTGCGATCATGGCAGCCACCGCGTACCTAGCGTCCCATCCACCTCCGAAGGGGGACCCGAAAAGGGCCATTCATAAGTCCGCGCTCACCGGACTTGGACTCGTTGGAGCCGCGCTCCATGGAAAAGCTCCTGCGGAGCCAAAGAAGAAGGTTGCGGTCAGGTTCAACCACAGCCCCACACCCTCATCCAAGGACGAAGAGCACGACCTTCCTCGAAGGCACAAGAGCTCGCGTCGTCGCAGCCGCGACTATGACGCTCGAAACGAGCTAACCCAGCGCAAGATCGACAAAGCGCGTGCTAAGTGCATATGCTAGTCCGAATCCGAAGAGGATGATGATGAAGGATAACTCTGCGGAGCCCGATGCTTCAGCAGATCCATTCGGCGGACGCAGATGCCGCGGAACTTCAAGCTTCCTTCGGACACTCTGAAGTTCGATGGTACACAGGACCCCAAGGCGTGGCTCAGCGACCACCTGTCGTCCGTCAAGCTACACAGCGGGAACAAGGAAACCGCCATGCAATGCCTTCAGCTGTAGCTGACAGGCGCAACCCGGATCTGGATCAGCAGCCTATCCTCGGGATCCATCCGAAGCTGGGAGGAGCTGGCGTACAGCTTCGTCCGAAACTTCAAGGGCACCAGCAAGAGGCCTGCCTCGATCGAGGAGCTGCGGGCCTGCACCCAACGAACGGGCGAATCCATTCGCTCGTACATACTGCGCTGGTCCAACACCAAGAACTCCGCGGTGCACATATCCGAGGAGAGAGCTATAGACGCCTTCAAGGACGGCGTCAAACGCCAGGACTTCAAAGAAGAGCTTGGGCGCGTCAAGCCCAGGACACTCGACCACCTCATGGACATCGCCAACAGGTGGGACGACGGTGAGGACTCCGTCCACCGATCGCACTCGGAGGAGGAAGACGACTACGTCCGGCGACATGAACGCCGTAGCAAGAGAAGATCGCGTGTCTACGACGATTGCGATGGACCCGACATGGTCGCGGCTGGCTACGCCGACCGCCGCAGCGACGGCAACCGCAACAACGGCGGATACTGTGGAAGCAACTTCCGCGACGGAGGACGCCCAACGCAGTCATGGAAACACCGTGGCCGTGACGACAGACCCTCAGCATACGACAAACTGTCGGGTCCATGCACCATCCACTTCTACATCGACAAGCAGGATGGCAAGAAGAAGGCAAGCCACATGCTCAAGGACTGCTGCGAGTGCCATAAACACAGCGAAAGCATGGCCCAGATGAGGCAGCAAGCCCCGAACCCTGGATACGGGAACGCACCCGCACCAGGCGAAATCACACATGGAGCTCCTCCACCACCACCCGCGGGACCTCCAAACCACCCAATCGCACCCGCGCAGAATAACGGTGGGCACGGGTACCCCGCGCTGAAAGGATCACTGATGATCCAAAAAGGACGCCCAACAAACAGGGTGCAGAAGAAAATCACCCGTCAGATCAACCTGGTTGTGACCGCTCCACCTGCCATCCCTAAGTACCTCAGCGGATCGAAATCCTGCATCACGTTCAACCGTTCGGATCACCCTTGCCAGGTTCCTCGCCCAGGTCATGCTGCCCTGGTGCTTGAGGCGCAGATCGAAGGGTTCGACATGAGCCACGTCTTCATGGACGGCGGCAGCGGCATCAATCTGATGTTCGCCAGTACCTTAGCAGCAATGTGGATCCCGCTGTGCATCCTGGAACAATCCAACACAACGTTCCACGACATCGTCCCAGGGAATGGCATATTCCCCCTGGGAAAGATATGGCTCGACGTCATCTTCGGCAAGCCCGACAACTTTCGATGCGAGCGACTCGAGTTCGAAGTGGTGGACTGGCCATCACAATACCACACCATCCTCGGACGTGTAGCATTCGCACGATTCCTGGCAGTACCACACTATGCGTACCTGCTACTCAAGATGCCAGGACCCAGGGGCGTCATCACAGTACACGGGAGCTTCACCCGATCGGACCACTACGATAGGGACTTCAACAGAATCTCCCAGTCCTTCGGCATGCAGGAGGAGCTCGTAAGGCTCCGCGAGGTGACAGACAATGGGGCACCCCCAGTCGCAATATAGAACGCACCAGAGATGTCCTTCGATTCCAGCGTCAACACAAAAAGGTGAAGGTACATCCGACGGATGCCTCCAAGACGGCGCTGATCACCAACGACCTCAGCTCCGCATAGGAAAGCGCGCTTGTTGAATTCCTCCATGAGCGCTGGGAAATCTTCGCCTGGTGTCCTGCGGACATGCCAGGAGTTCCCAGGGAATTCGCCGAGCACGCACTCAACGTCTTTCCAGACGCCAAGCCCGTCAAACAGTCCATCCGACGATTGTCCAAACCACGGGCCGAAGCAATCGGAGTCGAAGTCAACAGACTACTCGACGCAAACTTCATCAGGGAGATCAAGGAGAGCGAGTGGCTCGCCAACACCGTGATGGTCCCCAAAAAGGACACGGACATCCTGCGGATGTGCGTGGACTTCACATCGCTGAACAAGCACTGCCTGAAGGATCACTTCCCTCTCCCTCGGATCGATCAGATCATCGATTCGACTATAGGATACGAAAAACTCTCCTTCCTTGACGTCTACTCAGGCTACAACCAGATTCGACTGAAGGTCGAAGATCAGGAGAAAACGGCGTTCATCACGCCGTTCGAAGTGTTCTACTACAACGCAATGCCCTTCGAGCTGAAGAACGTAGGCGCCATGTACCAACGATGCATGCAGGCATGCCTGAAGGACCAGATCGGCCGCAACATATAAGTGTATGTCGATGACATAGTCATCAAAACAAGGGAGGCCAAGACGCTCATCGACGATCTCCACGAGATGTTCGATAACCTTGATCGATACAAGATCAAGTTAAACCTAGAAAAATGCTCCTTCGGCATCCCATCTGGTCAGCTGCTAGGCTACTTCATCTCCCAGCGAGGGATCGAGGCGAACCCGAAGAAAATCCGGGCCATAATGGCCATGGAGAAGCCTAAGAACCTAAAGGGCGTCCAACAGCTTGCCGGGCGAATCGCGGCATTGAGCAGGTTCATCGGGCGCATGGGCGAAAAAGCCCTGCCGTTCTACCAGCTGCTGCGCAAGGCAGACAAATTCGAGTGGACGCCCGAGGCAGACGATGCATTCGAAGATCTAAAACGGCTGCTCTCTACCTCGCCCTTCTTGGTCATGCCAAAGGAACACGAGCCTTTGCTGCTATACATAGCAGCCACACATCAGTTGGTAAGCACCGTACTGGTGGTCGAGCGACCCGAAGAAGGCAAGACCCATGGGGTCCAACGCCCAATATACTACCTCAGCGAGGTACTAACACCGACAAAACAGAGGTACCCTCACTACCAGAAACTCGCCTACGACGTGTTCATGACGGCTCGATGGCTGAGCCACTACTTCCAAGAGCACCAGGTGATGGTCGTCAACGAGGCATCACTGAACAGCATCCTGAACAACCCAGAGGCCACAGGATGCGTGGAACTGTGGGGCATCGAGCTGTCACCTCTAGACATCGTCTACGAGAAGTGCCACACGATCAAATCTCAGGTCCTTCCGGACTTCCTCGTCCACTGGATGGAGCTGCAGCTGCCAGACACACCGGACATGACACAGTCATGGACGATGCACTTCGACGGCTCCAAGCGCGAGGCCGGAGCAGGATCCGGGGTCATACTGACCTCCCCGCAGCGCACACGCATCAACAATCCCTACACACTCAAATCATTCTCTAACAAACAGAGATAGCCACACCCGAAAGAATGAGGAGTCCTCAGCCGAATCTACGATTCGACTGAACACTCGGGGGCTACTGACATGGTTATACCCTACGGGTACACGACCTTAGCATACCTGGTCCAGCCCAAGGAAGGCCCATGACAAATATACGCCGGCCCATGAAGACTTTCGGGTGGCCAGGGCCCATGACGCCTTCGGATCCTTGGAGAGCAAGACTAGAGTAGATAGAAAATTCAAAGGGTCAAACTCTAAAACCTGTAACCGACTCGATTTGTGCCTGCGACCTGCCTGCCTCTATATAAAGGCCAGGAGGGCACGACGAGGAGGCTCTCTTACAATCTCTCGCACACCACCGCATACACACCTCCACGCCAGATTGCATCTGCGCACCCCTGTAACCTTCGGTTCCACCATAATCAGAGCAGACAAGTAGGAGTAGGGTTTTCCCTCCGGGGGCCTGAACCTAGGTAAACTTCGTGTCCCCATGTTGCTTGTTTGCTAACCGTTCCACGATCCCCAGCATCCCCATCTTCTCCAAAACCCAAGTCCATAACAATGGGCATTGACGAGATGAAACCTCGTCAGGTAGTATTACCTGATTTATTGATTCGACACAAGGGGAGCCAAAGAATACTTGCAAGCCTTAACAACTGATTTGTCAGTTCAGCTGCACCTGGAAATAGTTCTTGCTCACAGAAGTTTATCAGTAGTAACAGTTTGGTAGTAGCAATAGCAAAGCAACAACAACAGTGAAACAGTAGCAATAGTAATAGTAACGGTAAACAGTGGGATTCGAGTGCGGTAGGCATAGGGATGGATGGACGGGCGTTGCATGGACGAGTCTAAACATGTAACTTCAATATCTAGGCCATTGCAGATAAATAATAACAAGTATCCAAGTACTAAACAATCCTAGGCATGTTCTCTAAATATAGTCATACGTGCTCGCAATGAGAACTTGCACAACATCTTCTGTCCAGCTAGCCCGTGGCAGCGGTGCCTCTAGGGAACTATTGGCAATTAAGGTGCTCCTTTTAATAGAGCACCGAAGCAAAGCATTACCACTCCATGAACACATGTGATCCTCACACCACAGCCATCCCCTCTGGTTGTCCCAATTATTGTCACTTTGGGGCCTTTGGATCCAGACATTGATATGTGTACACAACTTGCAGATAAGATCACAAACAATACTATCATAATGATTCAATAATAAGTTCAGATCTGAGATCATGGCACTCGGACCCTAGTGACAAGCATTAAGCATAACAAGTTGCAACAAAGTCAAATAGCACTAATAGAGATACTAGGCACTATGCCCTAACAATCTTATTTGATTACATGATAGAACTCATCCAATCCCTACCATCCCCAAGCCTAAAGCGGGGGATTACTCACTCATGGATGAGGGAAACATCGGTGGTCGATGGAGATGCGTTGGTGATGACGATGGCGATGATCCTCTCCAAATTCCCTGTCCCAGCAGGGTGCCAGAACGGAGTTTCTGGATCCGAATCTTGGTTTCTGGTGGTGGCGGCAGAGTGGAACTCTTTCTGGAAAAATATCGAACCCCCCTCGGTTTTTAGGTCGAAAGGCAACTTATAGGCGCAGAGGGAGGCCGAAGAGGTGCCTGGGGTGGCTTAATACGTCGGAAACGTATCTATAATTTTTTATGCTCCATGCTTGTTTAGTATCTACTTTGCTTTACTTGTCTACACTTTGAGGTGCTTTTTACATATTTTCTGGCACCCTGCCGGGACGGGGAAGTGCCCCCGGAGCCATCTCCATCGATCTCCGCCACCATCTCCATCACCGTTGCTAATTCCCATGACAAGGAGGGAGTAGTTCTTCCTCGAGTCTAAGGGCTCTACCGGTAGCTATGTGTTCATCTCTCTCTCTCTCTCTCTCTCTCTCTCTCTCTCTCTCTCTCTCTATGCATGATCTTGTTGTGGTCATGAGCTTTGTAATCAAGTAGATCAACCTTGCTACTCAAGTGCTTCATTAGATCTCTGCTCTCCCATGTGTGTGAAAGTGACAACGTGCATGCCATGGTGGTACTTAGGTTTGAGTCTACATAAATACTCTTTGTGCTTTAATAGATCTATGCTTTTCCCCACGTGTGTGAAAGTGACAACATGCATACCGTGTGTGGCACTTTGGCTAGATTGAATATTTGTTATGATTTATATTTGGATTTGGATGTCTCTATGAAATTGTGGTGTTTGTTTGGAACCATCTAGCGCTCAAGGTGACAATGTGGGGTTATCTAGATTAGGGAAAACCCTACCATGGATTAGAGTGTCCAACCGAAGAGTAGTTAAGAGTAGTATCATGAAGAGAGGATATTTATATGAGAGAGTGTTCACTAGTGGAAGTATGATACCTAGGCCTTGTTTCTAAACATTGAAACACCGTTTGCATCTAGATCTGTTGCATGTTTGCTTGCTTCCATCAGTTTGTCTTTAGTCTGTTCCTTCACGCCATCAGCTATTTTCTGGCACCGTTATCCCACGTCAACAACAAGTCAGAAGCTCTTTTCTGGCACCATTACCACTTGTATTTCACTATATCTTCGCCGAAATAGTGCACCTATACACCTGACAAGTGTATTGGGTGTGTTGGGGACACAAGAGACTTCTTGTATCTTGATTGCAGGATTGCTTGAGAGGGAATACCTTTGACCACTTCCTCCCTGAGTTCGATAAACCTTGGATAATACACTTAAGGGAAACTTGCTGCTGTTCTACAAATCTCTGCACCTGGAGGCCCAACAACTGTCTACAAGAATATAAGTGAGTAGACATCATGGCTGCACCCCTCCACCCAGGCGCGGCCAGTGGTGGGCCCGCGCCTGGCATGGGTGTGGGCCCCCCAGGCTCCTTCTCCGTCTCGTCTTTTGGCTCCGTGGATCTTCTGGTGAAATATATTTTTTGGCATATTTTCCGGAATTTTTCCTGATAGTTCATTTTCTGCACAAAAACAAAACACCAAGGTAATTCTGCTGAAAACAGCGTCAGCCCGTGTTAGTTATATCCAAATCACACAACTTTAGAGAAAAAACAATAGCAAAGTGTTCGAGAAAGTAGATACGTTTTGGACGTATCAATCAATCACACATATCAAATCCAACAAAAAAGTTCAAAAAGCCTAAAGTAACTAGAGCAATGCATTGCTTCATAAATGATCTGTTATGGGCACCCTAGATAATCTATTATTATCCTGCCATCAGTACATAAGTTATCCATGCTAATACACATATGTTATCATGCACTTTGTTCAAAAGTTACCAACAGATATAAACAAAAAATATTAGATACATGGCTAGTGTTGTTGTTATCAAGGGATTATCTCCAATGTTACCCATAGGGGATGTACTACACTACCCACTTCAATCGAATGTACAGTACATCAATCACAAATATCAAATCCAACAAACAAAAGTTCAAAAAGCCTAAAACAACTAGAGCAATGCATCTTGCTTCATAAATGATCTGTTATGGGCATCCCAGATAATCTAATGTTATCCTGCCATCAGTATATAAGTTACTCATGCAAATACACATATGTTATCATGCACTTTGCTCAAAAGTTACCAACAGGTATAAACAAAAGTTATCAGATACATGGCTAGTGTTGTTGTTATCAAGGGATTCTCTCTAGTGTTACCCATAGGGGATGTACTAAATTACCCACTTGAATCGGATGTACAGTAGATCAATCGCACATATCAAACATGTAAAAACAAGGGCTATAACAAGGGGCAGCGTGGGAGGATCATGGATTAGAACATGGGGAAAATGCCTCACATAACTACCTCACATGCAGTAGATCTGCTTAGGGGACAATCCTCAAAACTGACGAACAAACACAACAAAACGGGGGGTTCAAACATGAGGTAGCGCGGGGAAATCAGGGGGCAAAACAAGGGGCAAATGGCTCACATTAACACCTCGAAGCAATCCTAAAGCCTAGGACTAACCGGAATCAACGCCGACGACAAAACAGACGGAAATGGAACCGCCGAAAACAGAGGATAAGAGAGGAGAAGAGTGGGAGCGGCCGTGGGGAGAAATCATAGGACGACCGAACCTGCGAACATACCTCAACGGAGTTCACGCGTCACCGACTGCACCACTGGCAAAGCTCTCGGTAGGGCGAGGTCGGGCGCCCGCCCTACCTTGGCTCGTGACCAAACAGTGTATATACGTATGTATCTCTGCTAGGATGGTATCGTGATCAAATGGGTTAAAACGCATAGGAGGACGAGTGCGTGTTGGACTGTTGGTTATTGGGCCGCCAGGAGCAGTTCCCATTCTCGCTAGGCTGGGCTGCTATGCGTGATCGAACCGCATGTCGTGGCCTCGTCTTCGCTTCTGATCGAGCCAGAAAATGAACGGGGGCACGTGGATGCAAGGTACGTCGGGAAGACGGAACGGATAACGCACAACCTGGGAAGTGGGAACTGCTCCTGGCGGCGGCGTGCTCTTCAGGTCAAAGTCGAAGGGAGTTGGGTAGGTCCGGACAGGAACTCTGGTAGGGCTGGGGTCGATCTGCCACTCGCCAGCGCGAAGCTGAGCCTGGGCAAAACCCTGACGGCGCAGCAAGGCGGAGGAAGATCTCGGCAACTCGGTAATTTGACACTAGATTGAAGATGGAAAGGAAGGGAAAGGGCAACAAAAGGGAGGAAAGGTATGATTTTTTCCAGAATTTTGCATTCGGCTACAACACTTGTACTCCCTCCGTCGACTTGGATTTGTCTATATCCGTACGATATATAAAATAAAACATATTTAAGTGCATATGAATCCAAACAAATCGAAGTCACTTATTTTGAGACGCGCGGGAGTCGCTCTAAACCAAACACACATGAGAGTGCAAATGTCAAAGGTATTACTTCTTTTTTAAATATTAATAGTTTCATTGTACTAGCTCAGGACCATATAAATTACTATTGTGTCTAGAGAAAATTCATTTTGTTGAATATATTTTATGCTTTATATTTTGCCGGATCTCAATTTTTTTCCGTCCTCCGCCACTGGTCTGCACCCTCCCGAAGAATAGACGGGATTCGCCAGGGAACTTCCGCACCATACAGAAATCCCGGGAGAGAGAGAGGAAGAGAGGAGCGAGATTCATGAAACAGTCGAGAGAAGTGAAAGGAGCGGAAGACAATGACATATGGGCCCTAGGTGAAGGAAGTGTCCGGATCAGGTGTGCCAAATTAAATCTGCCACCAACCGTGAAGGTTTGCCTGCTAGCCCGGCAGGTTTTAACAACCACCGAACGTCTCAAGCTAGATTTGGCTAAAAATAAAGGTGGTCCAGCGGTTTACCTCGTGGCCTACCTAGAGGACAACGGTGATCCCGTAAAGTGAGTGACCAATTACATATCTAGGTAGGTAAAGTGAGCCAATTGAAAAAATGAAGAGAAAAAAACTACTACTACTGCTGTAGTATAGTCAAGTCTCAACCATTATCATCGTGTAATATAATTATGTGTAATAGCTGGCCACGCTACTCCACTGATCTGGCGATCTCCCTCCGCAGCCTGAACAGAGTCAAACAATGGCCTCGACGGCGGCGACGGCGTACGTGGTCGCGTTGCCGTACCCGGGCCGAGGCCACATCAACCCCATGCTCGCCGCGTGCCGCCTGCTCGTGGCCGCCGACAGCGCCCTCGCCGTCACCTTCGTCGTCACAGAGGAGTGGCACGCACTGCTGCTGGCCTCTGCGACGCTGCCGGATCGCATCCGCTTCGCCACAATCCCCAACGTCATCCCCTCCGAATGAGGCCGTGGTGCCGACCACGGCGGGTTCATCGAGGCCGTGTGCCACAGGATGGGGGAGCCCGTGGGGCGGCTTCTTGACCGGCTATCGCTGGAGCGGAGGCCGGAGGCTATCGTGGCCGACACCTATCTGACGTGGGCGGTGGCGGCTGGCGCGCGGCGCGGGATACCGGTGTGCTCGCTCTGGACCCAGCCGGCCACCTTCTTCTTGGCGCTCTACCACTTGGACCTGTGGCCGCTGGTCGATGGCAGTGACCCTGATGAAGAAGGTAAATTTCCTGATTAACCGTCTCCAAGATTTTGTACCAGAGTGACGAAGATGCAAGGTTCAGTGCCAAGGATACAATTGCGAATTTTGCTAAGCTAGTGTGTTTGCAAACTTACATGTCGCAGAGATAACTGACATGTTGTTGTATGTACTTGGATGCTCCGCCTCCGCAGGACTGAACTTCAAGTCCATGGATGAGAATGTCCCGGGGCTCTCCTCACTACGACTGTCTGACGTCAAGATCTTCCGCGCCAGGGAGCAGCCATTGAAAATAGCAGCACAGGCGCTCACCGACGTGCGCAGAGCGCAGTGTGTCCTTCTCACCTCTTTCCACGAGCTTGAACCCGCTGCCATCGACAGAGCAGCAGAGCTACTTCCATGCCCAGTATATCCAGTCGGCCCTTCAGTCCCACGACTGCCACTCAAAGGAGACAACGAGATCCACGGCGACGAGCTCCGTGGGTGGCTGGACGCGCAGCCAGATAACTCGGTGCTGTACGTCTCGTTCGGCAGCTACGTCTCCATGGAGCCCTCGCAGTTCGAAGAGATCGCCGTGGGGCTGCGCGACAGCGGTGTCAGGTTCTTCTGGGTGGCCCGGGACAAGGCCGGCGAACTGCGGGAGACGTGCAGCGGCGACCGGGGGCTGGTGGTGCCGTGGTGCGAGCAGCAGAAGGTGCTGTGCCACCCCTCCGTCGGCGGCTTCCTCAGCCACTGCGGCTGGAACTCGGTGCTGGAGGCCGTGTGCGCCGGGGTGCCATTGCTTGCCTTCCCTCTTGTCTGGGATCAACTGGTCAATGCCAGGATGGCCGCCGACGAATGGAAGGTCGGCATCGACTTGAGGGAGCACAGGGGCGAGGATGGCACCGTGAGCAGGGCCGCGATCGCTGCGGCCGTGAGGACGCTGATGGATTTGGACAGTGGTGCCGGGCAAGAAATGAGGAGAAGAGCTGCAGAACTGAGCCACCTGTCTCGCAGCGCTGTCAAGGAAGGCGGCTCGTCGCATCGTTCTTTGAGCGGTTTCTTGCGAGATCTCGCGGAGGGGAAACTGGATGTAACGGAAGCTCCTCGGTGATATTTCTTCGCTTATGTACTATGGCAGACGCTTGTACATACAGATGCTTAAATGCAAAATAAAAAAACCCAGAAATTTGGATTACGGACTAAGCGCCTCAGTCACTAGGGGAAATCCCTGGATCAAACGGGGTTTAAGCATAACGGCCAGGATAATCATCCTAGCGTCTACTCTAAATGTCTGCATAGTACCTGTCCAGTGAGTAGCTGTTTACGGGTCCAAATAATTAAGGCGTCTGAGTGGGATCCCAATTACCGTCTTACTTATACTACTACTACTACTAGTTTGTTTTGAAATTTCTAGTAGTACTAGTTTATATGGCTATGTCACAATAGGAGCAGTAGTTTATATGGCTATGTCACAGTAGGAGCCTTTTTGTACTCCAGCAATATATATCGGGTGCTCTTGCACCCAAAAAAAAACTAATTTATACTATTTTAAACAAAATGGACAGTGCTTTACATAGGCTGTGCGGAGATTGGTCCTGGTCCACCATCTCACATTCGCAATCTGTCTGCCGTTTGTACCAAACCTCTCACAAGCACAACATTTGTCTGCCGTTTGCACGTTGTAGCATTTCTTCTCGCGGCATGTAAAATTCATGTACTTAAGAAGTATTGCAACATTTCAAATATACCCCATGAAGCAAAATAAAAAAGGGTAGCGCTACGCGTCTCCCCAGGGATAACTTCCCCCGATCCCCGGGTCCCCTGCGTGACACGTGTCATTTTTTTTGTCCAGATTCCCGTTTTTGCTATAAACTATCCCGATTTGCTATAAATTATCCCGCTTTTGCTACATGTAGCAAAAAACGGTTCGTCACAAAAAAATAAAAATAGATTGGACCTCGCCGGAGTTTTCGCTGGAGACCTCGTCGGCGACCACGTAGCAAAAAAGTTGTGCTAATGTAGCATATCTGACCTCGCCGGAGCCTTTCGCCGGTAATCTCGTCGGAGACCGTGTAGCAAAAACTTTATGCTACTATAGCAAAACCGCAAAACGTATGTAGCAAATAAATTATTATATTGTAGCAAATCCGACCTCGTCGGACACCTCGCCGGAGACATTGTAGCTAGACACAAGATAGGCTTGTAGCATCGCCGCCGGTCGCACGTAGCAGCGCCGCTAACCCCATATAGCAAACCTTGACGTCGTAGGTAGCAGCGATGGTAGCAATAGACAGCAACGTCGCTAATCCTATGTAGCAAACCTCGAAACCGTAGGTAGCAGTATCGGTGGCGATAGGTAGTAGGGTCGGTGTCCTTCGGTAGCACGCAGGTGGCCTTCGTCATGGAGGAGTTGGGGCAAAGGGGTGAACTCGCTCCGGTGAAAGGAACAACGAGGATAGGAGAGGCGGAGGTGCAGGAAGTACGCTCCGACGAGGCTGAACGACGATGGCGGGCAGCGCACGCGCGCGGCTGGGCGGCACAGCGGCTCGGCAAGACGTGGCTGGACAGCGGCGGGCGGACGGCGAGAGCAAGCAGCGGCTATACGCGAGGGCGCGGGGCACGGTGGCGGCGGGCGCTGGGCAAGCAGCAGCGGGCGGACGGCGAGAGCAAGCAACGGCTATACGGCGAGGGCGCGGACGGCGGCGGGCGGACGGCAAGCAGCGGTGGGCAGACGGCGAGAGCAAGCAGCGGCTAGACGGCGAGGGCGCGGGGCAAGCACTGGGCGCGGTGGCAGCGGGAGGACGGTGGCAGGCGTTGGGCAAGCAGCGGTGGGCGGACGACGAGAGCAAGCAGCGGCGAACGCATTGTCCCTATCGACGGTTCCGTGAACAACTCGAGAAGATAAGGAAGAGACGAAGATTGGTGGGCCCAGTAGTACGATCCTACGGGAGAATCCTATCGTTTTTCATAAAAAAAAGGTGTACGCATTAGATCTCGTTCAGTTGCAACATACCATCGAGAAGAACCATTACATGTATGCAGTATGGAAGAAAACACCTGCAGCAACACGGGAAAACGCTTGCAGCAGGAAAGTAAAATTAGCACACACCAAGAATCATGGCAGCATATTGTTTGTTAATTCACCACACAAAAATTGTTCCGACGTGTCAAAACAAAGTACTACCTCCGTTCTAGAGTTTAAGACTTATATTTTAAAAAAAACTACATAAAGTTTGACCAAGCTTTTAAAAAAATATTAATATTTATAATATGAAATTTTTACCCTTTGATACATTATGAAATATATTTTCACATGGTATCTATATAATATCATAGTTATTGATATATTTTTCTAAAAGTTTAGTCAAACTTTTTTTAGCTTGACTTTTCAAAAAAAAAGCCTTAAGCTCTGGGACGGAGGAAGTATGCAACATAAAAAATCATTAACTTGTATAGTATTTTGAAGTACCTACCTCACCAGCAAAAAACCTGACTCGCCCCAGTTATGCCGAAGTCGAATAGAGTGGTCCTAGAACCGTTCCTCTTGGTGCCCCGTATTCTTGAGCTCGACGCCAAAGTCAACCTCGATTTGAAACCTTGGAGTCATCCATGGCTATGAACTCCCAAAGAGTTGAAGGGGGGGGAGTAGAAGGAGGAGGGGAAGAGGCAAAGAAGGACAAAGCTGGAGGGGGAACATCAGAGAAAGAATGGTAGAACATGTGGCTAGGAGCTCGCTTGGAGAAAGAAGTGTGAACAGAGAGAAATGGGTTAGTGGGGCCAGCAAACGAGTGACTTGCCGATCGATCTAAATCGGCTAGTGAAAACCCAATTCTTAAGTGGACACATTTTTCTTCTTAACTGGACACCTTTTTCTTAATTAATAGATAAGACAAAGTTTTTCATTCGTTTTAAAAAAGCTCACTTCTGTCTTTGGTCAATACCAATGATGATGATGTCTTAGGGTGTTGTTCTCTTCCTTGGGATTGTCGTGGATCCTGGCTCCTGATTAGCATTGGTGCTTTCGGATGGGTGTGCTCATCGTTCTCCGGTCTTCTTGCTTCGTGTTGCATCTCCGTGTCAAGCTAAATTCGATGGTCTTTCATGCAGCAATGGTTGATCTCATGATGACACCAATTCTGTGTGTAGACATAGATCTCTCGCTTCCAGCCAAGTCTGTTCTAGACAGACACCATCACACGATCTCCCTGCCACGGTCCGTTTGGCCGCCACCTCTCGATCCTCCATCCGGGCTTCCGCCCGCGTGCCTGCCAAATATGCGCGCATGAGGGCACGCGTTCTCGATTTGCTAAACCCCGGGTTTTCTGCAGAAGCCTATTGGCCCGCTCCTGTGGCCATCCCACGTTCTCCCTGGCTCACCCTCCCTCGGTCCGCTCTAGTGGCCAACCCATGATTCCCCTACCTCATAAGATCCTCTAGCAGCCCGCACACATGTCGCCTGCTCCCAGACGTTGGTCACGGACTTTGACGGCGCATGCTTCGGTGCCGGCTATGCTCTAATCCCTTCCCCCTAGCCATGCATGACAATCCTGCACGCGATCAGTCTACCCGTTCCTATGCATCGGTCGCCTGAACCATCCCCCCTTATAGAGCTCACCAGCCAACTTCCTTCCCATCAAACTGACGCCCTCCTATCCCCATCTCCGAGCTACCTAGCCGCTGCTACCGTTGCTTAGCGATGGATCACTGGGTCAGGCGCTGTCACGATCTGGTGCGCTGTCGTCTCTGCTAGGGGTTTGGTCACCGCGCTAGATCCTGCAACATTAACAGTAATCTCCCTACATCCTCGCAGCCTCTATCTCCTTCGCAACCTAATGCTTATTCTCATGGCTTGATTCCATCCCCAAGGATGGCCGACTTCATTCGCATCGATGGCCAGGCGAACGCCCCGTTTTTGCAGGTCCTGTTGATTGCTGCTTTCGGATGGGTGTGCTCATCGTTCTCTGGTCGTCTTGCTTCGTGTTGCATCTTCGTGTCAAGCTAAGTTCGATGGTCTTTCATGCAGCAATGGTTGATCTCATGGTGACACCAATTCTGTGTGCAGACATAGATCTTGAAAGAACATGTGGGCCCCCATGTGTGGTTTTGGTAATTAATGACAATCTTTATGGACTAATGTGTGTATTAAGTTATACTTGTAGGATTTGTCCATTAGCATCGCTTGGAGCATGTGTTGGCTTCAAGGTCGATGTAATGAGAAGAAGATGCATTGCGCAAGCTCAAAATGCACCATCTATAGAAGATCTCATGTTTGATGCTTGCCATTCTCGGTGATCATGGATTGATGATGAGGAATTAAGAAAGGCGTTCCATCTTGAGAAGGGCAAGATCGTCTACATCGAGCTCAAGTGGAATGCTCAAGGCAAAGGTATAATCTTGATAGGTTTTCCCTTATGCCAGTCTCATATTGTTAGTAGGAGACCGGGTTTAGGATAGATAACCGTACTATCAAGAGGGGCTCTCGAATGAGTAACTCGGTCACATCGTTTGGAGAGATCTCAAACCTTTGCATATTTCCATCATCATATTTGGTTGTTGTTTGGTCTTATCCATGTGAGGATATAGAGCTTGTGGTAATCTCCATAACAAGCTCTTGTTCATCAAAATCGGATCTTCCGTTTGTATCTTGTTGCGATTTTGATCTTGGCGGCTTTTCGGTTTCTCACCAAGTGAGGTATCTCACATTATTACATGATACAATCTCACTTGGTGATAACCAATATTTTCACCTTTCATAGGGTAGCTCATGTCGTCCTTTTTCCAACGCAATTGGAATCGGGTCGATCGGAGTTACCAATCAAAAGTTATAGAGGTTTGAATTTTCCTAGGTACCGCATTTTAGTACCTAGCGCGGCAGTAGGTTTTGGCAAGTTTCCAAATGCCACTGCCCTACTAGGTACTAAAATTCGGCAGAAGGTTTTTGACAAGTTTCCAAAAGCCACTGCCGGGCTAGGTACCAAAAAGCGGTAGTACCGCATTTTAGTACCTAGCGCGGCAGAAGGTTTTTTACTTTGTCATTTGGATCTATACTCCCTTGCTGGACTATGATGTTTCTTTGCATTATCTTGTAGAGGTGGTTGTCCTCTTCGAAACGAGCCCAAGATCATCGAAATCGGAGTCCGGATGCAAAAGTTATGGTTGTTTTCGTTCTGTGATGACCGGTAGTACCGGACCAGGATCCGGTAGTATCGGGGTCCGGTAGTACCGCATTTTGGTACCGGGGAGCACAGAGAAAAATGCATTTGGAGCCCCAGGAAACCCAGGAAATGTCCGGTAGTGCCGAGAAAGTCCGGTAGTATCGGGAAAAAGTCCGGTAGTACCGGGAATCGCGTTTTTGGGCTGCAACGGTTGGATTTTGGAGGGACCTATATAAGGGGCCTTCTTCCCCAATGGTTCCTCAACCCTTCTTACAAGTTTTCCCCTCCATTGTTGACCTTCTTAAGCTTGCTTTCTCTCAATCCCTCTGATGATTCTTGCATATTCTTGAGGGATTTGAAAGAGGAGATCTAGATCTACAATCCCACCAATCAATCTCTCCTCTAAGTGAGGGGAACATATTGGGATCTAGATCTTGGAGTATTTTGTGGATTTCCTCCATTGTTCTTCCTCTCTTATTCCCCCATAAGCTTTTGTAGCTTTGGTGGAATTTGGGAGAGAAGGATTTGAACACCTTTGTGGTGTTCTTGCCATTTGCATTTGGTGCATCGGTTTGTGTTCTCCTTAGAGGATTTGGTTTGAGTTACTCATTGGAGCTTGTCCCTCTTGGGTTCTTGGAACCCTAGACAGTTTTGTGGCCTTGGTGGCGTTTGTTGGGAGCCTCCAATTAAGTTGTGGAGAAGTGCCCCAACCTTGTGAGAGGTTCCGGTTGCCACCGACAAGTGCACCGATAGTGGAAGCATGGATCGATCCCGTTGGGATGAGATTCACCGGAGAATAAGGGAGGCCTTTTTTGGCGTTGGTGGTTTGATACCACCCCTTCTCCAAACAATACGTACTCCATGTTGGGAGGAACTCGGTAAAATATCGGTTTCCCCGCGTACCTCGGTTATCTCTATACCCGAGCTCTTTACTTATGCACTTTACATTGTGATAGCCTTCGTGCTTGAAGTAATATATATCTTGCTATCACTTTGTTGCTTGTATTGCATAGCATAAGTTGTTGGTGCACATAGGTGAACCTTAGTTGTTCTAGGTTGTGCTTAACAAAGTAAACACTTAATAATTACATTTTGGAGCGCTCATGAGTTATGGACAAAACTTTAAGATAAATATGTTGTGTCCAATATTGTTGAGGATGATTGTGTTGCTTCCACTTCCGGTCGAGATGAGTTCTCATCCTCTACCACTTCACCAACATGTGATTTTTCACAAGGTAATGATATGGTGAGTGGTGATAGAAATTGCAATGTGGATAGTGTGCTTATTATTTGTAATCCCTCATCTCTATCTAGTTGTAATGATCTATCTTTGGACCTTAACACTTCTAGCACTACAAACCTCTTACATACTTGTGTTAATAGTCCTTGCATATCATGTAGAAATGACTTGAATAAATCTCATGATGATATTCTTGTATTGTCTTGTTGCCATGATAAAAATGCTTCTATTTCCTCTAGTGCTTGTGTTGCTAACCATGTAGAGGAAACCGAATATTCTATGGACCAAGACAAGGTCTTGAATAGAGCTACAAGTGCAATCTCATCATCACCTTCCTCCGGTTCTCTTTGGATCCCATTGTATCTCATGATGATAATGATGATGAGGTTGAAAATGATAATGATGATTATAGAGTTAAGTATGATATTACCTCTATTAAGAAAATGGGAGAGGTTGTCTATGGCGCTCTCTTCAAAAATAAAATTGCTTCCTCCAACTTTCTTGAAATCTTGAATTATGCTATAGAAGGAAATGATCTTATTGAGGAGCAAGAAAACTTAATTGATGAACAATTTGTGCGTGAGCGTAATTATGCTAATGAAATTGCTCAACTAAATGACTCCGTTGAAGAAGAACAAACCACCAAAGAATCTTTTGAGGAGACTTTCACTCTAGAATTATCTAGAGTAAAAGAATACCATGATAGAGAACTTCTGGTGGGAAACTCCTTCAAGTTTAAAAATGAACTTGAAGTTGCTTATGCTAAACTTGTTGAGGATTTTAAGCATCTTGATAATGGCTCTCGGGTTGTTAAGAGGGATCTCATCAAACTCACCGAGTCGCATGAGCAACTTAAAGCTTCATATTCAAAAGAGCTTGCCAAGTTGCCCTCACCTCTCGCTAATAATGATGATGCTTGTGCTACTAACTCTATTTCTTGTGAAGCATCTATTTTGGAGGAGAATGTTGAGCTAAAGGCTCAACTTGCGTTGCTAACTAGCAACTATGGGAAATTAGAAGAAAGTCATGTTAAGCTCTCAAGCTCGCATGAGGATCTTCTAGTCTCCCATGGTAGGCTAAAGTTAGCTCATGAGGCCATCGTGTCAAAGGTAACATCTAGTGGGCCTCATGTGGACATTAGCACTACATCTACTCCAAATGTTATATTGCCATGTGCTAGTCCTTGTAATTCATCCTCTCACAACCATGCTATATCTCGTGATGAATTACATTCCGTGCCTTGCTGCTCTAACAATGTAGCACCTACTTCCTCTAGTACTTTTGTTGAAACTAACCATGTAGAGGAAATCAAAGAGCTCAAGGCTCAAGACACTTCTTTGAAGAATGACTTGAAAAAGGTTCATCAAGGGAAGGTCACGCTCGACAAAATCTTGAGTGTGCAAAAATCCCCCAATGACAAGATTAGGCTTGGATTCAACTCCAATGTCAAGAACAAGTCCACTATCAAGTTGAAGCACAAGTACAACAAGAAGAATGGCCAAGACCAAGTCAAGAATCAGGCCAACATTGTTTCCTTCAAGTGCAATGAAGAAGGGCACCATGTTAGATCTTGCCCATTGAAGAAAAAGCCTCTTAGTGTGAAGCAACAAGGGAAGCGGCCTCAAGCTCCACCTCAAGTCATTAATGGGCCCCTTCCTAAGAGTACCACTCGAGCTCTTCCTCGAGTTGTGGCTTCACCTAAGAAGAAAGATGACAAGAGTATAACTTGCTGCATATGCCGTGAGAAGGGGCATATTTCTTCCTCATGCACTCTCGGTATCTCCTCATCCAACCCTATCATTATTGATGATGCTTATTCTCTTTGTAAGGATGAGGTTGGCAATGTGTTTGCCAAATTTGTTGGTGCCCAATGTGGTGTCAAGAAAAGATTCATTTGGGTTGCCAAGCCTATTGTGACTAACTTCTTAGGACCCAACTTGGTTGGGGAGCAACAAGCCAAAACTTGATCAATATGTGTGTTTTGGAGGGCATTGGAGTCTTGGCTACATTATGAAGAATTGAAGGATCTTCATCAATTATTATTGTCAAGACAAGCCATTTGGATTATCATGATTATATTATATTTCCAATGTTCCTCCTTGCGGTAACATATGCTAAACTCTTTACATTGAAAGTTACTCGCCCCCTTGTGCATGTGTTGGTTTTGTATCTTCCATGCTTTTGTACATGTTGTGCTATCCACTTAATTATCTTGAGGTATCAAGCATATTTGTGTATGATTAGGTGGCACACCATGTATGTGTGTTTCTTATGTTTGAGCCTTGCTTGGTTATATTTGGTATCTTATTTGGCTCTTGTGAGAAATTAATGGATTATTCCTTTTTTGGGGAGTGTTATGCTTGGGCATTCCACAATCCTAAAATTATGTGTACATGAGGAATACCACCTAGTATTTATATTGGATTATTGTCTAGTCTCTATGTGGTATAATTCTCATGAGAAATTTAAGTTTTATAATGTCCATTAATTATCTCTATTTGTGTTATTTTGTCTCGCGTTGGTTTTATGGTAGTATCACATTATGGGGGAGTCATATGCCTAGTGCATATTACAATCCTAGAAAATGTGAATATTCGAGGTTGTGTCACTTAGAATTGATATTGATAATTATCTAGAGCCTATGTGACACATTTGCTCATACAAGTTCCAATTTGCTTGAATGCCTTTTCTGATCATATTTTGGATCTTGTATATGAGAGTGGTTCTTGGTATGTGTTTCCTCATATTTAGATCTCTATACCATCATGGAAACCATTTTCTTAAAGTTACTCTAATCACTAGTGATTGTGTGACTATTGGAAGCTACCAAGAATCTTGTTCGAAGTATCATGCTTAATTCTTATATTTTGTTATATGCTTGTTGTTGTGACTATGATCTTGGATATCCATGCAAGCTACCTTGGGAAAATTATCCCCAATATTTCTTGTCCTTGGACAATGAGTACTCAATTTATGGTAGAATTTATTGATCATATTCACTTTGGCCCTTGCTTAATATTGTCCTATCTTTGGCCAAGTAAAATGTTTTGTGTGCTCCCATGTATTCCTTGCTACTTTTGGATCTTCTTATTTTATTGATATCCTCTTGTGTTTTATTTAATGTAGGTAGTAGTGATGATCTCATTTGTGTGCATTTTGCATTCAAAAGAAAAATTCTATATAATGTACTACTTATGGGTGAGCTCTTCTATATTATTTAGAACACTCATATTTATGCTTCTTTGTTAATCCATCTCGGGTTTTATGTGCTTGGAACCTCAATCTTTTGTTTTGGTACTTTGTGCCATCATGAGAAGTTTGGGGAGTTTGGTTTCTTATTGGAACCTTGCTTCTTTTGGGAGTTGGTTTTGTCTCATTACTTGTTTCATGATTTGACCATTTTAGAATGAGATAAATCCTTGAGCATTTTTATTTCTATCTATCTTTTGCTCTTTTGGCTTTAGCCTGGTTCATTTGTTGAACTTGTGATCTTTCATGTGTTGAATTGGTTCTTTGATACAATTTGGACATAATTTGTCATGTCACACTCTTGTGTATGCAATACAATTTACTTGGTGTTTTCGTTCAAATTGTATGTCCTTGTTGGTTCTTGAAAGCTTTGTGCATGCATATTTACTACATATCTATATTATGGCATGCTTGCTTTCTTTGATCCAATATATAAGGGAGACTCCACCAATTTCCATCGACTAAGTTGTGCATGACATTCAAGTTCATATCAATATGAACGTCATTGTGTGGAGTCTCACCTATGTATTGTAGTTGCACTAACTACTTTGGACCCAATAAGTTTGGGGACCATTTTGTACTTAAATGTGTTTTAGGTACATTGGAGATATATTGGATGCTTGTCTCTCAATTTTGAAGATGTGGTGCATACATGAAAATTTGAGGCAAAGCTATAGGATGATCAATGAATTCATATCCTCTAAATCCTATCAATTATATCTCGGTAACAACTATCTCTTTCTCATGCTCATATATCTTGATTCCAACCGTTTGTCGGTTGCCTTCTAGCATGAATTAATGTATTTGTAATTGTTGTAGTTCTAGCCATGATTTTAAGAGAATTATCTATTGTAAATGTGTATAAGTTGAGATGAATGCATATAATTGGTACTATACCAAATCATGCATATGATCCTCCAATCCCAAATATATCAATCTAGCAATTTTATTGCCTATCCTTTCCTCAACTTCTCTCGTGTGCAATACTGAGTTTTTGCTAGTATATTGTTTATCGTGATACTTGTTGCCTTTATCCATATATTCCAACTTTCTCCTTTTCCTTTGGTGATAGTTGTAATATATGTAAAGTGTTGGTGTTTGAAGTTCATTAATGTACAATAAGATATATTTGAGCCTTTGGCCATGCTTTGAAGTAAAAATCTTATTGATATATGTTATGACTTCATTTTTTGCCTTTTATGTGATTTCTTGTATGTATTCTTTATGTGTGCATACTTCTTTGTTGGCATATGTATTTGTGATGTTTTCCACTTAGAGACATATACACATATGAGAAGATAATTTTAGTTGATTTTTAATCCTTGGATACCACCTTTCTATTCCTTTTGATTTTTTTTGGTGGCTTCCAAATTTAATTTCCTATGAGTGCTTGTTCCTCTTGTTTGCATCTTTGGGCACTCATATTTATTCTCTCATGCCTTGTATTGTTAAATGAACTTGGATGAGTGAGGATTCCATGATTATGCACCTTGTTCCCAAATACAATTATCATAATTGGTGCATTATCTTTGGGGAGCTCATCTAATTCATTTAATAATGCTCATTTGTCTTCCATCTCATTTATTGTGCATTTATTATTGGGGAGCTTCTCTATTTTATTTAAGCATTTATTTGATCTTTCATTTGTTGTGTTTTAAATGCTTATGGGGGAGCACGGATTCCATATTTGTGCAATATGTATTCTAATGCATTTATGTTGAATAGTGCACAAATCATGGGGAGCTTCTCTATTTGTTATTTAAAGCACCCTCTTGATCATATCATAATATCTTGTAGTTTCCATTTGAACTCATTTGTTGTTTTCAATTGGTTTGTGGGACCTTGTAATTGCTTGCATCATTTGACTTTATTTATTTTGGCAATCTTCGGGTCCTCGATATAGTTCTACTCCCTCCCAAGTATTCACCATTGGATATGTGCGAAGGCACACCTTTGGAGGAATTATTATTATATTTGCCTTCTAGAACTTGTCACCCATTTCGGCAATCGATGCCAATGGGGGAGAAGTTTTAGAGGGTTCAAGGGAAGTTAGTTTATGCAATGCGTTTGTTCTTGTGCATTTGCCTCTTATGCTCTTGCATCTTTGTCGTTGCTTAGCATGTGGTATATATAGTGGAAACTCCACCAATGATAATGATTGGCAATATATGCAATGAAATTCAAGTTCATCACACATGCATAGATTGTGGGGGAGTTTGCTCTATATATGGTGATGGTACCAATATAACATACTTATGTAGTATTTGAGATTGGTGTTACCATTTTGTTCATTAAGATTCCTTATATAAACCCTTTTAAAGGGATTGTCATCAATTACCAAAATGGGGGAGATTGAAAGAACATGTGGGCCCCTATGTGTGGTTTTGGTAATTAATGACAATCTTTATGGACTAATGTGTGTATTAAGTTATACTTGTAGGATTTGTCCATTAGCATCGCTTGGAGCATGTGTTGGCTTCAAGGTCGATGTAATGAGAAGAAGATGCATTGCGCAAGCTCAAAATGCACCATCTATAGAAGATCTCATGTTTGATGCTTGCCATTCTCGGTGATCATGGATCGATGATGAGGAATTAAGAAAGGCGTTCCATCTTGAGAAGGGCAAGATCGTCTACATCGAGCTCAAGTGGAATGCTCAAGGCAAATGTATAATCTTGATAGGTTTTCCCTTATGTCGGTCTCATATTGTTAGTAGGAGACCGGGTTTAGGATAGATAACCGTACTATCAAGAGGGGCTCTCGGATGAGTAATTCGGTTACATCGTTCGGAGAGAGCTCAAACCTTTGCATATTTGCATCATCATATTTGATTGTTATTTGGTCTTATCCATGTGAGGATATAGAGCTTGTGGTAATCTCCATAACAAGCTCTTGTTCATCAAAATCGGATCTTCCGTTTGTATCTTGTTGCGATTTTGATCTTGGCGGCTTTTCGGTTTCTCACCAAGTGAGGTATCTCACATTATTATACATGATACATTCTCACTTGGTGATAACCAATATTTTCACCTTTCATAGGGTATCTCATGTTGTCCTTTTTCCAACGCAATTAGAATCGGGTCGATCGGAGTTAGCAATCAAAAGTTATAGAGGTTTTGAATTTTCCTAGGTACCAAAATGCGATAATACCGCATTTTAGTACCTAGCACGGCAGTAGGTTTTGGCAAGGTGCCAAATGCCACTGCCCTAATAGGTACCAAAATGCGGTAGTACCGCATTTTAGTACCTAGCACGGCAGAAGGTTTTTGACAAGTTTCCAAAAGCCACTGCCGGGCTAGGTACCAAAAAGCGGTAGTACCGCATTTTAGTACCTAGCGTGGCAGAAGGTTTTTTACTTCGTCATTTGGATCTATACTCCCTTGCTGTACTATGATGTTTCTTTGCATGATCTTGTAGAGGTTGTTGTCCTCTTCGAAATGAGCCCAAGATCATCGAAATCGGAGTCCGGATGCAAAAGTTATGGCTGTTTTCGTTCTGTGATGACCGGTAATAGCGGACCAGGATCCGGTAGTATCGGGGTCCGGTAGTACCGCATTTTGGTACCGGGGAGCGTAGAGAAAATGCATTTGGAGCCCCAGGAACTCCAGGAAATGTCCGGTAGTGCCGGGAAAGTTTGGTAGTACCGGGAAAAAGTCCGGTAGTACCGGGAATCGCGTTTTTGGGATGCAACGGTTGGATTTTGGAGGGACCTATATAAGGGGCCTTCTTCCCCAATGGTTCCTCAACCCTTCTTGCAAGTTTTCCCCTCCATTGTTGACCTTCTTGAGCTTGCTTTCTCTCAATCCCTCTGATGATTCTTGCATATTCTTGAGGGATTTGAAAGAGGAGATCTAGATCTACAATCCCACCAATCAATCTCTCCTCTAAGTGAGGGGAACATATTGGGATCTAGATCTTAGAGTCTTTTGTGGATTTCCTCCATTGTTCTTCCTCTCTTATTCCCCTATAAGCTTTTGTAGCTTTGGTGGAATTTGGGAGAGAAGGATTTGAACACCTTTGTGGTGTTCTTGCCATTTGTATTTGGTGCATCAGTTTGTGTTCTCCTCGGAGGATTTGGTTTCAGTTACTCATTGGATCTTGTCCCTCTTGTGTTCTTGGAACCCTAGACAGTTTTGTGGCCTTGGTGGCGTTTGTTGGGAGCCTCCAATTAAGTTGTGGAGAAGTGCCCCAACCTTGTGAGTGTAGGGTTTCGTAGCATGGAAAACAAAAAAATTCTATCACATACAAACAAACAAGCCAAGATATATCTACTAGATTGTAGCAACGAGTCGATGGAATAACTCACCCTCGAAGATTCCAAGTGTTTAACGAGAGCGGATTCTCGTGGGTGATGTAGTCGTACTCTTCCCGATCTCAAGATCGCGTAGACGATCCTTCCGGCGCTGCGTTCCGGCAGCGCTCCCGCAGTCGGTCACACGTTCGGTACTCAACGAAGACCTTCCTCTCCCTTGTTCTAGCAGGCAGCGGAGGTTGTAGCACTCTCCTCGCGATTCCGGCAGCACAACGGCGTGGTATCGGAAGTAGAGGGGAGATCTCGCAAGGCTTCGCCTTAAGCCGGAGCGAGTATGGTGGACTATGAGAGAGATCCTCGGTGATCTAGGGTTTAGACACTCCAAGGAGGAGGTGCTAGGGCCGGCGGCTAGGGCTTGGGGCTTGCCCAAGTCGGCGGCTAGGGGAGCCCTAGGCGGCGGCGACAGGAGGTGGCGGCGCCGGGCTAGGGTTTTGGGGTGGGAAACTTGTGTGCTAGGAGGGGCAGCCCTGCCCCTCCCTTTATAGGTGGGAGGCGCCAGCCAAGGGGAGGGAGTCCCTACCCAACTCGGATCCCAAGTGGGCTGGCGGTGGAGGAGGAACTCCTCCCCAACTTGGTTTCCCACTTCCCTCCACTTTCCAAAATAGTTGTTTGACTTTTCAAATTGGCGTTTAACTTTTAAACTAGGATTTGATTAAA
Source organism: Avena atlantica (assembly GCA_910589765.1). Lineage (NCBI taxonomy): Eukaryota > Viridiplantae > Streptophyta > Magnoliopsida > Poales > Poaceae > Avena > Avena atlantica. Next base: position 466,335,094 of record OU342735.1, on the reverse strand, counting down.
CCTTTTTTTGTTCAGCGATGACACCTAGTACATGATGCAATCATTCCAACTTGGTATGACACATTCATGTACCCTTCCCCTTCGGAGTGCCGGACTTTCCGGAACCTTCTAGAACATTCCCGATGAAAACACCGGAACCATTGTCCAACTCCGAAACAGGACTTTCCTTATATGAATCTTATTCTCCGGACCATTCCTGATCTCCTCGTGATATCCCAGATCCCATCCGAGACTCCGAACAACATTCGGTTTCTTTCTCATCATTCCATAACTACTCAAACAACATCGAATCCTTAAGTGTGTCTCCCTACGGTTCGTGAATTATGCGGACATGATCGAGACACTTCTCCGAACAATAACCAATAGAGGAATCTGGAAATTCATATGGCTCCCACATATTTCTACGATTACTTTGCGATCGAATGAACCACTTACACACGATACCAATTTCCCTTTGTCTCACGATAGTTTACTTATCCGAGGTTATGATCGTCGGTATCTCTGCATACCTAGTTCAACCTCGTTACTGATAAGTACTCTTTTCTCGTTCCCGTGATATGTGATCCCTTGTGAGCCAGTCACATGCTTGCAAGATAATTGGATGACATTCCACCGAGAGGGCCCAGAGTATATCTATCTGTCATATGGATGGACAAATCCCACTCTTGATCCATGTGTCTCAACCAATACTTTCCGAACACTCAATGCCACCTTTATAGCCACCCAGTTACGGTGTGGTGTTTGATGTCATCAAAGCATCCATCCGGTAAAGGTGATATGCATGATCTCATGGTCGAAGGAATTAGGTTACTATGTATCAGAAAGCATATAGCAATTGAACTATTAAAATGACTTGATCTTTATGCTACGCTTATCTATAGGAGTATGTCCACCATATCATTCTCCTAACGATATGATCTTGTTGTTAATAACATCTCAATGTTCATGATAGGGAAACCACAATCATTTATTAACCAACAAGCTAGTATTATAAAGAGGCTTTACTAGGGACTCTATTTTAAGTTTACAAATCACACAAGTATTAATGTTTCCTTGTTAATACTATTATAGCATGAATGTAAACATTTATCATAAACACAAAGATATAATAATAACTACATTTATTATTGCCTCTAGGGCATATCTCCAATAGTCTCCCACTTGCACTAGAGTCATCTAATCCAGATTACATGGTAATATACCGAACACCCATGGCAGTTTGGTGCTGGTCATGTTTTGCCCTCGGGAGAGGTTTAGTCAACGGATCCGCCACATTCAGATCTGTGTGTACTTTGCAAATCTTTATGTCCCCATCTTGGACATGTTCTCGAATAGCGTGAAAACGTAGCTTGATGTGCTTCAGCTTCTTGTGTGACCTTGGTTCTTGCGCATTGGCTATGGCGCCCATGTTATCACAGTAGATAGACATTGGGTCCAGCGCACTAGGAACCACACCCAGCTCTGTAATGAACTCTTTCATCCATATTGCTTCTTGTGAAGCCTCCGAAGCTGCCATGTATTCCGATTCAGTTGAAGATCTCGCCACAACGCTTTGCTTTGCACTCCTCCAGCTAACTGCTGCACCATTCAAAGTAAATACGTATCCAGATTGTGATTTAGAATCATTCGAATCGGTGTTCCAACTAGCATCGGTGTAACCATTAACAACGAGTTGTTCATCACCTCCATAAGAAAGAACCATATCCTTAGTTCTTCTCAAGTACTTAAGGATGTTTTTGACCGCTGTCCAATGATCCACTCCTGGATCACTTTGATATATGCTAGTTAAACTAACAGCATATGCAATGTCGGGTCTAGTACATAGCATGGCATACATTAGATATCCTATGGCTGAGGCATAGGGAGTCTTACTCATCCTTTCTCTATCTTCTGCCGATGTCGGACTTTGAGTTTTACTCAAGGTTGTATTGGGCAACATGGGCAAGAACTCTTTCTTGCTATCTTCCATTCCAAACCTCTTTAGAACTTTGTCCAAATATGTACTTTGTGACAATGATATTAGGCGTCTCGATCTATCTCTATAAATCTTTATGCCTAATATGTAAGCTGCTTCGCCAAGATCCTTCATTGAAAAACTATTATTCAAATATTCCTTGACACTATTAAGAAGGTCTACATCATTCCCAATCAACAATATGTCATCTACATATAGTATTAAGAATGATACAGAGATCCCACTCACTTTCTTGTAAATACAAGCTTCTCCATAAGTTTGTATAAAACCAAAACTTTTGATCATCTTATCAAAACGTTGATTCCAACTTTGGGATGCTTGCTTCAATCCATAGATGGACCGTTGAAGTTTGCATACCTTATTAGCATATTTAGGATCGACAAAACCTTTGGGTTGCATCATATACAACTCTTCATCAATGTCTCCATTGAGGAATGCTGTTTTGACATCCATCTGCCATATCTCATAATCATAATATGCAGCAATTGCTAACATAATCCTCACAGACTTTAGCTTCGCTATAGGTGAGAACGTCTCATCGTAGTCAACTCCTTGAATTTGTCGAAACCCTTTTGCGACAAGTCGAGCTTTATAGACAGTAACATTACCATCAGCATCTGTTTTCTTCTTGAAAATCCATTTGTTCTCGACAGCCTTCCGGCCATCCGGTAAGTCCACCAAAGTCCATACTTGGTTTTCGTACATGGATCCAATCTCGGATTTCATGGCTTCTTGCCATTTATTGGAATCTGGGCTCATCATCGCTTCCTCATATGTCGCAGGGTCATCGGTGTTGTCCACCAACATGACACTCATAACAGGATCATACCAATCTGGAGCGGTATGAGTTCTCGTTGACCTGCGAGGCTCTGTAGCAACTACAACCTAAGTTTCATGATCATCATCATTAGCTTCCTCTCTTATTGGTGCAGGCACCACAGGAACTTCTTCCGGTGCTGCGCTACTCGCAAGTTCGAGAGAAGGTTCGACAACCTCGTCGAGTTCTACTTTCCTTCCAATCACTTCTTTCGAGAGAAATTCCTTCTCTAGAAAGGATCCATTCTTGGCAACGAAGATTTTGCCCTCGGATCTATGATAGAAGGTATACCCAATAGTTTCCTTCGGGTATCCTATGAAGACGCATTTTTTTGCTTTGGGTTCAAGCTTGTCCGGCTGTAACTTCTTTACACAGGCTTCGCAACCCCAAACTTTAAGGAATGACAATTTAGGTTTCTTCACAAACCACAATTCATACAGTGTTGTTTCAATGGATTTAGATGGTGCCCTATTTAAAGTGAATGCGGCTGTTTCTAATGCATAACCCCAAAATGATAGCGGTAAATCTGTAAGTGACATCATAGAACGAACCATATCTAAGAGAGTTCGATTACGACGTTCGGACACACCATTACGTTGTGGTGTTCCCGGCGGTGTCAATTGTGAAAGTATTCCGCATTTCTTCAAATGCTCGCCAAACTCGTAACTTAGATATTCACCTCCACGATCAGAACGTAGAAATTTAATCTTCTTGTTACGTTGATTCTCTACCTCACTTTGAAATTCCTTAAACTTCTCGAAAGTTTCGGACTTATGTTTCATGAAATAGATATACCCATATCTACTCAAGTCATCCGTGAAGGTAAGAACATAACGATAACCACCGCGCGATGCTACACTCATTGGACCACACACATCGGTATGTATGATTTCCAATAAGTCCGTAGCTCGCTCCATCATACCAGAGAATGGAGTCTTAGTCATTTTTCCCATTAGACATGCTTCGCATCTTTCAAGTGATTCGAAATCAAGTGATTCAAGAAGTCCATCGGAATGGAGTTTCTTCATACGCTTCACTCCAATGTGACCAAGACGACAGTGCCACATATAGGTCGAGTTATCGCTCGACTTCAAACGTTTAGCCTCAATGTTATTAATATGTGTATTTCCACTATCGAGATTCAATAAGAATAGACCATCTATCAAAGGTGCATGTGCATAAAACATATTACTCATATAAATCGAACAACCATTATTCTCGGACTTAAACAAGTAACCGTCTCGCAATAAACAAGATCCCGATATAATGTTCATGCTTAACGCAGGCACCAAATAACAATTATTTAAGTATAAAACTAATCCCGATGGTAGATGAAGGGGTAGCGTGCCGACCGCGATCACATCAACCTTTGATCCGTTTCCCACGCGCATCGTCACCTCGTTCTTTGCTAGCTTCCGTTTATTCTGCAGCACCTGTTTCGAGTTACAAATATGAGCAACCGAACCAGTATCAAATACCCAGGCACTACTATGAGTACTAGTGAGATACACATCAATAACATGTATATCAGATATACCTTTCTTCTTGATGTTGCCGTTCTTCAAATCCGCCAAGTACTTTGGGCAATTCCGCTTCCAGTGACCTTCTCCCTTGCAGTAAAAGCACTCAGTATCAGGCTTAGGTCCAGCCTTGGTCTTCTTCGTCGTCGCGGTAACTTTCTTACCACCCTTCTTGAAGTGTCCCTTTTGCTTAGCCTTGCCTTTCTTGAATTTGGTGGTCTTATTAACCATCAACACTTGGTGCTCTTTCTTGATCTCCACTTCTGCAGATTTTAACATAGCAAATAGTTCTGGCAACTGCTTGTTCATGTTTTGCATATTGTAGTTCATCACAAAGTTCTTGTAACTTGGTGGTAGTGATTGGAGGACATGGTAAATTCCCAAAGCATTAGGAATCACTATACCCAAGCTTTGAAGTTTGTTTGCGTGCCCAGACATCTTAAGCACATGCTCACTGATGGAGCTGCCCTCTTCCATCTTGTAGTTAAAGAACTTTTCAGAAGCCTCATAGCTCTCAATTGCCGCGTGAGTCTCAAAGATCAATTTGGGATCACGGACAATATCATGTGGGTTTGAATTCTCAAACCTTTCCTGAAGCTCCGATTCTAAACCATACAAGATAGCACACTGAACTGTGGAGTACTGAGTCTTCTGAGCGAGGTAAACATTCTTTACTTCATCGGTAGCAGTAGCTGCAGGTGGGTCACCCAGCGGTGCATCCAGCACATAGGTCAAATTACCAGCTGTGAGGACAATCCTCAAATTGCAGAACCAATCCGCGAAGTTGCTTCCATTGTTTTTCAACTTTTCTTTCTCTAGGAACGCATTAAAATTGATGGTAGGGGCCGCCATTGATCTACAACATATTTGCAATAGTTTAGACTAAGTTTATGACAAATTGAGTTCTAATTAATAGTTAAATTAATCTAGGTGAACTCCCACTCAAAACAATATCCCTCACATTGTTTTAGTGATCACACGAACCAAATCCACCACATCAACACCGATCATCACGAGAGTTGATATAGTTTCAATGGCGAACAATCGACATGTTCATCATATCTACTATATGATTCATGCTTTATCTTTTGGTGATCCGTGTTACGAGACCATGTTTGTACATGCTAGGCTCGTCAAGATCAAACCTTAGCTTCCGCATGAGCAAATATGGCTTGCTCACGATGTATACACTTGCGGAATCTAACACACCCGATCATCACGTGGTGCTTCGAAACAACAAGCTTTAGCAACGGTGCTAACTAAGGGTGAACACTCTACGACTTGAAATTTATGTGCATGAGGGATCATCTTATAATGCTACTGTCGTTAACTAAGCAATACAAGATGCATAAAGGATTAACATCACATGCAATTCATAATATGTGATATGATATGGCCTTTCTTATTTGTGCTTCCGATCTCCATCTTCAAGCACGAACATGATCTCCATCATCACCGGCATTGCATCAAGGTCAATGACACTTCTTCCATGGTTGTCGTCCACCGGCTTCAACTACTACAACTACTTTGAATAGACACGCGGGTCTTAACATAAATTAAAGACAACCATATGGCTCCTGCCGGTTGCCAACTTACAATAAGGAACATTGCATACATCAAATATAATCACAATCATGGCCATATCACATCACTGCACACCCCTGCAAAACAAAGTTATACGCCTCTACTTTCTTTGCATGTTTTACGTGGTTTGGGGCTTTCAATAAGTGTCGTTCTAACTTACAAACAAGAACCACAACATTGATACTAGCATTGTTAATCACCCGTTGTAAATTGAATCTTAACTATGCTAGGAGAAATAGGCACCCGCAAAGCCACTTATGCAATACAAGTTGCATGTCAAGCGTGGAGCAAGTCTCATGAACGATGTCATGTAAGGTTAGCCCGGGCCACTTCATCCCAACATCCCGCAAGATGCAAAGTACACAAGAAGCAATTGACAATAAAAGCATCAACGCCCACAATGACCATTGTGTTCTACTCGTGCAACAGATCTACATATAGACACGGCTCTGATACCACTGTAGGGTTCCGTAGCATGGAAAACAAAAAATTTCTATCGCATACAAACAAACAAGCCAAGATCTATCTACTAGATTGTAGCAACGAGTCGATGGAATAACTCACCCTCGAAGATTCCAAGTGTTTAACGAGAGCGGATTCTCGTGGGTGATGTAGTCGTACTCTTCCCGATCTCAAGATCGCGTAGACGATCCTTCCGGCGCTGCGTTCCGGCAGCGCTCCCGCAGTCGGTCACACGTTCGGTACTCGACGAAGACCTTCCTCTCCCTTGTTCCAGCAGGCAGCGGAGGTTGTAGCACTCTCCTCGCGATTCCGGCAGCACAACGGCGTGGTACCGGAAGTAGAGGGGAGATCTCGCAGGGCTTCGCCTTAAGCCGGAGCGAGTATGGTGGACTATGAGAGAGCTCCTCGGCGATCTAGGGTTTAGACACACCAAGGAGGAGGTGCTAGGGCCGGCAGCTAGGGCTTGGGGCTTGCCCAAGTCGGCGGCTAGGGGAGCCCTAGGCGGCGGCGGCGACAGGAGGTGGCGGCGCCGGGCTAGGGTTTTGGGGTGGGGAACTTGTGTGCTAGGAGGGGCAGCCCTGCCCCTCCCTTTATAGGTGGGAGGCGCCGGCCAAGGGGAGGGAGTCCCTTCCCAACTCGGATCCCTAGTGGGCCGGTGGTGGAGGAGGAACTCCTCCCCAACTCGGTTTCCCACTTCCCTCCACTTTCCAAAATAGCCGTTTGACTTTTCAAATTGGCGTTTGACTTTTCAAACTAGGATTTGATTAAACCCTTTATTTTGTTCAGCGATGACACCTAGTACATTATGCAATAATCATTCCAACTTGGTATAACACATTCATGTACCCTTCCCCTTCGGAGTGCCGGACTTTTCGGAACCTTCTAGAACATTCCCGATGAAAACACCGGAACCATTCTCCAACTCCGAAACAGGACTTTCCTTATATGAATCTTATTCTCCGGACCATTTCGGATCTCCTCGTGATATCCCGGATCCCATCCGAGACTCCGAACAACATTCGGTCTCTTTCTCATCATTCCATAACTACTCAAACAACATCGAATCCTTAAGTGTGTCTCCCTACGGTTCGTGAATTATGCGGACATGATCGAGACACTTCTCCGAACAATAACCAATAGAGGAATCTGGAAATTCATATGGCCCCACATATTTCTATGATTACTTTGCGATCGAATGAACCACTTACACACGATACCAATTTCCCTTTGTCTCACGATAGTTTACTTATCCGAGGTTATGATCGTCGGTATCTCTGCATACCTAGTTCAACCTCGTTACTGATAAGTACTCTTTTCTCGTTCCCGTGATATGTGATCCCTTGTGAGCCAGTCACATGCTTGAAAGCTAATTGGATGACATTCCACCGAGAGGGCCCAGAGTATATCTATCCGTCATATGGATGGACAAATCCCACTCTTGATCCATGTGTCTCAACCAATACTTTCCGAACACTCAATGCCACCTTTATAGCCACCCAGTTACGGTGTGGTGTTTGATGTCATCAAAGCATCCATCCAGTAAAGGTGATATGCATGATCTCATGGTCGAAGGAATTAGGTTACTATGTATCAGAAAGCATATAGCAATTGAACTATTAAAATGACTTGATCTTTATGCTACGCTTATCTATAGGAGTATGTCCACCGTATCATTCTCCTAACGATATGATATTGTTGTTAATAACATCTCAATGTTCATGATAGGGAAACCACAATCATTTATTAACCAACAAGCTAGTATTATAAAGAGGCTTTACTAGGGAGTCTATTTTAAGTTTACAAATCACACAAGTTTTAATGTTTCCTTGTTAATACTATTATAGCATGAATGTAAACATTTATCATAAACACAGAGATATAATAATAACTACATTTATTATTGCCTCTAGGGCATATCTCCAACAGTGAGAGGTTCCAGTTGCCACCGACAAGTGCACCGATAGTGGAAGCGTGGATCGATTCCGTTGGGGTGAGATTCACCGGAGAATAAGGGAGGCATTTTGTGGCGTTGGTGGTTTGGTACCACCCCTTCTCCAAACGAGACATACTCCATGTTGGGAGGAACTCGGTAAAATATCGGTGTCCCCGCGTACCTCGGTTATCTCTATACCCGAGCTCTTTGCTTATGCACTTTACATTATGATAGCCTTCGTGCTTGAAGTAATATATATCTTGCTATCACTTTGTTGCTTGTATTGCTTAGCATAAGTTGTTGGTGCACATAGGTGAACCTTAGTTGTTCTAGGTTGTGCTTAACAAAGTAAACACTAGTTTTATTCCGCCTTTGTTGAGCCACTCTAGGAAAAGTTTTAATCGCCTATTCACCCCCCTAGGCGACATCCGTATCCTTTCAGATCTCTCGCTTCCAGCCAAGTCTGTTCTAGACAGACACCATCACGCGATCTCCCTGCCACAGATTTTCTGCAGTCCTGTTTGGCCGCCACCTCTCGATCCTCCATCTGGGCTTCCGCCCGCGTGCATGCCAAGTCTGCGCGCATGAGGGCACGCGCTCTTGGGTCTGCTAGCCCTGGGTTTTCTACAGAAGCCTATCGGCCCGCTTCCGTGGCCATCCCACGATCTCCCTGGATCACCCCCCTCGGTCCGCTCAAGTGGCCAACCCATGACCCCCTACCTCATCAGATCCTCTCGTGGCCCACACACATGTCTCCTGCTCCCAGACGTTGGTCACGGACTTTGACGGCGCGGGCTTCGGTGCCGGCCATGCTCTAAACCCTTCCCCCTCGCCATGCATGACACTTCTGCACGCGATCAGTCTACCTGTTCCTACGCATCGGTCGCCTCAACCATCCCCCTTATAGAGCTCCTCGACCAACTTCCTTCCCATCAAACTGACGCCCTCCTCTCCCTATCTCCAAGCAAGCTAGCCGCTGCTAGTTGCTTAGAGATGGATCACCGGGTCAGGCGTTGTCGTGATCTGGTGCGATGCCGTCTCTGCTGGGGGTTCGGTCACCGCGCTAGATCTTGCAACGTTAACAGTAATCTCCCTACATCCTCGCAGCCTCTATCTCCTTTGCAACCTAATGCTTATTCTCATGGCTTGATTCCATCCCCAGGGATGGCCGACTTCACCCATCGATGGCCAGGCGAACGCCCCGTTTTTGCAGGTCCCGTTGATTGGTGCTTTCGGATGGGTGTGCTCATCAAACTCCGGTCTTCTTGCTTTGTGTTGCATCTCATGCAACAATGGTTGATCTCATGATGACACCAACTCTGTGTGTGCCTAGTTTAAAAGAAAAACTCTGTGTGTGCCAACTCGTTGGAACTCCAAGCGTGTTTTCCTCACAAGAATGACTCTAAACACTCGAGTATGTGAGCAACTACCTCTTTTCAGCCTCTTCTAGCAACCTGCAAAACAAAGTTTATGCCTTATGCAGTTATGCCCCCAACTTCATCTTGTGATTGTCAAGCATAATGCTTTGTATTAGAATTGTAAACTTAGATAAAACAGTAAAATAATCTATAACTAAAATAGTTAAGTGAAAAATAGTTAAATAAAGTGTCTTTTAGGTTTTCGTTTATGTTGCAAAAAGTATAAGTGTTTTTATATTTTCAATTTTAATTGTTGCAAAAAAATAGAACAATAAAAACAAGTAAAAGGTGTTTCTTATATTTAAAGTGGACCAGGGTTCATGGCACATTCTTTTCCCCCGAAAACTTATGTGCGGGACATAGAATGAATGTCTGGTTGTACCCGAGAATATTTTGTTCTGATTTTATTTCGACGATGAGATGAATTGGATTTATAGATAGGGGATATATATTCCCTTCTTGTCAAGAGGAAAGAAAAGACCTGACAGATACGGACCGGCCAAAAGATGCGAGGTGTCGGCGTGTCGCTACAGATCACGTTGACGGCTGACACGAGCACTTGAGCCGCAGCACTTCAGGCTTTGCACGCACGTTGACGGCAGCCACACAACACGCACTGCACTGTGCACACACTCGAAGCCAGATGGCCGCCGCGGACGACGAGCCGCGGCGCTGCCACATTGTGGCGGTGCCGTTCCCCGGCCGGGGCCACGTCAACGCCGCGATGAACCTGTCCCGCCTCCTCGCCGCGCGCGGCGCCGAGGTCACCTTCGTCGTCACCGAGGAGTGGCTCGGCCTAGTCCTCTCCGCCGCCGCGCCGCCGCCGCCGGCCGGTGTCCGCCTGCGCACCATCCCCAATGTCATCCCCTCCGAGCACGGCCGCGCCGCCGACCACGCGGGCTTCCTCGACGCCGTCGCCACCGAGATGGAGGCGCCCTTCGAGCGCCTGCTCGACCGCCTCGAGGCGGAGGGAGGCCCGCCGGTCGCCGCGCTCGTGGCCGACGCCTACGTGCCGTGGGTCGTGGGCGTCGGCAACAGGAGGGGCGTCCCGGTCTGCTCGCTCTTCCCCATGTCCGCCTCCTTTTTCTGCGCCTACTACCACTTCGACCGCCTCCTGCCGTGCCTTGCCGACGAGCACGCCCCGGCTGCCGGTGCCACACCAGGTCAGGTTCCTCTTCCAATAACTGCTGCTTCTAAGCATTTCTGGTAGGCCGATACCGCTCCTGATTAACAACGTGCAACATTTTGCTCAATTTGGTGGTTGCTGTATCAATCAAGTGTTGGATTTGCTTCTGTTACTGTCTGATTTATTAACATATTCAGAAACTATGGATACATCATACATGGTAAACCTGTCAAAGAGCAGCAGTATACATGGTAAACCTGTCACAGG